>OZ005662.1:21415548-22122548 GCA_963930645.1 Salticus scenicus
GTTTTTCTCTGGTATGAATGCGAAGATGCCTCATTAAATGGCTCTTTTGGGAAAATCCTTTAGAACATTCTTCACAAACATACGGCTTTTCTCCTGTATGAAATCGAAGATGACTCATTAAATGGCTCCTTTGGGAAAATCCTTTAGAACATTCTTCACAAACATACGGCTTTTCCCCTGTATGAAATCGAAGATGAATCTTTAATTCACTTTTTCGACAAAATCCTTTAGAACATTCTTTACAAACATATGGCTTTTCTCCCGTATGAATTCGAAGATGGTTTTTTAGATCAGCTATTCTTGAAAATCGTTTAGAACATTCTTCACATACATAAGGTTTTTCTCCGGTATGAATGCGAACATGTTTTCTTAAACTGTTCTTTTGAGAGAATCCTTTAGAACATTCTTCACAAACATACGGCTTTTCTCCGGTATGAATGCGAACATGCGACATTAAATGGTCCTTTTTAGAAAATCTTTTAGAACAATTTTCACAAACATACGGCTTTTCTCCGGTATGAACGCGAAGATGCGTCGTTAAATAAATCTTTTCAGAAAATCCTTTAGAACATTCTTCACAAACATACGGCTTTTCTCCGGTATGAACGCGAAGATGACTCATTAAATGGCTCTTTTGAAAAAATCCTGTGGAACATGTTTCACAAACATACGGCTTTTCTCCGGTATGAATGCGAACATGTTTTCTTAAACTGTTCTTTTGAGAGAATCCTTTAGAACATTCTTCACAAACATACGGCTTTTCTCCGGTATGAATGCGAACATGCGACATTAAATGGTCCTTTTTAGAAAATCTTTTAGAACAATTTTCACAAACATACGGCTTTTCTCCGGTATGAACGCGAAGATGCGTCGTTAAATGGCTCTTTTCAGAAAATCCTTTAGAACATTCTTCACAAACATACGGCTTTTCTCCGGTATGAATGCGAAGATGATTTATTAAACTGCTCTTTACAGAAAATCCTTCAGAACATTCTTCACACACATATGGTTTTTCTCCTGTGTGAACGCGGAGATGCCCCATTAAATATCTGTTTCCAGAAAATCCTTCAGAACATTTTCCACAAACATACGGCTTTTCTCCGGTATGAATGCGAAGATGTTTTCTTAAATTGCTCTTCTCACAAAATCCTTTACAACATTCTTTACACACATATGGTTTTTCCCCAGTATGTATAAAAAAATGTCTTTTTAAATCACTCTTTCGAGAAAATGCTTTGGAACATTCTTCACACGCAAACGGTTTTTCACCTGTATGCATGCGAAGATGTGTAATTAGATTGCCCTTTTGAGAAAATCCTTTAGAGCATTCTTTGCACACATACGGCTTTTCAGCTGTATGAACGCGAATATGTATTCTTAGACTGCCTTTATCAGAAAATCAATTACAACATTCTTTACAAATATATGACTTTTTATCCGTACTTGCGTGTGGATCCATATTTTCTATTAAAGTAGTTTTGAGCCCATGTCACAAAAAACTGCATGATATATATATATATAAGTAGATGTCTATTTAGATGTTCTGTTTTTGGAAAGCTTTACAAACATATGTCACATACAAATGGCTTTTTTCCTGAATGGCTTTGGATTTATTATATATGTCTTTTGAGAAACCTTTTTAAACATACCTCATAGGAGTTTTACATATATCTCTTTTCAAATCTAACACGCGAAAAAGGACTTTTTAACAAACTTCTTATACGTATAGTTTTTTTTTCTTCTTTAATATAGTTTACTGAAGCTGAAATAAAACAATCCTCCTCCCCCCTTGTTAAAAAAAAAAAAAGAAGCAAAAATTAGAAATGTATTGTATGAAATCAACATTTATTGAAAAGTTATTTTTTTGGGGGGAATTTTTAAAAATGGACTAAATAAAAGGAAGCTTTTGTTAATTTATTGAAGAAATAATATACCAAACCTGACTCACAATCTGTTTCTATGATGAATATTTGTTATAAATGTAAAACTATTGTTAAAACAGCAATCTTGTGCGGAAATGGGCCTAACGCAAACCACCGCTTAGTAGCGCTGATGTGAGTTCTTATGTCGTTTTTGTATTAGCATCTACGGGGTACATACAAACGGAACGCTCGCAAATGAGCCGCTTGCAACTTCGATGACGTAAATTTTGCAAGTGGATTGCAAATAGTCATACATTTGGAACGCTTGCAGGCGGTGACGTCAACTTGCAAGAATTATCGATTGCGATGAATGATAAACCAATAGGAAACAAGAATACAGGAATCGAACAATATTCGACAGAAAGTTCGGAAAATTCAGTGGGTTTTTGTTTTTGTTTATTTGTGACTTTTGAGGATCGCTATAATTTTTTAGACATCACTATTTTATATATCAGTGTATAATTTATAACCATTTTAAATGTGGATAATAGTGTATAAATAACCAGAATAATTTATTTAAATTTCAGAAATACTCTGATATACTACTAACAGACCATGATACAACTTTGTATTAATCATTTTCATATTTTTCCTCTGATTATTCAAAAGGATTGGATATAAATATTTTTTCTAAAAACTATTTTTTAATACTGGTGGGATAATCTTGTGCACTGTCCTTTTTTGTCATAAGGCCATGTATTAGCCGAACACGTGGCCGATATTTTGTAAACAAATTAGATTCAACATGCCATTTTATTGTTACGCATAACATTTTCGTAAATATTTCTGCAGTGAAACTTAATAATAATGTTCAAACAAGAACAAAAGAGAAATGTAAACAACGGAATCGAATGATAAAGTTAAGACTATTCCATAACGTAAAATTGCAGAACATTTTATGTATACACACACACAAACATACATATATATAATGAATAAAAGATTAATAAGAACATTTTATACACACACACACATATATATAGACATCAAAGCTTAAATAATTAGAATTTCAATCATTTTAATAAAGGAATCTATTAGATAGAACATTCATTTAAATTTGTTAACATCGCTACAGTTCACATGACATCTTTTAATATTACATATGTTGATTAATATTAAAGTATATTACTAAAACTGGATTAAAAACAAAACAAAGTTATCACTACATCACTCTTACTTCAATTTCATATAATCTGTAACTCTTATAAATAATATTGCAAGATAAAAATTTGCAAGCCACAACGCTTTGCTATGGTAGTGTTGAGAACTGTTTCCCCAAAACAGCTAATTTTAACAAATCCAATGATTTCTTTTATTGAATAGAGAATAAAATGAAAACTTAAATATGTGATTCATTTATTCATTACTTTCTTCTATATTCAATAGCAGAAAACAATGGATTAGTAAACATTTTTTACTTCTGGTTTTTAATGGGTTTACACATTTTCAGAACTTGACTTGACCATTTTTAGAAAATGTCTCTCGGTGTGTGTGTGAGAGAGAAAGAGAAAAAATTTGGCAAATGCATCTCAGGAACTACTGCCCAGAATTGCATATAAATTTATATGTCGATGCACCTTGACATAAATTAGTATCTATCAGCTTTTGGTGGAAATTGCTTAAAGGGTGCCGCTGCTATTCATTGATTTCTGCAATTTCAGGGAAGGCTACATATCAGGAACTACTGAATAGAATTGCATATAAATTTATAAGGAAATGCCCACCTTGACACAAATGAGCATACGTCAACTTTTGGTGCCAATCACTCAACTAGGTGGTGCTTCTGTATAGCAATTTCCTTAATTTAAGGCTAAGCTATAGCTCATGTTCTATGTTATACTATTAAGTGAGCAATATTTGTACATATATATATGTATATTTCACTGTTCTCCAAAACGGTAGCTCGGACAGTCACATGATTTAACACAAAGGTGTCCTCCGAAGGGTCATTGTGCACATCAAAGTCAGATTTTCAAATTTTCGATTAGTTTTCTTTTAATTAATAAAAATATGAAAATAAAACTTCCCATTTCTATAATGACGCAGAATGGAGAAACTTAGGATAGATTTGATTGGTTTATTTGATTTTTATTGATTTGAGTGTATTTTACATTGAACTACAGCTACGTTATAAGGAATTACAAGAGATTTGATTGGTTTATTTGATTTTCATTGGTTTGAGTGTATTTCACATTGAACTACAGATACGTTATGAGGAATTACAAGATTTGACTGGTTTATTTGATTTTCATTGATTTGAGTGTATTTTACATTGAACTAGAGCTACCTTATGAGGAATTACAAAAGATTTGATTGGTTTATTTGATTTTCATTGATTTGAATATATTTTACGTTGAACTAGAGCTAATGAGGAATTACGAGAGATTTGGTTGGTTTATTTGATTTTCATTGATTTGAGTGTATTTTTCGTTGAACTAGATCTAAGTTTTGAGGAAGTACGAGAGATCTGATTGGTTTATTTGATTTTCATTGATTTGAGTGTATTTTATATTGAACTAGAGCACGTTATGAGGAATTACGAGAGACTTGATTGGTTAATTTCATTTTCATTGATTTGAGGAAGAGGTGTCCAGTGAAGTTTTTTGGTTTTAACATGCATGACAGTGATTGCTGCGAAAACGAGTTTCGTGTGTTTTCAGATTCATGCACAGCAAGGTAGGGGTATCCAGTGATGTTTTTTGGTTTTAACATGCATGATAGTGATTGCTGCAGAACTGAGTTTCATATGTTCTGAGATTCATGCACAGCGATGTAGGGCTTTCCAGTGATTTTTTTTATTTCATATGCGTGAAGCGTATATACGTGCGTTATAGTGATTGCTACGAAAACGACTTGTGTGCATTCTCTGATTCAACCATTCATCGAATAGTGACTTTTACTGTACGAGTAACAGTTTCAACTGTTTCCAGAATATTCGAAGAATTAACATTTCTATTTGACTGTTTTCGACAATGTTCGTTTTAATAATACTTTTGTTGCAGAGATTCGAGAAGTTCAAAAAATGTTTGATATTGTCAAAGAGATCTCATACTAAAACTGTGAAGAAAATAGTCGCCAATCGAAATATATTTATTTAAACGTTTCAATTATTCAATTAAAAAGAAATCCTTTTAATATACTGCCCAGCAAAGCCTGCTAGTTGCATATAATCAAACAAAACTTCATACTTGAAAAAGCCATTATGAGACATTATGCTGATTAAATTGGATGCAAATTTACCAATAGGTGGCACTTCTATATTTCAACTTTCCCCATGAACTGGAAAGATATCATGTTCACAGGAAAAAATCACTTTCTTTGAACATTTAGTATAATACCTTTCTGAAATGAAAATCATCTGCATTCATAATTGGTTCTTTTATGCCAATGCTTCTGTTTAATTTTAAATTTAACCTCCGATGGGGACGGTTGGTTAGGTGGCATTATCATGTGCATTTCAAATTTCAGCAGACATATTTTCCATATCCTCAAAAAGATAAAAAGTAGTGTCATTAATAGGTTGAATTTAAATAAGCTTACGTACTGTGCATGGGCCTGCACTGCCGAAGGTAATAGGACCTGAAGTGATTTTTTTTTCTTCAATCAGAAATACTTTTTTTTATTTTTTCTGACTTATAAAAAAAATATAAGTGATTTGGAGATTTTTATTCATCAACCTCGAAAAGTCCTTTCATATAAACTGGAGGGGATTGTTGACTGTTATACCAACTATGTGAAAAATACCAGAGCCGGAAATCGAACCTGGGCCCTCTGCTTAATAATATTCGTTGGCAACGCCATAATATTATTAGGCTGAGGGCCCGAGTTTGATTCCCGACTCTGGTATTTTTCACATAGCTGGTACGCCTTGACAACGAATATTATTAAGCGGAGCGCCCCAGTTTGATTCCTGCCTATGGTATTTTTCACATAGTTGGTATAAAATTCAACCATCCACTCCAGCTTATCTGAAATCAATTTTCAAGGTTGATGATTGAAATTTTCAAATTAAAATTTCGTGGTCTATTGGAGTTATGCCACGATTAATATTTTCACTTGACATAGCTGCTTTTGGTAATTTGGTGACCTTGCCAACGTGTATTATGTGAGAAATGCCGAGCTGGATATCAGCCAGGATAGCTCAGTGGTACAGCATCTGTATGTTAAGCGGAGAGCCCGAGTTTGATTTCCGGCTCTGGTATTTTTCATATATCAGTTGGTATAAAAATCAATCATTCACTCCAGTTTATCTATATATATAAAAGAGTAAACTCACTGATCACTGACTAAACACGGCCGTGGTGATCCTATGGGAGATAGTCACAATGTTTGGTGAGCAGGTTGGTTTTAGAACCCTGACGCTCATTAAGACAGGATTTTGCAAAATACCTCCCCGTCCCTCTGGGGAGGGGGGCAGAAAGCAAAAACCACCTTTATAAGCATAACTCGGCTTCAAAATACTTCACAGTGAAGAAATTGCAGATGGGGAGACTAGACATGAATACAAAAAAAAAATAATTTTCTGCGGTTTTGGAATTTTGGATTTTTAAAGGGGGGGAGGGGGTAAAAATGAGATTTTCGGAAGTACAGAAGGCAAAAACACCTTTATAGGCATAACTAGGCTATAAATTACTTCACTATGAAGAAATTGCAGATGGAGAGACTAAACCTGAATACAAAAAAAATCATTTTCTGCAATTTTGGATTTTTAAGGGGGGGGAGAGGGGGCAAAAAGGATTTTTGTAGGCAAATTTAACAAATTAAGGATTTTTGCATAAAATTCTAGCAGTGATAGCTCAAAGATATAAAAAAAAAAAAAAACGCCAAGCGTTTTCTTGAAGGTATTTGTAAAATAACTCAATTTTGATTTTTTCTGATTTTGGGAAGGTGTTACGAGGGGTATATATGACCCCCCCCCCTTTTAGCGCTAAGTTCATCCGTGGAAATCTATAGGTGCTGAGGTCCCAAATTTTAGTGTGTGATTTATTTACGTGTGTCCAACATCCATTGTAACGGAATTTTGTGAAAGTCCCCCCTTTACCTTCCTGTGGTGGGGAATAAAAGAGTAAAACCACTGATTCACTGATTAAACACAGCCGTAGCGATTCTATGGGAGATAAGACTCGCAAATTTTGGTGAGCACGTTGGTTTTAGGACCCTGACGCCTATTAAGACAAGCTTTTGCGAAATATCCCCCTGGGGGCAGAAGGAAAACTCCCTTATAGCCATAATTCGGCTCCAAATTGCTTCACGGTGAAGAAATTGCAAAGAGAGAGACTAGACTCGGGTGCAAAAAAAACATTTACTGCAATTTTGGAGTTTTGGATTTTTAAGGGGGGTGGGGGAGTAAAAACGATTTTCAAAGGCAAATTTAGCAAAATAGGGATTTTCGAGTGAAACTCTACCAATAATAGCAGAAAGATATAGAAAATCGTCAAGAGTCTTGAGAATATTTCCAAAAGCTGATTTTTGTTTTTTTGCGATTTTCGATTTGGGGGGGGGGGAGTTACGAGGGGGCAAATTTGTGTCCCCCTTTTAGTGCTAAATTCATCCGGAAAAATCTATGAGTTGAGGTCACAAATTTTAGTGTGTGGCTTACTTACGTGTCTCCAACACCCATTGTAGTTTGATTTTGTGAAAGTCCCCCCTTTCCACCTTGGGGGTGGGGGGCAATAAACTTGTTTCCAAGTATAACTTTGCTTCAAATTATCTCAGCAAGATTAATTTGTATATTTGGTTGTTTATGCCTTCCCAACACAACACATACAGTAAAGGGATTTCATGAAAATTCATCCTCCACCCCCCTTTTAAAGGTGGGGTGGGGGGGGAGTAAAAATACACTTATAGGAGTAACTGTGGTCCAAATTATCTCAGGATAGTAATTTTTTCATTTGTCAATTGGTTATGCGTACTCAAGACACATACTGCAAAGAGAATTTGTAAAATTCCGTCCTCTCCCCTTGGGGGTGGTGCAAAAAGCATGTTTCAAAGCATAACTTTGCTTCAAATTATCTCAGTAAGATTAATTTTTACATGTGGGTTGTTTACGCATTATAAAGGGATCTTACGAAAATTCCCCCCCCCCCTGTCAAAGGTGGGGAGTGGGCCAAAAAACGCTTTTAAGAGTATCTCTACTCAAAATTATCTCAGAACAGCGATTTTTTGATATGTCGATTGGTTATGGGTACTCAAAACACACACTACAGTAGATTTTGCAAAATTTCACCTTATCCCCCTTGGGGGGTGGGGGTGGGCAAAATCATGTTTTCATGCACAACTCTGCTCCAAACTATCTTAGGTGTTCTTTTTCATCCGCACGGTAGCTTGCATGCTATCTTTCGCATTGTTACTTAACATTATATTGTTTATTATTCAATCGCAATGTTTTATCACAACTTATGTTTTCAACGCATAAATCTGTGTATTGTATGTTTAATATAGTTTTGGTTTGTGAATGAAAGAACGAGTATTTATTGTTATCTTCACATCTCGTTACATAAGATTAGTTGACTTTTAATGTGTGGGCTCGTTATGCGTTCCCAACACGCACTATAAGGGGATTTTATGAAATTTCTCTTTTCTCCCCTTTAAGGGTGGAGAGTGGGGGGGCAAAAACACGTTTTAAAGAGCAACTCTGCTGCAAATTATCTCAGGAAAGCGATTTTTTGATAGGTTGATTGGTTATGTGCTCATTACACACAAACTACAAAGGGATTATTTGAAATTTCGTGCTATCACCCCCTTGAGGGTTAGGGGGATTGAAAACATGTTTCCACACGTAACTCTGTTCCAAACTATCTGAGAATAGAAATTTTTGATGAGTGGACTGTTTATGTGATACAACACACGCTACAAAGTGATTTTGTGAAACTTTACCCTATCTCCCCTTCTCTGCTTCAAATATTCTTAGAATCACGATTTTTTAATACGTGGGTTAGGTATGTATATGCAACATGCACTATAAAGGGATTTTGTGAAGTGTGGCGAGTGGCAAAACCGCTATTGAAGGTATCGAGAACTTTAACTTAGATTTTGACTGATTTTATTATTATTAATGATATGGCATTTTGAGACTTCATTTCAATAAAATGATCAGCGAAGCGGGCAAAGTCTGCTAATCTGAAATGTGATTCTTTAATTTTAGTAACTCATTTAATAACAGTGACCCGCTAGCAGGCGAAGCTAGCTAGTCTCTTTAATAATTCATGATAAAATCAATACTATGATACTATATAGTACAGATATTCTTTTATGTTGTTTTCTAGAAAAAAGCAGTATTTATTTTAAAATTTAGTAAATCAACCTTTCATTTTGAATATGTGTCGGAAAAAAAACAGAAATGATGCTGAAAAGGTTAATAAAATCCTGTTCCACTTTAAAATAAATTTAAGGCATAGAATAGTGTCTAGAAATCTCATACACTGCCCTATTTTTTTAAATATTGGGGGGATAGACACTCCCCCCTCAAGCTATATTCCTGTTTCCCACTTATGAAGGTCATGGGGAGAAAAAAAAAGATGGTGAAAAGTTATTTAATCTTTTTAAGTCACCACTTTATTTTGTTTAATCATCATATACTGAGTGGATATTTCATGTATAGTAAGTATACTAAGATTTATTTTAAGAGCACAGATACGATACCTATACTCACCCACACCTAAATTTCTAATTTTTTCTATATAAAGAATTTTTTTTTTTTTTAAATTACTCATTACTTAATGTATTTTTTAAAATTCCAATTTCACATTCAGAAAACTTAACATTAAATTAGTTCTTGTATCCTGAAAATTTTATTTCTAAAATAATTATTTTTAAACCAATAACTGCCAAAAATTGAACTAAGTGCGTTTTTAGCTCAATAAATAAAACAGTAACAATTTAAAAAATACATTAAGCTAAGAGTAATTTAATAAAGAAACTTTCCTATAAAAAAAAACAAAAAAAAAAAACAGTGTTTAGCTGTTGGCAAGGGTAATTATTGCATCTAATTGAAGGTCAAGATTACAGTACCGGCCAAAAAAAATGTTTACACTTGAGTGGCAAAAAAAAAAAAAACCCTTACATGTCAGTTGCTGTTTCCGCTTTAAAAATGTGTTGAACTCTAGTGATAACATGTGGCATTAGTCGATCACAGATGACCTTTCCTTATCCTGTCAACACTCAGTTCACCTCATGGACTTTTAGATTAAGGCTATATGCTCTTTGCTCCCACCAGCCAGTATTTTGTTTATTTGTTAGAAATTTGATAACTTACATACATTAGTATTCCTATACCACACAATGGGTCGGATTAAGCCTAAAATCGAAGTGAAATCTCATGCCTTGACTCTGCCAGAGAAGGGAATCTCTGTGATTGATGTAGCCAGAGATCCGTGACTAAACGGCTGAAGTTAATAAAATGTAAAGATGAGATAACAACTTCCAATAATTCAGTTATATAAGGTTTTTTCTATTGCAATAAATTTAAATTGGTTGAATGTATTTTTTACCAAGAAAGCAAAACTTCTACAATAAGTGCTTTATTTTTAAATAATTACTTTACTTTATTTTAAATAAACTTTGAAATTTTTTTCTCTCTTTTTCTCCATGCATAAACACACAATAAGAAATGAAAAAAATAATTCTTTTGAAATTTAAGTGTTCAGACAAAAATAACTTTAATTCTATTAATCATATTTAGTAATCATCAGGCTCTAATTTCTTTATTTCTTACTGTGTGTGTATTTCTCGGAAAACAATCTCTCTAACAAATTTTAAAAATTAGGTCGAGGCAGAATTGTTTGGGAGGATTTTTTTTTTTTTTTAATAATACATATATATATATATATATATATATATATATATATATATTTTCAAAGTGAAAAGAAAATAAATATTTACTTTATCTCTGCAAATAACTGTAAGTCATACACTCGTGAAAATGTGTATATTCTTACCACGCTTACTTAAAGTGCCAGCTGTCAACTAATATGCCCCAAAAATTTAAACATGTCAGTTTATGTTAAGGTGTGACTAAATATAAACTTTCATGAAAATTAGCACATTAAATCTTGATATAGAGCTCCCACAAAATTTTGGTAACACACACATAGAAATAAAGATATTTTTTAAAAGTGGTCACGTGGTATTAAGAACTTCTCAAAATGTGTAAATCCATCAAAAACCTCAATTCAGAAATGTTTCTGAGTCCAGTACTTCCTTTTTATGAATATAGAAAAAAGTGAAAGTAAATTATTCTCTGCAGAAATCTTAGTACATTGCTGAAACTGCTGATAATGTTCTGTGAAAAACTTGTCTATCCAGGGTTCCCACTCAATTTCAAAAATAAAATTCCCTGACTTTTCCAGGTCTATTTTTAGAAAATTCCAGTCACGAAATTTCGTCCGAGACATAAAAAATAGCTTGCAGTATGAAACAGAACATAGCTCGCGACATAAAACACAACATAGTAACGTATCTTGCGATATAAATTGAATGCTTGTATCATTATTTTTCCAGGTTTTTGAGCAATATTTACAATTTTCCCCGACTTTTTTTCATAATTTCAAATTCCCTGACTTTTCCAGGTTTTCCCTGACCCGTGGGAACCCTGTCTATCATATCTCTTTTTACAGTATCCATTATGCAAGAATTTTTTTTTTTTTTTTTTTTTAACAATAACTGAAAAATAATTGATCAAAAAGAATCTTAAACCACGAATTTATTAAACGAAAATTCCTAAATTACAAAAATTAAGGCATTTTAATGACTACCATATACATTCTATCTAGAAAATTTAACTATGTAGATTTAACGTTTTGTAAACTGAATTAATTTTATTTAAATTATTATTACTTTTTTTTAAAAAAATCAAAGTAATGGTAATAATAACAATAATTGACTGTTTCTTTCTTTTTTTTAAATAAATATTTGCTTAAATTTTAAACTATATTTTAATTAAACCATATTCACATTTTATCAACACTATTCTAGTACTTGTTTCAGTTTAATATTTTCCACTTCAAAATAAAAATTTTAACAAACAGTTAAAGATAAACAGCTTCCGTGAAATATTTGAATAATATTATTCACAAATTTCTGCATATTCAAAACTTAACATTTTCGAAAAACAAATTCAATGATTTAAATATTTATTTCTTATTTTCAAAATTGTAAATAAATATTCTTAATTTTATTGATTATAGAAACCTGTTTAAACATTATTTTGTATTTCGTCAGATACCAAGTAGTAACTCTTTATGTATTAGTTAAAACTTACTCTTGTATATAATTACATAATACACACAAATATGCACATTTATCAAGCTTTTAGCTTTCTCTAAATATCAACACATCAAATCATTGGTGAAGAATCTCGCCAAATACCATATTAAATATCGCCAAAACTTTCTACTTCCATTTAATAATAAAATCATTAATTTTTGTGTTAAAAATAGCACAAAAATTGGAAAAGAAAATATTTAATAAATGAGATGAATACAAATTAGTTATAACAATAATCATGGAGTATTTTTTAAATTTTTATCAATTTAAAAGACATGAAGCATGCTAGAAAAAAGAATCTGTCTATCACGTCAATTAATAAACTAAATAAAACAAATTAATAGTCAACATTATTCTGTCAAATATGCTTTCAGATATTGCAGTCAATCATTCTTAACGTATTTATGAAGAAATAAAATTCAATTTTATTTTAATATCTGGAGATAACGATGGTTTTTTCGACTCATTCAAAGACCTCAATGTTAAACCTATGGAGCTTCTTCCAAAATCGCCTCGGGCAGCTGATAGTCTGTCTTGACTAATGAACTTCTATCACAGAATTGAAGTTACTCTCCTTTATCTAGGCACCCTAAGACCTACCTTTATTTATATATTACTTTAGGGATGCAGAATATGTCCGAATGCCCAAATGAGGGGGAAATTTCGAGTGACTGGAGAAATTTACATTTTCTACTAAAAGAATATTGAAAGTCGAAAATAACAAATTGTTACTTTGTAATGCTTGTAATATAAACTAACAATTATATTTTTATATTACAGTGTATTCTTATTCTTTTAAATGCTTATTATATAGAATATATGGCTTTGTATTACAAAACACATTTTCATGTCATTGAAGGAAATTTAGATTATATTTTGGGAGAAATTTCCGAGGTCTGAACATTTTCTGTATCTGTGTATTACTCAGTAACTGTTTCTTAATCAAACGTTTTAAATTAATAAAAACCATCAACGTCAACAAACACATTCTTTACAAATAGGCCATTTTAACAAGTTGTCAAAAACTGCCTATGAGGACTGTATTATTCAGTTTATTTTTTCTTTTTATTAACATTTTTTTAGTTCAAGCAATTAGAAATGCTCCTAAACATTAAAATAATGCAAAAATAGCAGATGAAGGGAAGGGGAGATGTTAAGCAAGAGCATTTATAATTTTTTCTTTTCTTTTGTAATTAAGATTCTACGTTTATATTTGTAGAAAATAATAAATAGCAGTACTACAAACAAACAGCATATATATCATATTAAATTAGGCCTAGCCAGACTCATGCATCTTTTTTGAGCAGTTTCTTAATCTTATAATTAGTATTAGACAAACTGCAAATAAAAACAACAAAAAACTGTAATTAAAAACAACAAATAACAGTAATAATAAAATAAACAATACTGTTTGATGAAATAAGAAAATTTATTTTATCATTGTAAAAAGATCAGCCTAATAACTGAATAAAACACGTGGTTTAAAATGAAATAAACTTACACAGAAATATTCTTTCTTACCCAATGCTTTTTATTGCAGTATTTGAAACTTAATATTTCCTATTAATTATTAAAATTAAACTATATTAAATTATGTACATACATTCAAAACAGTAATGCACTAAAATAAATACCAACATAAAATGCATTTCATTTGTTTATCAACTAAGTTTAGAGTTGCCATAGAAGCAATAGTAAACTTATAAAACTGTTTAACCTAGCATAAGCATAGTACACTTAAACAAAACACTAAATTATATATATTATTGATAGCAGAAGGTTGCTTACTATTTCAGGTTCCTTTTTTTAATACATTATTAAACAAAACAAGAGTTACATATTAAGATAGTAATTATTAAATTTATAATAATCAGTAATTTAAATTGATAACTTACAGAGAGATAAATATTTCATTGAAATCAGTAGTGTGCAATAATCTGCAATGAAAATAAAGGTACTAGCAATAAAATAGTAGAATGAAATTTCTAGCGTTCTTGTCAAAATATCAGTGTAGCACATTTTTAAAATGGGAAAAACTAACAAGATAAAGGATTAGTATCTTAAGTAATTATATTTATGCATGTGTTTTTATGTGTAAATACAAATTTTAAAATGGCACCTTAGTACAACTTCATGATAATTAAGAAAACAATGTTAGATGCCATTTGGCACCCAACTGATGATAGCTTTGTCTAGTCTTTTTATAATGGTACCACCACTCTCCTCGTATTTTAGTTGGCGATGCCAGCACTCCAATTTCATATTTGTGTTTATGTCTAGTACAGTTCTATAGCAATGGTAAGCCCATTTTTGAGGTCGTTTTAATGTTTTAAGTAAATGTTCTGAAAATAGTCAATGATTTTTTTCCAATAAACACTAAAGCTGGTAATAAAGTCATTCATTTGCTTGTAAAAAGTTACATATTTGCTTGTAAAAGTTACAATTTCTGAAAAAATTGTATCTATCTGTTCTTCGATAGCTTCTTTACTGGCACTTTCTTTCACCTTTGAATTTACATTTAAGTTCCAGTTTCTCACCACATGGCATGCAGTGTTCAAAATTAGCTGTCGTAAGTCATCAAATGCAACTAAATTATTGCATTTGATGAATGTAAAATTATTTCTGGTTGTCTAATTTGATGCCTAGGAGGTGTGTGACGCATGGTAAATGGACACAGGAAATAACCAATGGCGGATAACTCTGACCTGGGAGATTTCTCTCTAAAAACTCTTGCTCCTGTTATTTGACAGTTTGGTAAAAAAAAATTATTGAATATAGGGATAGTTTCTTAAAATTTTAAGGTACTGCAAGTGTGAAATGGTGAACAAAGTATATTTTCGTATTTCTTTAACCCTTGCTTTCACAAGATCAAGGCATTACTGCAGAAAAATTGCTTTCAGGTGCCACTTGGCACGTTTGGCGAAAATCACCAGCACCGCACCTTCTTGTATGGTTTAGAAGTTGCAACATTCTACTGGTTACATTTGCTATCTCTGGTGAACTAATGCACTTTTTGAATGAGGCGGGCTTAACTAAATTTCAACTTCAAAATGACCGTATCTTGGGAAAGCTTTATCAAAAATGTCTTACTCCTAATGTCTAATGAAGTATTTTGATTTATAGAAGATAGTTCGTATTTCAAAATCCAGATGAATCATGCATACATATAACCTATGTAACCAATACATTATATCTCTGTGCACATACTGATATAACGTATGAGAAAAATATATATAAATTAAATTGTATTTAAAAAATTTTGATGCATAGGTTAGAAAATATTGTTTTACTCGGAATCAGTCTTGGTTAGTGATATTAAAATGAATTTCAGAAATTGCAACTGGAAATTTTAATTTGACGCCTAAAATATTTACAGCAGACATGACACCTTCCCTTCCCAATTTTTATCACTGATGGCATGAGCGTATATTTACAGTTATCTTGAAACACAACTTACCACGCATTATAATATGCATCAGTTGTCATCAGAAATGGGAATGGTAGTTTTCATATCAGGAATAAGTTTTGTAATTGCAAAGAAAAATGGTATAAACGTTTCAATGGCAGCCCTTGTAGAAAAAAAGTGTCAACTGGCAATCCTTCATGATTTTCATCGTTTACCATTACACCTTAGTTAGCTAAAACCTATAATTGATTAAGCCAGTGAGTCGAATCTATCCTTGTACATATATGTTGTATAATTCCAATAGTTCTTGTTGAATTTCCTTCATAATTCCTAAAAGGAATTCATTTTAATTAGTATTTGGAAAGTCTTGCAATAATTCTCCAACAGGTTTATAAATGAGGATTGGATCATACTTATTCTCATTTTGCTTTTTTTTTTTTTTTTTTTTTTTTTTTTTCACTAATAAATTGACTAAAGCAGTATCATCTTTATATAAAATTGACTTATCAAGATGGAAAGCACTTTTAATATTATGAAGGTTTTTCCACATTGTATAACTATCTCTTGGTAGGTGAGTGCTTCTCTTTATCCCCTGTAATATTTTTGACATGGGTATACCAGCACTTAACGATGAGACAAGATTTAATCTTTCCAACTTCTTTTTCATATACTACATGGACAGACTGGTAATTGACTTTTATTTCAGTAACTTCGTTATGTTTCTGATGATACACTCATAAATGCTGGGCAAGTGTGTCCTATCTTTATACATCCCAATTTTTTCAATTGTCTATGTCTATTTTCTATAGGACTATATATTCCACTTCAAAGACAATCATAGTACCCAGACAACGCAATTAAGTATATATTACATCTATATGACGTAAATTACATCCATAAACTATATCTAGAATTCATCCAGTATAGTAACTATTACATAGAATCAACGTAGATATAACCATCAGATGTCTCTCCAAGTACATCAGATATACATCTATATTACATCTAGAATGACCAAAAATTGACTTTACTAGACATGTATGTTCATCTATATCATGTAGTGTACATAACATCTATATATTATTAACGTAGATGTATGTAATATAGATGTAGATGTACATCACATCAATGTATTGTATATGTAAATAAACATCAAATCTATGTATTGTATATGTAAATAAACATCAAATCTATGTATTGTATATGTAGATAAACATCAAATCTATGTACATATTATGTATGTATATATGTATCATACCTACGTAATATATACAGGGCTGCCACAGAGGACTTTTTTTTATTATTTTCATACCCCTATTTCCAAAACATAAAATGTATAATAAATTTATGCAGGCAAAGTGCAAATTCACCTGCATAAATATATCATGCATTTTATTTTTTGGAAACAGAGGTACGAAAAGAATATTTAAAAAAAAAAGTCACCTTTGACAGCATCTTTATGTATGTCTATTATACACACATTCATGGCCTTAGCCCTTTTTGGCTACCAGAAAATTCTAATAAAAATTTTCTATAAATTTCTACAACAAAAATTAAATTAAAACAAAATTTCTATTAAAATTTTAGAATAGGCAAAAAGTGTTAAGTTGGCAACTATGCATGCAGCAGTCACAGCGTTCCTGTATTTTTATGTGCGTTTTATTATTTTGTCATCGCCAATATTAAAAAGAAATATTTCTTGGAGGATTTAATGCTATAGTATAAAAATTACTCTTCTGAAATAGTGGTGATAAAATGTACGAAAAAATATTATCCCTGCACATGCCAATGAATACAATGTAAAAATTATTCATAATCTAATACAGTAGAACCGCAATCCATCTTTTTTCATGGGGTGCGTGAAGAAAAACGATAAAAGTGGGAAAACGATGAATGCGAGTTAAAGCCAAAACAAAAATAAAACAATGTTTATTACATAATACACGCAATATATATAGTATACTACTTTTTAAAACTAATTTGTTACTCTCCAAACTGTCAGAAAAAATGAATCAAAGTTGTAGAACATTAAGTGATGTTAATTTTTAAAAATCAGTAATGTAATTTTATGTTGGATTTTTTGTTCATTTTATAAATTAAAGAGGATTTTCCAGATTTGCAACATTTTCTTGTCCTTTTCTGCAATTTCATGTGCATATAAAAAAAAGTTTGTGCATTTTTAAATACTGTAATTACGGCAGACACACTTAGCACTGGCGTAGGCTCAGCCTCAGGAATGTGAAAAAATGTAGTAGCTGGCCATACTGGATGCATCTATTCTCCTCTTTTTTTATACAAAGTAGAATAACTTATTCTCCGAGTAACAACACACGATCTGTATTCATAATTAATTGATAACACATATACATAAGATTTATATGCTTGACTTGTAGTCCGCTTGTAAATTTTCGTCAGATAAAGACAGATAGCATATGACAGAATTACAATACGAAGAAATGGAAAGACACCTAGGGCCAGCGCGGGAATAGAACCCGCTCTTCTACGCTCGAAGGCGATTAACAGTGTTGTGACATAACCACTCGGCCACGGAGGGCCCTTTGCATTCTGTAATCCATAGACGCATGTTACAATATCTGCACAATCCCTGTTCTTCACGTAAAGCAGCATAAGTTTAAGTAGTTGAGGTTGGTTGGGTTTTGCATCGCACTAGTGCTACAATATGGGCAAATGGCGACGGTCTGGAACTTACCTTTGAGGATGGTCTGGAGATATGCTATCAGAATTTTGATCTTCCGTGGAGGAGGAAAAGAGTTGTTTTAAAATGAAAGTAATTCCAGTTTAATTGCCATATGGATTCGATTTTCAATTTCATTTTGGTCAGAAGAAAAATTTTACAACGATGAATGCGGGAAAACGACTTTTTGAAGAACGATATATGCGAGTTTCGTTAACATTAATTTAAATACAGTTTGTGCAGGGATCATAGAAATAAAACGATCAATGTGGGAAAACGATGGATACAGGAACGATAGATTGGGGTTTCACTGTATATATATTTTTGATTGTTTCCTTATTCAGAAAATTAATCTTTAAAGGATGAGGATCAATAGGGGATTTTTCGTTCCTGAAATTAAGAAAAATACCAGATTGATCACAAGTGTGAAATTTTTGCATTTAATTATAAATAAATAAATACACTCTACCAATTTTATTTTAATTTCTTTTCCTTAAAAAAAAAAAAAAAAAAAACCTATGTAAACTCTGTTTTATGTTTTTACAAGTATATTAACTTTCTCTTGCCGGAAAGTTTTTAGGTTTCTATTTCATTAGGTCAATTCTATGTCTTCTGATAACATTATCTCCAAAAAGTGCATATAATACATGAAATAGTGGGTAATGGAAGTCGTGTAGTTGTTTCACACCAGATTTTTAGATTTAAACTCTTTTTTTTTACATGAGCACAAAAAAAAAACACTTATTGAAATAGATTATGAAGTACACTATGACGTAAATTATACATAAAAGTGTTGTGTCATTGTGTTCATATAAAAAAAAAATTTAAACTGAAAGAAAAATATAACATTGATTACAGAGAAAACATTGTATATACCACTACTTCTCACTGGTTTGAAAGAGATGTTACTGATGAAATGGAATCTATCTAATCAAATTTGACTTTTGTTACACATTAATATTCTTTAAAAGTAAGTGAGGTTTAAAAAAAAAGAAGAAAGAAACATAAGTACTTATAAGAAAGTGTTAATATAGTTTAAGATATAAACTGGCTTAGCCAGTTTATATCTTATATTAACACTTTCAATGTTCGAAAATCGAATCTGTGTTGGTTGGTTGTTGGATTAAGGACTACTGACTACACTAGGGTCCTAGTTTTAAAGAAAAACATGGAAAACTCCAAATTGCTAGGTCGATGACTGCGACCAGGGTCCAAGAATAAAACCCGACACTTCCTGCCGAATCTGCAACATTTGGAACCCCGTCATTTCTTTTGCAATCTGTATGCTAAAATATTTCTTAAAAATATACCAATATTCATCTTTGTGCATTTTTTATTTATGGTGGTCTAACCATTCATGTAATAAAAAGGAGGGTTCCCTACCCATAAAATATTATATATATATATATATATATTTTTTTTTTTTTGGGGGGGGGGGGGAGAATAAAAATATGAAAAGAATTTTAAATGATCCTAGATTTATACTCAATTTCCTTCAAATTCTTCCCAAGTAATTTATCCCGTAACAATTAAATAATAATTAAAAAAAAAATCTTTTATTGGAATTTTTATGTTTTTAGCATATTTTTTATTGAAATTAATAAAACCACATACAGGAAGATTGTTTATAATTAATTTCTTTTTTATACAAAAGAACCACTGATCAGAATAACCACGGCCCACTGACACCGGCTGAGGATAGAGCCCCTAAATAAAATAATAGGCCGGCGCATCACCGCCATTTTTTTGCCTCCGAAGAGGACAGCATTCCCGCTTGGCGTCCTTATCGCTTCTCCAATGATTTTAAGAAATCTTGATCTGAAGCTAATCCGGTCAAAATAAGAGCAATAAGCAACAATAATATTCCTAAAAACACATTTTTTGCACAGTACATTCTCAGGATGTCATTTTATTCTGAGGATGTCCCATGGATGTACTCTAAGATATGTTGTTAGGGCGGTTTCTGTTACAAAATGTCGCCAAAACTCAAATACAGAGTAATAGAAGGTCTGTGAACACTTTATATTCACTTCTTGAATGATTATAGCAGTATATTGTTAAATAAACGTCCATATCATAGTTTACTTAGCTAAAATTATGAAATATGATAAAACAGATTACTCTAAAGTAACGTAAGACGATAAAAAAAAATGTTTTTCGTTTATTTATCAGGGAAACGCGCTGGGTACATGTGGCAACCCTAAGGCAAAAAAATGTCGGATGCGCCAGCTCGTATATATAGGAGCCTTAGCTGAGGAAGCTCTCGGATGACGTCACAAATGCCGTCTGAACTCTTCAAAAAACGAGAGAAAGATCTTTCATAGAATTTAATTAATATGTAATATTTATTTAATATGCAGAAATAGTGGCAATATTAAAATAAACCTTCGTTCTGAGGAATATATGCGGTGTTTATGGTAATTTAAATTGATAATCGAAAAATAAATTCAAAACTAAGATAATTCAGTGAATAAACATTAAACAAAATTGCGATAAAATTAGGCATCACTTTATTATTATCAGGGGTCGATCCAGGCAAAATTTGGGTCCCTTTTGCGGCCCCTTCACAAAATTCCCCATAGTAAAAAGGGACCCTTCACAAAATTCAAAGTCATAAAAAGGGACCCTTCACAAAATTTAAATTCATAAAGGGACCCTTCACAAAATTCAAATCCATGAAAAGGGACCCTTCACAAAATTCAAATTCATAAAATGAGTCCCTTCACAAGATTTTTTTTAATAAAAATGATACTTTTATTAGATGTTTTCATGTTTTCAGTATTATTTTTAATTAATGCCTTAATTTGGCTCAACGAAACTATTAACCTGATATTAAACATTGCATAAAATGATTGTAAAAACGAAAAATTTTGCACAGTATTTTACTTTTTCACAAAAATATTTTATATTTCACAAAAATAAATAAAATTTCACAAAAATATTTTGTTTTTCACAAAAAAGGGACCCAAAAATTAAAACCTGGATCGACCCCTGATTATTATTATTATTATTATTTTATTTATTTATTTATTTTTTTTTTGTAGATCGTTTTCATTTTTATGAAAATAAATTACCAGGATTTAAAATGTAATCAGGACAAATAATTCTGATTTATTAACTTTCTTACTTTAAATTATATACAGTATATTAAAAAAAAAATAAAAAAAGATTTGAAATACATATGTATATTTATATCTTATATAGAACCATATTTTATGATAGTAATTAAAAAAGTAAATAAAAAAATAAATATTTGATTTAAATTGGTTTAAAATAAATATTTTTCAAAGAGACTTCACAATTGTTCATAGTAATAACATCTATTATAGTAATGTAATAACTGATATATATCTAAATATTTAGTTTCCTTTATACAAGAATTTTTTTTTCTTAAATAAGCTTAAATTTTAACACAAATGCATTATAAATTCAATTCAACATGGTAGAACAGAAATTATATTTCTGTAATACAGATAACATAATCAAATTTAACTTAAAATTGTGAAATCTGTTAATTTTAAATTCTGAAAATAAAGAAACAAGATCATGTGATCAAATGTGTGTATTAAATTAAGTAGATAATAATTTAATTATTTTAATAATTTTTCATTTTTATATGAAGTATACAAACTTTTCAACTAACTATTTAGGAAAACCAAACGTTCAATTCATTACTAAAAGATAAAATTTTTCACTTCAACCAAATCTCTTTATTGAAAATTTCCAAATATGAAAGTGTAAACATTGTACATATTTCAAAATAAACATTCATAAGATATCACAGAAGAAGCATTTTGCCAGTGAAATTCATGACAAATATTAACATTATTCAAAAAGCAACATAAAATTGTCAAAGATTAACTATAATACCACTGCATAATACTACATACAATTTTTTTTTTTTTGGTTTATAGTTTAAAATTATTCGAAAACATTTAAAATTTACATACAATTCTACAAATTTTTAAAAGAATGAATGTAGTTAGTACATGCAAACATTCAAAACTGAAGATTTCAAAAGATAAATAAAAACCTTTCACACTATAATTTAATTAATAATATTACAAATAAACAATATTCTTCTAAGATTTGTCTAAAACTTTTTATTAAAGCTAATAGTAAAACTAACTTTGTTTACATATATACACATTAGTTTAGAAATAATTTTTTAAGAAATAGTAGATTAAATAACTAAACTTACATTATTAGGAAAAATATTATCTTGTGGTTTTAAATCCTCACTTTTTAAATTTCTTTATTTTTCTCTCTTCATTCTTTTCATGCATTTTCGATGATATATTTTTTACATTTAATTATTCAAACAAATATTAATGAAACATTTCACTGCTTTCATAATTATAATTTCAAGTGGGCAATCACACTGGGAACACATATCGCAAAAATAATCAACATTGTTTGTTCTAAATTAACTCTCAGTTAATTTTGTGAGTACTTTGTGTTGCTTTTCACTTGAATGAAAGAATTGCTTTTCATATTTGTCTGTAATTATGTTTTCAAAAATTAAATAAGTTAATGTTACGTACAATACCAGGTTTTCTGTTGGATATTTCAATCCACCACGGTCGATTATCTCTATGTAGGCATACATAGTATCTGACAAATCTCCATCAAAGTTTTGAACAAGAAAATCTCTATCTGTAAGACAAAAATCCAAACATCCTCTACAAGAGATTTTTAAACTACTCGCACAATATCCAGCAATATATGTTAATATGTCTGTATCAGTTTCGCATACATCTGTTAAGTTCAGTTCTGTTGAAATTATCTCTGAAAAAGGCGACAAGTCAACTTCATTATGCATCAGTTTTTCAGTGTCAGAAAACTCTGTTATAAAATTTTTCAAGGCAATTGTGCCATATTCATTAGAATGAAGCTGTAGAATAGATTTTAATTTAATTTTTCTCTCAATTTCAAGTATTTGTTGAACAAGAAACTTGATAGTTGCTTCCAGACATCTGTCAATATTGAGAAAATCTTCGCTCAAGTGTATCAGTTTGAAATTTTGTTGTCGAAATAGGTTTAGAGCCATTTTCCAGGAGGTTTCAAATGACATCAATGATAGCAGAAGTTGTCTGGGATAGTGCAAAAAATGTATCTTCACTAAGGCATCCACACCGCGACTTCTGATTCATATTTTTCCACCGCTGAAACCAAACACTGGAATTTTGCAAAAATGAGAACCTATTCATCTGTTTTATCACAATTAGACTTGCATCCAATTACGCAACATTGATCTGGCATATTTAAATGTGTAATTAACGAAAGAAATAGAATTAAAACATAGCGAAGCACAGAAATTAATAACTAAGTTCAGATGAGCAGCACGTGTAGTTTAAAGTTAAAGTTTAAAAAAAATTATGGCACTCTTAGTTTAAAAAGCCTATCCACCAAGACAAGGTGGTGCCATATTGGATAGGAAAAGCCCGTTTTTAATTGTCCTTTGGTCAAATACCATAGAGAAAGCAACAAGATTCGTGTTTTTTAGCTGTCCTTTTGTCAAAAACCACATAAAAAAAGCAATTACTAAATTGTTGCGCTAAAAACCAGATAAAAAGTAACTATAAGTAAAACTGAAAATTTAAATTTTGATCAATACTATTTAATACAGTAGCAGATATTTAGTAGATATAAAAATTTCTTTTATTGCTGGTTGTCTTTGGTATGGCGAAGAGGAAATATATTATATACAATACATCCTCTTTAAAGAAATTATTCATTTATTCTTCACACATTTCAATGGCCAAGTCAAAAGAGGGCTTATAAAGAAGCTTTGTATATGCCTAATAATGATGATTTGCAAGGTGTAACATATAAAGTAGAAACATTTTCCCAATAAGAATTTCTCCACTTTCATTTTCTTGCATTAATTTAATAAAATTTGAAACATCACAATACTTCCATCTGATAAGCAGCATACCTTATTAGGAGGCTTCAATGTGAGCATAAATTTGGGAAAATTTCCAACCTGAAATTGAATTTCATGAGGGAAAAGATTGGGGCCATTATAATGCTGTTTTGAAAGAATAGTTTGAACAGTACTACTTAAAGTACTTGTTGAAGATTCAACACAATCAGAAATTAACATATCATGAGTATCTTCAACAGGCATTGTAGGAAATCTGGAATTTGAAGGTCCGGTATCGGTGGAATTAACAATTGATCCGAAACCACTAGCATAAAAAATGGCATCCATTCTGTTTTGAATCGTTTTATTTAAATTTCGCGATTGCTGGCGTTTAGAAATAATTTGATTAGTTTTACGAAACATAATTAAATCCTTACTTTGATAAACATAAAAAACAATCCAGTATTAATATCTTATTCGTAATAAAAGCAGAAGTTTATTTACGTTGCATGTGTAAACAATTCTGGTAAATCTCGATCGAGATCGATGTTGCCAAAAAGAAGTAAACATGAACAACATTTGAAAATAAAATTCCAACTTACCTCCATGTTATGTTAGTTAATAAACTGTTAGTATATAAACGTCATCCAGAGGTAGTTTATTTGACAATTCATTTTATGTTTCAGAATAAATATTATTTATACGTCCATACTATGTTTATCCATATTATGTTCGTATATAAACGTCTGATAGATGTCATATTTTGGATCATCTAGTTAATGTTTTTAAATGAGCATTGATTTAATGTACATGAATGTATTCTAGATGTAAATCGGATTTAATGGATCAAATATCTACGTATGTGCTGTGTGGGTACATACATTTTATGTCACTTTTCTTTGACGAATTTCAGAAAATAAAAAAAGCTTGATAACTTATTCTCAATGCTATTTCTTTTTTTTTTTCCAATCTAGAAAGCCAGATTTACAGTTCCGACATTTTCAGAATGAATATTCCTTAAATGAGAAGAGAAATGTTTTTCCTCAAACTGAAATTACGCGACATTTTTTGCAAATAATTGGATCACGCAAAAATTAGCGACATTATAATATAAATAATAACAAGATAATGAAACTAAATACGAGAAAACAATAAAACACGTGTCCTTGTTCATTATTTATCTCCAAGGCTTCCGTATGCCGTAGAGAGAATCGTTCAAAAAATGATTCGTTCTCTGAAAGTCAGACCTATCCTCTTGCGCATGCGTTAAAAGACTGCCGTAAGCCCATTAAAGTTACGGCTGCCGTAGCTCTAACCACTTCGTTATTTTATACATACATAAAATTTCAGGAGGGGCTGCAGTCCACCAGCCCTCCCCTGGATAGGCCACCATTGCCGTGGTTAATATTCACATGTATGCTCACTTCACGAGCATTATAATAATTACAAAATAAAAAAAAACTTTTTATATAGCGTGTAAAATGTCATCGTTTTATGAGTTATTCTAAAAGATTCAAATATCTAGCTAATCGAGAAATAATATGATTGTTGAATCATATAAATGCTACCGAAGGCAGCAGGGACCCAAAACAATTGGCTCAAAGTATTAAAAAAATGCATTGTCTTTGTGTTCTGAGCTATTCTAACAGTATCAAATGTCTACCTAGTCGGGAAGTTAGTTAAATAATTTTTCTGTTGAATCATATAAACACTAATGAAGGTAGCGGGGAGCCAAAACAATTGGCTAAAGGTATTAAAAAAAATGCATTGTCATAGTGATCTGAGCTATTCTAAAAGTTTTAAATGTCTAGCTAATCGGGAAGTTAGTTAAAAATCGATTGCAAGATTTGTACTGAACAAACAAAAAAACAAGCAAACAAGAATAAGAGTTAATAAAAATATGGTAAAAAAGAAAAAAAAAAAATCATTGAATATCACTAATTCGTTGTGTATGAATATCTGTACTGTTACTGTCATACGCAATTTACTTTTCTAAATAATTTCAATTATTTAAAAAATAAGTAAAATAACTCAAAAAATAATTTTTAAATCTGAAAAATGCATTAAAAAAAAAAAAAGCATCATTCAGCTGGGCTGCCAAGCAGAAAAACAATGAGAAAGTTCTGAGACATGTAAACGCCATTCTAATACAAAAATGTTACAAATTTATATATAATTAAATGTTATAAATACATTACAAAAATGTTGGAGGAAGGATTATTAATATAATCAATAATGTTACCTTACTTAAATCCTTACTAATTCCGAGCTCCATTATATATTTCGGCTACTTAACGGTGCCATCATCAGAAACACTCGGTAAAAATGATTTGAAGGTACTAAATTTGGACGGCGTGTTTATCTATTGTAGTTTCTTCTTCGAAACAAGAGAAGTGAAGAAATCGAAGAAGATAATATATAACACTACATATATAACATTACAGAACTGACATTTAAAAGTAATAAGTATAAAAAATGAATAAACATCATAAAATGCAAGAACTCGCAACAAATGTTTCAGGCTGAAAGTAAGCACAACCTTCGCCTGAGAAAGGGTCGTGTTTTCTTTTGTATCTTAGCTACTAATTAAAATAATTTCATAAGTAATCAATATTTTTACCTAATATAAGGCTTAGTTCATTTAATTTGGGTAGCTACAAATATTGTGACGAATCATATAATACAGATCATAAACACTTCTTTACAAATCGAAAATAATAATCTAATAGCTCGAAGGTACAATTCAGAAGTTACTTAGTTTTCACTTCTATTGGCAGTCCCCAAACACTGCTTTGATTTTTTTTTTTTTTTTATGTGTGTGAAGTGCCCCAACATGCATGCAAAGCATAACATCTGTTTCACAATTTATCCATGTGAGAGGCATTTGTGTCAATTTTTATAAACTTTGTTATTTGTAAGTTGATTTTTCTCAAATGCTGCATTTTTGTGTCATTTTTCAAACCCCGGCACAAGATACTGTTATTTAAAAAGCTTATATGTTTATTAAGAAGACTAACAGTTAATAATTTTCTTCGCTGTGAATTCAGCATAACACTACTATTTAGGTATAGTAATATTTTCTAAGAATTTTCTACATTGAAGTAAACCACTGTTTCTGAATAGTAATTTTTTATAATTTTCATAATTTAAAATAAATAAATAAAAATTACTAAATATAAATGGTATTATTCAAAAAGTTGAACAAAAATAATAATAATATAATCAAAAGACATAAAACTGACCTAATAAAATAGACATCTGAAAATTTTCCAGTACGAGAAAGCTGATACTCATATAAATGCATATAAAACAGAATTTACATAGCGAGTTAAAAAAAATAAGAGAAAAAAAAAATCAGTTTAAACTTTTTTATTTTTGAAACACTAATTTTAAGATCTAAAACTGACCTACCTAATCAGTGTAACTGTTAATTTTCCTGTAATAACTATGTAATACATGAGAAAGGATATCTAATGGGTTTATGCAACAATTTTCAAGAAAGTCATTAGAATCGCTTTTTATATACCGACTTTTACCAAAACTTGGCGTACTCAGTTGTTGACCCAAAAATAACAATTACATACAAAAGGATATTTAAAAAGAGATTAATATGAGAAGTTTGAAAAAAATCCGTACAGCTGTTTTTAAAGGCATGCACTTCTGAGACTTGAAATTGAGATATTTATACAGGACACCTATCAATTTTCCTGAACTAACCAACTCATTCATATTAAAGAACATCTAATCAAGTGTATAAACAGCAGCTTTGAATAAAATCATTAGAACAGTTTTTGAAATATGGACTTACAGCCCCACTCCTGGTTCCTAATCGTCGAATTTTCATCAAAAGTTTCGGGAAAATGATAGTCAGAAGATTCCACACACACATACTGACCAATTGCTAAAAACATTTTTTGGACTCAGGACACCTTAAAACATGTAAATCAGGTGAAAACTCGATATTGAATTTTTGAACTGAACACAATACTTCCATTACTTACAGTAATAGGGTTAGTAGTAGTAAAAAATTAAGATAATGACACCTGAATATAAGTGTAATCAGCTAGCTACATAGTTACTATTTAGCTTGAAGAATATTCAATATTTGATCAAATAGTTAGTGGTGATAAAACAGCATAATAATAATAATAAAAAAAATAAATTACTTATATAACCAGACTTGACATTGAACAGAATGATTTACACAATGTTGAAAACACCTATGTAAAAAATGCTAAAACCAAACTGCAATTTCAGTAGCAAGCGTTAAGTATATCGTTATCAGCTCAATCAGGTTTGACACTGATGATGGTAGGTACGCTTAATGCTACAGAAACTGCAGTTTCGTTCTAACATTTTCTTACATTGGCGTTTTTAACATTATGTAAATATTTATAGTAAATTGTTTATCATTTTTGATAATAAAAAAGTAAATCCATGAAATAAATGATACTTTTAACAGCAGTGTATTAAACTTCAGTATTTATGCATCATTAATTAATCTGTAAAAGAACTTGTTTTGTCAATATGTTGAAACTGACATAACAAATTCTAATTCAGATGTTTATTCGTAAAACTAAGAAGAAATGCATTCTTCATGGATCAGATCGACATTCACCTGCTAGAATCTGGTTCAAGACTGAAGCAAATTTATTCATATTTTAAAATACTCACTCAATAATAAAAACTATAAAATTTTCAAAAGTATATTATACTTACAAAAAACATAATCCTTCATATGCCTTAGTATATTTTTCAAGTAGACGACTGCTTCACTTCAGAAGAAGAAGCACTTTTCAAGGTTTTGTGCTTCATTGAACAATCTGAAAGCGAATTTAGTACATTATGCCAATATAATAAAACTGACATAACAGCCAAATTCTCATTCGGATAGTTGTTCGATAAACTGGAATATTCTTCATCAGGTCACACTGAGGTTCTTCATTTAGCGAGATATTTAATTCAAGATGCATTGATATTTAAAAATACTCATTCGACTGAAGAGTTACCATATTCTTGATCATAAAAAAGAAAAAAAAAAATTACAAAATAAAATTATCAGCCTTTTTACTTCTTAATATTTTTTTCTGTCTTATAAAATCAGAAATTTTATAATAGTCTTTATCGAATGGTATTCAAAATATAAATCATATAATATTAATAAAATAAAATAATTGAGGGGTGAATAAAAATTAATTTTATAACACTACTTTAATATTTGCTTATTTTTCAATACTTAAATTTAAATAAATAAAATAATACTTAGATGAATATAAACATCACATAGAATTGGTGTTGCTATCATGCATAACATAAAATGTAACATTTCTCTGTTAAGTAAAAATATTTATCATTTGATAATAAAACTTTTAATTTAAATCTTACCTTTAACAGAACTCCATTTGAACTTCAGCATTTATAACATTGTAGCATAATTATCCGAAAAAGAGCTTAATATGTTATGCCAAAATAGTAAAACTGACATAACACATAAATTCCCATTCAGATGTTAGTTCAAAAAGCTACAAATGTTTTTCAATGTTTATCTCTTCAAATCTTAACCACATATTTAAAAAATAAAATACATAATCATCTAATTTTAAAACTAAAATCAATACTCTCAATGTATTTTTATTGCCAATATTTAAAAATATAAATAGTTAATGAAAGATTTTAGTTATAATAAGCAAGACAATATAAAATAACTATATTGTTGTTGATTCTCTCAATGCAAATTTAAGTAGCATTTTAAATAATTTTATATTCATACACATTGGTTAAAAGTGCAGAAATAACTGGGAGAGAAAATAAAATAAGTATATCTAATACCATGAATACTAAATCAGTTGTATGCAATTGTAAGTAAAATATAATCTACTCTTACAGCTTATGAACTTTTAATGATTTTGATTTTTAATAATGAAAGTTGATATTTGGATATCGAGCTTACCACATACTGCATTTTCAATAGATGTATACGCTCTTGCTAAAGCAACATTAACTCTTCCCTTCTTTCTGTCTTTTGCAGTTTTAGTCATCTACTCACTCCAAACCATGTAATTATAAGGTAATGAATGTTTAGATTTCAATGAAGATTGAACAAATATGTATTAAAATTGTTCATAGAAAAAACAATAACCGATTAAAATTAATTATATCAAATTCTTCAAACAGATAATTCACTTGAAACTAAAAAGAATATTTGAAGTCAGTTGACCAGTTAAAATGAACTGCAATAATATAATAATACTTCAGAAAACATACATATATGTGCATATATCATAATATAAACAAAACGAAAATAAAAAATTGAAATGTAGTTCGATTACGAATCCATCCGATATCTGTAAATAGACTTCCATTATTCCAAACTAAATAAATCTTATTTGTCTCTTAAAGAACTGATTTAATATCATATATGTATATATATGAAGAACTGATTAATTCTTCTTCAAAATAATAATTCGCCATCTTTCACATTTGCAACTGCAAGTTGACTTACGAGAGGTGCAAAGCTCTTGCAGATTTGCAAGTGGGTTTGCTGTCAATTTGCAAGCGATATGTTCCATTTGTATTGAAACTTCCGTTGCAAGCGGCTTTGCAACCGGAAGTGTTTTATTTGTATGTACCCCTTACATGTTTTGAGGGTCCAGAACAAGATTTGACCCTTTTTATTTTCTTTATTCAATAGAAGGAAATATTGGATTCGTAAAAATTTCCGACTTCTGGTTTTCGACAGATTTTCACGTTTTGAGAAGTCTGGAACACAATTTTACAAATTTTTTTCAATGTCTGTCTGTCTGTGTGTGCGTTTGAGAGACAAAAATTTTGCGGCAAATGTATCTCCTGGACTACTGTTCAGAATTGTTTATAAATTTATATGTAGATGCACCTTGGCCTAAATTAGTGCCTATCAACTTTTGGTACCAAACGCTCAACAGGCGGCGCTGCTATACAGTGATTTCCACAATTTAATGGGAGGCTATATCTCAGGCTCTATATCGCATAATCAAACAAAACTTTATATATATAAGAAGGTCATTATGAAACATGCTGATTAAATTTGAATGCTTATCGGGCAAAAGGTGGCGCGGCTATTCAGTGATTTTTGCAATTTAAAGATGAGCTATATCTTACAAACTACTTCACAGAATTGTATATACATTTTTATGTAGATGCACCTTGATATAAATCAGCAAATAATATAATAATTTTTGGTGTGAAGCACTTAACATGTGGCGCTGCTGCACAGCGATTTCTACAATTTTAGGGGAGGCTTATATCTCAGGTTCTATTGTACAAATAAATGCGCATTTATCAATTTCTAGACGTCAAACTAACAAATGCCAATCATATAATTAAGAGCCCTTGAAAGTGACTATTTTAATCAGAACGAAAGAATGATCGAAATCATACTGCAACAATAAACTTCAAAAAATGAGGGCTAAAACTCCTTAGAAAGACCCCCGCGGAGGTCACTCTCTTTTTTAGTCCTAGGACCCTAGTGCTGTCAATCGGCCTTAATCCCGACAACCCAACAACCAACCTCAACATTTTGTTTGATAAATTTAAAATGCTTAAAATATAATAATTATATTCTTAAACACACCATGAGTAAACAATATTCGTAATCATATAAAAATACGTAAAATACAATGATAACATTCTCAAGCACAGCAGGAATAAACATTACTCGTAATTATATAAAGTACATAAAATACAGTGAGGAAATTCTTAAATACACCGGGAATAAAAAATATTCGTAATTATAGAAAAATACATAAAAATAGTGATAAAATTGTTTAATACACTATTAATAAATAATATTCGTAAAGTATTTAAAAAGAAATCGATCTTTTTCTCCGAACCTTGGACATAAAATTTATGCTACCAATACGAGTGTTGGTGTTAGGGTTAAGGCCAACTAACTGTGCTATAGTCCTAAGCCTCAAGAGAAGTGCCCTCTGTGAGGTTTTTCTAAAGGGTCCTAGTAAGCATTTGCGCAAGTTTCAGAGAAAACCACGGAAAACTTTGAACGGCCAGGCCAACCAGTGCGATCTGGGATCAAACCCGGCACCTTACATTTACCATCTTTTTGAGATCAGAACTTCTTAGGCCACTAGGGAGGCAGTACAAATACGAACGCAAGCATAAAACAATTTTATTAGTCTAGCTTCTTTTTTAAACTAATATTTAATTCCATCTTGGTAGCATTACGAATAATTTTTAATCTTGGTGCACTTGTTTTCTCTTTTCCTGTATTGTAGTCTGTGATTCACCATAATAGTCTTTGCCATTTATGAAAATCGAATTTATAAAACAAAATTAGGAGTAGCAGTGAGGTCACTGGAATAATACGGCCACTTCAATTTTAATGTAATATTGTGATTATGGTTAAGTTAAAATTGGGGGGAAAGGTAGAATCTCGGAATTATTTGTGTTAAATCTTCTTTTTAAGCTTTATAATCAATATTTGTTTTTATTTTTCGTTTTAATTAAAATGGGGAAATTTCACAAACTATATTTAATTAATTATTAATTTATTTGAGGTAATAGGACAAATGAACGTCATATCGCTGCATTCACATTTTACTTAATAAATCGATTTATTAAGTTTTATTTTCCTGAAATAAAAATATTAAATGCCGGGAGGGGGGGGGGGATATTATTTATATACCTTTTATTGGTTATAAGTTCATGACTTATCCAAAAAAGTTCGTTCTTATTTAAAAATGCAAAGGGAAAAAAGAACCAACCATATAAATAAAATGCGAATATCAATAACAGAATTTTTAAAGAAGTTGAATTAAATATCTCAGAAACCTTTATAAAAATTATATTCACTTAAACTTAGGGAATAGAGTAGCATCAGGCGTATAGAATATTAATAAAATAAAATACAGATAAAAAATGTAATAATAACAATATGGCGTAACGTTTGTGAAAATAGCTATTTTACTCTGCATCGATGTTTCTGGAAATTTTTCCGCTTCATCTTCATGCACAAACCATGAATGATTGGGATTCCCATAGCGCGGGGAAGGAAATCATCTTCTCCAGAACAACCCCCCCCCCCCTCCTTAAAGAGAGTTTCAGCCTTTGCTTGTTTTTCTATTTATCTTTTTTTTTTTTTTTTTTTTTTTTTTCAGTCGATTTTTGTCTATTTTCAATTACAACAACCTTACTTTAAAGATATGATTTTGGTAAAAAATAAATAAGAAACAGGGGAAATAATTTCTTGTTTAATAGGGAGTCAGTATTAAAAATTCTGTGTGTGTGTGTGGGGGGGGGGAGAAGTATTGATACTGTATTAGGAATATCAATAATTTCGATTTTTGGTGTTTCACGTACTCAGATCTCTTGAACTTCATTTGCTCATTTTTAAAAAATGCTCATCAGCCTGTGATAAAAGTTTTGTGTGAGCTCTAGCTCAAAATCTGATACACAGAATTTTTTTATGAATTTTCAAGGTGGCCACAATTAAACTGATAATTCTCATACTATTATGTAGTGCAATTCCATTGCAAGAATGGCGCAAACTTTGTAGAAAGATTAAATAAGACAGAAAACAAAAGATCCGAAAACAAACAACAAAAGAAAAAGAATTTTTAAATTTACCACTGTGGCAATATGTGATACTGTTTTTTCGTCCTTTTTTATAATTTAAAATTGATGACTGTGCAATTTATAAAGTATTGCTTTTGTCTCAAATTCCTATTTTGAAATTAGAGACTTTGCGCTAATTTGTCATAAATTTTGCATTTTTTAAAACTCTCTTTACTATTACACAGCACCATATATTCTCCTAGTGGTGACATTTGGAACTTTATTCATTTTCCGCGGAATCTTTGACCCCCGTCTTTATTAAACTTCGCATAAAATTTACCACCATTCTTGCAATTAGATTGCCCTACAGTACATTATGAGCACTGTCAGTTTAATTATGGCCATCTTGTATATTCAAATACATCTTGAAATAAATTAGTGCTTATCAACTTTTGGTGCAAATCGTTGAACAGGTGGCGCTGTTTGTTGTACTGCAATTTTAATATTATATAATTGTGTATGTGTTGCGAGGGGGAGGGGAGTTCATTTTGTAAAGGGAATATGTTAAATCCCAATAATAATTTTTAAGTAGCCTTTTAATATGAAAAATATTTAGAATACTCTGTTTGGACTAAAAACACAGAGAAAGACAGACGCATACAAACCAACCGCTAAAAAACTGATTTGTGGATACAGGGAACCTCAAAAAGTGTAAGTATAACAAAAACACAATTTCGAAAATTTCAGCCAAACACAACATCTTCACTTCCGATATACGGATAAGATAAAATAATAAAGAACCATTCATATCTAATGTTTGTAAACTGATTTCATTAACTTTTAACTTTTGGCTTTCTTCTACTTAAAGACTACTATCAAAAATATTGATAGTAACAACAAGATAATCTGCAATATATGTTATTTTCGTACAAAATAGTACTGGCTAAAAAAATGATACTTACCTTTATATATTTACTACAAAAATATATAAAATTGATAACAATTATCATTTAAACATTTTTACCTGTTAAAGTAAAGTCATTTTAAAAATAATTTCAACTCTACCGATTGATAATGATTATTAAAATTTTTAACGTTGCCATTATTTCCGATGCCATTTTTACATAAATTCTTTACCCATATACATAGCAGAGAAAGTATTGTTATTGGGTCAAATTTTCGAAATTTGTGTTAAATATACTCATTTTGAGGTCCATGGGATACAAAAATTATGTTTTCAACATTTTCTTATTTCTTCCTTTTTTCTTTTTTTTTTTTTTTTTTTTTTTTTTTAACGTTATGATTTTTTTTTTTTTTTTAATAATTAAAATCTCCTAAATTGTAGATACGTGAATAAAGGAATGAATAAGGGCTTAATTATCTTTTTAAAAGTCAAAAAGTATCCTGACATGTGAAAGATTTTAATACTCAGCCCTCATAAAAGAATAAATTTTTATCTGACAGTGAAATATATCATCAAAATCAAAGATGAAATGCCTTCGAAACATAGTTTTACTCTATGACATAATTTTGGCCAATTTCAGTATATGATTCGCAAGTAGCAATTCGCAAGTTACCCATTTTTCCGTTACCCAATTTTCCGCTTACCCAATTTTCCGCCTCCCGTAAATTCCTGCTTGGTAGTGCCTGCGGCACCTATTTTCGGTTAACAGCCTGTTCCCTCACCGTATTATAATATTTGGAAATTCTTATTCGTAAGCAAAGATTCGTAGCAAAGTCCTGTTCGGTGGTGCCGTATTCCCGTTTTAAAACGCACAATAGCTTGATCGCTCATAGTGCAACTAGCTCTTAAAGATTTAACTGTAGCAAAACTAAAAGCTGTATCTTGTGACAAAGATTTGCAACATGTACTCTTCAATTCTAATTTAAATAGCTTTTTTTTTAAATGATATATTACTTATGAAATAATGTTAATTAAAAGCTGAAATACAAAAGTAATATAAATATTTTTATAAAAGGGCCCACCAGCGGCCGAGCGGTTCCGCGCTCAAAGCTGGTAGACGTAAGATGCCGGGTTCGATACCAGGTCGCTCTCGTTGGCCTGGCCGTTCGGAGTTTCCAGTAGTTTTCTCCGAAACTTGCGTAATACGGGTTAAGACCCCTTAGAAAGACCCATACGGAGGGCACTCCCCCTCAGGCCTAGGACCTACAGCAGCCAATCAGCCTTACTCCGAAAATCCATTGTTATAAAAATATTTGTGTCTTACTTTTCAATGTTTTTCTCTTGCGTAACTCTGGAATAAATAGTGTTAAAAATCTTTTATACGGAATGTGAGCGGACAATCAGAATTTGAAAGTTTGCAAAATAAAAAATAACACATGTGTTTAGGGTTTTCTGTGCTTTTCTCTTAAACTCCCGTACTGAATTTAACGGCTTACACCAGTTTAAAAGTTCGCAATAAAATTACATTAAAATAAATTTCGAAAGATGTATTATAAGTAATTTAATCGTAATTAAAATTGGAGATATTGGAATAAAGGTATTCTGGGTTTTCCGTGGTTTTCTCTGAATCTCCTATACGGGATTTAATTGCTATGCAATTCAAAGTGTCACCAATCTTTAGATTGCTCTAATAAGTAAGTATAATTTTATCATATAATTCGCACACTCTTTTCCTTAATTGTAATAATATGTTAAACCGTTTCTTTCTTTGTTGTATAGTTTTTCAATTGGTTGATGATTGATTCTATCAACTAATTTGTTGTTTGCTTCATTGTATTAACGTGATTCTTTAGATATCGAAAAATAAATAAACAATATTATGTTAATTTTCTTAATTGCAGTAATAATTTAAACTATTTAATTCTTTATATTGTAGTTTTTTAATAGATTGATGACTAATTCTGTCAACTAATGTGTAGATTGTTCGATTGTATTAACTTGTTTCTTTAGCTTAAAAAATAAATAAATAAAAAAAATAAAATAAACAACATTTAATTTAATCGTACAGAAATGTTGCTATAGTTTCGTCAAAGATGTTATTTTCACTGTAACGAGTACCTAGTAGGTAATATAATAATTGTATTATTGAACAAATTTTTAGAGAACTAATTATTACATAAATATTACAAGTATACAATCATGTTAAAACTAGTGTATAATGAAAATTATATTAAAAGTGATTATTGTAAATATAAACAAAACTTCACTGCATAAGGTAATAAAATTTCTTTCGTATTACATTTACTGTTAAAAAAATCCACTATTTTAAATATTCACAGTGTAAAAAAAAAAAAAAAATAATAATAATAATAATAATAATTTTCGCATATAACGTTTTAAATGTTAAATATTAATCTTTATGCCTTTTTTCTTCACAAATTAAACTTATGGCTAAACATAATTGCTATGAAAGAAAATAATGTCATCCAGTGTCTGCATTCAAAAGATTATGTTCAGAAAAAAGCACATTTTCATTATTATTATTTACATAGAAGAAAAAACACACGATGCAAGACTCTAATCAGCTCCTCCCAACCCCGCGTGAAGTATAATCAAAGATCTTTCAATATCTATTAGAAGTTCTTTGGTATAATGCCAAGCCGTTTGCCGTCAATGCCTTTATTTTATTCGCCTCCTGTCCCTAGGCATTCTTTTCTATTATAGTCAGCCCCACGATCACCCACAGCCAGGTGACGACCTTGAATTACAAACACAACTACAAATTTCGCTTCTTACGATCCGAACATGGCAAACTTACAACATATCCCTCACACATTAACCTCCCAGTGTCACAATGCAATGCATTACAAACTACAAACATAACTCTTCATTCAGTCATGTCATTCCATTGAGGCTTTCTCTGATTTGTGTTTTTATTCTGAGTATCTGAATCTCACCCCATTGAATGAATGGTTTCGTTGAAAGAATGGGACAAAATTTGTGTCAAATCCAGTTCAGATAGATTGAGGTCCCGTATGAGTGAATGAATGAACATGACAAAACGTTTGAAGCGTTGAATGTGTGTCTTTGAATGGGACAAAATTTTTGATGTATACTTCGGTTTGATTGAGGTATTGAATGACGCGGTGAATGAATGAGGCAAAACATTTGAGACATTGAGGGAGTGTTTGAATGGGACATGACTTTTGAAGTAATACAAAAAATAATTATGAGGTATCATGACAAACCGCTGTGATGAGGTGTGACAATGTCATGCTTCATGTATGAATTACCCATCACTAATGCCTGGAAGACTACCTTTACGCTTAGCAGCCAGCAGCGTAGATACTGCGTCAAAACATATTCATTAAGAGGAAACATTTATTATTTGAAACATACATTCAAAGCCAATTTAATTTTGAAAATATGGACATACATCTACCTATAAATACGGATGAAAAATGCTTTGAAATGTTTTCTAATAAATATATTTTAAATGCACATCTTCGCTATTGTATCTTGTGTGTTGGGGTCCACAAATAACGAATACGTAATTAATACACACATTTAATCACGATAAACTACACAATAAGCATTATATACAGGAACACTTAAAGTTACCGTACGCTAGTACGTCAGAAGAACAACAACAACTAACATAGAGTTTATACGTAGAGTTCACATTGCACAACACAGAAACAGCGACCTCGTGCGGTCAGGCACGATCGGAACATGGAACAAAGTCTAATACATGACACTCCTTCCCCCTAGGAATAAACTATATAGTCAGTCAAATGTTTTGGCGAGGATCGGGAGCGTTCAGAACGCCTTAGAACAGGAAAGTTCGGCTCCTCGGCCACAGGACACACAGGAGAAGGCTCGGTTGGTGAATCTTGTTGAATAGGAACATCTTCCGGAGATGGCGAAGATGAAATCACAGGAGGCTGAGTTGATGTTTCCGCATCTTGTGACCGGCTGCGAACTTGATCAACATGACGTTTCTGGATTATTCCGTCTGCTAAATTTTGGGTCTTATAGGAGACTGGTCCTGTTGGCTCAATAACTCTAGCAGGAATCCACGCAGGACCTGAACTGTAATTACGAATGTACACTGGATCGTTCTCTTGAAACTGACGTAGGCGTTTAGTTTTGTTTTCCTCAGCTAGCTTTTCTTTTTTGAATTTCATCTCTTTATTCAGATCAGGATGTAACCTATCCAAGAGTGACGTCAACCGTCTATTCATCAAGAGTTCAGCAGGTGATTTACCGGTAGTAGTGCATGGCAAAATATGCTGTGAAAATAGGAATCTAGCTAGCCGGGTTTTCCAATTGCCTTGAATTATGTGCTTTAAAGCCTGCTTGGTTGTAGCCACCATTCTTTCCGCCTGGCCATTGGATGAAGGATGATAGGGAGCTACGAAAATTTGACGAATCTGGTTTTTTGCTAAAAATTGTTGAAATTCAGCAGATTTAAATGTACGGCCATTATCAGAAGCTATTGAATCCGGAAGTCCATGAGTAGCAAAAATAGATCGAAGGTTATCGATGGCGGCTGTAGATGACATGGAGGAAGCTAGTATAACCTCCAACCACTTGGAATGAGAATCCACCACAATGAAGAATATTTTCCCTTGAAATGGCCCAGCGAAATCTATATGAAGGCGTGACCATGGCTTTTCTGTCCACTCCCAAGGATGTATGGGAGCCTTGTTTGGTGCTCTTTGATTCTCCTGGCACAGACTGCAAGTTTTTACTGTATTTTCAATGGCGCTGTCCATATTAGGCCACCACACATAGCTGCGTGCAAGACCTTTCATTCTCACGATACCGGGATGTCCATTATGAAGGAGGATGAGTACTTCTTTTTGGAGGGCTGAAGGTATAATTACCCTGCTACCCCACAGGACACAATTTTTATGAACACTCAAAGCGTCCCTACGTCTGAAATAAGGTTTGAAATTTTCATCAGTCAGTTTTGAAGGCCATCCGTTTAAAACCATTAGTGAAATTCTAGATAGCACAGGATCTTTTCTTGTCACTTCCGATATCAAACTAGCACTCAATTGAGTAAGCGGAGCATTTTCCAACAACAGAATGTCCGCCGGTTCCAGCGAGTTGGCTTCCGGAGAATGCAAAGGTAAGCGACTCAGAGCATCAGCGTTACTAATGTCTTTACCCTTCCTATACTCTAACTTATAATCGTAAGAGGATAACAATAAACTCCACCTAATAACACGGGGTGACATCATTTGGGGTAATGGTTTCTCTGGATTAAACAGTCCCAAAAGAGGTTTATGGTCAGTTATGATTTTGAATTCTCGCCCCTGGAGATATTGATTAAATTTCTTTACCGCTGAAACAATAGCCAGAGCTTCGCGGTCAGTCTGACTGTAATTTCTCTCGGGCTTCGTTAACGTTCTGGAATAATATGCTATCGGCGATTCAGTGCCATTCGGTAATACGTGACTCAAGACAGCTCCAACTCCATAGGAGGAGGCATCACATGTTAAAACTACGGGAAGCCTTTCATCGAAGTGTGCCAAAATTACGTCTTTCTTAAGCAATTCCTTAGCGGCCCTATACGCTCTATCATGGTTGGCCGTCCAACGCCAAACTCTGTCGTTTCGAAGCAACTGGTGCAAAGGCTCCAAAACATCTGAGCGGTTTTTCAGAAAGCAACCATAGAAATTTAACATTCCAAGAAAAGCTTGAAGTTCAGTTTTATCCCTTGGGCTAGGGGCTTCATGAATGGCTTTAATTTTATCGAAACTAGGCTGAATGCCCTTTTTATTTACTCGGAAACCTAACAATTCAATTTCTGGCACCGCGAACTGACATTTTTCACGTTTAAGCTGAATTCCGAATTTTTTTAAGCGTTCTAGCACTTGTTTTAATTTTTCATTATGATCCTGAGTAGTTTTCCCTTGAATGAAAATGTCGTCTAAGTACGGCTGGACGCCCTCGATGCCTGCTAAGACCTCTTCCATTCGCTTTTGGAAAATAGCGACGGCTACTGAAACGCCAAATGGAAGTCTGTTAACTTTGAAAAGTCCCTTAATTGTGTTTAAAGTAAGAATTTTAGAACTCGGCTCATCCACCGGAAGTTGCAGGTAAGCCTCAGAAAGATCCAATTTAGAAAAAATGGTACCGCCAGTCATCGTAGTCAAAACTTCATTAACCGTAGGTAAGGGATATGTAAACGGTTTAACTGCTTGATTCACCGTACTACGGTAGTCGCCGCATAAACGAATTTTGCCATTTTTTTTACTACTGGTACTACGGGTGTAGCCCAGTCAGAATAAGCAACAGGTTCTAGAATACCCTTCCTAACCATATTCTCTATTTCCTCTGTCACCTTACTGCGTAATGCTAGCGGAACATTCCTAGCCTTAAGAAATTTAGGAGTACTATTTTCATGTATTTTTATTGACACGGGCGGACCCGAAAATTTCCCTAGAGTCTCATTAAAAATATCCTGAAATTCTAATAAAATGGACTCGAGAGGTTGAACACAAATGGTATTGACAGAAGAATTATCTGTGCTTAACTTAATACCCAACGCATCAAACCAACTTCTACCTAACAATGATTTACCCTTACCCCCAATAACTAATAAAGGCAAAATAACATCATAAGATTTATAAGAAACATTTACATCAAAATAACCATGAACATCTAATTTTTCAGAGTTCCATGTTTGGAGACACTGATCAGAGATACGTTTTAAACTAGGGGGATTAATGGGCCACAATTTAACGAAAGTATCCGAACTAATTACAGAATGTAGGGACCCGGAATCTATTTCCATCTTATGTTTAATTCCATTTAAATTAATTAACACATCATGGGGTGGATAATTAAGCACTGTACTAACTGAATTTATAGTATTAATATAAGAATTATCTTCATAAATATCTGACTTACCTGTGTCAATATTTTGAAGTTTCGAATTATTTTTACCCCCAAATTTCTGGAATTTTTTAGAATTGCACATTTTTTGTATGTGCCCCACCTTCTTACAAAAACGACAGACAGCTTTAAGAAATTTACATTCACCAAAGGGGTGATAATTCCCACACCGCTGACATGGCTTCTTGCCCTGAGGCGTACCCTTTGCATTGTTATCCAGTACTCTCTCGGGAGCTTTTTTCTTTGTTTTCAGAAGGTGGACAGCATTGGACCCACGAATTTCTACGGTTTGTTTAGCTGCTGCTTCGCCGGCTAAAGCTACATCCATAGCTGAAGTGAGAGTTAACTGTGTATCGGACAGAAGCTTCCTTTGTATGTCTTCATCTTGAATCCCACATACCAGGCGATCTCGTAGCATTGAATCTAACTGCGTACCGAAATTGCAGTTTTCCGACAGTTTCCTAAGCTCCGCCACAAATTCTGCAATAGATTCATTCGGGCGTTGATCTCGTTTATTAAATTTGAAACGAGATAGTATTTCTGACGGTTTTGGCGAAAAGTGGTCGTCTAGAATTTTTAACAGATTGGCAAAGTCAGTTTCATTTGGAGAAGCTGGCGTACATAATGATCTTATTAAAGAATACAGTGTAGGACCCGCAACACTCAGAAATATTGCTCGCTTTTTAACATCATCAGTAATACCATTGGCAGCAAAATAAAAATCCAGACGTTCTTTGTATTCAATCCATACAGATTTTCCGATGATGAATTCCTCAACTTTACCTAGAGACATTTCGAACAAAGGAATCGTAACTGTAATGCGTAGAAGAAGAAAATTAATAAATACGTCCAATTGTACTCGTCGCCAGTATTGTATCTTGTGTGTTGGGGTCCACAAATAACGAATACGTAATTAATACACACATTTAATCACGATAAACTACACAATAAGCATTATATACAGGAACACTTAAAGTTACCGTACGCTAGTACGTCAGAAGAACAACAACAACTAACATAGAGTTTATACGTAGAGTTCACATTGCACAACACAGAAACAGCGACCTCGTGCGGTCAGGCACGATCGGAACATGGAACAAAGTCTAATACATACAGAAGGAAAACTGTATGTGAGTGAATATGTTCTAAAACATTTTCTGAAAGACGTAGTCTGAAGAAACTTCTGAGCATTCATACAGGAAAAAAAAACGTGTGTAATGAATGTTCTAAAGGATTCTCTGTCAAAAGCAGTATAATAAAATATCTTCAATTTCATACTGGAGAAAAACCATATGTGTGTAAAGGATGTTCTAAAGAATTTCCCACTAAAAGTAGTCTAAAAAATCATCTTCTCATCCATACGGGAGTAAAACCTTATGTGTGTGAAGAATGTTCTAAAGGATTTTTTCTCTTAAGAGCCACTTAATGGCACATCTTCGTGTTCATACAGGCGAAAAACCATATGTGTGTGAAGAATGTTCTAAAAGATTTTCCGATAAGGGCCACCTATTGATTCATCTTCGCGTTCACACAGGAAAAAGGCTGCATGTATGTAAAGAATGTTCTAAAGGATTTTCTGATAAGAGCAACCTAATAAAACATTTTCGCGTGCATACAGCAGAAAAGCCATACATGTGTGAGGAATGTTCTAAATTATTTTCTGACAAAAGTAGTCTAAAAAGACATCTTAGAATTCATACAGGCGAAAAATTATATCTGTGTGACGAATGTTCAAAAGGATTTTCTTTTAAGAGCCATTTAATGGCTCATCTTCGTGTTCATACAGGAGAAAAACCATACGTGTGTGAAGAATGTTTTAAAAGTGTTTCTGAGAAAAGTAATCTAATAAAACATCTCAGAATTCATACAGGAGAAAAGCCACATGTTTGTGAAGAATGTTCTAAAGGATTTTCTGAGAAGAGTGACCTAATAAAACATCTTCGCGTACATACAGGAGAAAAGCCATACATGTGTGAAGAATGTTCTAAATCATTTTCTGATAAAAGTAGTCTAAAAAGACATCTTAGAATTCATACAGGAGAAAAGCCACATGTGTGTGAAATATGTTCTAAAGGATTTTCTAATAAGAGTGACCTAATAAAACATCTTCGCATTCATACTGGAGAAAAACCATATGTGTGTGAAAAATGTTCTAAAGGTTTTTCTCGAATAAGTGATCTTAAGCGTCATCTTTCCGTTCATATAAAAGAAACATATGTATGTGAAGAATTCTAAGTCATATAGTAAAAAAGTATTTTAAATAATCTTTGCGTATATTCAGGTGAAAAATATAGCGAGCGAAGTATACGTTCATTTTTCTTTCGAAAACATTCATTTATACTTTTTTCTACGCATTTGAGTATTCATGCGGAGAAAAACCGTATATGTTCGAAAAATGTTCTGAAGTATTTTCGTGATAGGGAAAACATTTTCGTATTCATACATAAGAAAACTCATGGGTGTGTTAAAAGAAATATTTCAATAGACATCTGTGCACTTAGGCCGTAGAATAAGCATGCACTGGTTCTCATAATTATAAGGTCGCTTGTTTAATATAGAAGTTTACGGGTCCCAGACAAAATCCCCACGGACAAAATCCGCACCGGACAAATACCCCACTAAAGCTCAAATATACGTGGGGGGGGGGGGGTGGCTAAGGGGGACCACAATGGGTATAGCAAGATTTAAAAAAAAAAAAAAAAATTTCAAGATATTAATGAAACTTTGTTTAATTATCATTAGAGTTTTAAGTAATATATACTGAGAGTTACATATATCTGATAGGGAATGGTTTAGGATTAAAAAATGTAGTTTTTAAAGCAAATTTCAACAAATTACGGAGGGCTAGAAAGGCATATGAGTTTTCTGTTTTTTTTTTTTTTTTTTTTCTACAAATTTCAATGAAATGTTTTCACTGTAATATGTATCAGTACAAAAAAACATTAACGGCTTAAAAGTTTGTGACGCCGCTACTTTATGGCTATAAGAATTTGAAATATGAGTCTTAAAAATAATGATATCAGATTTTAGGTGACGCTTTGCAATTAGTTAAAATATACATAGATTTTCTTGATCATTTCTTGATCATTCACTTTTATCTTTTATTTATATTTATAATGCTAACGTAATATTTTTAACTTCAAGATCAGACAGATATATAAAATACACTCACTGATGCTTTTTCATTCGCATTTCAAATTCAAAATATAGTTTTAAAAGGAATGATATAAAAATTCCAGTGGCGCCTCGGTGTTATTTTAAAAGATTTGATTTTAGATTCCATTAAAATTACTTTTGTTTTGTCTAATAAAGTATATTTACACATTTAAACAGTGCTTTTAATTTTCAGATATACTGTCAAATAATTATACTTTCACTCAGTTAGCATTATAAAGTAAAATTATTTATTTCAATAATTTGATTTATCTTTTGCGTCACGCTATCCAAAACATCCCACACAGCACACTTCCTTGAAACAAGGTTGGCTTTCAAGTGAATTTACCATGACAGAGCAAAGTTGCTAATTCAAGGATATCTCAGACCAACTTCAAGTTTGGAAAACTACACATGCCAAATCAAGCATATTTACTGGCTTAAAATTTCCTTGACGTCAAGTAACTGTCCGCGCATGCTCTTCTTATTTGCATATAGTAGCCTTGCTGAAAGGGTTGTATCATGTTGTCATCTCGCGAAATACGACGCAAGTGCGGGTGACATTAAAGTGAAGGTAAATGATTTATTTTTATAATAATTTGTCTAAATAAAATAAAGCAAGCAGTAATGTTTCAATGTGTACACCGTTTCCCAAAAGTTTAGACAATCAATAAAATTTGCATTAACATAAAAAATAATAAGGTACAATTAAAATTTCTGAGATAAGCTATAAATAAAAACAGTTTTGCTGATATAAACATATGAATTATGATCAAAGGTTTGAAATTATAAAATGTACATAAAATGATATAAAAATGTGCTACCCCAAAAGTATAGACACAATACAGCATTGCATGTTTTCTTTGACATTCTTGTTCACAAAATAAAATATTGTTATTGTCGATGTCGTCTGCTTCTATAAATGCAGAATAATTTTTTCCCTTAAATTGAAATATCGTCTGCTATATATTTAGCATTATAATTTAATGAGCTCAATGTATTGTTTTGTTTGTGATTCGGAAAAGACGTTTCCTGCATATTCTGATAAAAAATGCCACGTTCTAAAGAAATTTCTAAAGATGAAATTATTAGATTTTACAATTAAAAGCGCAAGGACAAAATCCTGTACAAATATTGAGAAGAACAAACAGATCTTTGAGCAGTATTTATAGAGTCAAAAGATCAGGTGGAACATGGAATACTCGAAAGCGAGTCGGAAATCAAAGAAAACAACGTTACGTGATGATAGAATGTTATTAAATAAGGCTTCAGTTGATAATTTATCTGTGCGTGCAATTGCATCAACTTCCAGAATTTCAAAAATCTTATCTCGTAAAATATATGAAAATGGAAAGCAATTTATATGCGTAAATGACTTAAAAACTGCAATTGACAGAATGTGGTATGAAATATCTCCTTCTGTAATTCAATGCTTAATTAATTCTATGGAACAACGTGTATTTCACGTTATAAAGTGTCGTGGCAATACAGTTCAATATTAAAAGTAAGTTTTTAGTTACATTTATAAATGTAAAGCCAAAAACACATACAGGTGTCTATACTTTTGGAACAGCACATTTTTATATAATTAATGTACATTTTATAATTTCAAACCTTTGATCATAATTTATATGTGTATATCAGCAAAACTGTTTTTGTTTATTACCTATCCCACGAATTTTAATTGTATCTTATTACTTTTTATGTTAATGCAAATTTTATTGATTATCTAAACTTTTGGGACACAGTGTATTTCCAGGAATCAAATATTAAAGTTTTACTTTACTTTTACGTTAACAGATGCCATTTTATTAAATGTATTCCTTTTAGGGTGGTTTTTATAGTTTACAAATAATTTTAACTCAACTTAATTATTCATAAGATAAAAAAAAGGGGGGGGGGAGAGAGAGAGAGAGACAGATTCTGTTTAAAATAAGAGAGAAAAATCTTCGTGTGTCCGACAGGTTCTAAATTAGAAATAATTGTTTAAAAGTCAATTTATTGTTGGATTCTTAATACATTCTTGAATTTTAAATTAATTTCTTTCAGGCATGCCCCTCCCCCCCCCCTTTCGGTAAGTAAGAAGGTAAACGTTTTTCTGATGCACAGGTGAGTTTTCCCCGTAGGAACCTTTTTGAATTAAAAAAAAAGACTAAATTTTCTTTTTTAAAGTAACGGAGAGAGGAAGGGAGGGGCAAAATCATGAAAACGCAATTACCGGGACGTTACCCCTCGAAAATTCTTTCTCTTCTTACTCAATATAAATAAAACTCTACAGAATTATATACATATATATACTTTTGTAGAGTACTGAAGGAAAATTTAATTTTACACTTCCCAACATTGTTGAATATTTTTTATCAATTCGTTTTATTTGTGAGTCTTCGCTCATTCCACTGTCCCATCCAGCTTTTGTTTGTATATATACAGAGTTGCTGCTGCCCTTATTCCTTCCGCTACTATTTTAGTAAAAAAAATCTGACATTTTCAATAGAATAAACATATTACAAAAGATATGTAATCTATTGATAGTAAATATATGTAAATTTATAAATTGTAGTGGAGAAAAGTAGGGCAACGTCAACTCTGAATATGTTTGAATTGTCATAAAATTCTAATACATTATGAAGATTCAGAACAGAACTCTCCTAATAGCGTACATATCACTTACTTTTTTTTTTTTTTTTTTTTTGTAGCGCCAATAAAATAGTCTGATTTATATAACAGGGATGGAACTAGTGTTGCAAAGGCTGGAAATAAACCGGGTTTTTTGGGAAGGGAGTTTTGAAAATTCCCGGGAATTCAAAAGATTTCTGGGAGTTTTGAAATAATTTCTTGCATGGACACATTTTTTGCATTTTTATTATTTTTAATGATTTCCTATTTAGCATTTTTAACTGTAACTGTAGAAAACAACTCAACTCTTCTTTCCCGTATGTATTTGTAAACGCGCGCTACCGCTAACTTGGAACTTGGATTAATATCTAATTTCGAGTACAATTTAGAGTGTTTTGGAGGAATTTCGAATACGATTTTTATTTTGTGTTTTTGCTATCTATTTGTGCAACCTTCTATTTATTTAAGATGGTTAGACCCATATCAAATGTGTGGGAACATTTTATTGAGTATAAAAGAACTGATAAGAATAAAAGAACTGTTAAGTGCAAATACTGTGAGAAAGTATACATGGTACCTAATGCCACCAAAATGGCAAAACATTTAGATGTCTGTAAACGAAAAACTATTGTTGTATCTGTACCTGTGTTTTCAAATACAGATGATGAGGTTATCGTTGGTTCTCAAGAACTGATAATTGATTCAACCATGTCTAAAAGTATATCAATTGATCAAGACTCTTCAGAATCTTTTTCAGCCGATGATTCCTCCTCTACTCTTCTAGTTTCAGACAATGTTCCTAATCCTGCCTCTGTTGCAAGCTGTTCTAAAGCACACCAGTTGAAGAAACCATCTTTAAGATCGTATTTTGATTCAATGTCGAAAAGTGAGGCTGAAAAACTAGACTCTGCTTTCGCTAAAGCTATTTATTCATCCAACATGCCTTTGTCAATAACTGATAATAGCTATTGGCAGCAGTTTTTTCAGTTAATCAGGCCATCATATAAAGTTCCTTCTTGACATGATCTAAGTAATAGGCTGTTAGATAATATGTATGAGGAGGTGATTCATTTTGTAAATGAACAAATTAGTAAAGCGGATTTTGTTACTGTAGTTACAGATGGCTGGAGTAACTTACGTAATGAAGGCATAGTGAGCTATATTGTAACTACGCCTTCACCAATATTTTACAAATCTTTGGAAGTGAAAGAAAATCGACATACTGTACAATATATTAGCCAAGAACTGATAAAGGTCATTGAAGAGATTGGTGCGCAAAAAGTTACAGCCATAGTAACTGATAATGCAAGTAATATGAAAGCAGCATGGCAGTTAGTTCAAGCAGAATATGCACATATTTTTCCAATCGGTTGTGCAACTCATGGATTAAATTTATTATTAAGTGACATCTATAAAATTAAAACTTTTCAAATGATCTTTTCAAATGCGAAGGAAGTGGTAAAGTATGTGAGAAATAAACAGGCACTGTTATCGGTATTTACTTCAAAGCAAAAGTTAAAGAGAGGGTCAGCTGCATCTACTTTAAAACTTCCCGGAGACACAAGGTGGTGTAGCAGTTTGATTATGTTTGAAAGTCTCTTGAATGGCAAAGAATCCTTACAAGAGGCTGTGTTGATTGAGGATTTAAATGTTGAAAAGAAAATCAGGCAACTAGTTCTGGATAATGATATTTTCTGGATGAGCATTCAGTTTTGTCAATATGCTGAATCCTATACGTTGTGGAATTAAAAGAATCGAATCTGATTCTGCTACTTTGTCTGATGTTCCTGATGTCTTTTTTTCCTTAAAGGAATCTTTGGGTTCCCTTGTTTTGACTCCATTGCAGACAGAAGAGGAAGAAGCAGTGAAAACTCTCGTAGAAACTCGCTGTGCTATGTTTTGTCAGCCTATACATTATGCTACATATTTATTAGACCCACGTTATATAGAAAAAGATTTAGCTGATGAAGATTTCAGATCAGGAATAGATTTTCTTTCCCATTTTCTGGTGAAGCAACTGCAAGTATCTTAGCAGACTTTGCACAGTATAAATCGCATGAATCTGCATACAGTAATAAATATGTGTGGGAATCAGCTAAATTAATTTCACCACTTGTATGGTGGAAAGGGTTTTTTAAAGACCAGAGCTTATGCTCTGTTGCCTTACGATTGTTCAACATTCCCCCCTCTTCAGCAGCATGCGAAAGGATTTTTTCAGCATTTTCCCAAACTCACAGTTTAAAACGAAATCGATTAAATAATGAAAGGGTGTCGAAACTTGTATCAGTACGAACAAACCTAATTTTAAAATCAAAGTCATTGTCGTCAAATGATTGTACTGATATGGAAAGTGATTAAAAAAAAATTGTATACTTTTGTGTGTAATAAAAATAACACAGTTGTGTTTTTGTATGTAAAATTTATTCTAATGCTAATTGTTAATGAACATTACAGCTAAAAGTAGAACACCATTTTTTTCAATTTAGATAAAATTTCAATTGTAACTTATCACAATAAAAAGCAACCAAGGTTTAAAATTTACATGTTAAATAAAGTCATTTAGCAGCTGCATGAGAAATGCTGATATTAACAATTATCAGCATTAGATGTCACTTATCTACAATTTTCACGTCGAATTCTATAACAGGTAGGTATGTATTTATTCAATTACTTTCCAAATGTTTAAATATTGTAAAAGTATGCCTAATTCTTTCGCTCATTCAAATGTATTGCTTTTTTAGTTATTACTCTAGATATGAAAAGTACTTGTAGCTACAACAGCCACAGCTAAAAAGGGCATTGAAAAATTGTGTTTAAACGATAAAAAAGAAAAATTACATTTTGATATAATAAATAAAGTGACATTATTTTATTAGTTTTTATAAATTAAAATTAAGTAAATAAATTACTTACAACATGATTAAATAATCTTATAAAGTTTCATAATTTCTGCAAGATTGTGGAATGAGAAGTGCCGTGTTATGAAATTTTTTTCATTAAAGATCTCTTAATACAACTAAGAGTAACTATTTGGAGACAAATCTAAAACATGTACTTGCAAATTATTATCTTAAATTTTAATGCCCTTTGTTATTAAACATGTTTTCTTGTAACTTGACATCAAACAGTTGTTAGGCATATTTTGCAACCAAGTTTTGTATTTTTATGACTAGAATTTACATCTTAAGTGTCATATCTGATGTAAGGATTTTCCTAATTATCTTATTATATTCTCGAGCCCATTCGACTGCCATAGTGTAAATAAGTTTTATTTCATGATACTTTTCAATCACTGGAATCATAGTTATTACTTGTCATAATAAATCACACATTGACATTCCGTAAAATCCCGAAAGTAACCCCCCCCCATCGAATATAATCCCCCCCCCTCACTTTTCTCGCTAAAAGTGAAATGTCTTCATTATCCTGAAAGTAGCCCCCCCCCCTCTTTTTTTCTCCATCCACCAAAGCTACATCCAATCTTCGGGCGCACTTACTGTACGTCAGCATTGCAAGTTAAGTTTGTCATTCAATTAAGTTTCAATATTTATATATTATTTCTAATTTAACTAATTTTTCATAAAGTGTCGGATGCATGTTATCAATGGAATCATTACACGGTTTTTTTTAACCTTTAATGTTAGAAATTACCTTTAATATTTCCTTTTAAGTAAGTACCGTAAAATCCCGAAACTACCCCCTCCATCGAATATAACCTCCCCTCCCTTTTCTTCATTTTTTTAAAGAATCTTGATTATAACCCCCTCACCTGAAATTTATCCGTTTTGCTTTTCAAAAAAAGGGGGGTTACTTTCGGGATTTTACGGTTAACCTTTTGAGAGGGGCTCTTACGAAATCCTATGGTGAAGCGTGACAGGTGCTGTCACAACCCCTTTCAAAAGGTTAATGATTTTTCAGCGGTTCTCTGACTGGTTATTGAAAAGCTGAGGTTTTTTTTTTTTTTTCCCTTTCTTTTGTTATCTTTAGTTTCAATAATACCACTGACAAAAAATACTCACGGAAATAGATATAAGTGTGTATTTAGATTTAACATGTTAGGGTAACACCAGACGGGTTTCATCCCAGTACCAGGTACTCCTGACAAAAGAAAAAGTTAGTACTTTTTCTTTTTATATTGGATGCGACTTTTGTTGGTGTGATCCTCTTTAGCTTGTTGGTGTGACTTAGATTTAAAAAAGGCGTTTATTAATGGTTTTTTTTTTTTTTTTTTTTTTTTTTTTTTTTTTTTTTTTTTTATTATTATTATTATGTAATTTGTGAGGTGAAAACAATTGTTAGAATCAACAACAGCCATCATCTTGGAAAGTTAATCACTCCTACAAGCTGGCAGGGATTGCGCCAACAGAAGTTGTCAAAAAGTGTGATGGGGCATCCTTTGTTAACTGGGATTTCATCCCTAGATGAATTTATCTGTTAGATTTTGGGCATTAACAGCAAAAACATTCCTTTTTATTATTTTCTTCTTCTTTTTTTTTTTTTTTTTTTTTTTTTAAGTAACAAAATCAAAAAATTTTGGCTGCATTTTACGTGTTTACCTTGTATTTGTATTATAATTAATCAATTGACAATAACATTTTTTCAGAGTACCTTTTTATTAAGTTGAATATAAAAAAGTTGCTTTTTTGCGTATTAATTTGTCAATCAAATTAAAACATTGTGAAATACCTTAAGATTATGTAGGTGTAAATTTATAATATTTTTGCGAAATTATTGGTTGACCACATAAAACGTAGGTACCAAAAAGCTTTTAAGCCATTGATAAAAAAAATAAAAAAAAAAAAAAAAAAACTTTGCTATAACTTATAAATAAAGACTGCGAGACAAATGTTGAAAATTTCTCGTATCTTTTGCGCTTAAGCAAACAATTTGAAATTCATTATAGAGAGAAATTAAATAATATACCTCATTTTATAGAACTGGATGAGTAATTTATAAAATTGTAGTGATAATTCATTAGCAAAAGCATTCGTAGCTAAATAGTAAAGAAAATACTTTCTAAGCAGCAATAATTTGGAAATACAATCAAGTCCCTGTAATCAACAGATACAAAGCCAGTCATTATTTCATAAATAGACATTAAAATAAAAAGACTATTTCTCATAAATTTCAGAATAAAATATTTCTTCAATATTAATAAAATTGCGTATTCATATATGAAGGTAAATAATTTGAGCATATTCAAGTAATACATATTTATTTTTAAAATACAAATAAAAATATTTTTTAAGTGCAGAAATAAATATTTATCATTGTTTGTTTTTAATTTTGTTAAATACTGATGTTATAGTAGTTCTTAATTTTATTTTTATTTATTTTTGTTTGTTTACATTAAAAATTTAATTGCAGATTAAAGAGAGTTGATTATACTCGTTTGTGAAACATTTAAAATGAATATTTATTGAAAAACCTTAAAAAAGAAATAAAAAAATATCTTAAAATCATTGCATTTAAGATGATAAAATTTTAGTTAAGTAGTCTTTTAAAGACCTTTCTGATCAAGTAATATTACTTTAACTATATTTTTAAGTTTAAAACCGAACACACATAATTTTAATTTTTTTTTTTTTTGCTAGAAATAATTTTTAAAAAAGACGAAATTTTAATAAATTTGTCAGATTGTTTCTCTTTTGGAAATATATTAAAAAAGTATTATGCAATAGTTGCAATGAACAGAAGCAGTATTTCCTGAAAATAAAATTGCTCCTGCATTTAAAACTAATTTATACAATACTTATTGACATTTTAAACATTATGTATATGTATGTTCAATGTGTTAACCCTAACTTCCATTTTGAAAATAACTGGTTTTGTTTACTTTTAAAATTCCCAATATTCCCCAAAGTTCCGGGTTTATTCCCCAAAATTCCCGGGTTTATTCCCATTGACCAAAAACTGTGGGTTTTTTGCAACGCTGGATGGAACACTGGCTCAGAATTCATGCCGGTATTTGTTCAAGAAATTTCTATGCCTATAATATAGTTGAGTTACGAAAATTTTATTTCATTGATAGTGGTAGGAATTCTGCACCCGTGTTCCATCCCTGATATAATGGTCGATAGTTAGTACGTTTTTGAATTGTGCTTTGATAAACTAAAACATAAACATACAGAAAGAAAATCAAACATATTTTTGAAATTTGCAATAATATAATACTTGTGGAAAAAAGTGTACACTTCCGAATATATTATACATATTTAACAGAACAAAAAAAATTAAAAAAAAAAAAAAAAATCAAGTACAATATGAAGTACAATATGAAATGCGAACTTTAAGTATTTTTTATTTTTCAAAATGGTGTTTTAGTTTTTAGAAATTTATAAATGTACGCTATTTATCCCTTTCTTTTTTCTAGATTAAAGCGAAATGAAATGACGACCAAGAGTTGTGAACTATTTTCTTTCTCTGTATCAAGTCCGGTACATGAGATTAAAATTCTAAAAATATTGAGGGATTTCAATTGTATACATTTTATTGTGCTATTAAAATTTATTTTTAATTATAAAGTCGATGCAATGTCATTAATATGGAAATATAATTTTACCTAAACTTAAATAACTTGAACTAATTAATTGCTAGTTCCTTAACACCCAGAAATATTGAAACAGTAAAGTTGTTATGTAAAACTATTAATAGCACTGCTCTGAAAAGAAAAAAAAAAAAAAAAAGAATTCTGATACCATTCTTTCTGATTTTTATGTAAAATGACCTCCTGAATCGGAATAGGACTCCCAATCTGTCCAGTCACCCACTGTTTTCTAGAAACACCATCCCCTCCCTCAATTTCATTCCCTCTTCAATAATTTTATGACTATGAATTTGATTTGAAGAAGGAAAAATAATTAATCGAACACCTAAAAACAAAAAAAAATATATGTAAAGTTTAAAAAATAACATTAATAATGATAAAAAGAAATGTAAGATACATAATGCGTAATTTCATTGGTAAATCCCCCCCCCCCCCCCAAAAAAAAAAAAAAAAAAAAAAAAAAAAAAAAATCCTTGTCGTAAATGTCCATGTTTTACAAATTTCCAACTCTGTAGCCCCTCAAAAGATATTTAACGGTTAAAATAATCCTACTCCCCTCCTAAAAATCAAATTTATAGCCATAAAATCACCGAAAAACGATAAAAATAGGGGGCCATTCCTAAACATCGGTGGGTGATAGGGTAAATGGGCGTCCTATTCGGATTCAGGAGGTCATTTTACATAAGAATATGTTGAAATGGTGTTAAAGGCAATTTTCATGCCAAGCAATGTAATCTTTAGATAATATTGTACCATCTTAAATTATCATTTAAAATTACTAATTTTATATTAAGGATACAAGTAAAAGCGTGCGTGTTAGTTTTTTAAGGAAGAAAAGATGACTTTAATGCAGTTTTTACTTCAAACAAAAGGACATTTTTTCTTTGTTAAGCTGACGTTAAAAGCTATTCAAAGTGCAAAAATTACCTTGGATTGAGATATTGACAAGAAAAGGTACATAAGACAAAAATAAAAAAATTGAGTTCCTTTAACTGAAAAATGTGTATGAGGTACCCCAATGGGCACGAAAAGCACCATATCTTTATCTCGCAATTTACCCACATGAGATACATTTATGTCAGTTTTATTGTAGGCAAATCAATGCTTTATTCTTATCCTTAGGCTGATTTTTCTATGCAACTTCTCCGATGTGCGATGTAATGTAATCCTGAGCAAATAAAATAATCTGCAAATACAAATAATCCATTTTCTCTATGTAGGGCTCTCAGCAGTCACTAATTTGATTACCACTTTTTTTTTTTTTTTTTTAATTATTAATCATTTGTAGTATATATATCGTCGAAAGAATAATGCACAGATTGCCTTATAGAAAAAAGGTATTCAAAATAGTGATTGCTGAGAACCCTGCTGTATGCTTCATTCATAGAAACTACGATTAGAATATCAACTAAAAGAGTAAAACATAAATTACAAAAAAAAAAAAAAAAAAAAAAAGATAGCAATTAACAAACTAGTAAAGGTTTGAATCCAGTAAAAGTTATTATAAATACTAGATAATTTGTCTTATAACTCCTGAAAAAATACAATATATACATATAATCCTTTTGATAATAAAAGGATATATTCAGTTATTTTGTTTCTGTTCCTCGGCTTTCACTATGTTTTAAAATCACAAACTGGTGTGCAACCAATATTTAAATTTTAAAACTTCTTCACACACCATAAATTTTAAGCCAGCACAACCGGTTTCGAAAAAACGTAGCCTTTCTTCATCAGGTGCAAAAAAACACGTGCTACTGCTTTGGAGGCAAAAGCAACGGTTATTCTGGCTTAAAATTTATGGTGTGTGAAGAGATTTTAAAATTTAAATATGTTTTAAAGTATTATTTTTATATTATATAGAAATTTCTCGGCTTTTACTATTAATATATATATATATATATATATATATATATAATAAAGATGATCTATTAAGCATAGTAGAAGCCAAGCAACAGATACAAGGTCATTGAAACACCAATGACCAATAAGATTTAAAAAAAATTATCTGTGGATGAAATACACTAATGTAAAGAAACCAGATCCACTAATCAACAGCCTGCAAAACATATGAATCAATAAAGTAACACAACAAATCCCATATATATATATATATATATATATATATATATATATATATATAGGGGAAAGTAAGGACAGATGAGAGACTTTTGACAACCATAATTTTACAAATTTACTTTACTGGTACAACACTGTAAGTTTCCGTGAAACAAATTGAAACACTTTAACATATTTTAAAAATATAAATTTGATGGTATTATTAAAATATTAATTTCATAAGCCAATTAACATAGTCAAAAATTTCCCATCTCTCCCTTATATGAGGGAGGGATGGGGCAGGTTTATAAAGTTAAAATAAGTACATAATATACAGGCATACTATGAAAAATGACAAAAACAGTGGGTCACTATGTATGTAAGATTAATTAATTATTAATAACATCTATTTTATCCAACATTAGAATATAATGTACCACTTAAATGAAATTTTCAAATGCTCGATTAGGTCATCATTTTTTTTTTTTTTTTACTTCTAGCAGAGAAAGTATTGTTTTTAGTTCAAATATTCAAAATTAGGTTTTTGTTACATTTACATGTTTTGTGGTTCCCTGAACATTAACAAGGTTTTTAGTGGCCAGTCTGCGTGTGTTATCAGCATATCTCAAGAACAAATATTACCAAGAAATCCTAACTGTAATTGATGAATGTAATTTCTTTTCTATATTTTACCATATCCAGGAAAACTGCTCAGGAATGAAAATTAATTCTTCATACATATATGGTAAATAAAGTATTTTTAAAAGTTAAAAATGTAGACAAAACTCGTGTGAGCGCCACACCAGTAATTTTCCATGATTTTGAATTTGTTTCGTTGCATTTTCTCTTCCATCTATTCATACATTTGCCTATTGATATTCTCTGTTTATAGAGTATCAGAATCTTCATTCTTCTTCCTTTTCTTACATGTCCCATCCCTCCATGAACTGCTCTGTCCCATCACTCTCTTTTCATTATTAAAATATATATATATATATATATATATATATATTAGACACGTGCAACTTTTAGGCTTAATTTGGCTACTAATTCATAAAATTTATATTATTAGCTATATAAAATATGAAAAGTAATTATGTTAACGTCAGTGAGTGACGTTAAAAACTTTAATCTAGAAGTTCAACTTAAATTTATGTTTCCAGTCCAACTACTATGATAACTTCGACAATTTATGCAATAAGTTTTTAATGGATTTATCTAATTAAAATTTACGAGAATGAATAGCGTCTAGGTCAGGATTTGAATCTAAGACTTTTGCATTAACGATTCAAACGCTGTACCAACTGAAGAATCGTGAATGCATCGATGCGTGAATGAGAACTGACCTGCATGATTTGCTGATAAAACATTTGATTTTACTTACTTATTTATTTTTCTACATTAGTTCTGTCAATACAAACACAGTACCATGATAGAAATTCATTTAATTTTAATTCCGAAATTACTGGATAGTAATAAATAACACTGCTCTGAAAAAAGAAAATCGAGATCTGATACCATTTTTGCTGATTCTTGTGTAAAATGACCTCCTGAATCCGAATATGACCCCCATTTTGCCCAATCACCCACAGTGTTCTAAATACATGACTCCCCCCTCAATTTCTTTCCCTGTTCGATAATTTTATGACTATGAATTTGATTTGAAGAATGAAAAAGAATTAATTTAACACCTAAAACGAAAAATGTATATAGTTTAAAAAATAACATTAATAACAGATTAAAAAAATATAAGATATGTAATACATAATTTCAGTGGCAAATCCCCCCCCCCCCCCAAAAAAAAAAAAAAAAAAAAAAAAAAAAAATCCCTTGTTGCAAATGTCCATGTTTTAGAATTTTCCAACTCTGTAGCCCCTCAGAAGATATTTAACGGTTAAAATAATGCTCCCACCTTCTAAAAATCAAATTTATAGCCACAAAATTCCCAAAAATCATAAAAATAGGGGGTCCATTCCTAAAAGATTGTGGGTGGTAGGGCAAAATGGGCGTCTTATTCGGATTCAGGAGGTCATTTTACATAAGAATATGCTGAAATGGTGCCAGAGGCATTTTTCCTGCCGAGCAGTGTAATTAGAAAAATAACTTTGATCATTTATGCAATAAATTTTTAATATATTGGTCGATGTTTTACAACAACGAAAAGGGATTAGGCCAAGTTCAGACCTAGATCCTCTGAGTTAACGTCCTAACGCTGTCTCCCTTTTCGCTCCTGTAAAAATTTATTTATTCAATACACCAAAAAATTATTGTATAAATGGTGGAAATTATTATCCTAAATATCCAATTGCCATCCCACACAGCACACTTCCTTGAAACAAGGTTGGCTTTCAAGTGAATTTACCATGACAGAGCAAAGTTGCTAATTCAAGGATATCTCAGACCAACTTCAAGTTTGGAAAATTACGCATGCCAAATCAAGCATATTACTGGCTTAAAATTCCCTTGACGTCAAGTAACTGTCCGCGCATGCACTTCTTATTTGCATATAGTTGCCTTTCGGTTGTATCATGTTGTTGTCTGTCATCTCGTGAAATACGAAGCTTGTGACATTAAAGTGAAGGTAAATGATCATTGATTTATTTTTATAATAATTTGTCTAAATAAAATAAAATAAAGCAAGCGGTAATGTTTCAAAGTGTACACCGTGTCCCAAAAGTTTAGACAATCAATAAAATTTGCATTAACATACAAATTAATAAAATACAATTAAAATTCGTGAGATAGGCAATAAATAAAAACAGTTTTGCTGATACACACATATGAATTAGGATCAAAGGTTTGAAATTATAAAATGTACATTAAATGATATAAAAATGTTCTGTCCCAAAAGTATAGACACAATACAGCATTGCATGTTTTCTTTTACATTTTTGTTCACAAAATAAGATATTTTTATTGTCGCCTGCTTCTATAAATGCAGAATAATTATTTCCTTTAATTGAAATATCGTCTGCTATATATTTAGCATAATAATTTAATGAGTCCAATGTATTGTTTTGTTTGTGATTCGGAAAAGATGTTTCCTGCGTATTCTGTTAAAAAATGCCACGTTCTAAAGAAATTTCTAAAGATGAAATTATTAAGATTTTACAAGGACAAAATCCTGTACAAATATTGAGAAGAATAAAGAGATCCTTGTGCAGTATTTAAAGAGTCAGGAGATCAGATAGAACATGGAATACTCGAAAGCGAGTCGGAAACCGAAGAAAACAACGCTACGTGATGATAGAATGTTATTAAATAAGGCTGCAGTTGATAATTTATATCTCCTTCTGTAATTCAATGCTTAATTAATTCTATGGAACAACGTGTATTTCATGTTATAAAGTGTCGTGGCAAAACAATTCAATATTAAAAGTAAGTTTTTAGTTACTTTTATAAATGTAAAGCCAAAAACACTTACAGGTGTCTATACTTTTGGGACAGCACATTTTTATATAATTTAATGTACATTTTATAATTTCAAACCTTTGATCATAATTTATATGTGTATATCAGCAAAACTGTTTTTGTTTATTACCTATCCCACGAATTTTAATTGTATCTTATTACTTTTTATGTTAATGCAAATTTTATTGATTGTTTAAACTTTTGGGACACAGTGTATTTCGGGGAATCAAATATTAAAATTTTACTTAACTTTTACGTTAACAGATGCCATTTTATTAAATGTATTCCTTTTAGGGTGTTTTTTAATAGTTTCAAAATAATTTTAACTTAACTTAATTATTCATAAGATAAAACAAGAAAGAAAAATCATGCAGCACGCATTGATAAGTAACACTTTCCAACTGTACGTAATTGTTGTATCGAATAACTTTTAATCTGAAAAAGTTAATCACATCATATTCTATACAAAACATTATTTTAGAATATTAAAAATGCATGTGAATGTTTTTATGATTTTTACAATCGAAATATTTTAAATATAACTTTTAAAAAATTCTGTCCTAAAACTTAATCCATTGACATTTTTTTTCTGTAATTAAACTAGTTGCACAGGATCTATTACTGTCATTTTAAATAGGGAACATTCCATAGTGAACTTGATTGTATCATTTTTAAAAAATTCTAAAAATATTTAGCAGCGCTAGGAGCCAGAAACAAACAGATAGAAAGGTAGACAATTAGATAGACAGATACACAAATTGAAATCACATTCTCACTAAAAATAGAAGAAAGTGTTAAAACGCTTAATGTAAACGAAAGTGCAATTCTAGAAAATTTTTATTAATAGCTCTTAATGTAACTCAATATTTTTGTGTGGCCCTGTAAATCTAATGCTAATCATACTATATTATATAGAAGGCACTCTTTTGTGCATACGAATGATTTATTTCAATTGCATTAAGCTTTGTGCAAAGTAAAATTATTTAAATTTGGTTTATGAAAATAACTCTCACAGCACGCAATGCTTTGGAGTACTTTTAAGTGCCCCTGTACACAAAAAAGTTAGAAATGTACTCGATTATACATAGGGAACATCCGAAAGGGAACTTGAATAACATATTAAAATTTTATTAAAGTTTCCATACAGTAAAGTTATTAAAATATGGTTTATAGAAACTCCTCTCATAGATCACAAAGCTTTCGAATATTTTTGGGTGCCCCTGTACACAAACTAGCTGGGGTATAAACTTGGTTTTCAATAGGGAACACCCGATAGTGAACTTGAATAACATATATCAGTTTCAAAAAGTTCCATAAATATTTACGGGAGTTAAAGCACGGGCAGACAGACAGACGAACATATACACAAATTGAAATCATATTCACACTTGAAAAATGTTAGAAAGTGCCAAAAACGCTTAATGTAAACGAAAGTACAATTCTAGCAATTTTTTATTAATAGCTTTTAATATAAATGAATATTTTTGTGTCACCCTGTAAATCTAATGCTATACATGCTATATTCTATGCAAAGCATTCTTTTGTGCACACAAATAATGTATTTCACTTTCATAAAACTTCGTAGAAAGTAAAGTTATTAAAATTTGATTTACAGAATTATCTCTTATAGAACGCAATGCTTTGGAATGCTTTTGACGAGTGTCCCTGAACATAAACCAGTGGTGATATTTACTCTATTTTCTACAGGAAACATCCAGTAATGAACTTGAATAATGTATTTCTATTTCATTAAGATTTGTGTACAGTAAAGATATGAAAATATGGTTTATAAAAATACCTCTCATAGAACACAATGCTTTGAAATACTATTAATGACATTGCATAGACTTTATAATTAAAAATACATTTTAATAGCACAATAAAATGTATACAATTAAAATCCCTCAAAATTTTTAGAATTTTAATCTCATGTACCGGACTTGATACAGAGAAAGAAAATAGTTCTAATGAGAATCTGTATATATTTTTTTAATTATATTTTCATAAAATTATATTTCCATATTATGGAAATATAACTTTACCCAAGCTTAAGTAGCTTGAACTAATTAATTGCTAATTCCTTAAAACCCAGAAGTATTGAAACAGTAAAGTTGTTGTGTAAAAGTATTAATAACCAGTGGCGGATTTAGGGGCTGGGCTAGGGGGCTGAAGCCCCCCCCCCAAAAAAAAAAAAAAAACACTGACATTCACAATTGAATATTGCAATTGAAAAATTTTTATTGGTCTAGAATAACACTTTGAAAAATCTTAGCCCCCCCCCCCCCCCCAAAAAAAAAAAAAAAAGTCAAGTTCTGGATCTGCCACTGTTAATAACACTGTTCTGGAAAAGAAAAATCGAGTTCTGGTACCATTTTTTCTGATTCTTATGTAAAATGACCTCCTGAATCCGAGTATGAATCCCATTTTGTCCAGTCACCCTCCGTTTTCTAGAAATATCACCCCTTCCCTCAATTTCTTTCCCTCTTCAATAATTTTATGACCAAGAATTTGATTTGAAGAATGAAAAATAATTAATTTAACACCTAATAAATAAATATATATATATATATATATATATAAAGTTTAAAAAACAACATTAATAACAGATTAAAAAAAATGTAAGATACATAATGCTTTATTTCAGTGGTAAATCCCTTCCCCCCCCCCCAAAAAAAAAAAAAAAAAAAAAAATCCCTTGTCGTAAATGTTCATGTTTTAGAATTTTCCAACTCTGTAGCACCTCAGAAGATATTTAACGATTACAATAATCCTCCCACCTCCTAAAAATCAAATTTATAGCCACAAAATCACCAAAAATGATAAAAATAGGGGTCTATTTCTAAAACATTGTAGGTGATAGGGCAAAATGGGCGTCCTATTTGGATTCAGGAGGTCATTTTAGATAAGAACATGCTGAAGTGGTGTCAGAGGCAATTTTCCTGCCGAGCAGTGTTATTAGAAAAATAACTTTGATCATTTATGCAATAAAATTTTAATATATTGGTCAATGTTTTACAATAACGAAAAGGGATCAGGCCAAGTTCAGACCTAGATCCTCTGAGTTAACGTCATAACGCTATCTCACTTTTCGCTCCCTGTAAAAATTTATTTATTCAATACAACAAAAAATTACTGTATAAATGGCGGAAATTATTATCCTAAATATCTAATTGCCATCAAACAGCTATGGAGTTAAAATAAATAATTTTCTTCTAAGACTGAGTTCATATTCCCAGAACAGACAAATTGAAAATTTTTAACTTTCACATGAACGAGCTATGTGAGTTATTATCCTAGAACTCAGTTGAAAGAGGGTTGGGAGTTAACCCAAGTGCCCAAGTTCAAATTCTGGACAAAATCATTTTCTGTTCTTGTAAAAATTAATTTGGATAACTCACCAAAAATCTACATAAAATGTGATTGATCGTCCCAGAAATAAGAATGTATTAATTAAGTTATCTACATCAGGTTAAGAGCGTAGAATAACTATCTTCTCAGACAGCCAAAACCCATATTACTCTATGGGGAAATTTATTTATAGAATTAATCATTATCCTATATATTATTTTTTTTTAATCCATTTTCATACTGGGAAAATTCACAATATTTAAATTTGTATATGTTTTCTAAAAGTAGTTTCATAAAGTTTTTATTTTTTACTTTAAAAATACGAAAAATTAAATAATTGCATTTTTCGCTTCTTTTTTCTGTACGAGGAGTTATTGAAATTTAAAAGATAAATTTTTGGAAAAGGAGAACGTATTTAACGGTTGTGGTTTTCCAAAAGTGAAAAAAGGAATTTAAGTAAATACATTAGGTTATGAGTCATTCTGTAAATAAATTTCTGCATAGAATAACATGAGCTTTAGCTGTCGGCGAAGAATGCATGCCATTAAAAGCATGCGTGATAAGCAATATTTGCTTCATCCATGGCTGTAGAGTAGAGAAGAGGATTATTTCCCAGCACCTGGCTTCCGGCGACGATAAGTAGAAAGTCCCTTTGCGTTTGATGTACAGTCGGCAGTAAAAGTGTCCGAGCACTAGCAAAAATTCCTATGTAAGAAATTACACTTAATACAGTTTTGTTAAATAAATCCTTGTTGAGTTCTGTTCTTAGTCAGTCTATGTATATGATTCGACAAGAATTTATTTAACAAAACAGTATTAAGTGTACTTTTTTTACAGAGGAATTTTTGCTAGTGCTCGGATACTTTTGCTGCCGACTGTATCATGTTAAAACATGTTTGGCAAGTAAAATTTGATTCACGTTTGCTGCATCAAGTAAAATTCATACTTGGTACATCAAGTATAATTCATACTTGGTGCAACAAGTATAATTCATACTTGGTGCAGCAAATATAATTCATACTTGATGTGTATTACTTGATTCGTACGAGCTGTGGCAAACTTAGTGCATGCTTGATACACATTACTTGATTCCTGTTTGAACTATCAAGTCTAAAGCAAGTGGGACAAGTGTAAACTAGGATTCTTGATCTTGACTTGCATTAAACTTACAGGCTTGAGATGTCAAGCTCGATGCATGTTTCTTGACTTGAGTTGTCAATGTTGATGATAGCTTAATGCAAGTTCTCTGTGCTGTCTGGGATCAAACAGCTATGGAGTTAAAATAAATAATTTTCTTCTAAGACTGAGTTCATATTCCCAGAACAGATAAATTGAAAATTTTTAACTTTCACATGAACGAGCCATGTGAGTTAACATCCTAGAACTGAGTTGAAAGAGGGTTGGAAGCATAGAATAATAATAGAGGAAGAAGGAGCATGCTAATACTCTAATGCTTACAAACTCCTTCTAGTGAAATGCCAGCGAAAGCTACTTTTGCTCCTCTCAACATTGAAGTTTGTTAATAAAGGCTTGTTAATAATCGCTGTTTTTTGTGGCAACACAACAGCTTATGTAGAAACACTTATGCTCCTTCTTCCTTTATTATTATTCTATGGTTGGAAGTTAACATGAGTGCCCAAGTTCAAATTCTGGACAAAATCATTTTCTGTTCTTGTAAAAATTAATTTGGATAACTCACCAAAAATCTACATGAAATGTGATTGATCGTCTCAGAAATAAGAATGTATTAAGTTATCTACATCAGGTTAAGAGCGTAGAATAACTATCTCCTTCGACAGCCAAAACCCATATTATTCTATGGGGAAATTTATTTATAGAATAAATCATTACCTTATGTTTTTTTTTTTATTCCATTTTCATACTGGGAAAATTCACAATATTTAAATTTGTATATGTTTTCTAAAAGTAGTTTCATAAAGTTTTTATTTTTTACTTTAAAAATACGAAAAATTAAATAATTGCATTTTTCGCTTCTTTTTTCTGTACGAGGAGTTATTGAAATTTAAAAGATAAATTTTTGGAAAACGAGAACGTATTTAACGGTTGTGGTTTTTCCAAAAGTGAAAAAGGAATTTAAATAAATACATTAGGTTATGAGTCATTCTGTAAATAAATTTCTGTGTAGAATAACATGAGCTTTAGCTGTCGGCGAAGAATGCATGCCATTAAAAGCATGCTTGATAAACAATATTTGCTTCATTTATGCTGTAGAGTAGAGAAGAGAATTATTTCTCCGCAGCTGGCTTCCGGCGACGATAAGTAGAAAGTTCCTTTGCGTTTGATGTACAGTCGGCTGTAAAAGTGTCCGAGCACTACCAAAAATTCCTATGTAAAAAAATGACACTTAATACAGTTTTGTTAAATAAATCCTTGTTGAGTTCTGTTCTTAGTCAGTCTATGAACATGATTCGACAAGAATTTATTTAACAAAACAGTATTAAGTGAATTTTTTCTTTTTACATAGGAATTTTTGCTAGTGCTCGGACACTTTTGCTGCCGACTGTATCATGTTAAAAACATGCTTGGCAAGTAAAATTTGATTCACGTTTGCTGCATCAAGTATAATTCATATTTGTTGCAGCAAGTATAATTTATACTTTGTGCAGCAAGTATAATTCATACTTGATGTGTATTACTTGATTCGTATGAGCTGTGGCAAACTTAGTGCATGCTTGATACATATTACTTGATTCATGTTTGAACTATCAAGTCTAAAGCAAGTGGGACAAGTGTAAACTAGGATTCTTGATCTTGACTTGCATTAAACTTACAGGCTTGAGATGTCAAGCTCAATGCAAGTTTCTTGACTTGAGTTGTCAATGTTGACGATAGCTTAATGCAAGTTCTCTGTGCTGTCTGGGTATATAGTTCAGAATTCAGTGTTATAGTTTATAGTTTCTATGAGTTTATAGGAACAAATCCCTATAGTTGGAAACATTGATTTTAGCTTTATTTTGTTAGTATTTGGCCCCATTTGGTTCTATTAAGGAGAAAGTTTGGCTTGTTTGAAAAATATCACCTAGCAACCCTGTTGCATGCACATTCAAACATTCTGCGAAACACAAAATCAGCTCGTGACCACCAGTTTGGAAACTACTGCTCTAGAACATTCTTTATGCACATATGTTTTGCCTAGGGTATAAGTGCGTATATGATGTTTTAGGAAGCATTATTATTATTATTATTTTTTAATACACCCATGGTTTTGACATTAGTGAATGAGAACATAATTTTTTACACTACTCATTTGAGGAAATGAATTAAAACATACTTCACACACGTACAGTTTTTCTCCTTTGCGAATGCGGAGATAATTTTTTAGATGACTTAAGTGAGAAAATATCTTAGAAAATTCTTCACACTTTATGGCTTTTCTCCGGTATGAATGATAAGATGTGCTATAAATTGGATCTTTTGAGAAAATTCTTTGGAACATTTTTCTTCACACGTATGGCTTTTCTCCTGTATGGATTCGAAGATGTTTTTTCAGATCACTTATTCGAGAAAATCCTTTAGAACATTATCCACAAACATATAGTTTTTCTCCTGTATGAATGCGGAGATGACCTGTTAAAGTACTCTTATGAGAAAGTCCTTTAGAACATTCTTCACACACACTTACAAAAAAATTAAATTGCTTAAAATTAAAAATTTAAAATGTACTGCAGCAAAATTCTTTTGAAAACAACAGTATATCCGCCCCAAAATAGGGAGTGTAATGACAAGTGGCGTCTTCATTATTTACCAAAAATTTACATCACAGTTTCGAAGCTTTCTCCCATTGGACCTTCTTCTCCTATAAAATATTACTCCGTGTTTCTTACAAAGTGAGTGAGGGCGCTGGAAGTAATGGGTCGAGTTGATTATCTGATTATATTTGTCTGTGGATAGTGCTAAACGCTTTGGCTCAGGATCAATGAACTAGTCGTAGATCGGGCCGCTTTCTGAACACGCTCTTAATAGAGTTCCACATTAGAAACACAAATTATTTGTGACAAGTTTCATTCATAATTTAATTATTGAAAACATGAATATACATCTATCTGTAAATGCGGAAGAAAAGCCGTATGTGTGTAAAGAATGCTTTAAAGGATTTTCTAATAAGAATAATCTCATGAGACATCTTCGCATTCATACTGGAGAAAAACCATATGTGTGCCAAGAATGTTCCAAAGGATTTTCTCAAAAGAACCATTTAATGGCACATCTTGGAGTTCACAGAGGAGAAAAACCATATGTGTGTGAAGAATGTTCTACAACATTTTCAGCTAAGAGCAGTCTAACGACACATCTTCGCATTCATACAGGAGAAAAACCATATGTGTGTGAAAAATGTTCTAAAGAATTTTCTTTTAAGAACAGTCTAAAGAAACATCTTCGCATTCATACTGGAGAAAAACCATATGTGTGTGAAGAATGTTCTAAAGAATTTTCAGCTAAGAGCAGTCTAACGACACATTTTCGCATTCATACAGGAGAAAAACCATATGTGTGTGAAGAATGTTCTAAAGAATTTTCAGTTAAGAGCAGTCTAACGACACATCTTCGTATTCATACAGGAGAAAAACCGTATGTGTGTGATAAATGTTCTAAGAAATTTTCTCAAAAGAGCCATTTAATGTCACATCTTCGCATTCATGCAGGTGAAAAACCATATGTGTGTAAAAAATTTTTTGAGAAGGGAAATCTAAAAAAACATCTTCGCATTCATACAGGTCAAAAACCGTCTTATGAGAAATGTTCTAAAAGATTTTCTCAAATAATCGATCTGAAAAAACATCTTTGTGTGCATACTGGAGAAAAACAATATATATGTGAAGAATGATCTAAAGAATTTTCTGCTAAGAGCAGTCTAACGAGACATCTTCGCATTCATACTGGAGAAAACCATATGTATGTGAAAATCTGAAGGATTTTCTCGAATACTTAATCTAAAGAAACATAATCGAATTGATGCAGGAAAAAAACCATAGTGTGTGAAGAATTTTCTCAATTAAGTCATCTAAAAATGATCTTCACATTCGTATCGGAGGAAAACTATATGTGTGGGAAGTATGTTCTAATTAATTTCTTCAAATGAATAGTATAAAAAATCATATTCGCATTCACCCAGGTGAGAATGAAGAAATTACCCAACAAACAAGGAGGTAAAGGCCCACTTATGGCTATGTTACCTTTGGCCATAAGCAACTTGTAGCGGTCCGCTATCGGTGGCCGTAACGGCAACGTAAAAAAAGTATCACGCCGGCCTCAATACGGCCAAATTAAGTTTGCCCGTAAGTATAGAGCTACCCGCCATCATGCCACTGATGGCTAACATAAATAAAAATTAGCCAACACATGCCCATTATCATGCCATTTATGCTTAACATAAATGAAAGCTAGCCAGAACTTGCTCACCATTGTGCTATTAATAGTCACTTCAAATGAAAACTAACCGAAAAATGACCGCCACTAATGATTGAAAAATATAAAACTTTGCCGAAAGTTGCCCGTTATCAAGCCACTAACGGCTAGCATTAATGAAAATTTGCCGAAAGTGCCCCTCCATCAGGCCTCTAATGTTTAACAGCAATAAAAATTGGCCAAAAGTTTCCCGCCTTCAAACCATTAATGGTCACTTTAAACGAAAAGTAGTCGAAAGATGCCCAGCACCAAGCCACTAATGGTTGAAAAATATGAAAATTGGCCGAAAGCTACCTATTATCAAGCCACTAATAGTCAGTTTAAATGAAAACTAGCCAAAAGATGACCGCCACCAAGCCACTAATGATTGAAAAATATGAATATTGGCTGAAAGTTACCCGTTATAAGCCACAATTGGTTAGCATTAATGGAAATTGGCCGACAGTTGTCTTCTATTAGGCCTCCAATGTTTAACAGTAATAAAAATGGGCCAAAAGTTCCCCACTATTAACCCACTAATGTTTCACATTAATGACAATTGGTCAAAAGTTTCTCGCCAAATCATTAATGGTTAATATTAATGAAAATTAGTCGAAAGTTGCCCATAATTGTATAAGTAATGGTTATGAAAATATATGCTTTGCTCAAGAGTATACAATACAATCGGTGTGGGCAGCCAAAGCCCGTGTGTTATTCCAAGTCTAAACTGGATGCGAACAGTCGGCTTAACACTTCAAAAACTGCAGATTGATTACGTTTTGTTTTATTTGGCCATTTTTAACATTGTAGAAAATTTATATTGCTATTTCTGTTAGCATCAGTATTTTATACTATTTAGATATCTTCATAGTATTGAAATGCAGAGTAACAAAGTTGTGTGAATGCAACCCCAAATTATTTTAACTTATCTTTATGTTGATATATATATTTTTTTTTTAGTATTAATAAGGTCAGTATTATATTAATACAAAAAATTCATAAACCTGTCCCAAATATAATGCAAAATACATACCGATTCAGTATCTATGTATTAGCTCTCATTAGTTGGAAGTGAAACAGCTATGTGCAGATATCTAACCTCACCAACAGCCCACATTTTTCTATGGGGAAATTTGTTTCCATAATTATACATTATCAATTGTTTTTTGTTTGTTTTTTTAAATTAAGTTTACACATTTAAAAAATTCATAATCATTAAATTGGTACTCATTTTCCAAAAATTGACTTTTATATTTCATTTTGTAGCTAAAAATTGAGAAAAATGCACTTAGTGAAAATCTACATCTTTGAACTAAATATATAAATTTTTAATAATCCTTTTTTTTTTTTTCTTCTATGCTATCGTTCCAGGATCAAGCGTTGATTATATCAAGTTCCTTTATAAGAATGACGAATCAGTAACAGACGCACTGAGGAAATTTCGCACTGCAAAAGGACTGAAGAAGAAAAAAAGGACCCATTTCACTATCAGATATTGGATACTGAAACTTGTCAAGCGCTTCGAAGATACGTTCACGAAGTGGTAGACCTTCCTTGAGAGAAGGGCGTGTTGATTCGTCATTCTTATAAAAGAGCTTGATAATCTACGCTCGATCCTGCAACGATAGCATAACGCGGGCATCGAATGAAGAGTCCATGTGCATTCAGGTGTTTTATTGACAACCTGATATGCATAAATCAGCTTAGTGTATGCAAAACAGCGCCACCTATCGATCATTTTTAACTTTTTTTTTTTTTTTTGGCTCTTAAAAAAAATAAATCCGTCCTTTTTTTGATGCCATTCGTGCAAACCTCACCTTTTTATCATCATTTGTTCTTTTTTAATGAATTTTTAAAGTTTTAACGAACTTTCAGCGCACCTGTATATTTCTTCTATCATGCAGTTTTTTTTTTTTTTTTTTTTCTTTTTTTAATATCTGAAATTTAAACGTTCATAGTTAATCTTATCAAATAGTCTTACTTAAATGGAATTAGCATTGAAAATTAATGCAGATTAGAACAACGTAGTGTTTTATGGTAGCCCTGAAAATCATTTAATGGTGTGATGTATTCTAGTAGCGTGGAAATTATCACCAGCATTGCAAAATTTAGTTAGTGTCTTAATTTCTTATTTGAATGAAAACAATATTGTTAGGTAATATTAACAGATTTTAATTAAAAAAGAAGTCTGTCTATACAGGACATATTAAAGTTAACAGAGCAGTTTAGAAAAACCTCTCTTTACATCACGCTCATAATCCAAATCACTGAGTTCGTATATTTTTATATTTTTTCCCTCAACTTGTCCAATTCCCTGGAGGAGTGTACTCGTAAGGGAAAAAAGAACTTTTCCCCACAAGGCAACCGCCAATTAGAAAATTCTATGACACATGAGAAACTAAAGTTGCATTGAAACACTGGCAACAATGCAGAGCGACAAAGTCATAAATTATCCACTGTCTGAAAGTGATCTTTGAAATTTTGCACATGCTACAATGAAGGACATTATTTTTTATTGCTCTTTTACAAAAAAAGACTCAAGTTCCCCGTGAAATTATCGTAGTAGGAGGTTTGTTAGAGCAGGAAACCTTTCTTCCGCCTCGGGACAACTCAAATTACACATCAAAGGAATCTGAATAGAGTCGCCCTTGTCGCCTTGCTGTTGCCAGAGTTAGAATGCAGTTTCAGTTCCACATCTAGCTAGATAGTTTATTGGGTAACTGTGTGGTTCCAATCAGACTATGTTCAGCCCCTTGTGTGCAGGCGAAGTCGGCAACATTACAGTGGAGCGTGAAATCGCGGCCTTTTATAAAACTGGTCTGTTGAATATCCTCTCGGAATGTACCCGAACATATTTCACAATCTCCAAAATGTTAAACTTCTACAGAAATTTAAGAAGACCTTTTTTCTTTTTTAGTAATGTTTAATAAAACTTATTTAAAAGTGTTAGGTACAGATTTTGCAGTATTTTTAACAGAAATATTAAAAGTAAAAATATAGCAAAAGTTGCTTTTAAAAATTTACATTGACGTGCACTGTTTATTTATTTATTATTTTAAATAAAAATCTAATTAATAAATTTCAAAATCCACCCCTAATTCTTTTAGATAAGTTCATAAAAAAGAAAAAAAAAGAAAGAATTTGGTGTGTCACTCACACGACTTTCTCTTACCCTGAAATTTAACACTAAAAGCACAGATTGGATATTAAGGGTTAAAATAGCGAGTACTGTTATGTAAACCAGTGTTAAAACAATTCAAATAAGGCTTCGGAACAGCTTTATTTGACAAATAATTCTATGTGAGAGGGGATGCCGGCCCCCTGAACCCCCCGGTTCATTATTGTATCTACTTTTACACAGAATTTAAATCGGTTATTAGGTTCAAAGGTTTATTTAAAATTTTTCTGACAAATTTCACATCAAAATTCCTTGAAACTTATCAATCTTGAACAAACTTTTCTAGTAACAGACGCATTAACTTCAAAATACATCATTTGGATCGCCTAAAATTATTTGTTTTTCTCTCACAGACGCAGTCAAAAATCAAACTATACAACTTGACTTCACTATTCAGGAAGCCTCAAAACGTATAAATATACAAAAAACCAAGTGGTGAATATTTATCTTAAAAACAAATGCATTATTTACCATATTTTTTTGAGGAATTAATTTCAATTCCTGGGCAGCTTTCTTGTACATGGTAAAATATTATGTGGTATAGTACATTATAGTAAAGCACTTCTATTAACAAATAAAACAGAGTGTTATGGCTTAAATTTTGGCAGCCCTGTATATCTTCTGAAAGTTATGTACACATCACACGGTGCACATAAATATAATCCTATATTAATAACACACGGATGAACCTGAAATACACTTCTATGAATTTTCGAGTATTGTCGCATTATAATCTAGTTCTTTTGTGTATCCCTGTAAACGAACAATGAATGATTTCTATACCATATTTTACATGAAACATGTTTTTATGTATCTAAAGCATATATATTCGCTTCATTTGTTTTAATGCAGTCCATAGATGTTAAACTCTACTTACCTGCAATTTCCCCCCATAAACGCAATATATTTGAATTCTCTTGGGTGCCATTGTACATGAACCAATTGCTTCATCTTAACGAAAAGCTTAGTATATGATAGCATCCGTATATGATACACATTTAGAATACCGAGTTTGAACTTTTTGCTATAATTTATTTTTGAGATATGCTGATAACAGACAGACACACACACACAACACACACAGACCAACCACTAAAAACATGATTTTCGGATTCAGGGACCTCAAAACGTGTAAATATAACAAGAACTCACTTTCGAAAATTTGACCTAAAAACAATACTTTCTCTACCTTATGGGTAAGAGAAAGTAAAAAACTGTGTGTAACACTGTACTATTTTAATATATATATTTATTGTATTTCTGTGTGTGATAAGCATCCAACAATAAACTACAAACGCTAAACTTGAAGCTCATTTTCGTAGATTTCAATTACACAACTTATATAAATAGTTAAAAAATATTATTAATCAATTTTTCAGACCTTTACAATATAGCATACCCTCATTTGATGCTTTCAAATGAGTTTATGCTTTCAAATGTATTAAATTAATGTTACAGCAATCTTATCTATAGAGGTTATTGGAAAAAAAAAAAGATACTTAGTCACTTGTATATTCCTGAATTACTCGTTCTTCCTATTGTCAAAATTTTATTAAAATTCATGAATATAGAAATTCATTAATATAATAAAAATATTTATATACTTTATTTTATTTATTTATTTTTTCTTAGACAACAAAGAAATTACAGATTTTGAATAATTTTTCTTTTGATATACTGTCTTGTAAATATATGAATCTTGTAATATTTAAAAAATAAATATTATTTGTGTTCATGTTTCTTGTGGCATTTCATTTGTTATTAAATTCGATCGATAAAGATGGACATTTTTATGTTTTGAAAACATTCCTTACACAATGGATACTTTGTCCATAGCGGGTTGTTTATTTGAAAATGATTGGAATTTTAAATTAACATTTTATTAGCATCATATTTCAAAAATAGATTTTTGAGATTATACATTTATATAAATTGATGTTACATGATAAACAAAACGAAGAGATTAAACTGAAAATATCAATAAATCAAATGGATTAATAAGAAAGCACCACAGAACTGACGTTATTACTTACAAAACGTTGAATAAACACCATAAAATGCAATAATCTCGCAACAGTTGTTTCGGGTCGAAAGTGCACGCGACCTTTCATCAGGCGAACAAAGTAAGCACGAGGGTTGCAGTCAAAGTTTGCATTTTATGGTGTTTATTCAAAGTTTTGTAAGTAATAAAAACAAGTACAATTTTGGCTTCAATTAGATCATCACAAATAATAATTTTAAGATTGAAAAGGTCTAATATTAAGGAAATGAATAAAAAAATTTATCATATATATATATATATATATATTCTGTTCTAAATGATGTGCAATGGCTATTTTGTCCTATTGCTTCAAGTGAAAGGATGAAATCTAAAAGTCCTAATCGGTTGAAATTTCTTTTTATTATAAATTACAAACTTTAATATTTATTTTAATTTTATTTATTTATATTTGAGGGTGTTAATGTTTGAAATTTATTTTAAGGGAGAAATTATGTATATACAGTGATCTCTCATTTATGCTTGGGCACAATGGACCGTGACAAAAATGCGCATAAGTGAAAACCCCCAAAAGGTTCTTAAAAGTGAAACATTAGCCCAGTGCACATTGTAATAGTTCATTAATGCTATGTACATATAATATTATTGAAAAATGTAAATGAGAAACACACACACATAAAAAAGGGGCGGGGGGAGGGAAAGTACTTTTTTTTTTTTTAATTTTTCTTTTATTCCTATGTAATTTCTTACAAAATGATTTAAAATCGAGGATTATTTTTGTTTTCGAGAGTTTTCACAGAGTGATTTTTTTTTTCAAGTTCACGAAGACATGAAGACTCCTTTAGTTCCAAAATTTAACTGAAAATAGCCCCGCAGAGTTCCTAACGCTTCCATTGATCTTGTTGGAGTAAGGGGAAACCTTTGCCACATCTTCTTCATTATCTCATCGCCACCTTCTTCATTTTTGTCACTACTATTTATTTCAACTACTAAGTCACCAATTTCCCGCAATTCAGCTGTGATTAAATTTTTATCTGGAGGAACATACAAACTGAAATGAAAAAATTTTGCCGAAAGAAAAAATTCGTGCATAAGTGAAAGGTGCTTTTTTAATTCCGTGCATAAATAAATAACATTTATGACTGTTTTCCTATATTCCTGGCCCGGACCAAGAAAAAACTCGCTTCAGTGAATAGTACGTATAAGTGAGAGATTACTGTAGATTCAAACGATTAAATACTTTTACACCTTTAAAAAAAAAAAAAAAAAAAAAAAAGAGAGAGAGATATTGAAGAATAATCTTATTTTGCATCACAGAATAACTTGAATAGATTCATATAAATGTAAGAAAAAGACAACATAAAAATGCAAAGGAGCGAGGATGCTTTTTCATGCAAGTATCTATGTGAAAATAGTAATGGAATTTTGCTCATTTTGGAAATAATAAATGGTAAATTCCTTCAACAAAACATTTGAAAGATGGAGAGAAAAGCCTTAAGTAACAAAGCCTTTTGTTTTTAAAAGATAGAATCATTCAGTGCACCACTTGGGAAAACATGACAACTTCAAAGAGTACTGCATAATAGAAAAAGAAGATCTAAAGTAACTTAAACATGTAATACGGACATTTTTCAAATTGCATATAGTCCTTTCCTTAGAAAAGTTAATACTAAAAACTAAATTTTCTGCATTTCTAATTAAAAATTTCAATAATTAGGAAGAAACATGATTAAACTATTTTTCATTTAATCATTTGGTTCATAAATATATCGCAAATGTTTGCTTTAACTCTTTAAATAATAACTCTTTAATAGTTTAACTCTTTAAGATTTTTTTTTCATCCCTTAGTCTATACATGATATTTTTAATACAATTACAATATAGTATAAAGAATTTAGACATAACCTGAAGAAAAAAGATCCTTTCCCACACACGTAATTACCCCCCCCCCCTACTTTTCTTTCTCTAACTTTTCCCCTCTCTCTCTTTTCTTTTTTCTTTTCTAATTTGTAATTGGTGTTCCTGTATTGAGAAAGTTGTGAAATTATACAGGTAATATGAAATCAAATTAACCACGCAACTCATGTATGTTGACACTCTGAATATGATAACTTCGAACATTTATACAACAGGTTTTGGATGTGTTAACGGAATTAATCTTTTAAAGAGTGAAAATTGTTCAGGATAGGATTCGAACCTGGGAACTTTGCGTTAACGACTATAACATTCTATCAGTTGAGCTCTCCTGGTAGATAAGTGACCCACTAAATTTGCTTATATAAAAAAGGAAGTATTTCTTTTATGTCTTGCAAATACAGAAACGGTTTTATGGGTATTTTTTTTTCCTGTATATTAATAACATAATTGCTAAATATCAGTGAGTAATTTGAATAAAAAATTCTGACTATTTATACAATAGTTTTTATTAATGGATTGTCCAAACTAATATTTACAATAGCGTAAAAATAAAGCCAGAATTCGAACTTGTGAGCTTTCGAATTAACGTCCAATGTTCTTTTACTTTTGCAAAAATTTGTCCAATCTATCAGAAATCTAAATAATAATAATATACAACTTGTATATGAGTGAACTATTCGGTTCCATTATCGACCGGGATAGCTCTATTCAGTTTGTAGAGCATTGTAGGACGTTAACCCAAAGGTTCCAGATTTGAATACTGGCCTCGTTTACTTTTTGCTGTTGTAAAAGATAAATTGGCTAAACCATTACAAATCTACTCGAACTTCGCAGACACAAGAATGTATTAAAGCGATTCTCTGATTATCATGCCTGAAGCCAAAGCCATTGATAATCTATGGGGAAATAATCCCAATTGTAACTCATTAATTAATTCCTTTTTTAAATTCCGTTTTCAAATAAAGAAAATTTCCAACAATTAAATTGATTATAGTTTTATAAAAACTGATTTTAAGATATTTTTATTTTATATATTTATTTTTTAATTTTATTTCGAAGCTGAGAAAGTAGAAAGAAAAATCATTCAGTACGAATTGTTTAGTAACACTTTCGAACTATACATAATTGTTGTATTGAATAACTTATAATATTATTTGCCTACGTTATCACACAACAGACAGAAAGGCTGAAAAATATACAGATAGACTAATTGATTTTAAAATTACTCTGAGGCATTTTGGAAAGGCTTAACGCAAAAAAAAAAAAAAAAAAAAAAAAAAAAAAATGCAGCCATTAGATTATAATTACAGCTTTTGATCTCTCTGAATATTTTAGTGTAGCCCTGTAAATCATAAAGTTAATCATATCATATTATATACAGAACATCATTTTAGAATATTAACAATACATTTCAATATTTTTATGATTTTTACAGTAGAAAGATTTTTATATATAACTAACAAAAAATTCTGTTCTAAAACATAATGCATGATTTTTTTTTTCTCTCTTTTTCTTTTCTTTTTTTTTTTTTTTTTTTGTTGTTGTTGTTGTCCCTGTAAACAAACTAATTGTACAGGACCTATTACTGTCATTTTAAATGGGGAACATTCTATAGAGAAAATATTTATAAAAATAACACTCATAGAACACAATGTTTTCGAATGCTTTTGGGTGTCCCTGTACACAAACCAGAAGAGATATTTACTCCATTTTCCATATGGAACATCCGATAGCGAACTTCAATAAAATATATTCGTTTCGAGAAATTCCATAAATATTTACGGGAGTTAGAGCGCGGGTAGACAGACTGACAGATACACAAACTGAAATCATATTCACACTTAAAAATGTTACAAAGTCTTAAAGACGCTTAATGTAAACGAAAGTACAATTCTAGCAATTTTTTATTAATAGCTGTTAATATAAATGGATATTTTTGTGTCACCCTGTAAATCTAATGCTAATCACGCTATATTCGATGCAAAGCATTTTTTTGTGCATATAAATAACATATTTCAATTTCCTAAAACTTCATGGAAAGTAAAGTTATTAAAATTTGATTTATAGAAATATCTCTCATAGAACGCAATGCTTTGGAATACTTTTGAGTGTCCCTGTACATAAGTAGATGGTGGTATTTCCTCCATTTTATATAGGAAACATCCAATAGTGAATTTAAATAACATATTTCAATTTCTTTAAGATATGTCTACAGTAAAGGTATGAAAATATGGTTTATAGAAATACCTCTCATAGAACACAATGCTTTGAAATATATTCGGATGGCCCTGTACACAAACCAGTAGAGGTATTAAACACCATTTTCAATAGGAAACATTCGATATTGAACTTGAATAACATATATCAGTTTCAAGAAATTTCATAAATATTTACGGGAGTTAGAGTTCGGACAGTCAGACAGACGGACGGACATGCAGATACACAAAACTGAAATCATATTCATACTTAAAAAATGTTAGAAAGTGTTAAAAACGCTTAACGTAAACGAAAGTACAATTCTAGCAATTTTTTATTAATAGCTCTTAATATAACTGGATATTTTTGTGCCACCCTGTAAATCTAATGCTAATCATGCTATATTCTATGCAAAACATCCTTTTGTGCATATAAATAACATACTTCAATTTCCTAAAACTTCATGGAAAGTAAAGTTATTAAAATTTGATTTATAGAAATATCTCTCATAGAATGCAATGCTTTGGGATTCTTTTGAGTGTGCCTGTACATAAACCGATGGTAGTATTTCCTCCATTTTATACAGAAAACATCCAAAAGTGAACTTGAATAACATATTTCAATTTCATTAAGATATGTCTGCGGTAAAGGTATGAAAATATAGTTTATAGAAATACCTCTCATAGAACACAATGCTTTGAAATACTTTCGGGTGTCTCTGTACACAAACCAGTAGAAGTATAAACTCCATTGTCAATAGGGAACGTCCGATAGTGAACTTGAATAACATATATCAGTTTCAAGAAATTCCATAAATATTTATGGGAGTTAGAACGCTGACAGACAGACAGAAAAACCGAAGTTATTAACACTTTTCAACCTTGTTGGAAAGTGTTAAAAAAAAAAAAAAAAAAAAAAAAGTAAAGGATCGATAACCAATTTGCACTTGTGAATTTTCTGTATGTGAAAACATAATTTAAAAATATGCAGCAAGAATGGAGGATACCTAATCTCACCGACTGCCAAGACTCATGTTATTCAACAGAAAAATTTGTGTTCACAATCAATCATTATCTAATGTATTTTTTTATTTATTTTTAAATTCCTTTTTCTCAATCAGAAAATTTTCAATCATTAAATTAGTACTCGTTTTTAAAAAACTTATTTTTCACATTTATAATATTTTGTTTTTAGCTAAATTTTGCGAAAGTGCACTAAATTATTTTTTAACTGAAGATATAAAATATTAAAAATAAATTTTAAAATACCAGTACTGATTTAATGGTTGTGAATTTTCTGAATGTGAAAATGAAATATTAATAATAAAAATCGGTAACATTATTCTGGAAACACATTTTACCATAGAATACATTTGGATGCCGGCAAGATTAGGTAGAGTAGAGAAGAGGATTTCTCCGCAGCTGGCTTCCGGCGACGATAAATAGAAGGTCCTTTTGCTTTTGAGGTACAGTCGGCAGCAAAAGTATCCAAGCACTAGCAAAAATTTATATATATATATAATATATATATATATATATACATATATATATATATATATATATATATAAGTACACTTAATACAGTTTTGTTAAATAAATCCTTGTCGAGTTCTGTTCTTAGTCAGCCTAAAAACATGATTTGAAAAGGATTTATTGAACAAAACAGTATTACGTGTAATTTTTTTAATATAGGAATTTTTGCTAGTTCTCGGATAATTTTACTGCCGACTGTATCATCTTAAAAACATGCTTGGCAAATAAAATTTGATTCACGTTTGCTGCATTAAGTGTAATTCATACTTGATGCATCAAGTATAATTCATATTTGGTGCAGCAAGTATAATTCATACTTGATGTGTATTACTTGATTCGTGTGAGCTGTGGCAAGCATAGTGCATGCTTGATACACATAACTTGATTCATGTTTGATCTATCAAGTCTAATGCAAGTGGGACAAGTGTAAACTAGGATTCTTGATCTTGACTTGCATTAAACTTATAGGCTTGAAATGTCCAGCTCGATGCAAGTTTCTTGACTTGAGTAGTCAATGTTGATGATAGCTTAATACAAGTTCTCTGTGCTGTCTGGGGAAGAGACTCAAAAGCATATTTTTTTTTTTTAAACATATAATATTTAAATACGCCTCTCTTTAAATTTTAAAAATCAATATCATATGCAAATGCTTCCTATTCTTCATATATTTAATAAGTATAATAAATTATAATTAACAAATTTTAAAGTCACAAATTGCGTATAGTTATGCTATTTCATATGTGATTACTATATGTTTACATCTGTAATGATAAGTAACTTTTGTATTGAATAGCACTATTTTTGTCTGTAGAATTATCAATTGATGACCTCTTTCAACGTAAATACAAAATAATAATAATAATAATAATAATAATAATAATAATAATAACAGTTACATGCAGCATGAAAGCTCAGTGTTTGCTGTGTTATTTTTACCAACAAATCTGAAAAAAAAAAAAGTATCAGGCAATAACACATAGTTGATGAACAAAGTAAATACTTTCCTAAGTTGTTGTTTTTAAAAATTAGAATTTTTTTTAGTATCTAAAAAGTTATTACAAATTTTACATACTATAGAGTGAATTTAAGTAATAACATGAATATCTACTTAAATATTACAAGAAAAAGGTATTTTTACTGAAATATGTACATTTTCCACTTTACTGAATTAATGTCAGCACTCATACAACATATAACTGATATGAATATATCAAAGCAGATTTAACTTATCGCTCACATTACAATACTTATGAAAAGCAAACTTAGTCTTTCTAATATTTTAATTTCTAATGTCGCCGTTCTTAGTACTACGATTATATTTAACATGCGTAAATAAAGCAAACAGTGTTGATTAAATAATAAAACAAAAACAGTAGATCAATTCAAACTTGTCATATTATCATTCGGAATATTGATATTTGAGAAAATTAAAATAATGGCAAGCAAAATAATACGAAGTCTTATATTAATTTGTTTACAAAAGGAAAAAATAAATTGCTTATTCTACTTAAGCCTACATTGCGGAAAGAATTCTTCCACGCTGTAATCAAATTTAACGTTATATAAATTTAAATAGGCTATGATAAAAATAAAAAAATGCTACGATATATATAAAGAAATCAATTAAATATTACTTATCTTTTATAGCAAAAGTTTGGGTAAAGTACATCCATGGAAGGAGCAGAGAACGTGAGGCCCATATTAGTAGATTGTTTATTTACAATTCTAAGCCACGATGGCGGCTTGTCTCTGATTGGCTGAATCGCAATTGCCATTCTTCGCTGTGATGTTTATCAATATTGGTAAATTTTTTCCGGTGCACTCCCAAAATTTAAAGCATTAATTATCAGTTTTATATACTTTATAAATTTAATAAAAAGAAAAATATGAGCTAAAACCCTAAATATAAAAACTTTTATGAACTTTCAATTTTGCATTACAGATATTGGCCATTATTGATAAAAAATGATCAATAAACGGCGTAATTCGCCAACGTTGGGAAATATATCTATGCTACAGGGCTTGTTCCAATCATAAAAAGCAAATTAATGCATCTTGCTGCTTAACTTTGGTACATTGCATTTGATATTTGCAAGCATTAACAAGGAAAAAAATGGTTCATTGTGATGTGATATCTACCTTGTCATGATTGGAAGAAGCTTGCGTAGCAAATTAGCACATCTTACTGCCACATAGCACATCATGTTGCTTCTACATAAGCTGCCTACATAGCATTTGAAGCTGGTAAGCATAAACAAGCATACAATTGTTCATTGTGGTACCTACTTTGTCATGATTGGAAGAAGCTTGTGCAGCAAATTAGCACTTCTTACTGGCATATAGCATGCCATGCTATTTTCTACCTAAGCTGCCTACATTACGCTGGCAAGCAAAAAAAAAGCATGTAATAGCTTATTAAGGTAGATACCTTGCTATGATTGAAAGAAGCTTGTGTAGCAAGTTAGCACTTCTAACTGGGATATAGCATACCATGCTATTTCTACTTAAGCTGCCTATATAGCACATTATGCTGGCAAGCATAAAAAAGTATATAATAGCTTGTTAAGGTACATACCTTGCCATGATTGGAAGAAGCTTGTACAGCAAGTTAGCTTTTCTTACTGGGATATACCATGTCATGCTATTTCTGCCTAAGCTGCCTACATAGCATATTATGCTAGAAAGCATAAAAAAATATAATAGCTTGTTAAGGTACATACATTGCCATGATTGGAAGAAGCTTGTGCAGCTAGTTAGCACTTCTTACTGGGATATAGCATGCCATGCTATTTCTGCCTAAGCTGCCTACATAGCATATTATGCTAGCAAGCATAAAAAAGTATATAATAGCTTGTTAAGGTACATACCTTGCCATGATTGGAAGAAGCTTGTGCAGCTAGTTAGCACTTCTTACTGGGATATAGCATGCCATGCTATTTCTGCCTAAGCTGCCTACATAGCATATTATGCTAGCAAGCATAAAAAAGCATATAATAGTTTATTAAGGTACATACCTTGCCATGATTGGAAGAAGCTTGTGCAGCAAGTTAGCACTTCTTACTGGGATACAGCATGCCATGCTATTTCTACCTAAGCTACCTACATAGCATGTTATGCTGGCAAGCATGAAAAAGCATATAATAGCTTGTTAAGGTGCATACCTCTCCATGCTTTGGAAGAAGCTTAAACAACAAATAAGCATAAAATGCTTGTACATAGCTTGCCATGCTTTTGCTCTGTTAGCTAGCTAATATTGCATGCGATGCTGGCTAGCAATATAAAGCATATAATAGCATGAAAATCTAGCAGACATAGCAATACAGCAATAACTAGCCTATTTTTGTTGCTGGTACTAGCATGAATTTTAACTTGGGTTTGTCTTGGTATTTATATATTTCTTTCTTTTTTTTTTTTTTTTTTTTTTTTTTAAATGTAAATACAGATCCATATTACTTTTTTTTTATTATTTATTTATTTCACCACATTACTTGCAGATGGTTAAGAAACTAATTTATCGTTTTGAAACATTTTTTCTTTTCCCAGTGAAGAAACTTTTTTTCTTAGCTTCGTTTTTTTCTTCCTTCCCGCAAAAATTTAAATAAAAAAATATATTTAAGACTTTTTCATTTCTTTCCCTATAACGCACATATATTTAAATCTGTTATTATTGTTTGATTCTAGATGAGAAGTACTGATTGATTCTAATCAGTTTCAGCAATTAAGTTACCTGTGGTAAACACGGAAATATTAACTCCTCAGAATGATAGAATCTTCTGATCTGTTCTGTAAATGCAGACACAGTACTCATTACTTTTTTTTTAGGTTTTATTTAATTTTTGCTGGATAAGAATGTATAGTTTTACTATAATTTAGCTCTATGTTCTAGTTAACTGTTAAACTACATGAAAATGACATAATGTCCTTAACTGACAACTTTTTAAAGTGTTAAACCACTTACAAGAATTTTGATGCATACTTACATTTCCAACACTTATTACAATTACTCAGCTGGAGGTAAAAAAAAAGAAATATTTGTCAATCAAATATATATGTAAATACAGTTTATAATTTATTAATAAAGGAAACAAAAAAGAAAAAAAAAATAGAATATTTATTTAATAACGATCAAATAAGAAGTAAATATGCTTTTATCATTTGATGCATATGAAAATAATCTACTTTTTATATTCATCTAAGAAAAAAAGCCTAACAATAATAATAAATTTTTATCAAATTAATTATTTTCTTTTCCTCCCCCCCCCCTCTCGCACCAAGTTAATGCCTTTATACAGAATGACAGATTAAAAATGAGTCCTGTTGTATAAAATTCTGTAGTTTTGTACATAATTTTATTAGTATTACTCAGGAAACAAGACTTATTTTATTTTTTATAAATATTTCAGTAAGTATAACATTTAAATACATTTGTTAGAAATGGGGGGAGGGCACTTAAATAACCTAGTGACTTTCCAGTGTTTATTTATCAACAAAACAAGGCTTGAAAAAACAATTTATATTTTTAGAATATCTTTTTCGTTGCTATTATGTTAAATTTTTATACGTGAGGAAAAAATAATAAATATGTAGAATTCACTTATAACTACAACATGATAAATTAATAATATAAACAAATCAGAAACTTTTGTATTAACTGCTTGTTAATTGTCATGTTAACTGTCAATTAATCAACGTTATGATAAACTAATATTTATTTTAAATTTACATAAAACATTAAACTTACTATATAAACATTTGTACGCACTGTATTATTTTATTTCATATAATATAATGGTATGCTATTAATTCTAAAGGATAAACTGTTAGTATGTAATTAATATGAAAGTACCAGAAATGGCTATTATAATACTAAAATTAAAGGATGTGTCATTTTTAAATCTTTGAACCTGTTTGCATTCCAAAGCATATAAATATTATAATGCAAAAAAATATATTTTTTAAATTGGATGCATTTTTAAACAAAAATAACTTGTTCATTATAACACCCCTCCCTTATTTAAAAAGAAAAAATAACAAAAAAAAAGAATCATTTTTTTACACAAAATTAAAAATTTTAAAAAATGAAAAATGTCTCTTTCGAATCAATTTGTCGAAAATTAAATCAAAGTTATGCTTTGTACAAAACAAAACTCAAATTTATTTAAATTCTTAAAAGAAAAAAAAAAAATCTAAAACATAATATAAATGGATAGTAAGCTAATATGAATTTTAAACTAATGATAATCTATATTTATTATTTTATCTATTATTATTGATTGTATAAATATTTGTATCTGTTTACGGTTTGAATTAATAAATTCAAAGCAAATCTGTACTACTAAATGTTAAATACTTTTTACAAATCCAGAAAGCATTTATATTTCTCGTTTTATGGTAATTATGAGAATTTAATAGAAGCAATTAGCGCTTGTTAACATTCAGAATTATTGCTTTTTCTTAAAAACTCGCAATCTCAGCAGTCATTTAAAAAAAAAAAAAAAAAAAAAAAAAAAAAAAAAATCTATAGAATAATTAAATGCAAAATATTAGGCTATACATTTTTATTTATTTTTTGTTAAATACATAATACTAAAATCACAATACTAAAAGAATTAGAATATACGTTATATTGCAAATCAATTAATTTATCATCAAAATAGTCTATCAATGATTCATAAATAATGAATTTTTATAAGCCTAAAATTTTGTTTTTATTTTAATTAAAATGTTATAATAATGTTTCTCAAAAACATAAAATTGTTTACTTTTTAAAACATACTTATAAATAATATCTTATAAAACAACTATATTTTTAAAGTATCACAAAACTAAGTTCAACATATGCCATATTAAGCATAGTTATAAATAAATTTCGTAGTAACATACGAACGTATCACAGCATATTTTGAATGAAGATAACAATAATTCATAATGAAATGTTAAAAGCCTAAAATTTTGATTTTTATATTAATTAAAATGCTATAACAATATGTGTTTCAAAGACCATAGTTTACGTAGAACACAAATTTACTTTTCAAACACAATTTTCAACATAAATACTGACGAAGGCGATACAAATAATCCGTGGTTACAAACACAGAACCATGGTAATAGAATATTCTCTTCTATCTCCATGCACAGAACCATGGAGATACGTTGAGAGAGCAGCCCTCTGAACATTAAATAAATAAAATTTAAATTTGAATCGAAAAACTTTAAAAAAAGATACACTTTCTTAAATTTGATTACCATACCATATATACACAAAGGAAATGGCGATCTTCTGGTGCAGTTTAGCTCGAGTATTTACATAAACTGGATTAGTTCAATTTTCATTTCGTTTATGTGCCTAAATTGGCGTCCCTATTTTGTACGTTTTTCGAAGATACTTCTATGTCCATAATTCCACATATTCTGAACATATTTGAGCTTGAGGCCTATGTTCAAAATACGTCTATAGACGTAACTCAGACATGATGGATGAAATATGAATGTAAAATGAACGTGTGTGTTATGTGGGTTACAACTTTGCTCGGGACATTTCAACCTAAAATCTACCAAAGCAGATAGCAAATTTCAACGTATTGCGACGTAATGTTCGATTCAGATTACGTAATATCAACGAAATCGGGATGAATTGTGTTGGGTAGGTAATTATACTCTGTTCGCTGAGAACTGATAGCGAAAGTAAAAAAAGCAGCGTGATTCTTAGCGATACTGTTGAAAGAATGGCGTTGGGTTGAAGACAAACGGCGTTTCTTTAAGCGAACGACTTATTTTTTCGTTTGTTTATATCGTAGCGGTGTTTCCATTCCTTCAGGTGTTTAATTAGAAATGTGGAAAATGAAAGCATAGAAGGAAGTCCTGGGAAGAAAAGATAAATGCAGTGAACCCAGAGAATAGTTTTTATCCAGCTATCACAAACTATACTCACTTAAAAGGCAGAGAAAACTAACCATCGGTCAATATAAACAGAATTGTCCATTCAGCGAGTAAACTTAAATGTGGCGAACTTTAGTGATAAAACAGCAGCCCTTTATGTTTACTTTCGCTATCAGTTCCCCTCGAACAGACTATCGGTGTTTGAATTGCCTGGCGTAGGTATAAGTGCGTAGATGACTTTTTAGGAAGCATTAATTGTGGTATAAACTCATAAAAACTATTAACTATAAGACTCAATTCTGAACTATATACATATGTTTATTACACCTCAACTCGTGTTTGTATATTAACTGCAACCTGTTTTGTAACTGGCGGTTGTGTAAGTATCTTGTTCTGTGTGTGTGTACGTGTTTGTTTACTTCCATTAAAGTTGTGTGTTCTTAAATACGGCATCTTAAATGAATCTTAAATCATGCTACCAATAATAAGAGTTATTATTTACGCTCGGTTGTATCATAAAGATACATAACAACACATGGAGGCAGCGGTTAAAAGTTAGTACTTCACTTTCTGAAAGTTTCGTTTTCACCGGCGTTCGTTTCGTTTTAAAGGTAAACAATGACAACTACCACTACAGCTTCAGCTTATCATATTTCACCGCCAGAATCTTTCCCATTTTCAACGCCAACTGAGTGGCCGAAATGGAAACAAAGATTTTTACGTTTTCGCACAGCTTCAGGCTTAAACAAGAAATCCGAAGAGGAGCAAGTGGATGCTCTGATTTATATAATGGGTGACAAAGCTGAAGATATTTTTCTATCGCTCAACATCTCGGATGACGATAAAAAGAATTTTCAAACAGTAATCGAAAACCTCGATAATCATTTTGTTGTGAAACGAAACATAATTTTTGAAAGAGCTCAGTTTAATCGCAGAATACAGAAAGAAGGTGAGTTTGTTAACGATTTTATTACTGATTTGTATGCCCTAGCGGACAAATGTGATTATGGTAATCTCCATGACGAGTTACTCAGAGATCGCATCGTTGTCGGGATTACCGATCAATCTCTTAGTGAAAAGTTACAACTCGACTCTAAATTAACTTTGCAAACAGTTATCGATAAGGTTCGTTTATCAGAATCAGTCAAACAACAGCAAACTGTATTAGTAACCAATGCATCTATCAATGCTGTAATGCATAAAAACAAAATAGTAACACCACATAATTTCCCTAAAAAGAGTACTCAATGTAATGATTATAAATCTCCTTCTGATGTTAAGAATTGTAAATGGTGTGGAAAATTACCTCATGATAGAAAGTTTTGTCCTGCCAAGGATTCCTTTTGCCGAAAGTGCAAGAAAAAGGGTCACTGGGAAAAAGTCTGTCATGGTTCTATGAAACGAGTAAATGAAATTCATTGTGAGGCTGGATTCATAGGCCTAATGGCTGATAATCAGAATAATGATGATTGGGTAGTTCCTATCAAAATATTGGGGAAAACCATTAGGTTTAAAATAGATAGTGGTGCTGATCACACTGTGATACCTAGTAATATTGCTCAATCCATGTTCAAAAATGCCCATATTAAAAGTACAAATAAGGTAATTTATGGTCCAGATAGAACACCATTAAAATTAACAGGGAAATTAGTTGAAAACATGGAATACAATGGCAAAACCTGTAGGGAAGAAATCTATATTATACGTGATCTTCAAACATGTTTGTTAGGTAAACCAGCAATCAAAATCTTTGGCCTAGGTCCTAATATACAGCCACATTACGTACAAAGTATCAGTAGTTTTGATCCTGTTCAGGAATTTCCAAAGCTATTTCAAGGTCTGGGACTGCTGAAAGGACATTACCACATTGAATTAGTTGATAATGCTAAGCCTTATGCTCTTACATCTCCACGCAGAATACCAATACCATTGTTAGACAAAACAAAGGCTGAAATTAAAATAATGCTGGAAATGAATGTAATCAAACCAGTCGAGAAACCCACTAATTGGTGTTCACCTGCTGTGGTTGTACGAAAAAAAGATGGTAATGTAAGAATTTGTGTTGACCTGACAGTACTTAATAGAAGTATTCGAAGAGAGTGGCACCCACTACCAACTACAGAATACAATTTATCTCTTTTGGCTGGAGCCAAAATTTTCTCCAAATTAGATGCTAATTCTGGATTTTGGCAAATACCTCTTGATGAAGAATCATCCTATCTTACGACCTTCATCACACCTTTCGGAAGATTCAGATTCTTGCGGTTACCTTTTGGTATTTCATCTGCTCCTGAACACTTTCAACGGAGAATGTCTCAAGCTCTTGAGGGTCTTTCGGGTATAATATGTCATATGGATGACATCCTAGTATGGGGATCCAATCAGAAAGAACATGATGCACGCTTAAAATCAACATTGAAACGTCTTAAAGAAACTGGAATAACTCTAAACAAACAAAAATGTTGTTTCTCTGTCAAGTCTATAAAATTCCTAGGACATGTAATTAATGAGTCAGGAATACATCCAGATCAAGAGAAAATTCAAGCCATACAAAATTTCAAATCTCCAACAAATAAAACAGAGCTTAAGCAGCTATTAGGAATGGCCAACTATTTAGCAAGATTCATTCCAAAATTTGCAGATACTATGGCACCTTTGATTTCATTACTGTCAACAAAAAATCAATTTGTTTGGGATGCCCCTCAAGAAAATGCATTAAAAAAGCTAAAGGAAATACTGTCATCAGAACCTGTACTTACAATTTTTGACCCAAACAAACAATCAATAGTGACAGCAGATGCTTCCTCGTATGGACTTGGTGCTACGCTATGCCAGAAGCAAGAAGATTCTTCATTGAAAGTGATTGCCTATGCGTCCAGAACTTTAACTCCAGCAGAGAAACGCTATGCTCAGATAGAAAAAGAAGCACTGGCACTCACTTGGGCATGCGAAAAGTTCAGCAATTATTTGATAGGTACAAAATTTTTTCTAGAGACTGATCATAAGCCTCTAGTCCCTATACTAACTACTAAATCTTTAGATGACCTTACTCCACGTATTCAAAGACTGAAGATGCGTTTGATGAGATATGCCTTTAACATTTTTCATACTCCAGGAAAAAACTTGCTCGCAGCTGATGCGTTATCAAGGGCACCTGACCAGAAGGAGGTCCCAAACTTTGAATTAGAGGAGGAAGTTCAAGTCTTCATCAATCAAATTACAGAAGTCATACCCACCGTTCCAGAAAGACTTTTGCAGCTGAAATCAGAACAAGAAAAAGACTCAACATGTAGGATGTTAATCACTTACGCCCAAGAAGGATGGCCAGAAAAGAATAAAGTAGAACCATCATGTCTACCCTTTTGGCATTTGAGATATGAAATTTCACTTCAAAACGGCCTGCTTATGGGAGGAGCACGGATAATTGTACCAGAAAGTCTTCGACAAGAAATCTTAAATAAGATCCATGAAGGTCACATGGGAATAAACAAATGTAGAGCTTTAGCAAATTCTGCTGTTTATTGGCCTGGCATCAGCAAGCAAATAGAGCAACTAGTTCGAGAATGTCCATCATGCATACAGGAAGCCCGAAATTGTTCTGAACCTCTAAAACCAACAAGTTTCCCTCAAAGACCATGGGAAATTCTCGCCATGGATCTTTTCAAACTTAATTCCAACTGGTATTTATTGGTGACTGATTTTTACTCTCGTTACCCGGAAGTTGCAAAACTAGATAGGCTCACATCCAGTGAAGTAATTCTACACTGCAAGTCAATTTTTGCCCGACATGGAATACCTGACATAGTCAGATCCGATAATGGTCCACAGTTTGAAGTTACGAAAACAGCTGAATTCCAACAATTCTCATGAACATATGGTTTTAGACATGTCACATCTAGCCCTAGATATCCTCAAAGCAATGGTTTTGTCGAGGCAGCAGTCAAGATAATCAAACTCAGATTTAAAAAATCCAAAGATCCATATCTGGCTTTGTTGCACTACAGAGCTTCTCCTTTGAAGAATGGTTATAGTCCTGCTGAATTATTGATGGGACGGCGTATACAAACTACATTACCTACTGCTCTTTCAGTACTTCAACCAAAACTGGTAGAGAAAGAGAGATTGGAGAAAAGTGAAGAAAATAGAATAAAAACTCAAGAAAAAGATTACAATCGAAGACATAATGTCCATGAGCTTAGACCAATAAATCCAGGGGAACATGTGTGGATAACAGATAGAAAAGCTGTTGGTACTGTGGAAAGAGAGGCAGAGACACCACGATCATATATTGTAAGGCAAGGACAACATATCCTGAGAAGAAATAGAAAGCACTTAATTCCAGGTACTAAATTGCAGCCAAATCCAGTGGAACATGACTTAAATGATCTTCAAGATATTCCTTCAAAAGAGGTTTCTAAAAATAAAGTACCCGTATCTAGAAGATCAAGCCCTTTATAAGTAACAAAAAAGAAAGATGAATCGACATCTAATCAACATTCCAATCAGCAACCTGTGATCACGAAGAGTGGTAGAATTGTAAAACCCTACCTATGTTACAGGTATTTATAGACAAAATCGACAACTCGATGTAAGAGGAATTTCTCGTGTGACTTTAAGAAGGTCTCCTCCATTGTTCTGTCCGGAAGATTGGAATGTACTCCAGGCAACATTGGATAATGGTGACAGAACAAATAATATATCGGAAGGTTGGAACAATAGATTTTCGAATATTGTAGGCCACAACAATCCAAATATTTGGACTATGATCTTAAAGGTAAAGCAAGAGGTTGCACGAGACAGCACTGTAATGGAACAGATGGCAATAGGATCCTATCCTGTAAATAAAAAGAATAAACGATATGAAAGGTTACAATTACGCCTACATAACTTGTGCACCAACTTTGAAAATGGTCAATTAAGTGTAGAAGATTTTTTACGATCAATTAGCTACACCATCAGACTGTAAAAAACAAAATAAAAAGAATTTAATTTTCTCTCACAAAGCTTCTAATTAATTTTACACTCCTCCAACCACCTTCTACCTCCCTACTACCATTCAACTCTTACTCTCCTTCCAACTCACTCCCAAAAACAATCTTCCTCTACTTTTATACTATTCACTTTCCAAAATATTAGCATATTACAATTTACAATTTTAGTTTAGGATAGGAACTAACTCCATTACTCAATCGAATCCTAAAACCTTCACATTCACGTTTTACTCGTAAAGTGCGAATTTTAATTGTAGCTAACTTTGCTATACCTCACAATATAGGGAATCGTTTTCGAAAATGTGATAATAAAGGCCATGTGATATTTTTTTGTTTGTCTCGGATGGAGTGCGGGCTACCAGTGAAATCTAATTTTCCTGGAGATAAAACAAATTCAAAACGAATTATCATCTCAAATCCCTAAATCTAGCAATTTCCTAGAAAACAGGGTTTCTGCTAGGTTTTGTTCCAGGAAAAGTACGGGACACCAGCGACTGCTACTATTTAAATCTAATCAGATTTTTTTTTCATCTAAAAAAAAAATCTCTAACACTATATAGTATATACATGTATATAAATCATTACAGCTATTTTCGAGAAAACCAAATTTCTGCCGTAATCTTACCAGATTTATTGTGAATTACCAGCGAACGATAATTTTTCCTTCCACTAACATTTACAATAATATATATATATATATATATATGCATGTTTTAGGACAAGGGGAAGGTGTAGAGATGCAAAAAACCCGGGAATTTAAAACCAAGGAAAAAAACCCGGGAGTTTTGGGGGAAAAACTGGGAAATTTGGGAACTTTGGGAATTTTGCAGGAAAAAAACGAATTAGAAATCTCTAAAGCAAATAATATGTTGTTTACTTAATATAAATGGCAAATGTAAGGACTTTGATATACTGATAAGCTTATAATATTATTTTAATTTATTATTTTATTTTCAATTTATCAATTTATGCAACCAAATCATAATTTGAAAAGAAATTTAAGCTTTCTTTATTAAATTAGCACTTAAGATAAATGTATCGGTACAATGTTGGATACAATTTCCATATTATACAAGCTGAAGAATTAGGGAAACCAATATACATAATAATGTAATAGTTTGAAAACTTCTTTAAAAATTTCTATTTTTAAAGAATTATTTAAAATAATGAAGTGTTTTTTAAAAAGAAGGGATAACATTTTATGCAATTACTTACACAGTGGTATAGTTTCTTTTACAAGTTATTTTCATAAATTTTCTAATTAGAGTTTTTAAAAAAATTGATGTTAAATTTCCTACAATGAAATTTTTTTGATGAAAATTTATACACATATCGTTTTCCTGATTTTTATGCATAAAAAAAAAAAAAAAATGTTTCTGCATTTCTAGCACAACAATTGGGGAAAATTTTCGAATTACTTATATATTTTTCTAAAACAGATTAAATTTAAGAATTCTTCTTCTTCTTCTTCTTCTTCTTATTCTTATTATTATTTTCTATTGTACAAAATGAAAAACATTAAAAAATTTCTTCTAAGCAAGTTTCACGAATCAAATAAACATCGAGATTGTACAAAATTGAATAAGCAATAATGTACAAATGACTGGTATTTAAAAAAAGGGTTCAATTGTATTGTGATTTTTTCTAATGTATTTTGCTATAGTCGTACTTATCATTATAGATACTCAAACAAAATGGTTAGAGAGGTAAGAATATACTAAGTAAAATGATTAAGAGAATTATCAATATATACACCTGTGTTCCTCTCCTAATTCCCAAATTGCATTAAATTCTGACCACAACATCCCCTATCACCCGTATATGTGCACTTTGCTCACAGTAAACAAAACAAAAACCTTCATTGGATGCTGCTGTTTTAGTGTGCATGAATCTCAACTCAATTCTGCAGCAATCACTATCGTGCACATATGCACAAACATGTATAAAAAAAAAAGTCAGATGCTGTTAACTTGCTGTGCACGAATCTCAAAATGCAAAAAACTTATTTCATTAGCAAATACTATCATATATGTATGCTTTGTGGTACGATATATGAAAATAAAATTAAAAATTTTATTGGGTGTTGCAACTTCGCTGTGCATGAATCTCAAAATGCACAAAGCTTGATACTGCAGCAATCACTATCATCGCACGTGTACACTTTGTTCACAAAAAAAATAAAAATAAATAAACCTCATTGAATGTCGCTGCCTTAGTAAGCATGAATCTCAACTCAATTCCGCAGCGATCACTAACACGCATATGTGCACAACTATATATTAAAAAAAAAAAAAAAAAATCACTCAGATGCTGTTACCTTGCTGTGCAGAAATCTCAAAGTGTAAAAAACTTATTTCATTAGCAAATGCTATTATATACGTATGTATGCTTTGTGTATATGAAAGCAAAAGTAAAAACATCGTTGGGTGTTGCGACTTCGCTGTGCATGAATCTCAAAATGCACAAAACTTGATTCCGCAGCAATAACTATCACTGCATATTTAGTAAGAGCTAATGATACACTTTGCTCAAAACAAGCAAAAATAAATAAAAACTAGTATGTTGTGGCCCCCACATGACTTTCTTCTATATTTTCCTATACAAATTCACTCAGTAAAAATAATTTTAAAAAATCTGTATTAGAGAAGTAGTATAACACTAAATCTCCGAAAACAGTCAATTTTCTTCTCAATATTACACTTAAACAAAAAAAAAAAAATATATAACTTTATTTTAAATTCTTTCAGATCGATTATTCAACCATTTTAAAGGTATTGGCGAGCTCTTTTGAAAGATACCCTTCAAGAAAATTTCCTCCCGTCGAGGGGGATCCCCCCCCCCCAGACGGGGAGACTAGGCTCCTACATACACATTTTTTTTTAAAAGTTTCATAATGATTATTAAAAAATAATTCTCTTTATGCACATTTATACAAAATTTTGTCCTATACCACCAAGCTAAAAATTTAGAAAAAACAGGATGGTAACGGAAGCTTTTGGACAATTTTTACCAAAAGTTGATAGACACTAATTTATGTCAATGTGTAACTACATACCAATATGTATGAAATTCTATGCAGTAGTACCTGAGATACGGTTGCCACAAAATTTTGTCACACACGCACAGACAGACATTTTCTAAAAATGATCAAATTGTGTTCTCAAAACGTGTAAATCCATCAAAAACCCGAAGTCGAAAATTTTTATGAATCCAATACTTTCTTCTATTGAATATAGAAGAAAGTAATAAATACATTTTTAAAAAGTCTCTACTGGATACCGCTGCCTTAGTGTGCGTGAATCTCAACTCAGTTCCGCAACAACCACTATCACGCATATATGCACAAATATGTGTGTATATTAAAAAAAAAAAAAAATCCCTCGGATGCTCTTACCTCGCTGTGCACGGATCTCAAAATACAAAAAACTTACTTCGCTAGCAAATACTATCATACACGTATGCATGCTTTGTGTACATGAAAACAAAAATAAAAACATCATTGGATACTGCAACTTCACTGTGCATCAATCTCAAAATGCACAAAGCATGATTCCGCTGCAATCACTATCATGCACGTTTGTACCCTTTATGCACAATAAAATCCCCCTCCCCCCAAAAATTCACTATACTAAAGCTCTACCAAGTAACTGTTGCTAAAGAACGAAACAGAGATACCTTATGCATTTATATGGAAGGGGATTTAATAAAAAGTTCCATTGTACTAAATTAAATTCTGTTTTGTACAGAAATTTATATCTATTAACACTCAGGAAACAAAAATAGACTTCATATTTTTATAATTATTTTTTGTCACATTTTAAGGATGGTCATTAAACTCATGTAGGTAGAATAATTTTTCCCTTTTTCATACAAGAGAAAAAAAAATTATTTTAAGTGAAATAGCTTTGTTATTTATTGCAAATAGAAATTTTTTAAGCAATTAAGGGGCTCTGTTTATCAATGAATGTAGAGGTTCTACCCTATTTATCGCAACTCTGCTTTTCACTATTTAAAATATTGAGAGTGTGTAACACAAGATAGCAGTAGAACATTACTATAGAAATCCCCTTACTTTATTTCAAGTTGAGACCACACAGTTGGAGGTAACTCTGGATTTTAAAATTTGTTGTATTGACTCACTGTCTATTACTGAGTCGAATTAAAGATTGAGTTTCTAAATAATTGCTTAAAACACGAGTAAGTACAGACATCACATATTCTATTTTAGATATCACACCCTGATAAATCAAACAATGGCAATTTTGAATTTATGTAATTGAAAATATGTATGAAGTGTCTTAACGTGTACAAAAAGCTTATCTCTATTTCGAAAATTATCCACATGAGAGATAGTTGTGTCAGTTTTACTAAAATGCAAGTCAATGCTTTATTGTTATCCTGATGCTGATTTTTTTTTTCAAATACTGCATTTTTTATTTACTTTCCTCATCGGGGTGTGGTATATTTGATCAAAACAACTTAAATAGAGCAGTATAGAATTATAACTAGGATAAAATTACAACTTACTTTTTGATATTCACTATGAAACAAACTGCATGGTCTTTATACAAAGTAAATAAAAGAAAATTTTTTTCTAGAACAAAATTTAAAATCATATACTTATGTATGACCTAAAATTATCAATACAAATATGGCAAAAAAAAAAAAAAAAAAAAAAAAAAAAATTAAAATTAATAATCTATTTCACTTAAAAAATTAAAAAAGAAAAGCTTTATATGTATTTTATTTGGCATTTATAATTTTTAAAAGTTCATTATTAGTATAGCATTAATATGTTAAATCATCTTTATTCACACCTATCTTTTATTTTATGCTTTCAAAATTTTTGATAGCTGAATCAAAATTCGATATTGCTAGTTAAATCTATGCTAAGTGGCCAAAAACTTGTCAAATTCATTTTAGTAAATCTTCTTTTCGGTACAACTATAGTATTTCCCCTCAGCTGAATTTGGCGATTTTTCTTTGGCGCCGATTTGAACGATAACGATGTCGTTCTGGATTGTTTGCGATGGATATAACATGGCAGCCTACATGCTATTTATTTTGGATTTATGATTTAATGATTTGTGATTTATAATTTAGCTTACGATTTTATCATTTATGCTATATGATTTATCATTTTTAGATTTATGAATTTTCCACAATGGCTAAGCTTTACTATACGGCACCCATTGCTTATTGCCGTTGCCGATGTTTTGATCGCGTGATATGATGGTGATTCGAGACCCGAATCAGAGTATCGATACTTTTTTCAGTTGTATCGAAACGTAACATTTACTGATTCATGCATCGCTAATTAGGGGTATACAGTGATGCTTTTTTTGGGGGGGTTTAATGCTCGCGAAGCGAGCAAACAGCAGAAAACATAGCGACCGAGGCTCCATGAATTTTCATGCTTTTACTGATTCATGCTCCACGAATTAGGGGAGTCCAGTAATGTTTTTCTTTTGTTTTGTTTTAATGCTCGCGAAGCGAGCAAACAGCAGAAAACAGTGACCGCTGCTCCATGAATTTTAATGCTTTTACTGATTCATGCTCCACGAATTAGGTGCGTCCAGTGATGTTTTTGTTTGGTTTTAATGCTCGCGAAGCGAGCAAACAGCAGAAAACATAGTGACCGCTGCTCCATGAATTTTCATGCTTTTACTGATTCATGCTCCACGAATTAGGGGCGTTCAGTGATGTTTTTTTTTTTTGTTTCAATGCTCGCGAAGCGAGCAAACAGCAGAAAACATAGTGAAACAAAAAAAATATTTCATAATAATGAAAAGTATCGTTTCATGACATATTGATTCGATTCACGACGTTGTGAAACGATTCGCAGTTCCGACTCACAAACCGAATCAAAACACCATCATACCACGTAATCAAAACATCGGCAACGGCAATAAGCAATGGGTGCGGTATAGTAAAGCTGTTCCGCCACAATCGCCAAAGAAAAATCGCCAAATCTAGCTGAGGGGAAATACTATAGTTGTTCCTTCTTTTCAGAAGAAGCATTGTTTAAAAGTATGATTAATGCAGTACTAACCACGATTGAAGAATAGGGATACAGGTCATTTTTTATTCAATTAATTCAGTAATTAAATATTCAGTTGATTATTTAGTAGACAGTAGAACTGCTAAATATGCGAGTAAAGAAAAACCATATAATTTGAAAAGTAAAGTACTTACAAAAATAAATATGATAATCCTTAAAGTTTTTTTCAAATCCTTTTCTTCTTAAGCATTAGCCCTCATTCAGCTTGAGATCCTTTTGAAAACTATCCAGCGATATAGTGAATGATTTTCTTCAGTCGTTTTCCCACAATTCTTGAAAAAATACTTTGGGGTAAAGCAGACACATTATATAAGAATCCGAAAAAGAATCTAATTTGTTACGTTAAAACATCAAAACTAACATAACAAATTGGTTCTCATTCAGACAAATCCCAATCCCATTTTATAAGTTAGAAATTCACTTAATTCTTCATGTGGTCAGGCTTTCAATACAGATAAAATCTAAAATAAAATAAAATACCTAATGAGCAAATTGAAGTACAAAATATTGATATTATTTACAGCTATAAATCAATGTTCTATATATTTATTACTATCAATTTTTTTAAAAAGTAAATAAAGTAATTAAGAAAATAATTACATTACAGTCAGTTTTCTGAATGCAAATTGAGCAGCACTTTAAACAATTTATATATCAGTTAAAAATGGACAAATAACTGAGGATGAAATATTTTAAGATTATCGAATCTAATACACAGTATATTAAATCTGCTAACATGTTTTGTTATTAAAACAAAATATTTAGAATTTAATCAAATTTCAATTTTTTATTGACTTTGTTTTTAAATAATATGCACTTATTAGCATTTTTCTTAGTAAGGAAAATACTAGTATTTAACATTTGCTACATTTTCAATATATATATATATATATATATATGCACATATTTAATAAAGCAACATTAACTCTTCCCCTTTCTTTTCTTTGCAATTTTACTCTTCCACTCTCTCCTTATAACAATTAAAAGGATATTTTCAAACCATGTACAAACTAAAAAGGTTAAAAAATTAATGAATGTTTAAATGCAAATTGAACAAACAGTACAAACAACAGACATATTTGACATTTGATGCAACGTTTATTCTTCAGCATAAGATAAAGAAATCATACTTTATTAAATAATTGAAGTTTATTATGTTAGCTGTTCTACGAATTATATATATATATATATATATATATATATATATATGATGTTGGTTATAAACATTTCCGTGCCGATTCAATTATAAAAATTCTTCATAAACAGATACACTGATAACCTGTATTATACATATAGTAAAACGAAAACAATAAAATACATTATAAATTTACGGGCAAGCTATCAGTAAACAACATTAAAAGAAAGTTAATTACTTCTAATTCACGATCATTACATAAAATTTTCTAAACAGATACTTCACTTAGAGTTGAAAAAGAATATCTAAATTCTGATAGCTACTAGAATGAACTGTAGTAATATATATAATAAGCATGCATAATATTTTTTGCGTTTTCAAAAAAGAAAGAAAAACTTACTTTCGATAGTCTGTACTTTTGAAATTATTTATATTTTTTCTTTCCAACAGATGATTATAATACTTTCAAAGATCCTCGAAATTATAATTTTTGATGATTTTGAAGTAACATATTAATTAAAAACATGTCCATCGATGGCCATCTTAAGCGATTGTTATCTGTTTGCAAGAGGTTTCCATCACTTGCAAATATTATCCACTTTGCAGACAGGTTTGCAACCGTTTTGCAATTGAAAGGTTTCGTTTGATGCAACCGGAAGTGTAACTGTAACTAACTTGTAATAATTAACAAAAGTTATGAAAATATTCATAATTTAAAAATTCCCAGGGAAAAAAAATGGGTGTTTTGCAGTAGCGGCTCGTGAGATTCCTTTACAGGGGGGCTGCATAGCTGCATGCCTATGTAAGATTTGAGAAAAAAGCGAAAATGATTTTCTAAGTAATCTGTTTTAATCGGGGGCTTCGGGTTTTATATGCGCAGATTGAGCAAGAAGCAGAGCAATACAGGATAGTATAGATTTAAAACATTATATTATTGGACATTCATTACCAAAAAAAAAAAAAAAAAAAAAAAAAAATCTGTAGATTTTATTTTAACTTTACTTATTAATGATAATCAATTTTCCCCCAACAAAATATTTTTCATATGCATGCTATTATTTTCTCCAAGATGGTACGAAGTACGAAGTATACATACATCATTGTAAATCAACTTTTGCACAGTAAAAAGATACACACAATGATTTATATAAAAATAATAATAAATACAAGTAGTTTGATTGCATACTTATGTAGATCTGTATAGTTCTTGCGATAATAACTGCAAATAATTCGAACCTATAGTCCATAATGATAAAGAATTTATTTTTGTGTCTCTCTAAAAGAATTTCATCAAAACTATACAAATTGCGTGACAATTACCTGTAACCTACCTACCAATTTTTAGCTCAAATGGATAAAACATTTAGGCGCAATCGCACTTCATAAATTTATGTCCATTAATCAAAATGATAAGGAATTTTTCTTTGTGTCCTTGTAACAGAAGTATAAGTCTCACATCCATCAAATTCTATACAGCTCGTTTGATGGTGACCTTTCACATACCTACCAGCTTTCAGTTCAATCGAACCAAGCAATTAGATGTTATGATATTCACTCACATACATACACTTACTCACACCATACATATAACACTGTAAAAATAGCAAAAATGAGCTCAGGAGACCTCAAAACGTTATAGTAATGTAATGCTCGTATCTTAAAAGTGCATTTATAATAATGCGTTTCATTAATTTATTTAGAACATCCTTTGAAATATTAATTAAAAGAGTTAACATTGACGTGAAATCTTGCACATCACATAAATTATGAAATGCCTGTTTAACATTACGAACATTTTATTATTATTTTAAATGCGAACTTTACACACATGGTACAGTAAACTAAAATTTCATTTAGATAGGAAACCTTAGTATAATTAAAAATGAATTTCCAAAATTTGCTGCCATAGTCAGTAACGTATCCGATATCTTCTGTATTGCAGTGCATAAAAAAAAAAAAAAAAAAGAACCTACAAATGTTAAAACACTATTTTCTTTAGATATATTTAAAAAGACTTGAATAGTATATATCAGTTTAATTTGGTTTGAAATATTATCCAAGCCAGCAGTGCATTCTGGATGTTTTGTGTGTCCTCGTAAAAGAAGTATAAATGAAAAATACAACATTTTCTAAATGGATAAATTTGTTATGCATTAGAATAATTTATATAAATTTCCTAGATTCTGCAACAGAATAACACTGCTAAAATGTATTTAAATTAATTTTCTTATAAAGTGTAATGTGTAAGAATTTTTTATGCATTCCTCTAAATGAACTGTAAACGAAACATACCCCATTTTTAATAGGAAAAATAGTGTGGTCAATCTAAAGTACGTATATTAAAATGTTTAAATTTCCGAGCATATTTCTGAAAGTTCTCACTCAAATAGAAAGACAGATGAAACGAAGTTACAAATGCTTTCCAACTTCGTTGTACGAAAATTTCAGAAATTAAAAATTTAGTAATCTCGTGTTTTTAAGAAAGGTTCGACTGCTAATATTTCTCATAAAAAAAAAAAAAAAAAAAAAAAACCATTAGTGACTAAAATACAAGTGAAAAAAAAATAATAATAAATTAAAAAAAATAATAATAATAAATAATAATAATAATAATAACCTTATCAACAAAGCGATTAAACATTCGATAAATTTTAAATATTATGTTTAAGGCAAAATTTATATAAAAATTGAGATTCTGTCTATTCAACGTTTCTGCCATTGGCAAAGCAAGAAACCGAAAAACCGTGCGAAATTTCCATGTAATGTAAAATAAAAATCTGTTTGAAAAATAAATAAAAATGACTTCTATTTTCTCATATAATCGTGAATAACCTTCATGCTAATTTTTTTTTTTACCTCTCATAAATAAATAATCTTCAAACACAGCGATTGCCGCATTAAGAACTGTGAAGAAAAAACGTAGATTACAAAGGGAAATTGTTCTTTTCCAGCATTACCGAAATCCCTAATCAGATTGGAGCTGCACCGGATGCAGCTCCAACCAAACGGTCGAAACTGGTAGGGAAAACGAGTAGGGGCGGTTGTAACAGTACTTTCCCTAAAGAAATCCCTTTTTTCGGGAGCTGCATGAATGAGCAGTCCCTTTATGAATTTTGGAGGTGCTATTACGTTTTAAATTTGTTAACTTTTCTCAGCTTTTTAATATTTTTTCATGATAACGAAGTAATCTGCTTTTCTATATGCATAATACTATACAATATAATAATATTTATTTTCAAAATATTTTGAAAGTTGATAATTTTTACGAATATTTCTGGGGGGGAGGGGGGGGCTGCAGCTCTGCAGCTCCTGCCACGAGCCGCCACTGGTGTTTTGAAAGCCTTGCATCTCTACATAGAGGAGAGAGACAGGTATCGAATTCATTTAATGCATTTTACATTTCCAACAACACTATCACTATCTCTTGGAATAGAATGAATTTTATTAAATACATAGTACAAAAAAATTTGTTAGTAGAAAGAAGTCATAAACAAATATTTGATATTATGTTTGCAATTGTGTGTGAATATTTAATTTTGAAAAATACTTCTGTGACACACAAACACAACAAAGAAAATAAGCAGAAGAAATATAAGCAATAATGACAAATATGAAACAGTTAACTGCATGAAAATAATTAGGTACTTATTTCTTCATATCGTGCCAATCTTTTTCCAGATTCAATTTGTTTTCTTTGCATATTTTCAGATGAATAAGTTGAACTTTTAGGTAGACAGAGACTTGGTAGAGCTGATGATTTCAATTGTGGTCATACATTTTTCTGCTGAAAACAGAAAAACAGCCAGCTTAAAAGATTGCTTTAGATTCTTTCAACAATACATGTACAGTAAAGTCCTTTTCCCCAAAACTGCATTTCAACTATTTTCATATTAAATTCATTTTAAATAACTACTATATGTTATGAGTGTTGAATTCATTAGAAAGTTTAATATTATTGTTAATAATAAGCTTATGTTAATATTCTGAACAGAAATATTTGTAATGCTATTACAATCTAAATGTAACATTAAATTAGCCCGTATATTTTTAAGCATGTATTAAGTTTAAATAACTGCAATTTAATACTAGTTAAACCTTTCAATTAACATTTATAATTATATATTTTCAATATAAGTTAATACCAGTAATTATAATTTTTTAAGGATTTGTCAGAAAAGCAGAAGAACATTATAGCATAAATATGTTATGGCAATAAGCATTTATTATAGAAAAAATTATAACAGCTGTATAAGGATTAAAATGAAAAAAATATAGATGCTGATACAGTAATAGACTCTTTAACAAAAAGTAGAATCAGCTATATATAAATAAATCTGGTTGAAGCATAGAAATAAACTGTCACTTGGAAATTAGTTTTTAAGAAATACAGTAGAATTAAATAGGGCGGTCGTAAATACTGCTGAATATACTAAATTTCGTTACTGACTCTTATCATATTCATCAATTTTGCATTTCAATTACTTTACAGCAAATACCTCTGTTTTCAGAATAAGCTCAGATAAAAATAAAAGCTCTACTTACGTGGGAAAGTGTAAGCATTCAAATATAAGTGCTTGGAACACAGACATCTTTGATATAACTTCTTTTCCGATTTTCAAAAATCTAATCCATTCTTTCGTCCGGTTAACCATAAGACTGCAGCCATTTGGTGATGATTTTTTGATTTGGAAATTTGAAAAACCTGACATTGGGAGCTTTAGAACTTCTGTTATTACACTGGGGCACACAGCAATATATATTATCTCTCTCTTTTTTTAATAATTTTAGGGCTTTTAGGCTCCACTAATGCAATAGCATTCACGCACAACGAAGCTTACACAAACCCGACATGTCTTGTTTACAGTACTATGCGAGTTTCAGCTTTTATACACTAGAGGGCGTCGATTGCATTTCACTCGCGAATGTTAAAATTGTTATAAATCAGTAATTAGATTTCCAATAAAGAAAATGTATATATTTTCTTACCTTTTCATTTTGTATTATATAAGAATAAAATCAGAAAACGTGCAAATTCCTAATTGGTTAAAGGTTTCATGTTAATAATTTTTTTTCTATTTTTTAAAGTCGCAATTATTGCAGAAAATCAAAAATTTGAATACTATGGTATCCTGTTTGTTTACTTGTGGTGATAGTTTATCTTGAGAGCACGGGAGAAGAGTCTATAGGAATTAAAACTAGATAGGGCAGCGAGCGCGGGAACAGAAGACTCCTCTTCCGCATTAATTCAGCTGAGTCCAGGCAAGGCTGAACTGGATCCGAGGCTCCACCGCAGCGCGGATACAAGGCTATAACAATTCTGAAAATAACAAAAGAATTCAAAAGACACAAATCTACGTAAGATTTCTCACCAGATGGCGCTGCGTACGTAGGTCTTTGCGCGGTTTATTTACATGGAATTATTAGGACGATCTGGAGTATTTATTTTGTTTTCTTTTCTATAGATTGTGAAATTATCGAATATATGTTATATTAGGATTCTGATTAAATGTTGTTTTAAATAGTAACTTAAGCAAGAACTTGATTTCAGTCAATGAAGAGATAGATTATAAACTTCGTGAATATGGCATACTACTATGTTCCATTTTGCAAATCGAATTCCAGAAAAAATAAAGACTATCGTTTGATGAATTTTCTTCGGATAATGATGGTTAAAAATTATCTCTCGTAAGGAATATTATGCAATCGATAAATCCAATTCGTCACGTGTTTTGTAGCGAACATTTTAAAAATGAAGATTGCATACAGAATTAAAAAAGACGACGGCTGAAGCCTATGTCTGTGCCTTCTGTTTTTCCAGTATATCCTTTGTATAAATTATCTTCTGAGGATAAACTTAGACGAATTTTAAAGCGGCAATTAAGGGAACCTAATTCTAATGCATAAGCAAAGCAAAACGTAATCATGAAGAAACCCCAATTGTAAAAGTAGAAAGTACAAGATGCAGAGCTATTGTTGAATTTTTCTCATAACTCTGAACTAAACATGCCACCAGTAAATACTCTTAAAGATCAAGGAATTTTGAATAATACTTAAAATGTATAAAATTTGAAGGTGGATACCTTAAATTAAATGCTTAAATCGCCTCTATCTTAAAATAAAATCAATTATAATTAAGGAGATGATGATTCTGCAGTTGAAAGATTATCTAAACAGCTTGCTAAAAGATTGAAATGTATGTCATGTTTTGAAAATGGATTCTGTAAAAACATTTTTAGCAATTATCAAATTTGCTTTTTTAGAAAAGAGTTAAATTAAAAGTTTATTAAAATGATTTTATAGTAATATATTTTGCTTAAATCATTACATTGAGATTTACTATTTAATGAAGAATTAGTATAAAAAAAACAATTGTGTACCTTTTTTTTTTTTTCTCTAACACTTTAAACATGTAAAAATAAAATGTGTTTTCAACTTTGCTGGATTAAAAGACATTCCAGGATCATCTCGTAAGTAATTGAATAATTTATTATGTTTTCAAGAATTTAAAAAGATTGTTTCAAAATTCTTTTTTTCGAAATTGTATTTGTACGAAAATTCATATTGTGTTAGACTACTATATTGTTAAATAACTTTTTTCTAAACTACTTTATTTAACTTTTTTCCAAAACTATACTGTATATAGATATATGTGTGTATACAGTGGCGTATCCAGAGGTATGTGTGTGTGTGTTGGGGGGGGTGATAGACTACAGCCCCTCTTGAAATTTGTAGAAAGTTTTAAAAAATAAAGATTAAGAGTAATATTTATGATTTCTGTATGCTATGAAACATTATCGAACTTAACTCATCCCTCCTCGAAATAAAATCCTGGATACGCCACTGCAAGGTTTTAAGATTTTTTTTTTTTTAAAGCCCAACCTGGGTGGAGTATTTTTTTAGGTTTAATTGGTTTTTTTTATGTTAAATGTAGAATAACACAATTGGGTTTGAATTTTAAGTTTATTTAAAAAGAGAACAGTTTTAGACAAAAGAAAACTTATTACAAAATAATAGTAATACTAATTTATTATAATTAATTAAAAGGTAAATGACCTTCATATTCTTAATATTTGTGTAAAATGAACTATTTCTTTCTATACAGTATTTCAGGGTTGGCAAAAACCAGTTTTTTTTTTTTTTTTTTTTTTTAAGTTAGATTTTATTAGTATATGTTTTCCAGTCATATTATACCTATTCGTAAATAAATTTGCCACTTTAAGAAGTAATTAATATTCCAACATTAATTATTGCTTCATCTAAAAATAATTTAAATTATTAATAATAAACAGGGATGAGATTGTTCAGCTTTTTTTTTTTTTTTTTTTTTTTTTTTTTAGGTTGTGGTGATTTTCTTTCTGTGATAATGTATACAAGATGTAAAGTTCGTACTTTCAGACATGGAATTCTCTTATATCTCATCTAATAAAGAAGTTTTCACATAGCCATGTTAATAAAATATATTTTACTTTTAAGTTTAAAAATAAAGCAATCAAATCATTTATTTCTGTAACACAGGCTTTTTCCACCTAAATTCTTATATTTTGCTTTAATATTTATCCTTTACATAAAGTGGTTTTTTTTTTTTTTTTTTTTTTAACACTTTTGTCGATCTCATCAATGAATTAAAGAACTGTTATATAAAAAAGGATTAAATTTTTTTATATTCAGAACTTCTAAAAATATTCCAAAATTGTAGTATTGAGTGCTCATTAAAACAATGTAAATGGTAATAACAGGATGACTGTGAGTTGACATTTTTTTTTTTTTTTTTATAGTGAATGTTAAACCTAACATGCCTTTCCTATAATTTAATCAAAGATAACAAGTTAACTTAATAACAATAAAATTCTTAATTTAATGAATTAGGTAAAAATTAAAAAAACTTCAATACAATTAAAAAAGAGTTATAGGAAGAAATTTAAGAAAAATATATACTTTTGGATTATGTAATGGAATATTGCAATCCATTTGAAATTTACATATTGAATAGAATTTGCATTTAATATTTTAAATAAAATTAGAAGTTTTATAGCTTTTATTGAAACTAAATTTTCTATTTCAAGAAAACTCTCTTCATCGGATGTAGAACCTTTTGCGATTAGAATTATTTCATCATTTTTCAATACTTGGATATTAAAATTTTTAATATCATTTTCTTAATTCTAGAGCTGTTACATTTTAATAAAATAATTCTCAAAATGTCCTTGAATGGAGAACTTTTTGCATGAAATTTTAAAATCAAAGGTTTTTTTTTTTTTTTTTTTTTTTTAACTGGCTGGACAAATTCTATTGCAGCTTCTTTTTTATTTGATAATTTAAAAGCAGTATATCTTGCTTTTGGATTTAGTATATAGATAAGGAAATGGGTTGCTATTAATTACCATATTATAACAAATACCACATACATAATTTTTTTAAAGACTACTTTGTTCAGTTTTGCATAAAACAAAGATGAGAGCAATATTTTAAATTATACAATATTCACTTTATATCTTGTACAAAATAAATGTACGTCCATTTATATTTATTTTATTTTACTTTACTGCGTTTAGCGTTAGACCCTTTAATTTATAATTTTTTAAGATAATTAATATAGACATTTTTCTTCTACAATTTCTAGATTCCCCCCCTCCCATACATAATAACTTTTAATAAAGCCCGCTAATCACATATAAAACACATAACTGAAACCTTCTCTAAAGCAAAAGTACAGATGAAATAATCTGAATTAAAAGTCATTTACATAAAAATGACACAAATAAAAGAGCAAATTTGAGTTTGTCATTGAAAAATGTGTATGTAGTACCCCAACATGCATGAAAAGCAAAATAACAAATAGATTAAAAATGAAATTTAATTTAATTTTGTAATTGGTTATTCATTACATAAAATTTAAAATCAAAACAAACAGTCAGTCTCGTTTTCTGATAAAAGATCAAATAACCCTTTCAGACTCAGAACATACGATCGTGCAGGTTAGACATCCACTTACATTTTTGCATTTGGAACAGTCGTATGTAATAAAATCAGGAAATGAACGATCGAGCTAATTAGCAGAAGTGTAAAGTACAAATTTCAAACAACAAATTTTGGTTATAGTCCATATATATATATATATATATGTGTGTGTTTTTTTTTTTCAGTTTGCAAAAACAGAACAATGTAATGTTTTAAGATAAAAATGTTTCGGGTCGGAAAGGGATAAGCTAGCTTCTTCAGTGCTGGACAACTTATCTAATTCTTTATCATCAATATTACCTACTTTGTATAAACTCAACTGTTTTTGCTTTTTATTTGGCTTTTAATTTAATATTGTCTACATACATCCATTTGCCATTTTTTTTCTACCAACACACTTTTTCTTTTTTATTTGAAAACAGTATCGTATGTTTACTCTTTAAATAGCTGTTGGATAAATTCATTTTTATCTCATACAGATACGTGTAAAACATTTTAAAGCGAAAATATAAATAATTATAAATATATTCTTCTTCTTCTTCTTTTTTTTTTTTTTTTTTTTTTTTTTTTGTCACGTTTAAAAAATAATATCGGTAATGAAATTTAAAAAAAAATTTCATTACTGGTTTGTCGCTTAATTACTTGGATTATCACTACATTTCATGTTTAGTAATTTACAAGATTTTATCATTTAGCCTTAAAGAATTAATTTCATTTTAATACCTACAACTAAATAAATTTAATTATTTCTTTAATCAATCCGATTATTTTATTAAAAGCAAAATTTTAAAAAATTCTAAATTTCCACATAAATTAATACTTATACAGAGCACACTTTTCAAAATTGCCTGTTATTATAGCTTCTATAAGAATATTCTCGATTATTCTCTTCAAGGAGGTTATTCTCGAGAATTTCACAACTCTAATTATGTATAATAATGTCAAGTAAGAAAATATATATGTAAAAAAATAATAAATTATTTTTAAAAAGTGAAAAATTTTATTAGATAAAAAAAAAACTTGAGAGTGGGTTTTATTGTTTTTTTTTTTTTTAAGTGGGTAACCTCCCCCCCCCCAAAAAAAAGGCCATTTTTTTAAGAGGGGGGGGGGTTGTGGGCGGGTCCGAAACCCTGTGCCACTGTGTGTATATATACATGTGTGTGGAAATAAGGATTCTACATAGTCCTTAAAAAAATCTTCTGCAAGCCCTTAAAAACTCCAAAAAAGAAAGAAAGGGACAACTTGACTGATGTGCAGCCTTAAATAGTAGTTAATCCTGCAGACACCGAATGCCTATATTATTTTATGGGAAAATTTATTTCCACAATTACTCATTACCTGATGTATTTTTTAAATTCCGTTTTCATATTTAGAAAATTCGTAACTATTAAATTAGTATCAATTAAAAAAAAAAAGTTTATTTTAAATTTATATTTTTAGTTCAAAAATGCAAATTTTTACTAAGTGCATTTTTCTTAATTTTTAGATGCAAATTGAAATAAGAAAATCAATTTTTGAAAAATAAGTGCTAATTTAATGATTATGAATTTTCTAAATGTGTAAACTTAATTAAATATATATATTTGATACTGAATAACTATAGAAACAAATTTCCCCATAGAATAACATGGGCTGTTGGTGAGGTTAGATATTATCTGCTCTTAAGATGAGTTAGCTGTTTCACTTCAAACTAGTGTGAGCTAATATGTAAATACCGAATTGGTATGTATTTTGCATTGTATTTGGGATAGGTTTATGAGTTTTTTATATTAACACAATAAAATACAGACCTTAGTAATACAATAAAAAAAAAAAAAAAAAAAAAAAAATCCAATGTTAATTTCTTTTTATCAACATAAAGTTTAATTAAAATAATTTGGTGGTTAAAAATGGCCAAATAAAACATGAAAAATAATCATTCTTCAGTTTTGGAAGTATCTGTAATATTTCTGCACTAATAAGGGTATGATTAACACTACCGAAACCCTTTTATGTTTCATTTTTTTTAACTTCATAGGAAATTTGCCTTGATATTACTTCAAAGATAAAATATAAGATTAAGGGGCAGGTCAAAAGCCAAATTATACCAATGAAAAGGGGTTTAAAAAAAGGGGGGGGGGGTAAAGATAAGAGTTTCTACCTACTACATTACAATTAGAAGTGCACACAAAGTTGCATTTATTTAAGATAATAAGAGAGGAAGGAATATATATGTATATATATTTATTTAATAGAAATCATTTAAATACATTTTTGTACTAGAAACCATTTAGACAAAATAAGCTGCACGAATTCAAATTAGAAGATAAATTACTTTGAACTTCGTTTTGAATAGGAGACTTGAGAATATTGTTTATTTTAGAAAATGAAATAAAAATAAATTGACAAAATATACTAAATCTTAGCTTTAAGCTGTACGAGTAGTAGTTTTTATTTATCCATTTATTGTTAAATAAAATATTGTCAGTTATTAAAATAACTATTTATATTAGTAAGCAATACACACACGCATGTATATATACATTCGTAAATAAAAAATCTGCAATATATTATATGTTGATTGTCAAAACATATTTTTATGAGAAATTTCAACAAATAACATGTTGTAGACGAAGAAAGAACAGAAATTTTAATGATCCAGCGCAGCTCCGATAAAAGATCGCTTCTTATGTTTACGTTTGTAATTCAGCTTTTGCCGCTTGGTGCGCTTTTACGTTGAAGGTTAAATCCGAAACTTATCTGGTGAAAATAGGGGAAATGTTAAAGCCTTGAATCGGCGCGAAGGAGCGTCGAATACAGTTCAGCCAAAGAACTTCTAACTGTGTGAATTAAAAATAACTGAAATTTACATAATAAAAAAGGTTCGTAACACTATCTTAAGACAATATATAGTACCTTATACATATATATATTGGGTAGTACTTTTCATTAAAATTTATCAGAGTTATTCAACATGAAAAATATTTTTTTTATAATTGATACATTTGTAAATTTAAAAATACAAGCAACTCCCACTAAAACTCGACTGCTATCAAAAATGCATATATAAAAATCACAGACCAATCAGTACCAAAGCGAGTATAATGGATTATTTTCATTATACTCACTAGGTTCTTTGACGAAAATTCCCCACTTTCCACTTTGCCTGGAGCGATAATCCTCCTACGTTTTCTGCTGTCAATAATCTACCAGATTATAATAATTATCGCTTTTGTCGATACTGCCAAAAGCGCCCTTTCGCCAATTTACCCCTGTATATTCACTTTACAGCATAGCTATATGACCTCTTTCGCCGGTTCCCGTGGATTTACATTACGTCTACGGAGCCTTCCCATCTTCACGTATTGAAAGATCTTTGGTTCAGCCTTGGTTGTGCACTGTGCATGAGACTGGAAAGCAGTTATCGAAATCTGGGACACCAATTTCTGGATTAAAAGATTTCATTGCAGTTTGTGTTCCTTGTATATGTGATATATACTATAATGACTTTTTTAGAGAGGTAATTTAAGGTCAAATTTTTACATTTATACATACCACGGATTACACCTACGAAAGAAATTGTAGGTGATTATAACTTGTAAATTGCGTCAAAAGGCTGACTGAAAATCGATTCCTTCTTTTTAGTCCATTAAAAATTTTTCCTAAAAATTATCTTTTAAATTATTGAAGATCTTATATAATATATATATATATGTCATATTTTCATATATATATATTAACTGTTTTTTTTATTATTATTATTATTATTATTATTTATTTATTTATTTCAGTTGAAGTATGATGTATGTCAAAAGGCTTTTCTCAATTTGAAGATTTAAAAGCACATATACCAAAGAAAAGCCATATTGTGTGATATATATTTTACAAAATTTTGTATAATAAATATTTAAATAGACATCTTCACATATAGATGTACACATCTATTTAAAGAAAATATGAATACACATGTACCAATAAATACGGGTGAAAAACCATATCTATGTCCAGAGTGCTTTAAAGAATTTTCTAAGAAAAATAACCTAATTGTACATCTTCGCACTCATAGCGGAAAAGGGCCGTATGTGTGCGAATTGTGCTTTAAACAATTTTCTGTAAAGGGTAGTCTAAAAAGACATCTTCGTGTTCATACAGGAGAAAAACCATATGTGTGTGAAGAATGTTCCAAAGGATTTTCTCAAAAAGGACAATTGAAAATACATCTACGCACTCATAGTGGAGAAACACTATATGTGTGTAAAGAATGCTGTCAACAATTTTCTTCAAAGGACAGTCTAAAAACACATTTTCGCATTCATACAGGAGAAAAACCGTATGTGTGTAAGGAATGTTCTAAAAATTTTTCTCAGATTAGTAGTTTAAAAGATCATCTTCGCACCCATACTGGAGAAAAACCATATGCGTGTGAAGTATGTTCTAAGGGATTTTCTGAAAAAGGTAATCTGAAAAAACATCTTCGCATACATACAAGAGAAAAGCCATATGTGTGTGAAGAATGTTCTAAAGGATTTTCTGAAAGAGGTAGTCTAAAAAATCATCTTCGAATTCATACAGGAGAAAAACCTTATGTGTGTGAAGAATGTTTGCAACATTTTTCTGCAAAAAGCAGTCTAATTAAGCATCTTCGAATTCACACAGGAGAAAAGCCATATGTGTGTGACGAATGTTCTAAGGCTTTTTCTGTTAAATATAATTTAAACACACATCTTCGCATTCATACAGGAGAAAAACATGTGTGTGAAGTATGTTCGAAAGAATTTTCTGCAAAAAATTCTCTAAGAATTCATCTTCGCATCCATACTGGAGAAAAACCATATGTGTGTGAAGAATGTTCCAAAGGATTTTCTGAAAAGAGGAAACTAACAAGACATCTTCGCATTCACACAGAAGAAAAAAACATTTATATGTGAAGAATTTTCTAAATGATTTTGTGAAAAAATATATTTGCTTATATTCAGGTGAAAAACTATAATATGCAAAGTATGCTCTCATTTTTTTTTTTTTTTTTTTTTTTTTTTTTTAAGCATTATTTATTTACGTTTTTTTCTACAAACTTGAGCTTTCATGCTGACAAGGAAGGCCTCCTTAAAGCGCATACTCAGAATATTGTGAAAATAATTACAGAGATACTACTTACATAGGAAAAACAAGATCAGTCAATTCTATCGGTTGAATTCAAATATATAGTCTGTAAAAAAATAATATAGTATGGAATATTTGGCGCCAAAAGACAAAAAGTGCATGCGATTTGGCGAGCAATTTTCTTTCTCGTCAAAGGCAAGTAATTTCACTGCGTTTAAGGATTTCTTGCAAAACAAATCTTTCTTAATAGAGTTAGAGTAGATGTAGTTTGAAATTAATCGATGAAAGAGTTGTCTGTTTTTCATACAAGCTTATAGCCTTTTATTAAAAGTGCTTCATTTGAACTTAAAAATAAAAAAATAATAATATATATATATATAAGTATATATCTTGCGAGTTTCAAATATTTAAATTCATTTCAAATGAAAACGTAAGTTATTATAACGCTTTAGTTTTTAAATTAGTAAATGAAAAAAAAAATCTGTATTTTGCAAGTTGTAAATATTTATTTTTATTTTTATTTAGCGTTTAAAAGGAATTTTACAAATTGAAAAAATAAGTTATTTTTTTAATTGAAGAAAACGTCCTTTTACCAAATGTATAAATTTTGTACAATATTGTTTGGATGCTGCATAAACAATACATGGGAGGAAAATATGGCACTTACAAATGTTATAGAGGAAATTAAATTAATACCACGTATTGTTGAAATATTGAAAAAATATGAGTGTTTAACTCATGAAAAAACATGTCGCAATTTATAAAGGGCCCAAACGACGTTTAAATATATAAATAAAAAAAACTGCCTAAATTGCGTCATTGGGAGAAACAAATAGAAAATGTAATTTATTGTAGAGAGAGAGAAAAAGGCAGAAATTAAAAGCTTATTATTATTATTATTTTTATTTTTTTGTGGGCGGGGGGCGGGGGGGGTAAAATTTTATCTTTTAATGGCGCATCTTTTATTATCAAAGCGTATGCTCATACAAATAATTTTTTTTTCTGCATTTTTCTAATCCAAAGACTTATTTTACCCCCTCTTAAACTCACAAAGAGCTTAAAACTTTGAATTCTTTACAATTCTTCATTAAAATTACTTTTAAAGTTTGGATAAGTTGACAAAAGATACAAAATTCAAAAACTGCTGTTATGCTTTTTTTTTTTTTTTTTAAGGTAAACTTATTCAATTTAATTTGGTAGTAGAGTTAAACAAAAGTTATTTGGTAAACTTTATCTATCCTGAGTAATAAAAAGTAAGTTATAATAAAAAAGTCTAAGTTTCCGATATTAATGTGTAATCTATATATTGAAATTTAAAAGTTAAATTTAAGTCTGAAATAATTTTTATATATCTAAATTTTGATATAAATAACTGGTTTTGAAATCTGTTTTCTTCGAAAACACAAAATAGCCCATTCATAAGTGATTACGGTTTACAATTATTTTATTTGCAAACACTTGTGTAAATTCTTTTTTATTTATTATGCAAGATAAATAAACGTGCGTACTGTTTTAATTTAAGCCAGAATAGTAAAAGCTCATGTAAAACTAAGTTCAGTTTAAGTATTTCACTTTAAACTAAAGGTTGTATAATTTGATCGTTAGGTTTATTTATAAATATATCTGAGAAAATTGTAGTTATAAAAGTGTATTAATTTAAAATAAACTTTCTTAAACTAGTTTAATATGAAGAGTATGGAAAACTTATTTCTGTAATGAGTATTTATCAAAAAAAAACTGTTATGCATCTGTTTTCACTGTGTTGCCAACGAGTGATAAATAGCCATGAATCGGACATTTTCAATATTTTTTTACAAACAATATATAGTGATTCCGCCGGAATTTTTTCAATAAACGTGTATGACCTGAATAGGAGCGTATTCTGTAATTTTTCTAAATTTTTTGCGTATGCGCCTATGGAGACCGTCCTTGTGATAAATGTGTATGAAAAATGCTCTAGAGTATTTCCTTGATATACGAGCGATTACACCTCAAATTGGTCGAATCACACTATTGGTTAAAAATGACGAATTTCAATAATAATCACTTAAAACATTTTGGCGAAAATATCTTGGAGCGGAACGGAATTTTGAAATGGTAAATCTAAAACGTGTAAGTTAACCAATTAACTAATGGCTGTGTTCACCATTAACTTCAACTCGCGGTTCAAGGCAAAAACTTGAGAAGCATCTAAAGACAGGGTGCAGCTTTCCAGTAAAATTTGGCACGCTGTTTCTGTCATCTAGCTTCGAGGATTACATATAATCTCATATTGGTTATTTTCACCTGAAAAATCTTAAAATAACTATAGCGCTAGATAGCAGAAATAACGCGTCAAAATTTGCTACACCCGGCCTTTATACGCTTTTCAGATTATTGTGTTCAACCGGGAGTTGAGGTTACTGGTGAGTAACAGCCCAAATCAAATGAAAGAGCAATCATCTGAGGTCAGGAAGTCAAGTCCTATTTGTAACAGAGAACGTCTACATGTGAATACTGATTAATGTTCTTTGCTCGTAATTTTTTACTAGCAGTTCTTTTCAATAGATGGCTCCCGATGGAGCTAAAACGAAGTGGTTCAAACCATTATAACAGCATGTACCCACATAACACATCACATACGTTCATATTTAAACTAAAGGCTCCTATAAATACGAGCTGGCGCATCAGGCATTTTGTAGCCTTAGGGTTGCCACATGTATCCAGCGCGTTTCCCTCATAAAAAAACGAAAAACATTTTTTTTTATCGTCTTACGTTACATTAAAGTAACTTGTTTTATTATATTTCATAATTTTAGCTAAGTAAACTATGATAGGAAGTTTCTTTAGTGATAAACTGCTATAATCATTCAAGAAGTGAATATAAAGTGTTTACAGAACTTCTATTACTGTGTATTTGAGTTTTGGCGACATTTTGTGAAAGAAACAGATACCGCCCTAACAACACATCTTACCCCTGTTCATCCACAGGGTATTATCAGAATAAAATGATGTACTGTGAAAAAAATTTGTTTTTAGGAGTATTATTGTTGCTTATTGCTCTTATCTTGACCGGATTAGCTTCAGATCAACATTTCTTAAAATCATTATGGAAGCGATAAGGACGCCAAGCGGGAATGCTGTTGTCTTCGGAGCAAAAAAAGATGGCGGTGATGCGCCGGCCTATTATTTTATTTAGGGGCTCTAATTTAAACTATCGAGTCCGAGTTACGTCAATATTCGACTTCTGAACGTAGATATCTATGCTCCAGTAACTTCAGAATATGTGAAATTTTGGACATAGACGTATCTACGAAAAACGTACAAAATATGGACGTCAATTTAGGCAGATAAATTGAATAAAAATTGAACTAATCCAGTTTACGTAAATACTTCAGCTAAAACTGCACCTGCATTCCGCCATTTTTTCAATGTGGATGTGGTAATCAAATATAAAAAAGTTTTATCTTCCACAAAATTTTGCTATATAAATTAAATTAACTATTTCTTTTTTATCTCATTTAGTGTTCAGACAGCTGCTCTCTCAACTTTCTCTAGCTGCTTCTACCTATATTTACGTTTGTATCGCTTTTTCGTCTGTACTTGTGTTGCGTTGATGTTTCTGAAATTTTTTCTTATCTTCTGAAAATTTCTTAATTTCATTGTCATCTATCTGTGAAAAACTAACTGAATATTTATATATACTTCGTGACGAAATAGTAACTTTTGTTGCATTAATATCTTTTTTTTTTTTTTCTGTATTTTGTGAAAATGTTTGACTTTAAACTAGTAAGTACAATACTTTAAATAAACACCATAATATTATTCTTAAGCCTTTATTTTAGATTAAAATAAAAAGTAGATTATTTTCATATGCATTGAATAATAAAACATATTTACTTCTGATTTGATCGTTATTAAGTTATTATTTTAATGTTTTTATGTTTCCTTTATTAATAAGTTATAAACTGTATTGACAGACACATATAATTGTTTGACAAAAACTTACTTTTTTTCCCCCTTTGAGTAATTGTAATAATTGTAGGAAATTTAAAAATGCATCAAAAATCTTGTAAGTAATTGAACTTTTTTAAATGTTGTCAGTTGAGAAAATTATATTATTTTTATATAGTTTAACAGTTAACTAAAAAATCCTATTTACATTCCCATATGCATGGTAAATTATAGCCTAATACATTGATAAATTTTATCAAATTGACTGTGCAACTTTAAATACAGATATTTCAGAATTCTGCATGAATATATGTGGATAAATTTTTAGGAGATTTTAAAATATGGTTAAATTATGAATCTCAGAAAAAAAAAATGTGTTTATGATAACATCGATTTGATTAATACTTGACATTCATGTTCTTACATGTATTCTAACTGACTTATTGTGGGCACTGATGTCAAAAGAATTGCATGGTTTAACCGTATAATTATTCCATGTAACTAAAAGGGTAGCATAGCACATATATTTAAATGGAAATAAATAAATATCAATAGTTCTAAAGCTTAAAGGTGCTATATTGGTTAAGAAAATAAAATATAAGTTATTCTTTTTAATATTAATAGGTTTGGAACCCAGGTGTCTCACTTTCAGTTAAATAACGAATTGCTTAGTACTTTAAAAATTTTAAATAGTGTTATTTTCATGATTTAAGGGAGATCACAGAATTTTCTTGTGAATAATTTAGATTGCATTTTGCACTAGAATTTTAAAAGACAACTTATTGTTGTTATAATTTTACCTTTTATCTGTCCTCTCCCCAAATATGTCTCTCTTTTCCTTGAAGATTGAAGGGGTGCTTGAAGAGTATTTTACAGTATATATATATATATTTTTTATTCAAAATCAATCTTTTCATACTGATTTGAAAGTGTCTTATTTTTATTTGCACAAACGTATAAATAAAATTTTACGATAATTTTACATAAAGGTTTTTTTTTTTTTTCTAAAATATTTTTTTTTTTTTCGTCTGATTTATAAATACAGTTTTATGTACTACATTTTTATAAAATATTGCTTCTTACATGCATACAAGGTAGTTATTTTTATAGCTAAAATGAACAAGCTCATATCATAAATCGTCTTTATACCAAGTTTGGTGGCAACCTACTTGCCCGTTTTAATTGCACAAAGCAACTATTGCAAAAATTTTAATTATAATGACTCTATATTTGTATAATTTTTTTTTTTAATTTAGTTATAAAATCTCTCATTAACACATTTTTTTCAATAATGCATAAAAATGATGGCATTCTCACAACTACTCGGTATTGGCCAAATACTTAGCCTAAATTTGGTTCAGTACCGAATACTTGACAAATTGGCTAAGTAAGCCGAGTACTAAGTATATATCAAGTATACAGTTCAGCTCTAATATTGCAACAAATTCAGAAAAAAATCTGCAAATTATTTTCACACATTTATTTCGATTTATTGAAATCTGGCTTAATTAGAGAGATGCTCTTTTAAAAGAACTTGGTCCTATGGCACAATATCCCCGTGTTCTATAAATTACACTACCAAATCAATATCTCACCTTATTCAACTATAAACTTAATCCAACTTTTCCAACAAATAAAACATTAAGTTATAATAAAATTATACATTCTCATCCAGCCAAAATTACATAAAACCTAAAAAAAGTAATAAAAACTGTGTCTGTATTTACAGAACAGATCAGAAGATTCAGTTACTATTTTAGATGTTTACCACAGGTAACTTAGTTGCTAATATTGATTAGAATGAAATCAATCAGTAATTCTTATCTAGAATCAAGCAATAAAATAACTTATTTATATATATGTGCGTTCAGAGAGAAAGAAATTAAAATTGTTACATATATTTTTTACATTTAAATTTTTGCTGGAAGGAAGGAAAAACAAAACGAGGGGAAGAATGATATTTTTTTCACTGGAAAAAAAAGAAAAAAAAGTTTCAAAACGATAAATTACAAAATTTAGCTATCTGCAAATAATATAGTTAAATAAAAAAAAAAAAAAAAAAAAATTGTAATATTGTATCTGTATTCATTATATATATATACTATATGAATGCCGAGGTAAAGTCAAATATTGAATGAGAAGATCATTTGGTGAAACATAAGTGCATTGAGCCAAAGGACACGGGTTTGAATCTTGACGAGATTCATTAGAAAATCTGGATGGGTGAACCCATCCAGAAGCTGCATCTTGTTTTTTATTTGTTTCGCGCAGCATGTCCCACTGGGGATTTTGCGCCATTAAAAGTCAACCAACCAACCAACCTGGCGAGATTAAAAAAAAGCAATTCCGGTTAATTTGGAATGGTAGGTTGATTTCTTAATCCTTATCAAGAAGCCAAAATGGTGGCTACAATTTATTAACAGACTCAAAGATTAAATAATGATGAATGCTGAGTTTTAAGCAAATTGGTTCATAAATATCTTTTTTATGTGAATTTGAAATTTTCAAGTGACCGGCACTTAGAAACAAGATAGTGGATCAAATTTGAAATGAACATGTCAAATGCATTTTACCATGTTTTTTATTAACTCGTACTCTTGTTTGTTTGTTTCTCCAGTAAAAATCTTGCAATCGATTTTTAACTAACTTCCCGACTAGCTAGACGTTTAAAACTTTGAGAATAGCTGAAAACACGATAACAATGCATTTTTTAAAATACTTTTAGCTAATTGTTTTGGGTCCCCACTGCCCTCAGTAGCGTATATGTGATTCAATAATCATAGCTTCCTGATTAACTAGACGTTTGAAACTTTCAGAATAGCACAGAGCACGGTGTGATAATGCATTTTTTTAATACTTTTAGACAATTGTTTCAAATCCCCGCTTCCTACGGTAGCGTTTATATGATTCAACAGAAAAATATAGTATATAAAAAGTTTTTTTTTTTTTTTTTTTTTTTTATCTTGCAATAATTTAAGATGAGTCTTCCCTGCAAATTCATTTTAGGAGCTTTTTATATGAAATTGACTTTGTCATCGTGTCACGCTAGTAAACAATTAAAGTAAATATAAGCCATTCCGTTTGTGGCTCAGTTGGTTAGAGCTTGAGGTTAATAAAGCGGTGGTTGAGAGTTCGGTCCCCGGAAGATTCGGTGTGTTAAATTTTGAGGATAATTAGTAGAAAAGGTGTCAATTGATAAAAGAAAATTTTTTGTTAACTACACAATATCTTAATAAAAATTTAAATAAAAATAAATAAATGAATAATTTTTTAGAAACTTTTTATTGAAATTGGATTTCGTTATCGCGTCTTTATGTCACGCTAATAAATACGGCACCTCAACTTTAAAGTAAATGTCAGCAGTCCTTATAGTCGCTCGTTGGCTCATTTGGTTAGAGCGTTAAGTTGCTAATACGATTGTGGTGAGTTCCATCCCCGAAGGATCGAGGTGTTAAATTTTGTAGGTAATTAATAGAAAACGTGTCAATTGATAAAAGAAAATTTGTCATTGTCAATAGAGTATTCTAAGAATTTTTGAAGAGTTTTTAAAGAAGTTTTTTTTTTTTTTTTTAGATACTAAAAAGCATAAAATAAAAAGTTAAGAATATATATATATATATATATATATATATATATATATATTCTTTTAGAAGCTTTTTATTGGAATTGGATTTTTAACATAGTGTCTCTGTGTCAGTCTGAAAAAGAAGGCACCTCCACTTTAATGTAAATTTAAACAACCTTTTTCGTCGCTCGTTAGCGCATTTGGTTAGAGCATCATCGTGATAACGCGATGCTCGTGGGTTCGATCCTCGCAAGCCGATGTGTAATTTTTTTGCAGAAAATTAATAGAAATGATGTCAACTGATAAAAGAAAATCTTTCATTGTTTACACAGTGTCCTAAGGAATTTTAATAGTTTTTAAAAAAGCTTTTTTTTTTTTTTTTTTTTTTTTGAGTTATTAAACGCACAAAATAAAAATAAATAAATAAAATAACACTGAAAGTTTTTTATTATTGTGGAGCCCTAAAACACCTAAAATAAAAATTTATTCTTGCAGAGACATGTTATAAAATAATAAAAGTTTCAACAACAACACAATTTTAAAGAAAAATATAGATATTTTTCAAAAACATAATGTGTGAAAAATATAGATATTTTTCACACTTTTGCAAAACATGAAAAATTTAAATATTACAAATATTTTAAAAGCATTCGAGAATAATATTCCTTTTGTATAAGTATTTGTCAGATTTTTCTAGAATGTTCTAAGATTTTTCCTGACAGTTCTTAGACTTTTAGTTAGAGCGTAATGCTGATAACGCGATGGTCCCGGATTCGGTCCTCGAAAGATGATATAGTACATTTTCTGCAGATAAATAATCGAAAAAAAAAGTCAATTGATAAACGAAAATCTTCCGTTGTGTACAAAATATCCTAAGAAATTTTATTTAGTTTTTTCAAGAAGCTTTTATCCTTTTTTGTAACTAAAAAACATAAAATAAAATTTACGTAAAAAATCATTTTTGTAGAAGCTTTTTATTGTGAAGCCCTAAAAAGCACAAAATAAAATTTATTCTGGCAAAGACATGCTACAAAGAAATGAAAGTTTCAACACAAAGAAAATTTTAGAGAAAAATATAGGTACTTTCCTTTTGCAAGAGATAAAAATATTTTAATGTTCAAAATATTTTTAAAAACTTTCGAGACATTTAAATTTTCAGGCCTAACGAATGATTATACAAAACTAATAACTAAGAATATTGGTCTCGAAAGCTTTTTAAAATACTTGAACATTAAAAAATTTTCATCTCTTGCAAAAGGAAAGTAGTACCTATATTTTTCTCTAAAATTTTCTTAGTGTTGAAACTTTCATTTCTTTGTATCATATCTTTGCCAGAATAAACTTTATTTTATGCTTTTTAGGGCTTCACAATAAAAAGCTTCTAACTTTAAAAAATGATTTTTTACTTACATTTTATCAAATTAATTCAGTGCAGTGAAACTTTATTAATATGAATCTCAAGGGGATAAAAAAATTGTTTATGCTATCAGTAACTCGGAAACTAATCTTCCTTGACAGGGATTATGGAAAGAAACAGTTCATATTTAAAAAAAAAAAAAAAATTCACGTAATGCATGTTCTCGTTAACGGGGTTCAACTGTAATAAGTACAAAACTTTGGACAAATACCATAAAATGCAAGAAACTCGCGTGTTTCTTGCATTTTATGGTGTTTATCCAAAGTTTTGCATTTATTATTTCAAAAGAGTAGTTTTGTGGTACTATTTATTAATGAGGTTCGAATGTATTTCAAAAGTTATTATATTGACAAATTTTGAAGTGGTCGCCATTTGGAAACAAAATGGCAGGAGCAAGTTCCTTAATTAATTGAAGATGTTTGTAAGATAAGTTTACTGTTCGACTTTGGTTCGAATAAATTCAATATTTCAAAAGTCATTATGATAGCAAATTTTCAACTAGGAGCCGGATTTTAAGTGGCCTTCACCTGGAAATAAAAGGGCAGAGCAAGTTGCTCACTTTATTAATGTAAAATAAATACACAGTCCAACTTTTGTGCAAAACAGTTCAGTATTTCCAAAGTTATTGTGAGGAAAAATATTCAGGTAGAAATCGTATGGCCATATCACACGAGAGAGTTTCGTTTAGCTTTTTACTAAACACAGCACTGTGTTGCAGCGTCTAGAATATATAGTGTGGCAATCGCTTACAGTGGTAATACTTAGAAAGTTTTTCCGAAATTGACAAATTCTTTAGAGGGCGCTGCGATCTACTTTCTTCGTTCTTCGCATTGTAAACATTAAGCAAGCTACTGAGATAATATATTTTTTTTTCTATTTTTTCAATAATATTTTTGAAAACTACTGCACGAAAACTTCATAGGAATTAAAATTTATAGTATGTGTGTTTATTGAGAAGTGATAATGCCTAAAAAAAGGGATTCACACTGTTTTGTACCTGGATGTAATACTGCGTACAACAATAGTAATAAATCTTTATTTGGTGTTCCAAAAGATCCAAACGTACTTGAAAAATGGAAAAAAACTTTTTCCCCGTGCAGATAAGGAACTGAACTTGCACTCTGCCGTATGTGAACTACATTTGAAGATCATTTTATTGACAGAAATTATGTTAATTTTGTGAACGGGGAAATTGTTACTATTCCAAGAGCCAAGAGGCAAGCCCCTTTTAAAACCTGATGCACTTCCTACGATATATCCTAATCTTCCGAAATATCTGTCAGTGAAATTACCTAAAAAAAGAAAATCATGTGAGCACTCTTCATTTTCAAAGGATTTTTCTGCTTCTATGCCAGCTTCAAAAAATGCCAAAATATCAGTAACTATAAATACAATTTTTATTAAAATCACACAATTAACTGTGGAAGAAAATCATATTTATTGAAATTTTATATTTCCGACTGAGTGAAAATAATGCCTGGACCGGGACTCAATCCCTAAAGTGCAATCACTCAGAATAGGTCTCTGAATCTCAGTGACTGCATACTCTCTCGCAGAAATCAACTCACCCCTATTTATATAACGCTTGGCGATGATTCCATCGAGAATGCCTTGGAAAGCTCGAGATCTATGCTCCCCTGCGTTGGAGAGCTTCGAAACTTCGGGAACCCTCTAAACTACCATTTTTCACCAAATTTGGTCGCCCGCTCACCAATTTTGTCATTAAGGCTGACCCCACTGAAAGTGAATGAACTACTTTCACTTTGCCAGTAAAACTGCTTTCATTGCAACAGTACAATTGATGCAGGGCAAAGAATTAATCCTTTATAACAATATACTATGAGCACTATTTTCTGCCTCATTTTAGGCAACTAATGTTTTTATGGAAATTTTATTTTTCCGACTGAGTGAAAATAATGCTTGGACCGGAAGTCGAACCCCGGATCTTTGACTTACAAGGTCAAGGCTCTACCAATTGAGCTATCCAGTTGTGTTTCCCATTACTTGCGGCTTATTTCTGTCGAGCTATCTACATGATAAACCAGAAGTTTCTGCCTAAAGGTTGTCTGAGTAAGTAATGCTGACCGGGGTGTCGGCCTGGATAGCTCAATTGGTAGAGCCTTGACCTTGTAAGTCAAAGATCCGGGGTTCGACTCCCGGTCCAGGCATTATTTTCACTCAGTCGGAAAAATAAAATTTCAACTATAAATACAATAAAAAATGTGAAGCTACCGTCAAAGTATTGGGGATCTTTAGTTCTTTCAAATGATGATGCAAGTATATCTTTTCATACAAGTGTGCTTGATATTTCTAATGGTTTAAATAACCTTGTGAGTGAGAGATTGGTCATAGTCAAAGATACTGACATAGGACTGACATGTCATATATATTTGAAGAGACGTAAAGTTGAAAAACATACGGTTTCATCTCAAGATATGCTAGAAAAAGTTTTAAGTATGGTTGATTCTTATATGATTTGTAAAGGTGCTGGAAATCATATTTTTAGCTCGAGATGTGTGCGATAATGTTCCGGAAAAATTTGCATATTCTGTAAATACTTACGCAATTAATACTCCGTAGGCGATCAAGAGAAAAGTGTAAATACAAAAAGAAAACATTATAATACAGATTCAAATGCAATTTAAAGAAGGTTAAAAACATGAAAAAGAAAGTTGTTTCTTTAAAAAATACCATAAATACCTTATTGTTTAAAAATAAACAAATTTCTAAAGATTCTATTGAAAAAAGTATTGAACAACTTCCAGTGAAACAACAGCAAATGGTGAAACACTGTTTTAAAGCAGCTGAAAGAAAATCCACTAATGGATTATCCTACTCCAAAAATTGGATATTGGAATGTATCCTTATGCATATGAAAAGCCCAAAACTGTATGAACACATCCGAAACAATAAAATTGTGTATTTACCATGTCGTAAAACTATTGAAAAATACATTACTAATTACAATTCTGGATTTGGATTCAACAGCAAAACCTTCAGCAGCAAAAGATAAAGAATTATGAGCCTTATCTGAGACATGGTGGTCTAATAATAGACGAGATGAAGTTGACAGAAAAGCTTTATGTGAAACACAGTGGTGAAATCGAAGGTTTTCTTGATATTGGTTCGTACACTCCTTCAACTATGAAAAAAGTGATGTCTAACCATGGTCTGATAATTTTATTTCAGCCATTGGTTGGTGACTGGAGCCAAATACTTAGAATATTCTCAACAAGTAATAATATAAGCGGAGAGCTTTTGTATAAATTGATTATTGAAGCATCTCTTTTGTGTGAAAATGCAGGGTTATTTGTAGATTTTGTAACCTGTGATGCAGCCTCATGGAACAGGTCTATGTGGCAAAATTTTGGAATTTCTGCTTCATTGGAGCATATAAATAATAAAATGTGCCATGCTGTCGGCATTTAAAGATATCTTTTTTTTTTTTTTTTTTTTTTTTTTTTTTAATATCAGATTTTCCTCATCTTATAAAATGTCTGCGAAACCTATTTTTAAAGAAAGGGTTTATTTTACCAGAAGGGAATGGATGCCTCGAGCACATCAAAGCAGCCTGGAAAGCAGACTGAGAAAGTCATGCCTAAAATATCCTTTTCCCATCTGAAGCCGAACAATTTTGAAAAGATGAGGGTCAGCTATGCTTTTCAGCTTTTTAGTTTAGAGGTGGAGAAAGGTTTGTTTCTCCATAAAAGCATGATAGAGAATCAGTATGGTAACTGCGAAGCAACCATTTCCTTTGTGAATAAAATAAGCCATCTGATAGAAGCCATGACTGGAAGATTTCCAAAAACAGTTTGTATTTAAATTCAGACAAGCGACAAGTCCTGCTCAGTTTCCTGAATTATTTAAATGAATGAGAAACCATATCAACAAAAAGGAATTCTGAAGGATTTTTGAGCTTAAGCACTGCATCAGGTTTGCGGGTGACAATAAAAAACACACTAGATTTGTTAGAATTCCTATCTGAAACCCACGACTATAAATATCTAATGACAACTCGTTTGAGTCAGAATAAAATAGAAAATCTGTTTGGTATGATACGTCAGTCTTCAAGTTGCAATGATCATCCAACCCCATACGAATTTCTCATTACTGCTCAATGCTTAAGTTTTTATAATGTAGCGAAGCCTGTTAAAGGGGGAAACTGCGAACAGGAAATTATAAATTCTTTAATAAGTTGTGAAGATTATGTTACAGAGAAACATGTATTGGAATAATTAAATGAAATTGTGTGTTTTGAAAACTTTGAAAAATTAAACTTGCAGTCAGAAATAATTCAGAGTTCAACGAAAATTGAACTGCTCTCTTACTTTGTCGGTTATGTATTAAGAAAATGCCTACTTCCATTAAAGTGTAATATTTGTACTGAAATGTGTCTCCGAGATCCTAACGACAATAATCTTGGTGGTTCATTTATTAAACATTTTGACAAGGGAGGTTTGTTATACCCTACAAATACTGTTTTAAGTTTATTTTGCCAATTAGAAGAAATATTGACTGCGTATTTCACGTCAGATAATTTACATAGAGACAGTATATTAGATATTTTAGATTTAATTTTTAAAAAAGCTATCAGTATTATTGGATGCATTGAACATAAGTTCAGTTTAACACTTAAAGTAGTGAAATTCTATATAATGTGCAGACTTCATTTTTTTGTCAAAGGTGTAAACAAAACATAGTGCTGAAAAAATGAAATATTTAAAGCTTCATAGATTAAAATAGCATTAATCTAAATTAATGAATAACCCCCACACTATGGATAGCTTATATAACATAAAGAAATAATCCTTAACTTAATAACCTCTTATTTAAAACTGAATAATGATTTTATAATTGGTAGGGTAGTTTTTCCTCCTTTTGTTTATTATTGTACATTAATATTCCACCAGAGATCAGTAAATGACAATTATTTTTATCTTATGTTAATTATAATTCATTTAATTTTGCTTAATTTTCCTCTTAATATTTACTATATTCTTTTTCGTTGTGATTTATGTATATATATTTGCTGAAATTTATTATACAAAATATTAATCAATTTTGAAAGCTTTTAGCACCCCAATTGCTGTTTGAAAACATTAGTTTTTTAATAATTTTATTTCTTTGTATATATACCGCAGACATATTAGTACAAAAGTGCTTATTAATACGTGATAATTAAATGGATTGTAATTTTTTTTTGTATGTATGTCTTTTCTCCTGTTGTACATAAAATTCCGCTATAGATCATTTTTATCTTATGTTAATTGTAATTCATTTAATTTTGCTTAATTTTCCTCTTAGTATTTACTATAGATTTTTTCATTGTGATTTTATTTATATATATTTGCTGAAACTCTAAAATTATTATACAAAATATTAGTCAAAGCTTTTTGCACCTCAATTGCAGTTAGAAAACATTAGTTTTTTAGTAATTTTATTCCTTTGTATGTGTATTGCAAGCATATTCAGTAGTGGCACCAGAAATTCCCCGACGAGGGGACACATTATATGAGTATTTATCAAAAACTGCAATACTGTTAATAATATTACTGTTAATATTTGTACCATTCCATTTGTTAGCCCCAGAGCATATTAATACAAAAATTAAGTGTTTATTAATACGTGATAATTAAATTGGTTGTACTTTTTTATTTTATTTTTTATTTTATTTTTTGTATATATATATATATATATATACATATATATATATATATGTAAACATTTTTTTTTCTCCTGTTGTACATAAAATTCCACTAGAGATCATTTTCATCTTATGTTAATTGCAATTTATTTAATTTTGCTTAATTTTCCTTCTAATATTTACTATATTCTTTTTCATTGTGATTTATGTATATATATTTGCTGAAACTCTGAAATTTATTCTACAAAATATTAGGGAATTTTGAAAACTTTTAGCACAACAGTTGCAGTTTGAAAATATTAAGTTAATTATTATTCTTATCACTTTTTTTTTTGTGTGTGTGTGTGTATTGCAAAAATATTAATGCCTGTTTATTAATTCTTGACAATTATTAACACTTAATTGACTGTTCTTTTTTAGTAAGTGTAAATTCTATTGGAAACACTTTCAAATGAATGTGTTCTAATTGTTTAATGAATAACATGCAATTGCCATAGCTAAAATTAATGATAATACATGCCTGGATAATGATATGGAGTAGGCAAATACCCCAGTGGTTAGATAAATATTTTTTGGGTATTTACCTGAGGCCTTTTGTTACTTTCAGGAAAATAGTTGCAAACATTTTAAGGATAGCTTAGGCCCAATTTCTACTTCCCGAACAGTATAGTGAGGAAAGTATTGTAATCATGTCAAAAAACTGAATTTCAGATTTCGATGTTTCTATACGTTTCAAGGTCCCCTGAGCCCGTTTTCACTATTTTTACGATGATGTATGTATGTGTGTGTGTCTCTGAGTGAGCACGCTAGCTTTGTTCGAATAAGCTGAAAGTTGGTACGTAAATTGTAAGTCACCATATTATGAGCCCTATTGATTTTGGTGAATCTAGCACTTATAGTTTTTTTACAGGGACACCAGGAAAAATTCTTTATCATTAGGGCCTATGGGGGCCAATTTTTTTAAAGTGCGATAGCGTCTAAAAGCTTTATTAATCTGAGCAAAAAATGTGTACACATGTTATAGGTCACAGTTGCACCAACTGTATAGATTTTGGTGAATTTAGCACTTACAGTTTTTTACAGGGGCACAAAGAAAAATTCTTTATCATTATGGCCTATGGGACTAAATTTTTAAAAGTGCGATAGTATCTAAACGCCTTATTCAATTGAGCTGAAATTTTATATGAATATTATAAATCACTGTTGCACTAACTATAAGCATTTTGGTGAATCTAGCATTTATAGGCTTTTAAGGGACACAATGAAAAACTCTTTGTCATTATGATCTATGGGCTCAAAGTTCAGTAGCGTTAAATAAAACATCGTGTAATATATGGAGAAAAATAGTCAAACTCTCTATTATGGTTTTTCTCACTTTTGTTTGTTTTAAAAGTCCTCTTTCTTTACTTTATCTACAAAATTGTTAATTACTCAATGTTTGGAAAGTCGAGTGGAGTCACTCCAGAATTTTTTTTCTGTATTTACAGCTTTTCTGTCACCTTCATCTCGTCTATTATTAGACCACCAAGTCTCAGATAAGGCTCATAATTCTTTATCTTTTGCTGCAGTAGGGCGAAGGTTTTGCTGATGAATCCAAATCCAGAATTGTAATTAGAAATGTATTTTTTAATAGTTTTACGACATGGTAAACACATAATTTTATTGTTTCGGATGTGTTCATACAGTTTTGGGATTTTCATATGCATAAGGATACATTCCAATATCCAATTTTTTGTGTAAGATAATCCATTAGTGGATTTCTTTTCAGCTGCTTTAAAACAGTGTTTTACCATTTGCCGTTGTTTCTATGGAAGTTGTTCAATACTTTTTTTCAATAGAAGCTTTAGAAATTTGTTTATTTTTAAACAATAAGGTATTTATGGTATTTTTTAAAGAAACAACTTTCTTTTTCATATTTTTTAACTTCTTTAAATTGCATTTGAATCTGTATTTTAATGGGTTTTTTTTTTTTTTTTTTTTGTATTTACACTTTTCTCTTGATTGCCTACGGAGTATTAATTAACGTAAGTGTTTACAGAATATGGAGATTTTTCTGGAACATTTTCACACACATCTCGAGCTAAAAATATGATTTCATATACTCTTTGTTGTTTTGGGAATTGGTATTTTATATATACCGGCTTATAACTAATTATTTTTGCCTAGAAACAAAATAAATGTAATTTAAAATCATTTACTTCAATCCTAAAAATCAATTTCTTATTTGTTAAATTTAGTTATAAATTTTTCTTTTGAGCAAGTCATTTAAACTGTAATTTACAATAAGAATGGCATAAAAAGAAGGATAAATTTACTTACAGCTGGTATACCACGTGCTATCGTCAAGGAAATCCATCTCTGTGTGTGTTGGTGTTGCACGAGATATAGTCTGTGAACGACTTCCCGCTTGGCGAATGAGTATATTCTTTTTATGTATTCCGTTCCGTTTTGGATTTCCGCACGAATTTATCACAACAGCCGGAAGATTTCGTTATTGTCAAAAAAATCAAGTGAATCAGAACTTGATAACACTATCCCTTTGAATTATCCAAAATAATGTGAGCCAAGGAGAAAGAAGAAGCGTCTTGATTTTAGCCTTTCATTATTTTTAGAATGCTTACATTGAGCTTGACCTTCACTTCTTGAAACCTGTTTCTATCTCTGGAGAGTGTCTGGTGTGGCTCCGTTATTCTGTAATAGTACTTACTACTTACATTAATGTTCGGATTACATTTAATCTGACCAAACTTACGTTTTTGTTGTCCAAACTGCATGTAACTTCTTGGAAAAAATAAACGAAAATGTTTTTTTTTTTTTTTTTTTCAATGATACGACAGAGTTTAGATTTTTAAGCACAGTATAAAAAAAATACAGATTTAGTTATCAGTTCCCGCAATATTTCTGTTATGCAATATTTATGTAATAAACGAAGAAAGTAAGTAAACTAAAAAAATTGTCACATTAGACAGTTTTTGTGAAATTTTAAACAAATTTATAATGCGTGTATTATCGGGACTCATTTAGAAAAACAATATGTTTGACTATAAACAATTTCTCACTCACGAGGTTATTTAAACCATTAGAAATATCAAGCACACTTTTATGAAAAAATATACTTGCATCATCATTTGAAGGAACTAAAGTTCCCCAATACTTTGACGATAGCTTCACATTTTTTAATGTATTTATAGTTACTGGTATTTTGGCATTTTTTATAGCTGGCATAGAAGCAGAAAAATCCTTTGAAGATGAAGAATGCTCACATGATTTTCTTTTTTTTAGGTAGTTTCACTCACAGTTATTTCGGAAAATTAGGATATATCGTAGGAAGCCGATCACCGATTTTTCACCGTTCACAACATGAACATAATTTCTGTCAATAAAATTATCTTCAAAATGTAGGTCATATATGGCAGATTGCAAGTTCAGTTGCTTATCTGCACGGGGAATAAGTTTTTTGCATTTTTCAAGTAGGTTTGGATCCTTTCGAACACCAAATAAAGATTTATTACTATTGTCATATTCGGTATTACATCCAGGTACAAAACTATGTGAATCCCCTTTTTTAGGCATTATCACTTCTCAATGAACACAAATACTATAAATTTTAATTCCTACGAATTTTTCGTGCAGTAGTTTTCAAAAATATTATACACAATTAATAAAAAAATATATTATCCCAGTAGCTTGCTTAATGTTTACAATGCGAAGAACGAAGAAAGTAGATCACAGACCCAGTGGCAGAAAGACCGCGACACGGCGACATAGTCGCGGACACATAAAAACGGCTTGCGGACAGTTTTGTCTGCACTAATTTAAAAAAAAAATGCCCGTTACTTTCGGACAGACTTTGCCTGCAGTCATAAAAAAAATGTCTGCAATTTACAGATATTTTTCGACCGCGACAATGCGCTACCGATTTATGATGTCTTAGATGCTCTCGGGTAGGAACTCTAGAGCCCCCCTAAGCCCCCTTCCAGAGCCTTGGTAGGAACACATAAAAAAGTGCTTAATAAAGGCGACTTAGGGAGCCTAGATCTCCCTTGATAGGCAGCGTTATGCGTGTATTCTTTTCTCCTGTTACCTGTTACTGAGATTCTACGGGAACATACGCATACTGGATCCTTCACGTTCATTCTCATTTTCTTCAGATTCTGAACATTCTTCAGGCATATAAAAATTTCTGAATCAAAACTAAAACTAGTACTATTATTATTTGAAATTATTTATATTGTGTTGTGTCAAACATTGCTATAAAATATTTAATTGAATGAGTTCAACTTATTTTTGTATAACTGTATATTTTATATTGTTCTGTAGTAAAATTGTATTTGTGTATTGTTGCACGAGATCACCACTGTTGTTAAGCTTCCCCCCACCCCCAAGATTACCGCTATCAGCTTTCAGGTTATTTGAGTGTAAGCCATTTTCACCCCTGATGAAACGCAAAGTTTCCAGACAGCTTATGAAAAATTTTGAAGTTATTTCACTTAGAATATCTTTTTGTAATTGAACTTTAAATAATTTTTCTGAATAAATCTTTTGATATGAAGTTTTTTGTTTGATTTATTTATGACAATATAAAAGTATCTAACAAGAGCAAAATAGATTTAAAGAAATATTGACACTTTTCTTTTTATAAAGACCAAGCAATCTATTTAGACGTTTTTTTATTTAAGAAAAGGTAAGTTAACAAGAATAATGCTTGTGCAACGGCATATAAATTTTAGAATTGCAAGGATATTTATTTTTCAAACATCAAAATCTTTGGAAAATCTCATCATTCTTTTCAGATTTATACAATTTCAACCGTTGTTTATTTACATGTCTTAAAATAATTATCATCTCGAAGTTTTTGGAGTTAAAAAAAAACATAATTATGTAATGCATGTATGACTGAATTAAAAAAAAAATAATAATAACTGAATGTTTAGTAAAAATTTCCCACCAGCCTGCCCAGTGAAGAAAAAAATGAAAAAAAAAAAAAAAAAAAAAGCAGTCTTTGGGGATTGCCGATAGAAGTGAAAACTTGTGAATTGTATCGTCGAGCTATTAGATTAATATTTTCGAATTATTTTTGGTTTTTAAAAAAGTGTTTATGATCTGTATTATATGATTCGGCACAATATTTGCAGCTACCCATATTAAATGAACTAAGCCTTATATTAGGTAAAAATATTGATTACTTATGAAATTATTGTAATTAGTAGCTGAGATACAAAAGAAAACCGATTCAGGACACCTCAAAATGTGTAAATCAGGTGAAATCTCAAATTCCACTTTTGATAATATGAAAAAACTTTAAAATATCTTTCGAATGATGTATTAAAAATAATTTAATCATAATTAGAATTTGAAATATTGAAATTTTAAAATATTAGAGCGCCATCTGACGGTAGAAATTTCTGTAATCTAGTGTTCGATTCCAAATCAACAAAGCTTTCTAATGATGTATTACTTATGAAATTATTTTAATCAGTAGCTGAGATACAAAAGAAAACCCATTCAGGACCCCTCAAAACGTGTAAATCAGGTAAAATCTCGAATTCCACTTTCGATAAAATGAAAGAACTTTAAAATATTATTCGAATGATGTATTAAAAATAATTTAATCATAATTGGAAATTGAAATATTGAAATTTTAAAATATTACAGCGCCATCTGGCGGTAGAAATTTCTGAAAGTTATTGTTCGATTCCAACTGAACAAAGCTTTCAAATGATGTATTACTTATGAAATTATTTTAATTAGTAGCTGAGATACAAAAGAAAACCCATTCAGGACATCTCAAAACGAGTAAATCAGCTGAAACCTCGAATTCCACTTTCGATTCTCATGGAAAGCCTTCGCTGACGATGACGCGAGTTTCATGATTTTTTTTCACCCAAAAGTGCTCAACGCGCCTAAAGAAGTTTCCACTTCAAAGAAGAATTATATATATATATATATATACTATATATATATATTTTTAATCAGATTATACTTATTTCTTTCCATCCAACATTTAGAGAGAATTTGTGATTTTGATTTAAATTGACTGAAAATTTCAAGAAATTCTAATAATTGAAAGTTATTATATTGATAAAGTTAGATTCTAAAACTTTTGATATTAGTTTGTTTATTTTTTTCTTCAAAGTTGAAAATGAACATTTATGAAGATCATTTTAAGTTACTTCTTACAACCCCTGAAAGTAGGTTATGGACAGTGCCAGCCACCCCTTTCTTTCTCAATACAAGGTTTTATTAAAAGTTATTTTAATATTTTATGTATAGTATATTATTTATTTTTTCACCCTTTCAGTACCTTTTAATATTTTTCTTTACAGACATGTTTCATTTCATTGATTCAAAAAAAAAAAAAAAAAAAAAAAAAAAAAAAAAAAATTCTAGAAGTTCTAATAATCTAATGAAATATTTTTTATTTTTATTTTATTTTTATTTTATTTTTTTTTAATTTTGCATATCTTTAAACACTTGAGTTTAAGTGAACAAAAAATCAGATAGTATATACAAAACTTTGAAAAAAGTATCATAAAATGCAATAAACTCGCAACAATTGTTTGGGGATGAAAAAACGCACAAACCATTATCAGGTGAACAAAAAAGGCATGAGTGCTGCAATCAAAGCGACAGCTTTGGTCTGTTACCACTTCGATTGCAGCACTTGTGCCTACTTTGTTCGCCTGATGAAGTGTCGTGCGTTTTTTCCGACCCAACATAATTGTTGCAAGTTTATTTCATTTTTTTTTTTAACCAAAGTTCTGTAATTATTACTTAAAACACCAGTTCTGTGGTACTTTCTTATTAAGAAATCAAATAATTTAATTGAAATACACTTCAGTTCAATACTACCCATAACCTAGCAATGCATCTTATTTCCTTTATGCAACCCTATAAGATAAGTTTCTAAATCACACGTATAATTTTTAATCAAGAACTTTTTATTTTTATATAAAAGTAACATATCAGTTTCTTCAGTTTGAAATAGTATAACATAGTTTAATTTCATTTTAATACGTTTATGTCAGTGCATTTTGACTATACAGTCTTTCGAAAAATAAAGTAGAAAACCAAGGCACACCGTCACTGTCATTTTTTAATAGTTACTTTAAACAGAAATTCTTGCTAAAATGAGGAGAAAATCAATTTTATGAAATAATACTATTTTACTTATAATGCATAAATTCAATTTTCCAACAATGTTTATATATAAATTTGGTTCATGGCATCAAGTGTCACCTTCCGACAGAGACCACAAGAAGTCTGCTCCAGAACTTCCGGTCCAGGGGCTATTCTTCCTCCAGACCCCTATCACTCATCACTTTTTACTTTCCGAACACTATAGTGAGGAAAGTATTGTAATCATGTCAAAAATCCGAATTTGAGATTTTGATGTTTCTATACGTTTCGAGGTCCAATGAGTCCGTTTTCACTATTTTTGCGATGATGTATGTATGTGTGTGTGTATGTATGTGTGTATGTATGTGTGTATGTCTGTGAGTGAACACGCTAGCGTCTAAACGCTTTGTTCGAATAACCTGAAAGTTGGTACGTATATTGTAAGTCACCATAGTACGAACCCTATAGATTTTGGTGAATCTAGCACTTATAGTTTTTTTACAGGGACACAAAGAAAAATTCTTTATCATTATGGCCTATGGGAGCAAAATCTTAAAAGTGCGATAGCATCTAAACGCCTTATTCAATTGAGCAAAAAATTTATACACATATTATAAGTCACAAATACTCAATCTGTATAGATTTTGGAGAATCTAGCACTTATAGTTTTTTTACAGGGACACAAAGAAAAATTCTTTATCATTATCCCTATGGGGCCAAATTTTTAAAAGTGTGATAGCATCTAAACGCCTTATTAATCTGAGCAAAAAATTTGTACACATGGTATAGGTCATAGTTGCACCAACTGTATAGATTTTGGTGAATCTAGCACTTACAGGTTTTTTACAGGGACACAAAGAAAAATTCTTTATCATTATGGCCTATGGGACCAAATTTTTAAAAGTACGATAGCATCTAAACGCCTTATTCAATTGTGCTGAAAATTTATATGAGTATTATAAATCTCTGTTGCACTAACTATAAGCATTTTGGTGAATCTAGCATTTGTAGGTTTTTACAGGGACACAACGAAAAATTCTTTATCATTATGATGTATGGGTTCAAAGTTCCGTAGCGTTAAATAAAACATCGTGTACTATATAGAGAAAAATACTCAAACACTCTATTATAGTTTTCTCTCTTTTGTTTGTTTAACAACTCCCCTTTCTTTACTTTATCTACAAAACTGTTAATTACTCAATGTTCGGAAAGTCGAGTGGAGTCACTCCAGATTTTTTCATATCATCCATCCAGCTCTTTCTTTCTCTTTCTGAGCGCTTGCCTTTTTTTTTTTTTTTTTCATTTGTTTCATAGATAAAAGCGAATTTAGGTCATATTTCACTGCTGATTCTTTAAATATGACAATACCAAATTATTATTATTATTATTATTATTATTATTATTATTATTTTTTTTTTTAAGATCTTCTAAAATGGCTTCCTTTATTTCCATAATTTCCTAAATTATTTCATTTTGTATTCTTTTTGTCCTTGACGTCCTGCATGATCTCCTTAGGGCAGCCATTTCCACTGCTGCTAATTTCTTTTTCTCTGTTTTCATAATTCTTCATCTCTCTGCTCCATATAGTAAAATGCTCCTGACAATAGAATCATATATATTCTACTTCCTTTTTCTAGAGATTTCCTCACTCCACCAAATAGAATTCAACAGTTTTACAGCCTTTCTTCCTTGACAAATTCTATCTTTAATTTCTTGTGAGTCTTCGCCTTCTCTCAAGGTAGAGACAGCACTGTGAGGTCCAACAACGTTAATTTCTTATAAAAATCATTCCCTAATTAAAAAGGGAATTAACATCATAAATGAGTAAAAAATTGTGGTAAGAGTGTGCCCTGGCCTGATTTAATTTTCTGTGTGTCCAAATTTAATTTTCTTCAAATACTGTATAGCTTTTGTGTGTATTCTTAGATATTAATATATATTCATTGAATAAAAACAAAAACATTAACACAGTATATTTCATTAAGCAAAAATGTCACAATAAACCTAATTACAAAGAAAATTAGTATAAATACTTTTTCTTTTTCTGTGTTTAATAAAAGAAAATACTGCATTACCCCCCCCCCCCTCCATTTTCCTGTTTTTCACGAATTAACATATTTTGAGATGTTATGTGCAAAATTAGAAAACGTATGTGTAAGATCTCTGCTCCCTTTCCTCCTTGAAACTATGAATTTCCAGGGGGAATCCTCTCTTGAAAATATAACATTTTAATACAAATATTTTTCAAAAGAACAATACCTTTAAAATGGATGGTTGAATTATGTAACTATAATAATTTGAAACATTTTTTTTTTTTTTTTCATTTAAACAAATATTAAGATGTTGTCTATCAGGAACAAAACTGACTTTCTTTTGACACTTAAACTGCTTTTAAGATATAGTAAAATTGATTGTGAAATTATATAGCCAGCTACCTCTTTGAGAAAAAGTCAAGTACCCGTACTTGCAACAATTTGCTAAAAAATCATAGTGTAGACCATTTATTAAATGATAACTTCTCTTCAAGAAAAAAGTTCATTACTTTAACGAGCATAACTTTATTTTTCAGCAACAGAAACACTTTTTGGCAGTCACTAAGTATAATTTAGAAGCAAAATTTCTTACAGGGAATGTTTTATTTCTCTAAGATTTATCAACAATAATTTTGATAAATAATTTTTCTGTATGAGTGTGTATGGAATAAAGTTTTGTGATGACCACAACGTAATTTTTTCTTTTCTTTGAAATCAATAACTCTGAAATTTAACTAAAATTTGAATAAAAGTCTACTTTTATAACAAATAAATAGATAAATAATATATATATATAATAGTAAAATATATTATAAATTTATTAAATGCAATATGGATAAATTTAAGTTAAAACTCAAAACTTAATGCCATAATAAGATGAAAAATATCAATTGAATTCATTGATCGAAGCGCGTACAATAGTTTTTAAACGCGTCATATATATATATAGAGAGAGAGGTATATATTACATATATTTATATTATATAGCGAGCTTTAAAAATAAAACGCTCTCTGATGTGAATGTTCTTTAGCATTTAAATGAAATAAACATCTTTACACAATTACAAATACTACTTAGCTAACTAACTACTACTGCAATTATTTTTTAAGTACATTGAATATTGAATCAAGAGTATATTGCATATTTTAAAAAGTATTTGTACATTATATATTTTTCATCAAAAACAGAGCGTATTTCGATAGTGTATATAATCATTTTATAAAGCATATTACCCACCATTACTTAATATAAATTGATATTGTGTAGATTAATATATATATATATATATTTTTCCCCCCCAAAAAATAACATATATACATATTATAAACAAAAATTTTTTATAAATCATTCTTCTACATGACAATATGACAGCTAGTTTTGCTTACTAACTGACTGAGCGACGAAGAAAGTCGATTGCAGCGTCCTCTAGTGAAAAAGTCATTTTTGGGGACCGTTTTTGCGCGCCGGTTGCCACACTATATATTCTAGACACTGTAACTATACGGCGCCCATTGCTTATTGCCGTTGCCGATGTTTTGATCACGTGGTATGATGATGTTTTGATTCGGTTTGTGAGACTCAACTGCGAATCGTTTCACAACGTCGTGAATCGAATCAAAATGTCATGAAACGATACTTTTCATTATTATGAAATATTTTTTTTTATGTTTCACTGTTTTCTGCTGTTTGCTCGCTTCGCGAGCATTGAAACAAAGAAAAAAAAAAAAACATCACTGGACGCCCCTAATTCGTGGAGCATGAATCAGTAAAAGCATGAAAATTCATGGAGCAGCGGTCACTATGTTTTCTGCTGTTTGCTCGCTTCGCGAGCATTAAAACCGAAAAAAACTTCACTGGACGCACCTAATTCGTGGAGCATGAATCAGTAAAAGCATGAAAATTCATGGAGCAGCGGTCACTATGTTTTCTGCTGTTTGCTCGCTTCGCGAGCATTAAAACCAAAAAAAACATCACTGGACGCACCTAATTCATGGAGCATGAATCAGTAAAAGCATTAAAATTCATGGATCAGCGGTCACTTTTCTGCTGTTTGCTCGCTTCGCAAGCATTAAAACAAAACAAACAAAAAAAAAAAAAACATCACTGGACTCCCCCAATTCGTGGAGCATGAATCAGTAAAAGCATGAAAATTCATGGAGCCTCGGTCGCTATGTTTTCTGCTGTTTGCTCGCTTCGCGAGCATTAAACCCAAAAAAAAACATCACTGTATACCCCTAATTAGCGATGCATGAATCAGTAAATGTTACGTTTCGATACAACTGAAAAAAGTATCGATACTCTGATTCGGGTCTCGAATCACCAACATATCACGCGATCAAAACATCGGCAACGGCAATAAGCAATGGCTGCCATGTTATATCTATCGCAAACAATCCAGAACGACATCGTTATCGTTCAAATCGGCGCCAAAGAAAAATCGCCAAATTCAGCTGAGGGGAAATACTATAGTTGTACCCACCGGAGCAGTGAACAAATATTTTTTTTTTTTTACTTTATTCTAAAATTGCCTGTAAATCTGTGACAAAATAGTATGTAACAATTATAACAATAGTAAGTGTTATACAATTGTTATTATTACCTATTCGCTGTAATTTTTTTTTATTAATTTCACTTAAATAACCTTTTATTCTCCTTTTAAATCTTAATAATATAAATATGCGACAGTTTGTTTATTAAAGGCTAATTTTTTTTATGTACAATAAGGTTCATTTGTATTTTTTAATTTGCAAAAAATTATATTTCTAAGGGTAGTACTAGCATAAAGTAAAATTTCAGGACATTTTCAGGACAAAATTACTAGTCTACCTGCTTAAGTGAGACACCAGGAGTCTACTGCATATGGGCAAAAAGTGCTAGTTTATTTAAATAGAGAAAAATACCCAATTTTCTAATGATTTTATATTACACTGTTTTTTTATGATAAATCAAAATTTTATTTATTATTAAAATATATATAAAAAATGGCAAAAATAAATGGAAAATTAACTAGCGCAATTTAATATATACATGAAAATTTGTAAAGGCAAATTTTACAAAAAATCCTTTTGGTTTGTGCAAATATAATTTGGCTGTCAGTCACAGCCATCATCAGCGCATCTATGATCAGAGTTTGAGTTTACTGATGCTTTATTTTTCCCTCTCTGTCTCTCTCTCCTCTTCAATACATCGTAACAGAACTGAAGAGTAAGAAATGAAGCCAGGGTAAGCACAGATCATAAATGCACTGATGATGGTTGCAACTGACGGCCAAAATATATTTGCACAAATCAAAAAGAATTTTTTGTAAAAAATTTTAATAGTTTTCTAAGGTAAGCTAATGTTTTAAAGTTGCAAAGTATTTATTATACTAAATGTTTTAATAAAAACTACAACCTATTTTATTAATAAAAACTAGATTTAAAAAATTAAATAAAGTAAAAAGTAAACAAAAATTAAATTAATTTGATCTGAAATTTTTTGTATTCAGCAGCAAAAATTAACGCCAGTCTTTTACTTATTATACATATTAATATAGATTCATAATGTAACAAGCAATATATTTTTATTTTTAAGGCAAATTCATCGAATATTTAATTACTCTTTTCATTAAACCACTTACAAAGCACATTATTTAGAGTTGTAAAAATGTTGTTTGCATTTCACTCTACTCCCTCAGAATGTATACAATTTCAATATTAGTTACCCATAAATCAGATCTGTTAGGATTATTTTTAGTTACAATCAAGATTGATGTAATAGTTCTGCAACTTTATCAGAAGACTATATTAAATTTAAAATTTTTCAATATATTTTCATAAAATTGTTAGTTTTATCATTATTAAAAGAGAATTCATGCATCTGAACTTTTTCAATGGCAGTCATGCCTTTGACATTTTGAAAATGGATTTATACATTTAAAAAGAAAAAGTATGTGTCACAAAAAATGATCAGACTCAAAGATTTAAATTTTCAGTCCTAATTCATTTGGCTTTTAAATTTCAGGGATCAGATTAGCAAAAAGATAAAAAAGCTGAAACTGTACACAAAGGAAATGAAATACTTGAACTTTTATGACAAAATCTATTATATTAGAGTAATAAATAAGTTTAATCTTTGTTTAGTATTCATTCAAGTTTAGATTAGTTGGTGTAACAAATGCACATCAAAAATCACAAGAAAAGTTGAGAAAACTGAAAAAAAAAAGATGAAAAGAAAAATTTACAAAAAAGCTGAAATCAGCTGAAAATCTGAAAAATCTCATCCCTGTAAATTTATATCAGTGTAAATTACTGGTACTTTTGTATTAACTGCATGCCAGCGATAAATCGCTGACGTGTATTTTCTTATATATTTATATATAACAAATACCTGGATAAAACATGAGTAAATACAATCTTTTTTGTGTGACAACATGCTTAATAGGGAAAAGAAAAAAAAATTGTAATTTATCAATGTATTGCATTCGTATTTTAGGCCTACCTGATTGCCAGGAAGGGTTCAAATCCTAGTTAACGCATTCATAGCTGTTTAGAATTTACTCTAAGCCACAGGCCTGTCAAATGAGCCTAAATCTAACAAAAAATAGCTGCAGAGTGTCACCTCAAACCAGGGTTAACACTCGACAAATAAATGAAGTGGAATAAAATAAACAAACAACCCTTTCTAGCAAAAATTTAATTGGAATTTTTCAAATTTGAGTAATTACACTTAGCAGATTTTTTTCACCCTCTCTTAAGATTTATAAATACGAAAATCAATCTTCAATTTTAACTAACCTGTTCAAGAAATCTACACTTTCGACATAAATAATAACCTTGGAAAAACGATAAGCATTTACATTTACAAGTAATAATTTCTGTAACAGCATGAAAACAGTATTTGCACTCCGGTAATTTTTCAATCAGTATTTCCATAGTTTAACTTTTATAACATGTAATAGTTGCAGATTATCAGAAAATTACAAGAAATACTACTGTTTAAAAATTCTGTGGAAAAAAAATAAAAATAAAAAAATCCGGAATGCAGATACCTCTGTAACATGTTTTGCCTATCATTCAGAGAATGAAAGAAAAAATAAATACGTGAACGATGAAATTCATAACTCACCTTTTGATTAAGCAGAGGGCTGAAAATTTACAATGTCTCTTGATTAAAATTTAAACATAATAATTAGGATTAGACAAGCCTTGATTAAAACCACATCAAAACAAACCACACACGGTTACGGTCTCGGTTAAAACGTCGTTCATCTGTTCCCAAGTTCATGGAGATGCTCTATAAGAGGAGCATAATACGTATTATTCAAAATTCCATTAGATGTCGAAGAAAGTATGTCCATTAGATGTCGAAAAGTGTACATCCATGAGACATCGAAACAGTGATAACTATAAGATGTATTTTAGAGGTTACAGATATCTAATAGATATCTAAAGGAGTGATGTCTAATAGACATCTTTTTCTTTAATGCTATAGACATCTAAAAGACGTTCTGGATGTTATAGATGCATTTCGATGTTAAATAGACGTCTTTTAGATATTTTGTGTTGTGTGGGTTGTTCTATATTTTACCATATGAACCCCCGCAGTGCGAAATATTTACTAAAATTATTATTCATTAAAAATGTTTTTCATGATAATACAGATGCGATTTTCATGTCAGAGAAGCATAAAACTAAATCTAAATAAAGTAAAATAAAAATGAATAATAAATTCTTTCTTCTATATTCAACGAAAGAAAGTATTGATTTCGTAAAAAATTTATATTTATGGTTTTCAATGGATTTATACGCTTTGAGAGATCCAGTACATATTTGACCATATGCCTGTCCGTCACCCTGTGTATGTGACAAAATTTTGTGCAGATTATTGTGTCTTAAGAATAACTGAACAAAATTTCATACGAATCAATATGTAGTTACGTCATGACATAAATTAGTGCATACCAATTTTTAGTAAAATTCAGCAAACAAATGGCGCTACAATTCCTCCCCTACCCTAATTTTTTAACGTAACGTATTGTACAAAATTTCGTAGAGAAGTCCTTCCACGTTGGGGAAGAGGTGTAAGTTTTTAATATGGGTATCTTTCAAAAGAACTCGTCAATACCTTTTAAAAGAATTGCTGAACTACTGATCTGGGACAATTTAAAATCAAGTTATCGATTTTTTTTCCTTCCTTAAAGTAAAAAAAAAAAACCATATAGAAAATTGATTTTTTTTAATGTTATTTTGTAGAACAAAAATTTGACCTTCTTTGTTTGCTTAGCATTATAAATCTCTGGGATGATAATCGTCTTCATTCTTCATGGGAGATAAATTTTAATAAAAAATAATTTTTTAAGTTATTTGCAGAGAATGAGTTCGTATAGAAGAAAGTTTTATGATGGCCACATCATATTGGGTTTATGTAATTTCTGGATGGTTTTGAATATTTCCTCAGAAATATGAGTCGTTAGTTGTTACCTGTATATGTACCTCCAGTAAAAATTTTAAAGGAAATTCGATATATATATATATTTTTGTTGTTGTTAAGTTTATCTTGACAAATTTTTTAAAAATATTTATTGAAGCTATATATATGCCGAAAGTAATAAGTATCGTTGTGTATAGCTTTCGCTGAGATCAGAAAATTAAATAAATACATAAATAAAACTTTTGCATATTTATTTATCACATAGTGTTACTGAGTGCATATATTTACAACTACATTATCATACAGTAACTACTTCAAGTGTTGTCTTTAATAATAACAAACTTATTTTTAAAAAAAGGGGGTAATATAATAAGCAGGCAATTAAAAAATTCCAGTTAGCTTTCTCTCAGTTAAATTATATTTTAAATAAATTACTTATTTTTAATATTAGTATATTCAGTTTTATTCTGATATAATAGTCTAACAGAAATGCTTTTTAATTTAACATTAACAACTTTTACTTAATTTTTCTCATGTTAAGTCGCTTTCTGGGAATACTTACCTAGGAATAATCCTTGCCATTTTTAATCAAATTAGTTAAATCATTTATACTCCCACCATCCCACCTTCTTTAATCATATGATATTGTGTTGTAATGGAAATACAAATAACAGTCACTGTTCTATTAATAGCAGAAAAAAAGCAATTCATTTCATATTATTACGAGAATTGTAACCTTTTCCTTTTAGATTCCATGTATATTTCTTCATGCATTATCAAGCTGTAAAACACCTTTTACTTATATTCAACTGGTAAGTTCACCTATAATTCACCTATAAAATTCACCGTTTTTTTTTGGAAACCTGGGGCTTAAATAAATAAATAAGTAATAATAAATAAGTAAGAAACACACTCGTCTTTCCGTACAAAACTATGTTAAGTACTTTTAACATTGTCCGTTATGGAAAAGGGTTAATACTGAGTCTTAAAAACTATAACGTAAATATTACAGGGTTCAAGGTCTCCTAATCCGTGGTTCATACTCAAATATGGGAAAAAAAATTCCCTGAGGGTTCCCTCAGTTCCCAGACAAGTTTCAAGAAAACATTAGCGACATATTACAAGAAAAGCTCTTCTAGACAGGAAAAAATACTGCTACTTCCACTGTATGGTGTCATATTACGACCATGATAGAAATTCAGGTAGAAATCATTATTTACATGTGTATTTTCACAATACTAAATCATTTAAATTTTGATACGAAGCTAACAAGAGAAACATAACTTGAGATAAAAAAAAATTGTTTTTCCAGGTTTATTACTGATTTTCCTTGACTTTTAATAAAAATGTTTATTTTCCCTGACTTTTTTTAGCAAATTCCAAATTCCTTGAGGAGTATAAACCGTGTATTAATTTCAAATTTGAAAAATCGTGAGATAAAGGAGACATGCCCGCCCCTAGAAAAATGTTCTAGTTACGCCAATGATTCTTCCTAAATTATCTTATGGTAATCTGAAGATTTTATGGTCTTTTATGGTATAGTGATTATAGCAATTTATCACTAAAGAATCTCCCATATGATAATTTACCAACCTGAAATTATGAAAATGATTAAGAAAGTAACTCCAAAGTAATACAAAACGATAGAAATAGTGGCTGCCGATTGTTTATCTACAGAAAACGCTGGGTACATGTGGCAATACTAAGGCAACAAAATGGGTGATCATACGATATATTGGAGACATGTGGTCCTCATCGAGCTTTAATTTAGGTATCTGCTAACTAGTATATCTGCTCGATGGTGGTCCTCCAACTACGTCATATGAAACTGCTTTATGGTTACTTAGCTATACATCCACTTAAAGAAACACACATTTTTTTGTGCCAATTTTCATATATAATTTAATCATTGAAAACATGAATATATATCTACCCATGAATGCGAAAGAAAAGCCATATGTGTGTAAAGAATGTTCTATAGGATTTTTTGCCCGGAGAGGTTTAAGAAATCATCTTCGCATTCATACCAGGAAAAAGCCGTATATCTGTGAAAAATGTTCTAAAGGATTTTCTCGTAAGAGTCATTTAATGGTACATCTTCACGTTCATACCGGAGAAAAACCATATGTGTGTGAAGAATGTTCTAAAGCATTTTCTGATAAGGGCAACCTAATGGCACATCTTCATATTCATACTGGGGAACAACCATATGTGTGTGAAGTATGTTCTAAAGGTTTTTCTCAAATACGTTATCTAAAGAATCATCTTCGCGTTCATACAGGAGAAAAGCCATATGTGTGTGAAGAATGTTCTAAAGAATTTTCCGACAAAAGTAGTCTTAAAAGACATGTTCGCATTCATACAGGAGAAAAACCATATGTGTGTGAAGAATGTTCTAAAGCATTTTCTGAAAAATGTAGTCTAAACACACATCTTCGAATTCATACAGGAGAAAAACCATATGTGTGTGAAGAATGTTCTAAAGGATTTTCCGACAAAAGAAATCTTAGAAAGCACTTTCACGTTCATACTGGAGAAAAAACATATGTGTGTGAAGAATGTTCCAAAAGATTTTCTACGAAGAATCATTTAAAACAACATCTTAAAATTCACAGAGAAAAAAAATCATTTGTGTTTGAAAAATGCTCTGAAGGAATTTCTCGAATAACTGATCTAAAGGCTCATCTTCGAATTCATACAGGAGAAAAGCCATAGTGTGGAAGAATTTTCTGAAACATTTTTTCAAAGTCATCTAAAAAATCATCTTTATATTTATTGTCGGAGAAATATACGTTCTATACGTATATTCTAACTCATATTCTCAAACGAATAGTTTAAAAAATCATCTTCGCATTCATAAAAGAGAAAAAGGAGGAAAGCCATGGGTTTATTAAAAAAAAATATATTTTTTTTTAGTGCTACCTAAAAAGTAATCTCCGCACTTACACCCTAAGCAAAATATATGAGTGAAAAGAATGTTCTAGAGTAGTGGTTTCTATACTATGGCTCACGAGGTGATTTTTGGTGCTTCGCAGAAAATTCTGAATGTGAATGTAAATTTCTTGAATTTTCACAAATAATGTATGTTGAATTTCAAAATTTCTGAGAACTTATACGTGTCAAAATTCGAAAAATTAAAACTAAACATATGCCTCCGCAAACGATGTGCATAAAATCTCTCATCACTGTCATTTTACTGGGTGAATTAATAAAAGAATTTAATTAGGAATGTGCAGTGATAATTATAAAAAATTCATTTTTAACTGAATATAAATAAAAGAATTTCCAAAGTGGAAAAAAAGAGAAAGAAATCTGCTTGCATTCTTTGTAAACACAATTTAACGGCAAGGCTTAATTATCATTATTAGAAGGTTTTTAATTGAAATTGACTTGGTCTTCGTGTCACGCTAGTAAACAATGCGACTTCATTTTAAAGTAAATATAAGCTCTTTCGTTTGTCGCTCTTTGGCTCAGGTGGTAAGGGCGTTACGTTATTAACGCGGTGGTCGTGAGTTCGGTCCTCGGAAGGTCCAGCGTGTTAATTTTTGTAGAAATGGTGTCAACTGATACAAGAAAATTTTTCGTTGCATACACTATGAATGTTTTGAAGAGTTTTTTTTTTAAGCATTTTTTTTTTTTTTTGTAGACACACATTTTTGTTGAAAACACAAAATATTTTAGATATTAAAAAAGCACAAAATAAAATGTTTTAAGTAAAAAATACATTAAAAAAATATTTTTAGAAGCTTTATATATATGTATATATATATTATATATTATTATTATATGAAATTAGATTTGTCATCGGCTTTTTGTGACGTTAGAAAACCAAGACGCTTCCATTATATATACTATATTAAAAAAAAATGTAAGCAACTCATTGTATTTCTTAATGAATCAGCTGGTTACAGCGTCATGTTGATAATGCGAGAGTCGTGTGTTCGATTCTCGCTGAGCCGAGGTGTTATTTTTTGCAAATAATTAATAGAAAAAGTGTCGATTCATAAAAGAAAATATTTCATTATGTAACAGCCCACACAGCACATGCGTGCAAATTTTGTTGATTTCTCGTCTCGTACGTCCAAAATACGTCCCACCAGAGAACTGACATCCCATTTTTGTCACATGCTCACATAAATTCAACTATCATGTTGAAACTATGTGTCGTGAGTAACCAAATTTGGACATACATAATTAGAAAAATATCTTGGACGTAATGTGTCCCACAAGTGAGCGAATTCATCTCAATGAAGTGTCCTTTTACGTTGAATTCAACAAGCATGCAGCGTACTTTTAACAAAAATGGAACGAGCAACTGAGCATGCGCATTCTCACTCAACATAACAACCTGCCATTCTCTCTTCCTCTTGTTGTCTGTCGCCACCATGTTTTTACGGCTGATTAGGAAGAGAATAGTATTTGAAATTGAAAATAATTATCATGTAAGTACCTAGAATCGTTTAATTTTATTTTCATTTCTGATATTTAACTTTAGTGTAATAATGCATATTATCCCTGAAGAGATTTATTATTGTTAAAATTTAATTTCATGGGAAGTTATAGTTTTTGCTCATTTGTTATCCAGGTGATATGTGAATCAAATGTAAAAGAATTGAAGGCTTCTGGCCTAAATAGTTTGTTATTTTGTTTTTTAGCGATCCACTTCGATATAGCTCGAACTGTTTTATTTAATCTTATAATTAACCTTACTTTTGTTATAATTTAGTATGTTGGTTATACTACAAGTATATTGATTTATACTTAGTTCGCCAGGGTAATTCCTGATCAATGATATTTCATAGAATTTATGATTTTTTTTTTTTTTTTTTTTTTTACTTAATAAAGGAATAAATGTACAACTGATTTTTCCCCCTTCTTTTTACATATGTTTAAAATTATTTTAGACATATTTATGAATGTACACATATGTAGCATGTATCTATTTATATTCATTACCAATGAAAACAATCCCTCGAGCAAATGTTAAAATATTTCACCTGAAAGTTTACCCACCCAACATCCTAATTAAGTAATACTGTTTAAATGTTCATCAAAAATACATAATATGTATTTTGCTTAAAGTCAAAACAATCTTTTAAGCTATTTCAAAAATTTTCTAGTAAGCTTCACTAATTAAGATCATGATCACTAAGTATTGTACTCAGTTAATAAATTAAAGTGTATTGTATTGTACACACTTGTAAATGAAATTATACAGTTATATAAAAAGTTAAATATTTTTAACTGATAATTGCAATACTTAACTATAACTCAAAGAAAAGTTTTTCATCTCTATTTCATAGTTAAAAATAAACTATAATAACAATAAATGGTTTCATTTATTAAGGATATAATAAAAATGTATGGTTGAAATAAAATGTATCATAAAATTAGGACAGTAATGCCATACATTATGCTTTTAAATGTTATAAAGAGTTTTGCCAAGAAATTTAGATGTAATTTCAAAACAAATAAAAATAGTAAATTAACTATGCAAATTTCCATTTTAAAACGTATATAATATATAATTAAAGTCAGGTTTATATTAAAAATGATAATTTGTTGTCTAAATTAATCAATGTAGTTATCTTTAGAACAAAAATGTCCTGATTGGTAATTGAACCGGGTGTGACCGATATTTACCTCATTGCCAGGATAATTACACCTCAGTGATTTTTTTTTTTTTAATTAAACTTTAAATACATTTTAGTCAAAGTCTACGTGTTGTTGAATAGACACATGGTTAAGCTTTAACAATGCTAGATTTAGTTACATGAATTGTTATAATTTTAGAGTTATTTAGATAGATGTTTGTTTTTTTTTCATTTTTTGATCGGAAATTATCCTGATCCACCATAAAATCTTATCCACGGTATATGGAATGCATAAAATAATTTTGGAAAAGGATAATTTAATAGGAAAAATTACATCATAACTGAAGCAATGCTTTAAGAAAAAAATTTTTACCTCATACTTTCCAAACAAAATTAAAAAAATTTAATTATGACTAGGCTAAATGTATATCATTTGAATCAAAATTTTTTCACACTTTACCCATTAACAGAATTCATGTTTTCATTACCATCATAATATTTTCACTTATTTTTATATATTTTTTATGGGTACAGTTCATTAGACAAGCAGCTTCGAACTGTGTTTAACTGATTATATATGTAGTTAAATTAAAAGGTTATGGTTTTAAAACTTTTTGGAGCCTTCAGGGCTTCTTAAATACTACAAAGTAAAAAAATATTCTGTTACTTTTAAATTATCATGTGACCCATTATTAAATGATATAAACTGGTATGAGAGTTAAGTAAGCAAGGAAATATTTTCTTTTCTAAATATCAGTAACAAGTAGAGCTGTACCGAGTACTTGGTATATACTCGGTACTCGGCCAAATTTGGTCCAAGTATTCGGCCAGTACCGAGTAGTTGTAAGAATTTCATTATTTTTAACGTATTATTGAAAGAAATGTATTCATAAGAGTTGTTTATTAATAACTAAAAAATTATGAAAATATGAATATTGAGTCAAACTTTTGCTGCAAACAGCTTTCTGCAGTTAAAAAAACGGGCGAGTAGATTGCCACCAAACTCTGTATAGAGACGATTCATGATATGAACTTATCCATTTTAGTTACAAGAATTAGTATAACCATCTTGTATGTGTGTGATATGCAATTTTTTTTATAAAAACTTAGTACATAAAATTTCATCTATAAAACACAAAAATAAAATATTTTAGATATGCGAATCCTTATAAAATGCTAATATAGTAGGTAAAATTTTAGTTACATGTTTGTGCAAATAAAAGTAAGACACTTTTAAAACTATAAGAAAGACTGATTTTTAATTTTAAAAATAATAATTATGAAAAAGGTAAATACACTAACAAGATATTAAAAATATATCTTAATAATGAAATTTGTCAAATTTTAGCCAAAAACCACCTATCTTTTTTACTCTTCTAGAATTTGAAAATTAATGAAGTCTATCATGTTTGAAATGATAAAATATTTATTTTAATGTTCTCATTTCATATGTAAATTTCATGCATCTTAAATTAAGCCTGAGTGTATAGGAACTTTTATATTCTCTAAGAATTATCTGAGAATGATTCGCATATCTGAGAAAAACCATATAATGCAGAATGAAGTCATCAGTTATTTATTATGGTTTTTATAATAATCCGCTAAGCTGGAAGTATCAAATATAACAATGAACCTAATTGTGTATATACAAAGTTCTGAAACATTTCATGAAAACATGCTGTTTGCCATTTAACTTAATTTTGTGTTTAAAGGGCCTTTTTTAAAATTTCAAGATGTGCAAAATTCTTCATATGTACGTCAGTTATTCTTTCTTACAACTATTCGGCACTCAGTTACTCGGCCAAAGGGCTACTAGGTGCAACACTGGCATGTACAATAAATCAAAGAATTATAGTTTACACTAGCTAAATATTTATAATTCACGTACCAATCATAAGGTTGTGCTTGTATAAATAATTAAAATATAATAAATATTTAAAATGTATAAATAATTAAAAAATTAAGGTATAATTTATTTCTGTGTTTATCAATGTTGCTTAGTAGAGATGAATCGTAAGTCAGGATGTCAGAAATATTAGCTTGTTTAATGAAATATTTTGTTATATTTTACAAATTATATTTTTATAAGAAAAACCACATATTTTAAAGCTAGATAAACAGTTTCACTCCATTAAAGCCATTCTCTTTTATATTTAAAAGTGATCTAAATCAGTGATTTTTTTTTTTTTTTTCAAAAAAATCAATAGATTTTTAAATTATTACAAACTTTTTGCAAGATTTTCAATTTGTAGTGTTAGTTTGCTTATAAATTTTTTATTCATTAGCTTTACAAGGCAAAATTAGTTCTGGCTACATGGTCAGTTACTACTGAAAAATTAGCTGCTAATAAATTTGGCCACCACATTTGCCACTGTTTGGCTGCCTGTAGCCAGGGTTGGATTTTTGATGTCAAAAAGTGGTTTTTAACATGAAAAGGGTTTAAACTGTCAAAATCCTGTCAGAAAACTCTATCATCAAACCTCAAAATTTGTATATGAGGTAGAATCTGGCTAGAAATAGAAATTTAATATTTGTCATATATAGTCGACAACTAAATATTATGTTGTTTGTAAATTAACAGATCTTAAAACAATTTTTAGATGATAATTCATAAAAATTTAATTATATATATTGTGTGATTTGAGAACATTTTTATTTATAGATACGTGTTGAGATTATATGCCCTAAAAAGATATGTTAGTTAATGTTGCATAAGAATAAAATATGTAAATTGTGGATTACCACATCATAATTTGGTTCTCTAATAACAGGGGCCTCCAGTTTAAAGTAAGGGGAGATAGGATTCTAGGAATACAAAAGCAACAGTTGGGGGATTAGAACAAAGAATGTTGACTGGGATCCTTCACTAACAGTGATCCTTCTAGTTCTTTGATAAGATTGTGAATGACACAAATTTGTATTTTCCCGAATAAATGTTTAATGTTTTTCTCAACTAATTTTAATGTAATATATTAAACTTAATTACAAATTAATTTCTGAATGATATAAAAGTATCATTGTTATTTTATTTATTTATTTTAAATGCACATGAAAATTAATACTTCATAATTAATTTTTAAAAGCCTAAAGTTTTGTTTTTACATTAATCAAAATGTTATTATAATGTTTCTCCAAAATCTTTAATTTGTTTACTTTTTAAAACGCACTTATAAATAATATATTATTAAAAATAGCTAAATTTTTAAAGTATCACTAACTGAAAATTTTAACATATACTATTGAGCATTGTTGTAAATAAATTTCATAGTAATAATAATATGTGAAAGTATCATAGAATATTGTGAATGAACATGACCATAATTCCTAATGAAATTTTTCCCTGTAGCAGAAACTGAGGGCAGCACGGCAACAAGCGCTGCAGATTATTGAAAGCTCTGGGATTAATTTTACATCTCTGAAAAGAAGTGCCAGGTTTAAATATGTAATTATAATTTACATTATCTCGATCATTGTACTTGTTGTATATTCTTAACTTATTTGTTTTGTAGGTGTAAATTTTATGTATTTTATAAACTGCTGGTAATACTTGTGAAACACCACACTGTGTCTGCCATTCCTAGCTCGAACCCAAATGTTGTTTTGCTGTGGATTGATACAGAAAATTCTGCTATTGGAAAAATTTTAAAAGCCTGGAGTTTGTTTTACATATTAATCAAAATGTTATAACAATGTATTTTAAGAATATCTATTTATTTTTCAAAATATCTTTATAAACTATATTTTGTTAAACTAATTTTTCATATAACAAATTACGATAATGATATCATTTAACGATCACTGATCGCTAATAGGCATAAGGGGGGGGGGGGGGGGGGGTGTCACAAAATATTAAATGGGTGAGAGATATTGAGCAGTTCTATCTCTTTATTGGTTCCAGAATTTAATAAAGTGTGTTTAAAATGAATATTGACAATTATGCTGTGGATGGAAATTTGGAAAATTCATCTGTGTATCGAACTTGTCTCAATTCTGAAGTTTTGTAGTTTCTATCTTTCAGAGATATGATAGCCAGAAGATTTCGTGCACACACACACACACACTGACCAATTGCCAAAAACTGCTTTTTTGGACTCAGGAGACCTTTAAAGTGTGTAAATCAGGTGAAAAATCGACATTGAATTTTTAGACCGAATAAAATACTTCCATTACCTATGGTAGTCGGTAATGGAAGTAAAAAATCACCTAGGAAGGTCCCCAGTGGCAGAAACATCGCGACACGGCGACATAGTTGCGGACACAAAAAAAGGACTTGCAGACAGTTTTTGACTGCGCTAATGAAAAAAATTAGTCTGGAACTTTCGGACACTCTTTGCCTGCAGTCAAAAAAAAATTGTCTGCAATTAATGGACATTTTTCACCTGCGACAATGCGCTACTGATGTATGACGTCTTAGATGCTCTCTGGTAGGAACTCTAGAGCCCTCCTATAGGTGCCTTGGTAGGAACCAGGGTGTCAACGATTTAAATCAATTGATTTCAATCAGTGATTTTAATCATGATTTAAATCAATTGATTTTTTTTTAAAAAATCATTGATTTAAATCAACTGATTTTAAAAAAATCATCGATTTAAATCTTTTTTAAAAATTTCTAGAATTTCTTTTCAAAATTTAAATCTAGTTAGTGCTGCCTTTTTCTTAAGTCTCCTTTCTTCTTTATTGTTGTCCTAAGAACACTCACTTGACCATTCTTATCTCTTCTCTTCAAATTCTCTCTTCTTGTTATGACCCTTGCATTGTTCCTTACCCTGCACCTGTATCCTTTAAGATTAGGAGGTAATAGAAGAGATTAACATTCTTCATCTGAAAAACTGTTTTTCTAGTTTATTGTCCTAGAGCTTACATGTTCAATTACAATTATTGCTGTAGCACATGGTTTTTACATCTTTAAGACACATGCAAAGACACATCCTTAATGGCTATTCTTTTGAAGTTTGTTGTACGTTCAGAACCATTCAATGGACCCTTATTTGAAGATAAGGTGGTGAAAGAAGTAAACGCTTTAGATTGGTGGAAGTCTTCCTCAGTATTAAAGGATTGCATTTCATCGAAAGAACTTTTTGTAATAGAACAACTTATGACTGCAAAGGCCACATCTGCAGGGGTTGAAAGAATGTTTTCAACCTTTGGTTTTGTGCATTCTAAAATAAGAAACCAATTAGGGGTGGAAAAGGCTGCCAAACTGGCATTTTTGTTCAAATCTTTGAATAAATAAAAATAAATACTAATATTGTTCCTCCTGTGTATTTCTGTAATAATATTTCTGTAAAGCTGTATTTCTAAAACCTTTCTTTTAAAATTTGTAAAGTAGGTCATTATGTGATTTGTCAATACTGCTAGGCTCTCGAAATTATCAACTTTGACAAAATACTTTAGGTAGTCATTTCATTATCTGCATACTAAACAAAGAAATATTTTATTTACAGCTTTGTACTATGAACAACTAGGTATTTACCAGCTCTATATATTGAGATTAATTATATTTAAAAAATATGATTGTCTTTAAATGTTTATGTGTGTGCATGATTTTATTTTTTAAAAATCTGATTTAAATAAAAAAAATCCGATTTAAATAAAAAAAATCCGATTTTTAAAAAAAAATCATGATTTTTTTACACCCTGGTAGGAACATACGAAACAGTGCTTAACAACGGTGACCTAGGGAGCCTAGATCTCCCTTGATAGACAGCATTATGCATGTATTCTTTTCTCCTGTTACCTGTTACTGAGATTCTATGGGAACATAGAAAAGTGCTAATTTCATTTAAAACTGCTCCAAAACTTCTCCACTTGAAAATCCACTTATAAAAAATTTTTGTATCAAAACTAAAACTAATATTTTTATTATTTATATTGTGTTGTGTTAAACATTGCTATAAAATGTTTAATTAAATGAGTTCAACAAATTATTTTTTATTGTTTATATTGTATTGTTCTGTAGTAAAATTGTATTCGTGTATTGTTGTACGAGATTCCACAGTTGTTAAGCTCCCCCCCCCCCCCCAAACATGATTGCCTCTATCAGCTTTCAGGTTTTTTGAGCGTAAGTCATTTTTACCCCTGATTACATGCAAATTTCGCAGACAAATTATGAAATTTTAAAAACCTGTTGCAGACAACTACAAAACTTTCTGCTACTGGGGGAAGGTCTACAATTCTACAAATAAAGCTTATAAAAGAAAATTTATGATCTGTCGAGTTTAGATTGCTATTCAGTCAAATGTGAAATAAATGGCAGGTTTTTTTTATCTACAATTTGACAGTAAAAATTTAAAAAATAATTGGAAAAAATTAATTCTTTAAGAGCTGTTTATTTTAGCATCATAAAGTTTGTATATTAACATTTATCAATAATTGTATCACATATTTTTAATTATAATCAGACTCAGAGAATGTAGACGAACACACGAATGCCATTCACAGAAAATTTTCGAAGTTTACAGACAGTTTTGACTTTTTTTTTTTTTTACACATTTCTTTAAAAAAATAATATATATATATATATATATATATACATGTAGCGAAATCTCATTTCTGGAATATTATTACATGATATTCAAGTTTTAACTCTTAGCCACAAAAATAAAATTAAAAGGAATTCCATTTAGAGCTGCATCAGTAACAGATAAATTTGTGATTTCTGCTCAAAAATTAGTTTTTGAGTTTAAGAATGTGTCAGAAACTGAATTAAAATTTCAGTATAGAAAATTTATGAAGAAAAGTGAAGAACTAATAAAACCTATGCTTTCCAAAGATTTTATAAGATTAAAAAGTTGCTGCATACTTAAAAAAAAATTCTCTCCAGTAAAACAGCACTTTTCAAAGACATAGAAATAGTTTCACAGGCTGTAACTGTAGCTACTATTATGTCTGTGGAATCAGTGTGTGAGTCATTGACATCAAAATACGAGTATCACAGTAATAACAGACGACATATTAGTAAAGAAACAGCCCACCATAAAATGAATATTTCTGTGAATGGACCTTTACCCACATAGTGTGACTCTGTAGTAAATGCTGCGTTGAATCAATTATTTATCAAGCAGAATGAGTGGCATTTTTTAAGGAATGGTTTATTTCAAAAACAGTAGAGAAAATGATGAGTAAAAGTTCATTATCATATTTTAATTTTTAAAAAATTGAAAATCAGGCTTCGAAATGCACTAGGACATCTCAGGAAGCATCTTCGTGTTGATTCACATAACTGTCTGTACTACCATTTTAGTGCTATGCTGTCTTGCAGAATCACACCCAGACACTGTCTTTTTTAGATTATGAAGATTTATTTAATTATCGAAATATCCACTACTGATTGTAGGTGAGAAAATTGATCGGCTTCAATTAAATAATCAAATCATACAAAATTAGTTTCTTATAAATACCACAACTTGCATATTGTTATTGAATGTAATTTTTCAGTTTATGGGGAAACATAAATGTCAGTTTTTATTTATTATTATTTTTTTTTTCTTATGAAATAATAATTTTTTTTTTCTCTCTGCAGGTGCTGCAAAAACTTGCCTGTTAAAGAGAAAAGGCAACATATAGAGAAATTTCAAGGCAACGTATAATTCTGATACCCTATTTATGGTGCTGTGGGGAATACGATTCTTAAAATCTCCTTTAATCCACAAATTAAAATGTTTTCAAACCATTCCCAGGCACACAAGATGAATGTATTAAAAAAGTATTTGACTGACCATTTCAAAATTGTCTTCTAAAATTGACGTGCCAGTCTGATGATCTTGCAAACGACCTTTAAAAGACATGCCTGTTCGAACAGGAGAATTTAATTCAGGAAAGCAGACTCTATTTTTTATAAATTATCCTTCCTGAATGCATTTGCCACATCCGAAATACCCATAATACCCTTTGAAATAAGAAACAAAAGCTTGAGCCGATGCATCACAGATTCTGGCTTTGAGTTTCACAATATAATTTTTACCAGAAACTGTTACACTATTATTTATTAACTCTTTAAATTCACCACCAAAACTTGATAGAAATACATTTGCATCGTTGGGTTTAGTTTTCCCACAATATGAACCTACAGGAGAAACAAATTTCCACCGCATTAGAAATTAAACAAAGAATGGGCTAAAATTGGCTGTTAGAGCTTTTTGCTAAAGGCAAGCTGTCAATACTAACAAACAATTTCAGTTCGGTGGGAAATGAAATTTTCAAATTTAGTATTTTTTCTCATCCTGCTGCTAAACAAAATTACAATCAATGCCAGGAAATACAGGTTTTGTTATTGCTTGACGTGAAGTTTTTAGAAGAGTCTATGAATCTGTGTAAATCACTAAAGCAGTTACGTTCAAGTGTTCATGAAGCATTCCGCATTCGACAGCTCATCTTTCAATTTTGTCAGTAAAAGAAATAGTTGATGGTTGTAAAAATGTTTCAAACTTTCTAATTTCAGATTCGCTGGAGAAAATTATCTGACAAATTACGATTTTATACATAGTCAGAAGTTAAATCAATTTCAGAAATCGTACTATTTTCTGCAATATTTTAATCATTAAAAAAATGCACACCAGGAAAAGTAGAAATATTCCAAGAATTTACATCAAAATCTGGACTTGTGTGCTGTGTGGGTTATCGGAGCAGAAGAATGTAAAAAAATTTGATTATCATTGGCAATAGTACTATTTTCACCTTCAGTCAAGGCCATTTCCACATTATTTATGTCAACATTTAGGTCTGTTGGGGACTGCACGACATTAGACCACAAGTGGGCCATGCAACCATGGATTTACAAAATTTACATTAGATGTTAATTTTAAAAAGTAATGTGCAATTAGTGTCACTGTGTAAATACACCAGTTAAAGCAATTTAATGTAATTTTTTAAATAAAAATGTATGAATACATATTATTTCTTCTTGGAAATCTTTTTAAAATTTAACCTGTAATTTAATGTCAAACCAATACAGGTAGGTTGGAAGTCATTCATTCATGGTATTTTGCCAAACAGTCCACAATTTATAGTACAGCCGAACCTCATTAACGTGAATTACTTTTAACATGAACTGTTTCTAGAACCCTTATCAAAAGAAGATTAGTTTAGTTATATGAAGATTAGTTATTGATAGCCAGAACTACTGATAACATGAACAAATTTTTTATCCCCCTTGAGATTCACATTAATGAAGTTTGACTGTAATTAAAACAAATTCAGCCTTAGAACGAAGCCCAAATAAAATTAATCTGTGTAATCAAATGGAAAATACATATGCATAATAAAAAGCATATATAAAAAAAAAAAAAAGTTAAGCAAATCACTTTTGATAAAAAAAATAATGAATGTATGTTTTTAAGCTTTATAAGTACTTTATGATTTTTTTTCGTATATTTTTATATTTTATCTAATAATTGCACAAAGTTTAATTTTAAACTTGCACAATATATATAGCAATAAGCAATATAGTTGTTTAACAATTTTCAAATATTTTTAACAATATCTTATGAACTTTATCTTATAAACATTTTTGCTTTCAACATTCTTTACGTGAGTTGTTTCTGATTTTGACGTTCACAGGAACTTGATTCTTCACGTTTTCCTTTTAGCAGCATTTCATTCATACAACCTGTCATCAAAAAATGTTGGATCATAATAATTACAGGCATTTGAATTAGTGATTACCTCTATAGTTTTATATCACAACCACCATTATGCATCACAATGTGAAGCCATCAGGAATTTAACTGCCTGTAATCAAATATGATCAAACTTTGTGGATGCAAGGTGATATGAAATGCTGCTAAAAAGAAAAGTCTGGAGGTGGTGTTTAAAATATTTGAAAATTGTATATGCAATACACTTATTATGCTGCTATTACACTTAAAAACTTTTCCCATACACCATTTGAACCGATTTTTGCTCTATGTTCTGGAGATCGAATACCAAAAGAGGGTTGCGAAAGCTCTCCAAAAAACTTCAGATCTCAGTGGATGGTGTCACATTCAGTCTATGCATAGAACCGGTTTGTAGCTGCATCTATAATGAATGAGTTCTGGGCATAGACCGAAAGTGGTGTGATTTACTGGGATCAGAAAAGGAGAGTGAAAAAAAATCAGTTTCAACAGTCAACATCACATGAAACATGCGCTCAGGAGTTTCTGGATTTGGGAAGAATGATTTACATATAAGCTCTGAATTAAGCCATTAGGTTTTATCTTTAATTGTAATATAAAGTTTTCATGTTTTTTAATAATAATAAAATGTAGAATTGATGCATTTTTCTACAGGGAAATAGGTGAATAATAATTAATATTCATTAGTTGTTAAGAAAACAGTATTTTTCTGTACTGATAAGTATAAAGGATTTAAGTCCATATTCTTGATTTTTCAGGAGACGAAAAATAAAGTTAAGCTAGCTAAAAACTAATCAGAAGAATCGATTAGGAAAAAGGGTTTATGTTGATTTATACCATTCAGTGATTGTCAACCTTCATTTAATAAACGGAAAAAATTGAATTAAATATTTTATATAAAGATTTATGCTAAATTTCTGACTTGAATCTTTTTTTACCTATGGATTTTCTCAAAGACTAAATGACATGGATTTAAATCCTTTATACCAATCGATAGAGAATTTTTTTCTGAGTCTGACAATGTACTGAACTCAAAATCGACATTTTTGGACTTAAATCCTTTATACTTATCACTACAGATTTATAGACATAAATTTTACTTTTAAAAATGTGATTTTCATATGGTATTAAAAGGAAATTTCATGACAATCGTTTCTTATTGTACTGTTTCAGGATAGTTAATGGGTACTTCATTTCAACTTCAACCATGTTAATGTGGGTTAGGTTAAAGCTTTGTGGGTTATCCATGTATGCTAGATTAATTTTATATTCAAAAATCTGGAGTGACTATTTGCCTTTCTGAGTACTATTAAGTAATTAATGGTTGTATGAATACAGTAAGAGAAGTTGTTAAATGATCAGAAGAGATAATTATAATAGTGTTTGAGTAATATTCTTCATATAGTGTGTTCTTTAACATTATTTCACTTAAAGTAATTTGAGCCTGTAGCCCATAAAGTTAATGAATTTCTCATTGTGTCACTGTAAATTAACTAACAAGGGAAGTATGAATCAGTAAAATTGCTATTGAAACCAAACCAAGCTTCAATTAAAGAGCCTGGTCGAAAACATAGGGCATATTAGAAATTTGCTGCAACAACTTCCATGAGGGGTGACATATGACCCTCTAATAGTTTTAGTTATTTCTATAAAAGCCAACAAAACATGCATTGTAATAAGAATGAATGGTGCTGTGGTAGCATGCTTGACTTCTGATGCGAAGGTCCTGGGATCGAGTCCCTGCAAGGGCGTTTTGTAATTTAATTTTTTATTTAAAATAAAATATTTATTTTTTACATTTTTAATTAAATTAAATCATTATTTTAAGAGAATTATCAATTATATTAAGATATATATATATATATATTTAAGTATTCCAGTTAATAAGTATTGACCATGAATTTATGAAATATATATTTTTATTTTTTTTATTTATAAAAAATAAAATAATATTTAAAGCTACGAATATAGTTTCTAATTTATAACAGTTATGATTAAAAGTAGAAAAATCATGAAACCATAAGTATTTTTCACAATTAGAAAAAGAAATACAAAAAGATTGATCACAATTATTTGAATTACAATTTTGTTCACTGTCAATTATTGTTCATCACGAACATTTTGTTAAATATTTGTCTTTTCGTCGAGATTACTAGATTTGTAAAATCTATATTTACCCAGATTTTGAATTTTTTGAGATGTAAACTAATTATGAATTTAAAATCATTTTGAGAAAATTTGTCATCGTGTTCAATATTATTATCAGTTCTTCCAACACCACTAAATTTGACAGTTGTTTAATGAAACATTTGAAATAAAACTTAAATGCAACATCGAATAGTTAAGCAACAGCTGTTGTTCATTCAGGATTTTTCGTGCAAAAAATTGCATGAATAAATAATACAATTGAGAGCAGACGATAACTCTGGATACTAATGTCGTTAAAAAGTAGTAATTAGAAATTTATATAAAACATAATCATTAAAAAAATTTTATCGGAATGTAATCATTAACAAAATTTTATCTGAATGAAATATAAAAGTATTTCCCATTAAATTATTAATTTCTTTAAATTTAATAAATAAATAAATACAATGGTTAAAAATTAAAAAGATTGTTAAATTGCCCACGCTGAAAAGGAAAAAAAAAAAAAAGTTTTAATATAATTAATATTTTCTCTTAAAATAATGATTTAATTTAATTAAAAATGTAAAATACAAATATTTTAGTTGAAATAAAAAATTAAAGTACAAAACGCCCTTGCGGGGCCTCGATCCGAGGACCTTCGCATCAGAAGTCAAGTACGCTACCACAGCACCATTCGTTCTTGTTATAACCTGTGCTTTGTCGGCTTTTATAGAAATAACTAAAACTATTAGTGTTTATATCTCGCCCCCATGGGGGTTGTTTCAGCAAATTTGTACTGTACCCAATGTTTTCGACCATGCTCTTTAATTTAAGCTTGGTTTGGTTTCAATAGCAATTTTACTGATTCATACTTCCCTTGTAAGTGCTACGGTGACCTATAGCATATATATAAACATTCAGGTCAGTTAATAAATGCATTCAGATGCTTTCGTGTTCACTTACACACTATGAAAAAAGTCCTGTTTGCTGCCAGAAATTTTCCGTTATGCAGAAAAATACGTTCTGTAAACGTAATTTTTCTGTAACTTTTGCGTATTTTCTGTCATTACAGAAAATTTCTGGCAGCAAACAGGACTTTTTTTTTTTTTTTTTTATGATGCACACACATATATATATGCGCACACATGAATATATCATCGTAAAAATAGCAAAAATGAACTCTGATATCTCAAAGTAAAATATTTGTCATAATTACAATATTTTCCTTACAAATGTATGTTTGGAAAGTATAAGTAGTATTGCTATTCCTTGTGGGAAATAAGGCTGATTATCTGTTTTGTGAATTTAAAAGTGGAGGGATCCTATTTATATTTGAGTATCGAGGGGGGGGGGAGAATTTACTCCCCAACAGACAAAATTTTCTGTAATGATTTGCAGAAAATTTATCTGTGATCTAGAACTGCTGAACTAAGTCTAAAATCATATGAAGCTATTAGCAGTTAATAAATTAAGTAATACCTACATCTAAAAAGTAAACAAAGAATGGTAATCTAGTGACACAATGCAAATTTTATTACTTTCTCTTATTCGTATGTGTAGTAGAGAAAGTATTGTTTTTGAATCAAATATCGAAAATTGAGTTTATGTTAAATTTACACATTTTTAGGTCCTATAAATCCGAAAATGTTTCGAAATCCGAATGTTTTTAGCAGTTAATCTGTGTATTTGTCTGTTATCAGCATATTTCAATAACAAATAGTAGCAGAAAGTCCATACTGTAACTCACAAAATATGCATCATATAGGGACGCTACACTAAACTTTTCTTTGAGATCAAGTAAGTAGTTTGTGAAAAGGTATCCAAGATAATTAAAATACATTGTCTTTGGGAAAATTTCAAGTAACTACAGTGTAACAAACATAAGCTGACTTAAACAAAATGGAATGAACAATTTTTTTTAATGGATAAAAACATGTTTTGTGTAGATTGTGATATGTAAATCATTCATCATTTGTTTACAGGCTACCTAAAATATTTGGAGCTATACTTGGAAATTGCTGGAATTATAATTCATCTTTTGTTAGGTGTTTTTCAATTGAGTCTAAATTTAAGTACATAATATTGTTCATATTGCATTTTGTTTATAGTCAATATACAGAGCTACCAAAAATTGAGCTAAATGTGAATTACAAAATTGTGAATATAATTGATGGGAGTGCTTCTATTCACATTATTATGTCGACGAACACTGTTCAGAAAGAAAAATTAGTTTTTCATAATCATACTATAAAAAAAGTATTTTTTAAATTTCAACTTTGTTTGTTCTTATATAATATATTCTCAGGTGCCTTGATTATGAAAATCCAATTTTTAGCGGTTAATGAATCTGTATGTATATCTATAATCATAATTTAAATAACCTTGTGTGTCACTCACATGACTTTCTCTTACCCTGCATTTCAGTATTATTAACCCTTTGCGGCGCAAGACAATTCGGATCATTTAAATTCTACTGCCACCGGAATTCATGAACTGAATTAAACTAAAAGAAATTTTAAATTTTAAGGCTAAAAAAACAGGCCTATTCTGATATGCTAAAAACGTAAATTTTTGCTAAAAAATTTCCGGAATGAATTTTTGCAGCTGGATCTTAAATTTTGCGTCCTCGCAGCGAGGACACCGCGCGTTAAGGGGTTAATGATAGATTGCATATTAAATTTTGAGATCAATAGCATGAGATAATAAAATTCAATGTACTTTTAAAACATTCTAAAATCATTTTAAAAACAGTTCTATTTGATGTGTAAGTCTGTGTGAAGGGGCAAACCCCTTAAAAAAAAAATCCAAGCTATTATTAATTTGCCTTCTAACTTAACCAGTCTTGATAAATGTTTTTGCAGGTAACCTAATACGAAATTCAAAATGCCAAATTTAAATTTAATGCAATTATTTATTTTTAAGTTATGTTAATAGCAGATACACATACAGATCAACTGCTAAAAATTGGACTTTCATAATCAGGCCACTTCAAAACTTGATATAATACAAAAAACAGAGTTGAAAACAGAACTTCAAAAAATACTTTATTTTCAGTATGGGTATGAAAAATTGTGCAGTATTCAGTGACATAATAAAATGTACAAAGCACTTGTATTAGATTCAATAGAAAAGACCATTTTGCTTAATTCTGTATAGCCCTGTATATTGTCTATAATCAATAGGCAGTATTAAGAACACTCTGTATTAAAAAGTTAGTCATATTTTAAAAACATTCAACACAAAAGGAATTTCGATTCCTGCCAGTATAGCCCCATCCAAATACTTCAATTGGTCTGTAAATAAATGATTTTCATACTACAATCTACACAAAACAGGCTTTTATGAATAGGGGGGGGGGAGGTTTATTTTGTTTTTTTAAGTCAGCCTATAGATGTTACGCTGTACTTACCAGATATTTCCTCCTATACATGTATATACAATGTATTTGAATTTACTCCGATGTCCCTGTACACAAACCTGCTTGATCTCAATGAAAAGTTTACTGTAGAATCCCTATATGATATGCATTTAGAATATCAAGTTGTCTACCAGTAGTTACCTGTTAGAATACCAGTTTAAAAGTGCATGATATTACAAGTCAACAAGAAATAGATTGTTAGGCTTTGCATACAATCTCCTGTTCCCAAGATTAATTTCAGATTTTATTCCACCAATACTGATCTTGTACTTCTGCAAAAGAAAAAAAACTGATGTGGACACCACATGACTTCCTTATACACATTTAGAAATATATACATATTGTTAAAAAGCATTATCATTAGACCCAAGACAGTTGACTAAAAATATTTAAAAAATGCATTGTCAACGTGTTCTGAGCTTTTCTGAAAGTTTCAAATGCCTAACTAGTCAAGAAGTCAGTTAAGGGGACCAAGACATGAAACAGCTTCAAAAAATCGATTTTTCAATTTTTGTCTAAAAAAATAGCGTATTTTCTGCTCTTTCTAAAAATGTATAATTTATGCCCTTTCAATGAAAAAAAAGCTGATAAATTTAGAATAAATAAATTTAAAAGGACATACCACGCCCATTTAAAGAGCTAAAAGGACATACCACGCCCATTTAAAGAGCTTCGAAAAGTGTAAACAAAGCAGGTTGCCCTCCAGTTCTAGACTAGATATCTTATCTTTCTTACTGGTACCATGGTTAGGAGACTCCCTGGTTCTTCACTATAATTAACTGATAATGTTCACCCCAAGCTGTGTGTTTTCTTCCAACAACTCACAGAAAGAAACATGGGAGTGATGGATGCTGTTATCTGTTTTAACGATGGTGTTAGCAGTCGGGCAAATGTTTTTAAAAGCATGGGAATTGTTCCGGGTCAGAATATGTGTGAATCCTTGAGGAAAATAGATTTTCGTAGAATCTCTGATGCAGAACTGAAACTTAAAAAACTATCAAAAGAGGATCGCAAACAAAAAAAGAAACTAAAAAAACAATTAGATAATGCAGAAATGAAATCTCAATCTGATTACGGTCCAGGAATGTTTTAAATGTACAGCTCTGATCTTTAATACTCATTCAAAGTGTTTTTTTCATTTTTCTGAAATTGTGTTTTTTCAATGTTTAGGTACATTTTGTAAAAAATCTACCAGCAGTACAAGTTTGAAATTTTACAGAGATATTTATGATATAAAATTCCAACTGGTGAACCTAAAATTTAAAAGTTTAACATTGTATATTTTTTTGTGATGGTCAATGTTTATTGGAAAATATAGGCTTTTTTTAATCTAGAAGTTCATAATTTATTTTTTTTTTTAAATTATCTTTGAAAATAAAATAAAAACAGGTTCACTGTATCAAGCAGGGTGTTTTGGATAATCATGGAAGATTTCAAGGTAAGGAGATACATAGTTTTTTTTTTAAGTGTACCAAAGTGTTCGATAGTATTTTTTTTTTTCGAGAAAATACATCATCCTCTTTATTGTGTCATATGAAAAATATTTTTCAATAATATGTTTTTTAATTATCAAAAAGATATTCTTGAGTGTGTTTTAAACATGCAGTAAAAAAATTATAATGATTTGTTAAGCGTGTAAGGAGATACAGGGCTGCAAATAATGGTGAAATATTAGTCTTTTTCAGTAGTCGAAAACGTCTTAGTCCCCTTAAAAATCGATTGCAAGATTTGTACTTGTAACGCTGCCGAAGGCAGCAGGCACCTGAAACAGTTCTCTAAAAGTAATAAAAAAATGCATTTTCACCATGTTCTGAACTATTCTGAAAGTTTAAAATGTCTAGCTGGTTGAAAAGTTAGTTAAATAAATTTTCTGTTGAATCATATAAACACTGCTAAAGGCAGCAGGTATCCAAAACAGTTGGCTGAAAATAATAAAAGCATTTTGAATGTGTTCTGGGCTTTTCCGAAAGTTTCAAATGTTTAGCTAGTCAGGAAGTCAGTTAAAAATCATTTGCAAGATTTATACTGGTAACGCTGCTGAAGGCATCAGGGATCCGATCCGAAACAATTGGCTAAAAGTATTTAAAAAATGCATTTTCACCATGTTCTGAACTATTCTGAAAGTTTCAAATGTCTAGCTAGTCGGGTAGTTAAATTTTCTGTTGAATCATATAAAAGCTGCTGAAGGCAGCAGGTATCCGAAACAGTTGGCTAAAAATATTTAAAAAATGCATTGTCAACGTGTTCTGAGCTTTTCTGAAAATTTCAAATGTCTAGCTAGTCAGGAAGTCAGTTAAAATTCGATTGCAATATTTGTCCAAACAGTTTTTGAGTTAAAGTTTTTTGTTTCATTATGACCAAAACCTTTGTAGTTTTGGTCATTATGAACCTAATTTTCTTAAATATCTCCAAAACGGAAAATCATACGAAGGCCAAAAAGGGAGGTGCACAACTGGATGTATAACAAACCTATGTACCAATTCGCAACTTTCTACGTCCAATCGTTTTTGAGTTATGTGACATATTGATACATGCGTACGACGTCACGAAACATGTGTAAAGTCGCTTATATCGCTAAGACGAGAGCTCGTGTTAAGACGACACTTGCAGGTGTACAACTAGACATCATGACAGTCACACATATAAATTGGCAACATTCAGCGATCATTCGTTTTCGAGCAATGTGAAACATAAAATCCATTTCGCAAATCGGGATTACTATAATTCCTTATACTTTGTATGAGGAAGTAAAAATTGGTGCAGAATTTTATGAAACCAACTAGAAATTTTCAAGGAATTTGAAAAAATAATAATGTCGCCTGTACAAAAAAAAAAAAAAAAAACAGTATTTTACAATGAGCAAAATATGTCTCATATTCTAATAAGATGATACACAAAGTTTTATCTGAAAAAGTTCCAGGTGTGATCTGAAAAAAAAAAAAAAGTTATCTTGCCAAATTTTTTGCCTGGGTAATGAATTCCATTAAAATTTACCAAAATTGGATATGGAATATACATTTAGATTTCATCCAAGTTTTATAGAAGTTACATAAAATCAGCATAACTGATGCATTTTTCTTTTTTTTTTCTTTCTCTTTCAAGCATTTTAATACTCCGTGATTTTAATGCACTTATTTTAAACAGGGAAGCCAAAAGCATTGGCCTTATTTTAAGCATATATTTTTAAATCCTGATATTGAAAATCAATATCACATTTATGTTTAAAATTAATCTCTGCATTATAAAAAACAAGGTCAATGTTTTTGGTTCCCCTGTTTAAAATAAGTGCATTAAAATTCTTAAAAGAGGAAGAAAGAAAAAAATGCATCAGCTATGTTGATTTTACGTAATTTCTATAAAACCTGGATGAAATCTAGATGTATATTCCATATTCAATTTTGGTTGATTTTACATGATTTAGATGAGATCTGGATGTATATCTTACATCCAAATCTAGTTGATATTACATGAAATGGCTGAAAACACAATGTTTCATTTACATCCAAATTTGGTTGATTTTACATGAATTGGACAAACTCTGAATGTCTTACATAACAAGTTGGTTGATATTACGTACCAACTAAGTCTTAAGGGCCATGTTACAACTTTGCTTGTGACATTTCAACCAAAAATCAACCAAAGCAGACAGCAAATTTCAACGTAATGGGACGTAATATTTGATCGCGATTACGTAATATCAACCTAATCGGGATGAAGTGTGTTGTGTGGGACAATACTAATATCATCAGTTGTAGGCCACACATAAATATCTTTTTGTTGTTTATATGGTCGCATGAACCTGACTGAAAAAAAAAATGTGGTCCATCTTGCGAGGGAACCGAAATCGCTTGGCCAACAAACTGCTTCCTATTTCCTTGGCCTGTATCTGACTGCAATTCAAATAAAAGAAAGTCTCCATTGTTTATTTCATTAAATTCCACTTTTTTGTCAGCAAGCTTTATTTCACCCTTGTCTTCTACAGTCTGAAATTCGTCTTCTGTCTCACTATTATCATCACAAATGTTATCATCACAAAGATTTCATCTTTTTAAAATATAAATATGTTGTAGGGGCAAAGTGAAATAGAGTACTTCACTTTGCCCCATCTCTGAATAGCTTTTTCACATTGCCCCTTTTACTTTGCCCCGCATGTGCATAACAAATGTTAATGCAAAATTCAAAGCAAAAGTAAGTCTAATATTAAATAAACAAATACTTCACAGAGCAGCTGAAATATCTAATTAATAGTTAAAATATTAATAATGAGAACTTTGCCATTATATAGTATCAAAAAATGTTATTTACTTACCAAATAATATTACAATATAACCACTCAGTTTGTAAAATGGCTACTACCATCATATGTAATTGATATTTGTAAAATTTTCTGACTGATACTTATCAACTAGATGGGAAGCAAAATAATTAAAATATCGGCAGCTAGATAGCACTGCATACAGAACAACTATTTAACCATTTCACCTTGCCCCACTATTTCACTTTGCCCCTGGTTCCCCTACTTGATTTTAATATTTCAATGATATACTTTATTAAACCTCAAATATATATATATATATATATATATATAATAACTTACATCTATAATTAATTAATAATTAAATGCCTAAAGTTAAATGAAAAATAATTATTATAGATGAGTTAAATGTAAATGCGTAGGAAAATAACATTCAGTTTAAAACTTTAAGTTTGTCTTATAACATTGAAAATAATTATAATATATCAGTGTAAAGAAAAAAAGTCCAAATGATTTATTAGATAAATCAACCAACATGAAGAAATTCTGGAGTTTAGCTTTTTCTAGAGATAAGCTAAAGAACGGACAATACCTAATCCTGCCGACAGCTGTCACCCGTGTTAATGTATGGGAAAATCTTGTTTCCGTAATTACATATTACCTAATGAATATTTTCCAATTCTGTTTCTATTTTCAGAAATTTTATAAGCGTTAAATTAGTACTTTTTTTTTACCAAAAATGTTTTTATATTTTTTTTAGTATTTCATTTTGCTATTAAATAATGAAGAAATTGCACTATAGAAAAAATCGCATATTTGACCTCAAAATTAGAATGTAAAATTTTATAAAATCAATATTTTGAAAATGGATACAAATTTAACGGTTTTTTGACTGTGAAAATGGAATTTTAAAAAATACATTTGGTAATAAGTAATTGTGGGAATAAATTTTCCATAGAACAATATTGGTAACAGCTGTCTGCTGGATTAGGTATTGTCCCGTAAATCGTCCATAAGTAAACTAAAAGATGATTTTGGGAAGCCTTAAATCATCCCACCATTGTCCAGAGGATAAACTTATGACAATAATATAAATCCTAAAGGTATCCTGTGATCGTCCATAAATAAGTTTTAAGATGATTCCAGGAAACATTAAATCATCCCATTATTATCCAAAAGACAACTTCAAAACAATAATATAAATCGAAAATTCGTTCTGTGTTTGTCCAGAGGACATTTATAGGACAAAAACAGGACTAGTGGGGGACAGTGCAGAGATCAGAAACTGTCCTGAGATAGTCCCAGAAATGTCAGAATAAGATGTCCTGTGGATTGACGTAGGAGTGACATTTGGATGTCCAGTGGTCGTTCTCTGATAGTCTGATGGACGTTTTTGGCAGTCCAGGGGACGTTAGAACATCCTAGAAAAGACATCCTCTGGATGCCTATAGACGTCTCTGTGCTGTCTGGGTTCACACACAAATAGTTTTTCTCCGGTACGAATGCGGAGATTACTTTTTGGGAAAATGTTTTAGAAAATTCTTCACACTCTGTGGCTTTACCCTTGTATGAATTCGATTATGCCTCTTACATTAGTTATTTGAGAAAATCTTTACAACATTTTTACATACATATGGTTTTTCTCCTGAATGAATGCGAAGATGATCTTTTAAACTACTCTTTTGAGGAAATCTTTTAGAATATTTTTCCTAATTTTTTTCTATTCCTACATAATGTCACGTGTTAACTTTTAACTGCTTTGCTCCTGTCCCTGAACTTTTAATTAATTTCAATAAATAACCACATAGTATCATACTAAAAGATATTTTAGAAAATTTTTCATACACTATGGCTTTTCTCCTGTATGAATTCCAAGTTGCCTCTTTAGATCAGTTAATCGAGAAAATCCTTTACTCATACATTTTTTTTTATTCTGTATGAATTAGAAGATGTTTTTTTAGACTTGATTCACTAGAATACCCTTTGGAACATTTCTCACACACATATGGTTTTTCTCCTGTGTGAATTCTAAGATGTGCTACTAGATTGCTTTTATCAGAAAATCTCTTAGAACATTCTTCACACACGTATGGCTTTTCTCCTGTATGAACGCGAAGATGGCGCTTTAGACTACTTACTCCAGAAAATCCTTTCGAACATTCTTCACAAACATGTGGCTTTTCTCCTGTGTGAACGCTACAATGTGCCATTAAATTGCTCTTATGAGAAAATCCTTTAAAACATTCTTCACACACGTATGGTTTTTCTTTAGTATGGATTCTAAGATGACTTTTTAATTCACTTATTCGAGAAAATACATGAGAACATTTTTCACACATATATGGTTTTTGTCCGGTATAAATGCGAAGATGATCTCTTAAACTACTCTTTTGAGAAAATCTTTTAGAACATTCTTCACACACATATGGTTTTTCTCCTGCATGAACGCGAAGATGATCGCTTAAACTACTCTTACGAGAAAATTTTTTAGAACATTCTGCACACACATAGGGTTTTTCTCCTGTATGAATGCGAAGATGGAGCTTTAGACTGTTTACTCTAGAAAATCTTTTAGAACATTCTTTACAAACATGTGGCTTTTCCGCTGTATGAACGACAAGATGTGCCGTTAAATTGCTCTTTTGAGAAAATCCTTTAGAACATTCTTCACACACGTATGGTTTTTCTCCTGTATGAATGCGAAGATGATCGCTTAAACTACTCTTACGAGAAAATTTTTTAGAACATTGAGCACACACATAGGGTTTTTCTCCTGTATGAATGCGAAGATGTTTTTTTAGACTCCCCTTGTCAGAAAATTTTTTAGAATATTCTTTACATACATAGGGTTTTTCTCCTGTATGAATAGGAAGATGCGCCATTATATGGCAGTTACGAGAAAACATTTTAGATCATTCTTCACATATGTTGTATGAACGCGGAGATGTCAGAAAATCCTTTGGAGTTTGGGGTGCTACTAAGAACACATCGAAATGTTTCGATGATCGAAAGTGACGTCACTTTGACGTAATGTTTCGATGCGAATTTGAATTTTCGATCACTTCGTACTCTGAGCCAAACGCATCGAAAAGTTTTGATGGTAAATCCATCAAAACACTTTCCATGAGGAATTACTGAGTGAAACTGTTTACGATAGCTCGTTTCTTGATACTTTTCGTCTGCTACTGCTAAACGGAAACATGTTTGTTTTTATTTTTAATGTGAATGGGTAAAATAAGTTTTTTTCTCTATATGTACACTGAAGTAAATTTTTTTGTTATGTTGGGCTTCTACATACGCATTACGGAGTAATATGCACGGTTATTTATTTATTTTTAAATAAAGATATCTTAAAACTTCACTGACGGTTTGCAGTGTTTATAATTTGAATAATCTCTGAACTTTATATTGGTAATATTTTTCAGAAGTGTTAATTATCAAAAAATAACTAATTTTAAAAAAAGATCGTTATTATTATTATTTTTTTTTTTATTATTATGCTGTGATTTGCCAATAGGGCAGTTCCTTGTTTGTAAACAAGCATCTCAACTATTATGAGTGGTTGGCAAAAACGCTTGGGAAAAGCATAGCGATGGCGGATCACCAATATAGTAAATTGCGCGGGAAAGTCGAGCGCGCTTTTTTGCCAACCACCAGATGTCACGAGGAAATGCTCTATTATCAAATCATGTAAAGTTTTCTTAGTTTAAATAGCTAAATAACAATGAGGCATTAAATTTTAAATTTTAGAGATAATAAAATTCTTTTATTGATAAAAATATTGGTTTTTCACTTTTAGGTATATACATAATTTTTATTAAATTGTTTTGATATTAACTGGATGAAAAAACCCTCTTGTAAATATCACAAATGTCACCATATGAGCATCTAGCTTTCTTATTTATTTATAAATATATATTGTAAATAAGAGACAAAGTGAGATAAAACATATATATTATGGGGCAAATTTTAAGTGATGCGGCATGCTTGTTTTGTGCTCTCAAGTTCAAAACTGGGGCCATTATGGCATGCCTGTGTTTCTTTATACTATAATCCAACTATAATCCAATTGGAATAATTTGATTTGAAGAAAGTTCTACAAACAATTTCCAGATTTATTGTTGGCAAAAGTGAATCAGACTGATGAGGTATCGTCTGTGTGTCGTCTACAATTCTGAATATAATTAATATTTTATGGGACAACACAAAATTATTCCGAGGACGTACTATAATCATCCAAATGATGTCAAATTAATTTGAAAAATGAATATAATTAATCAGGTGTATTCTTATTATTGGCGTTTATAATAACTGTAGCTCCTTTTCCGGACTACATAAAAGAATTTCGTACTATTACGGTCTATTGTCGGTATTTCTTAAAAGTGTATTTTAACATGGTTACACCCCATTAAACATAATGAAATTTTATTAGAATTTTAAAAGAATGTTTTTCTGTTAAAAACTGTGGGGAACGAATTGGTATTTAGTGTACAGGGTTACGCAAAATATTTCCGATATGCTATGTAATCTTTTTGCATGAAATTTGGTGCAAATATTTATGAATTTCAGGGAAATAATACAAGACCGTCAGTTATTAAGAATACATATATATGATATGCAGATAGATATAGAAAGAGGGATACAGCGAAGGGGGGCGGCAGCCCCCCCTCAAGAATGTATCTGATTATGGTAACAAGTCAATCGAATCAATATATACTATTATATAATAAGGAATAAATAAAAATGACCTGTTGAATAATGCCTGATGCAAATAGGATCTGCAGATCTACTAGTTAAAGTTAGCATGTTGATTTTCTTATGCTAATAAACATTTGCGTAGTGATAACGTTATATGGGCGGCAGATAAATGCTTGCCTCAGGCGGCAAAATGCCTAGCGCCGGCCCTGCTTATATCATATTTCAAGCCGACGCTACCTCGATGTCTTTGTCGATGCGTCCATCTTGTTTACAAATATTTTACCAAGATCAGCGGCTTTCTCTGATTGGCTGCAAGGCAACTGCCATTTTTCGGTTAGTTTTTTATCGACATTGTCCAGTGTTGGCCAATGCTGTTGAAACTCGCAATATACATAAAAAGTCTTCCATACATTTACAGAATTTAAAACATTATTAATATGTTTTCTATACTCTATCAATTTAATAAAAAGCAAAATATGAACGAAAAGTTGAAATATAAAACTTTTATGAACTTCCAATATTGTATTACTAATATTGGCCAACAATGGCCAATGTCGGTTAAGAGCGGCACAAAATGTACGACATTAGCCAGTGTCCGTCATCGTTGGCTAATGATGGGCCAACGTTGGCTAATATTGTTGTGCTACTGGGGAATGTCTAAACAAGAGTCTTTGGAAATTTTATTTTATTTCATTGTAATTTTTTGTCAAAATGTCAAGTATTTTAAAAATCATGTTTAATTGGGAAAATTGTACTGTTTATTAATTTTTATAAAAGGGTAATCTATAGTTGCCTTTTAAAGTACCTTTATAATATTAGCATTTAAAAATGCAATCAACGCCCTGTGATCGAAACCTGACCATTTTTTAAGCAGACATTCAAACAGTAAATACATAATTTCAAAACTTCCATGTAAACAGTATTTTTAATAATTAATTTATTAGAAAAAAAAAAAAAAAAAAAACTATTAGGCTTTTTATTTACATGATGATTCAAATCCCTATGAAAGTCTCTGTTTCTCTTTATTTACGTCTCAGTCCTACTGATAGAAATTCTTTGTCCGGCATTTGAAAAGCGTAGAACATTGAACAGCAAACACTATATCGAAACAGCTTTAAAGAGATTTTCTTTTAAAAAGAGAGAGAGAGAGAGAAATAGAATGAAAGCCCAAAATTTATTTTTGTTTTCTAATAGATATAAAAACCTCTACAAAACAAAATTTCATTTAGTGTGACAACATGTTTTCTTAATCTATTCTTCCTTATACAAACATGCGGTAAGCGTGTTTCATCCCATAGCAACAGTTACTACATCCATTTCTTAAAATTTCTTTGATACAGCTTTAGTATAGGATCCCTTGGCGGATTTTAAATTTTTGTTATCATTTTATCGGTGAATTAAAATGGCTATCGCAGTTGCGTAAGTAAAGATTTTGGCGATAAACATCCAAGGTACTTTGGTGTAAATTTTGTCAAAGGGTCCAGCTTTTGAATGTTAGTAATTTTAATGCTCTCCTCTTATATAGGCTAAAAATATACAACAAATTTCATGTTTGTGCATGAATATATACATAATAGTTCCCGAATTACAGGGCGCCGTGCTCGAAGCTCACATGCTTCAAGCTCACAGTAGGGAAATCGTGTCTGAAGCTCAGATAGATTAGTATCTCGTGTCCCAAGCTCACAAATATATTTACCCCTTTCCCCCGACTTATCAACTTGACAGGTGGGATTAGATTAGACCGTGGCCGTAGCGAACGTAACTCGTATCTCAAATAGAGCAGGCGCACGTGGCGTCACTGCGATAAACATTGACAGATGATGCCGCACATGCTTTAGAATGCAGGTAAAAGTGGGATAAAACACCATTGCTTAGCGTTACAAGCTTAGCTACATACTTCCATTTCTCCAATATTTTTAAAACGATTCACATTTCTGCTAAGATTAAATCACTGTTATTGCTTCTTTTATAAATAGATAAATATATATGGAGGCTTTTAATTGAAAAATCTGTATTAAAATACTTTTAATACACAGAAATGAGATTTTTCAGCTTTTCAGCTGATTTAAGCTTTTTTGAACATTTAGCTTTTCAGCTTTTTTTTTTTTTTTTTCTTTTTTTAGTTTTTTCAGCATTTTTTATAATTCTGGTGTGTATTTGTTCTTTCTTTATACATTGAAGATTAAAATAAATATTTATTACTCTAATATAATGGATTTTGTCATTGAAATTCTAGTTGTCTTGCCTTTTCGTACAGTTTCAGTTTTTTTATTTTTTTATATATTTCTGCAAATCTCATCCCTGAATATAAAAATATTTTTTTCTATGGGAGATTATAGAGAAAAAATAATTAAAGAGTTATTTAATATAAAAATATAATTAAAAATGATTGCCTTTATTAAAAATCAAAATGTTTAATAATAAAATTAATTTGTTCAATAGAACTATTTGAGCTTTTAATTGAAAAATCTATTTCTAAATATTTTCATTAAAGATTAAAAAAAAAAAAAAAATATATATATATATATATATATATATAAAATCTAGAAACCTAATTTAACTAATATATATATATAATAACTGAATTAAATTAATTGAGATTGTTTAGTATTATTGTTCCGGCTTTTAATAGAAAAATCTTTACTAAAAAATTTCTTATATTATTAAATATTTATTTTCTATGAACGATAATAATAATAATAATAATAAAAGCTAGTTAAAAAATCATCCAATAAAATATTCTAATTAAAAAATAACAAGTTATTAAAAATATAACATTTTACAATTAATTGAAATTACTTAATACTATTTTTTTTGGATTTTTAATTTAAAGGCCTATTTCAGTAGCCGAGCGGTTCTGCTCTCCAAGCTGATAGATTAGTGTTAGTGTTATGTCTGGGAATAGGGCCGATTGTCTACCCTAGGGTCCTAAACCCGAGGGGGAGTGCCTTCCATGGCGGACTTTCTAAGGGGTCCTAGCCCATATTTACGCAAGCTTATAAGAAAAACCACGGAAAACTCCGAATGACTAAGCCGACGAGCACGGACCTGGGATCGAACCTGGCATCTCAAGTCTACCAGCTTTGAGCACAGAACCGCTCGGCCGCTCGTGGGCCTTGATAAATTGGAATTCCCGGGTTCCTGCTAGTCAACCTAGAAATTCGGAATTTTCCATGGTTTTCTCTGAAAATAGCATATACACAGGACAGGGCTTCTTAGAAAGAACTCTCATGAAAGGCATTTCAGCCAGGCTTAGGACCTGCATGTTGTCAATCAATGTGTTTTAATGCTTAAACCACAACCACCAAAATATTTTTAATTCAAAAAGACTTTTTTTTAAAACATATAAATGATTATATACAAAAAATATAATAATTAAAAAATCGTTTAAGATTACATTCTAATTAAACATAATTTAATTATTAAGAATATAAATTTAAACTAATTAAATTAATTGAGATTGCTTAATACTGTTGTTTGGGCTTTAAAAGGAAAAACATAATTCAAAATGCTAAACATAAAAATATTTTTTTCTATAATTCATCACAGAAAGTAAGTAAGTAACTGAAATTATTTTACTTAAAAAAAACTTTAAAAGAAAGAGTAAATTAATTATCTAATAGCTAAATGAATTATCAAAAATATAAATTTTAATAATTATATTAGCTGTGATTCCTTAGTACAATTTTTTATGCTTTCAAAAGAAAAATGATCTAAAAACACTTTTAATATTAAAAGATTTTATTTTCTGTGAATAATTATGAAAAAAGAAAAAAAAAAGATAGTTAAGGATCTAATTAAAATTATTTTATTTAAAATATTCTAATAGAAAGACTAAATTCATTAATTAATTATCAAAAAACTAAACCTATTATAAAAAATAATAATACCAAATTAGCTTAGATTGCTTAATACAATTTTTTCTGCTTTCAGTAGAAAAATTTATTTTAAAATACTTTCAATATTAAAATATTATAATTAAGTTAGTTGTAATCGCCGAATAAAATTATTTGGACTTTTAATTAATAAGCCGAGAAGTTCTGTTCTCCAAAGTAGTAGACAGAAAGTGCCGGGTTCATTTCGAGGTCATGGTTGTCGATCCTCATGTTCTCAGTCGGGTTTAACCCCTAAACTACCATCACGAAATTATTATTAATATAAAAAGTTATTTTAATCAATGATTATATAAAAAAAATAATTATTAATATATCATAACTAAAAACTAATTTAATTATCAAAAATATTTTTTTAATAATTAATTTAGATTACTCAATATCTTTTTTGGGGCTTTTAATAGAACTATTTCAATATACTTTGTAATATAAAAAGATATCTTTTGTCATGCTTACAGAGCAAAGAAATAATTAAATTATATTATTTAAAAAGTCTAACATAAAATTTTACATTAAAATATACGCAATTTTACTAATTAAATTAGCCGAGCTTTTTCAAAACTATCCTTTAGTCTATTATTCGAAAAATATATTTCAAAAGACGTTTACTTAAAAAAAATATTTTTTTCTATTAATTATCGAAAATATTAAAAAATATGTAATCAAAAATTAATTTAATTATAAAAAACAGAATTTTTTAATAATTAAGATCAGTTGAGTTTTCTTTTTCAATTATTCTTTAATTTTTTTTAGCTGTTATTCATTTTTCCTTTGAATTATTATGTATAAAAAAAAGTATTTAAAAAAGTTTCTTTTTTCTTCTTCTTTTTATTTATTTATTTTTTATACTTAGTTAAAAAAGGTAATTTAATTTTTTAAAATACACATTTTTAATAATTAAATAGGAAAGGTCCATTGATACTATTATTTAGACTTTTAATAATAATAATAATAATAATGTATTTTGTACTAGTTTAGTAGTTTCTATTAAAAAAAAAAAAAAAAAAATCATATTACAAGCGAAAAATATTTTATGTTATTTATACAGACGATAATTCAAACTTAAACAAAGTCATATTTGAGGAAGTCTCGTCTATGACTCAGATTTATTTTTAAATTAATTTTCCTATGAAACATACGGACATTTCACTTGAAGAAAGGTACATAAAATTCGAATCAATTCGAGGTCGTGGTTGTCGACACTCGTGTTCTCAGTCGGCTTTAACACCAAAACTACCATCACGAAATTTTTATTAATATAAAAAGTTATTTTAATCAATGATTATATAAAAAAATAATTATTAATATATCATAACTAAAAACTAATTTAATTATCAAAAATATTTTTTTAATAATTAATTTAGATTACTCAATATCATTTTTTTGGCTTTTAATAGAAGAACTATTTCAATATAGGGGAACCAGGGGCAAAGTGAAACGGTTAAATAGTTGATGTGTATGTAGTGCTATCTAGGTGCCAATATTTTAATTATTTTGTTTCCTATCTAGTTGCTTAGTATCAGTCAGAAAATTTTACAAATATCAATTACATATGATGGTAGTAGCCATTTTCCAAAATAGATGGTTACATTGTAATATTATTTGGTAAGTGAATAACATTTTCTGATACGCCAAAAAAGTGGAATTTAATGAAATAAACAAAGGGGACTTTCTTTTGATTGAATTGCAGTCAGATAAAGGCTAGGGAAATAGGAAGCAGTTTGTTGGCCAAGTGATTTTGGGTCCCTCGCAAGATGGACCACACATTTTTTTTTTTTTTTCAGTCAAGTTCATGCGGCCATATAGACAACAAAGAGACGTTTATGTGTGGCCTGCAACTGATGATATTAGTATTGTATACTTTAAAAAAATACTAGGAAAGTTGTGCAAAGTAAAAGAACTGAGACATGGACAAATTTGTTTCAGCATAACTTCAAAAGAATTATAGAAGTTCATGTAATGAGAAAAATACTTTTACATTTCACTTTGCCCCATGGCTGGGGCAAAGTGATAATTTTATACTATCATCTTTCATCATAAATACACTACAGAAATTCAATAATAAAATTTCAAGAAAATTTCTATTAAAAACCAAAGGAATAATAAATTACATAGTGTAATCTTTCAAATAAATTTCCAATTTGTTCATTAATGAAATTGTCATTCTTTTTAAGTATTTCACATTGCCCCACGTTCCCCTACTTTGTAATATAAAAAGATATCTTTTGTCATGATTACAGAGCAAAGAAATAATTAAAATTATATTATTTAAATAATCTAAAATAAAATTTTACATTAAAATATACACAATTTTACTATTTGATGTGGCACTCACACTATTTTAGACTAAAATTTGATAACAATGTATGTTTTCATTAACATTGACTGCCAAATTTATACTCCAATCATAACTTTTGAATTATAACTTACTAATATTTTACCAGAAATCGACTTATCAATTCGTTGATAATTTAGGTGGGGGTGTTATTGTTATTATTATTTTATTTATTTATTTATTTTTTGCAGACTGTACCTGCGTATTGTAAGTTCCGATTTCTAGTTAAAAAATACTTACAACAATTAACTTTGATAACAAGGGCATTCCACAAATTATGTGTAGTCTTATATATAATCTGTGAATTCTATATAAAATATATATAGTACTTAAGATTGACTTATTAAATAAAACTGCGTTAAATAAATACACGAACAAACATTTCGGGCCATTATTCTTGATATACTATATTTTTTATCCATCCCCGAAAGTATTTTTGTTAAATTTATGTAAATAAGCAGAAAATAATTTTATTTAATAATTTAATTCCTAGTTCCTGCCTTAGTTCAAAAAATATCTCATCAACTGAATTGCGCTTCAAAAACCATCTTCCTCGACCTTCTCCCCCCTCTGCTCTTCGGAAAAAGGGATTAGTCTCTTCCCACCTGTCAAGTTGATGCGTTGGGGAAAGGGGTGAATATATTTGTGCGCTTGGAACACGAGATATTGGAGTATGTGAGCTTCAAACACGATTCCTCTAGTGTGAGCTTTAGATTCGTGCGCTTGGAGCACGACACCAATTACAGAGGGGTGATTCATGTCAAATAAATGTGGATTAAAAAGTATGAAATATGATAAATAATTATAACAAGGATGAATTATGATAAATAATTTCTTTGTTACAATTTTTCAAAACAGAAAAATTATTTCAAAATATGTATCTTTCTCAATTTTGTGGACATATGATACATATGATTACCCTACTTTATTTGGGATTTAATAGATGACCTCTTTGTGATGTAGTAGTTTAATCTTCAAAATATATTTTTCGCATAATTATTGATACCATCCTAAAAATGAAATAAGGCAATGACCAATAAAGCTGAACATTTCCCCGCGAGCAAGGGAATTCTTACCCCCTCCCCCAAATCCCTATGACAAAATTTCGTCTTTTAGCTTTTCCCCTGTTTTTCCTAGCACGGGCCGCCACTGCTTTATACCATTCAGTGATTTTCAACCTTCATTTAATAAAGGGAAAAAATTGAATTAAATATTTTATACCAAAGATTAATGCTAAATTTCTGACTTGAATCTTTCTTCTTACCAATGAATTTTCTCACAGACTAAGGGCGTGTTCAGTAGAGCGCCCGATCCACGACCGGTCGAAAGATTCCGAGCCAAAGCGTTCAGTGGTGTCGACCGATCGAGAGCGATCCAGAGTCACATCGTTCAGTGGAATGGACCGATCTCGACCGGTCGTGGATCAGAAAGCCCAGAAAAATTTCTTGATCCATTGGGTCACGTGATGGATCAAATGCGCAATAGGTTGAAAATCAGGCTCTGATTGACATTACGCAGTGAAAACCTGAACTGAACACCTGTTTTTGACAATGATTGTTTATTTGTTTGATTAGCTGAGGATTAATACAGATGTACCTATTTATATGCATTGTTTGTGCTGTAGAAAATAAGGTAAGTAATTCCATAAAATGCTAAACTATATTATGTTTATTTATTTATTGTGTAAAAAAGATTTTTTACGTAATAACGATTTTCGATACGTAATTTTTTTTATTGATGAACGTAACATTCAAACATAAAATTAAAACAAAAATTTACACAATTTTAATTGAAACAAACAAAAAAAAATATATATATATATATATTTTTTTTTAATTCGGACGCTATCATATTTTGTTAATTTAATATATAAAAATAAGCTGGGAAGAATTATATTTCTTTTTTTTTTCAGACAAAGCTTTTCATTCATGCGATTGTTTTTTGTTTACAAATAGAAAAGTTTGTAAACGATTGTATTTTTTACCTTTAAAACAATAAGTTAACTATAAGTAAATAAATTAAAATCCTTCCACATATTTTTAATTTAGGTAAAAATAAGTTTAAGATGTCAATTATTAAATTTAATAAACCAAACAGACTGTAAAAAAAGTAGCTATAAAATTATGCAGTGTTGTTTACATTGCTAGTTTATTTTAATATTCAGTCGGTAATAAGAGAAAAAGCTCTTTATATTGATTCATAAATCGAAGAATAAAGTAAGATTATTTTTTATATAAATCCATTACTGAACAGCATATTCCATATTTTATATAATTTATTATTTTTTTTTTTTTTCAAAAACGTTTTTGTTGTACATTTCTGTTCATAATAAAATTCGAAGAGAAAGAAAGGTGTTTTAAGTGCTCATTTAAGATAAATCTACTCTGCTCCTTTAAAAATAAATGTAACGTAACATTCTTAACATTTTCATGATTAAAATTTATACGTGAATTTAGAAAAATCATAACCAAAGTAATGTATATTAGTAATTTGTCAGTACAATCAATTAATAGCTTCTTATTTTTTGTTAGCAGAGTACAGAATTCTACATTAATAAGAAAGAAGTAAAACTGTTATTACATAAAAGCTCTTTCTTTCTTTTTTTTTTTTTTTTTTTTTTTCTTTTTTTAAAGAAAAAACGTAATATAGTTTAGCATTTTATGGAATTACGTATTAAAAGTCCAGACAAAATAAACAGAAATACAATAACTTGCTAATTGCTAATACAGGTCAAATTAGATAGATGGCGCTGCTCCTATCACGTCAAAATTTTTCCAAAGCGTTCAGTAGATTCCTGGCCCGATCCAAGACCGGTCCAGGATCAGTGACGTCATCGCCCGGTCGAATTGCGATTTATGAAACAATTTCAGCGACGAAGATTAAGCAAATACAGAGCAGCAATTGGTCAGACGTAATTACTGTAGGAGGAGCCAAAGCTGACAATTCAATGAATCGTTCTTTTCATGAATCTATCAACACAAACACAATGACAACATGGCTCCGTCTTCGTAGACTATTGCTAACACTTACAAATACAAAATAAAACGTTAATTTGAGTACAGCGGTTATATTGTATTTACTTAAAAAATCTTATTTCTACAGCACAAAATTGTTCAGATTTACTGTATTAAATTTTTAAAATATTTAGTAATTATTGCACTGTAATTATCACATATATTAGTTGAAACGGTATTTTCCATTAAACATAAATATACCATATTTTAATCCTGTATTTTGGTTGGCTGACTTATTTATTTACATTTATTTAGTCACTTACATAAATAAAATGATTCATTAATATCCAGATTAAAAAAGATTGTCATAAAAATACTTTCATGCTTTTTATGATAACATTAAAAAAGCCAGCCTTAGCCTCCTCTTTTTTTTAATGTGCATTAAAATATTTGAAATTGCCATGTATTTGTATAACTAAAAGGTAAAAAAAATCTTATCTGGTATCTTGAGGAAAAATATGTACACTGAATTTCATATTGAAAGTTCTATCTCAATTTCATTAGTAAATATTTATTTTTCATAATATTATGATGAATTTATTTTTATGAAACATAGTGTATTGCATGTTACTTGTGACTTTTTTGAAATTCCTGAAAAAATTAAAAAATGTCCTAAAAGACCCTAATTATAAGTTGTCTTAAATTCCTAAAATTTTGTAGATGTTGTGCTACTTATTGTTATTTTAACAACCCAAATCAAGCAATGAAATTCCAAACCCATTTTGTAATGCTGCACTGTGTTTGCTAGAAAAAAACAAAAAAAAAAAAAAAAAACAGTTATGCTAATTTTTTTTTTCATTATTATTTATTTATTTTTGTCTCATTTGCAGAATTCCGTGAATTTATTTCTTCAATCTTTAAAAAAGTCACGGATATCGTTCATTTTAAAAATAGAAACTCCATAGAACGATCGGTGATCAAATGTTCTACGAAAGCTCCCAATTTCCAGTCTTGTACCATCTACAACATAAATGTCAATATTCGTTTGAAACATACTTTATGAGATTCTAGAACCTGTAAAGAAATAGTATTATTAAATATTTCTTTGCTCATTTAATTATTTCCTCCCCCACCTACAAATTTATCTCCAACTAACGATCAGCAATCAAATGTTCAGCAGAAGTCTTTTATTTCCCAATCTTTATGTAACTGTAATATTAATTTAAAAGTTGTTTTATTAAATTCTAGAAGTAGAATTGAAAGAGTTTAATATTTCTTACTCTGTAATTATTTTTCTGTCCCCCCTCCTTTTCCAATCTCTGGAAAGTGAGCAACTCTAAAATCTATAAAGCAATAAAAGTGAATATTACTCACATATGTAATTATTTTTAGACTTTATTGCTGATCTTAATCAATCTATTTATTTTTCCACAATTAAATTAAATATTTACATGTCATATCTATAGGATGTGTAAACATGTGGAAAAAATTAATAGGTTTTTCAGGTAAGAAACATTTCGCCAAATCAATGTATGCATGTATATATATTGTTTCAGTATGGTTAGAATTTAGTATAATCTAGCAGTATTTTAAATTTAGTATGTTTTATTTATTTATTATTTTATTCATATGTATTTGCAATAAGAAGAAAGCCTCTAGATACTGTAAATTTTCCCTTTTATTTGCTCCTTCTATTTCCAACAATTACTATACTATTAATAGTCTATTTATGGCATAAATTATGTCGCATACAAAATCTCTCTAATTTTGATTCTCAAAGGTTGGCAACTATGCCTTTGGCAACGACTTATGCACTTTTTACTCCCCGCTTCCCAGTTGGATAAGTTAGTAATTATAAAATCCCACCAAAGTGCATATTAGGGATGCACCAAATATCAGTTTTGGCCAAATACCGAATATTCGGCCAACTAAATACTAACTTCAGCTGAATACCAAATATCCTTCAAACTAAATAGTAACTATTTAGAAATTTTTATTCGTGAATTCATCAACCGTGAATATTTATTTAAATCAAATTGGAGTGTAAAGATTGATATTTTTATTTATTACCAACTATGCGAAAAATAGCAGAGCCGGAAATCGAACCCGTGTACCTCCGCTTAACGCACGGATGCTCTACCACTGAGCTACCCTGGCTGACAACCAGCTAGGCACTTCTCGCATAATATTCGTTGGGAAAGTCACCGAGTCTGCAAACGCAGATATATCAGGTGAGACAATAACCAGAGCCTCCTTAAGTAGATGCCTTCCACGCGCTTCGAATCCCAATGTTAAATTAGGCAACATTTAAAAAACAAAACTAACGCTAGGTGACAGCACCTACGCAGAGCAACAATTTCCTTCTGTTTCATAGATAAGTTATATTTTTCATATAAAATCTAGCTATTAATTTCAATTTAAAGTCCAAAATTGTATTTTTTTTTCTTTTAATTTGAAAAAATCATGTGAAAGTGCTTTATCGTAAATATTTTCAAAAAAATATTCAAATATTTATATTTAAAAAAAGTATAGGGTTTAATTTTCTTCGAAAGTGGACAAGACCTATTTTAGCTTTTCAACTAATTGAATTACAACGTATCAAATAAATAACACCTTTTTTTTTTTTTTTTTTTTTTTAAATATGTTATTAATTAAAAAACGAAATTTAAAATTAAATAAGCAAAAACATGGCATGTCTAGTCTATCACGCGATTAAATTATTTTTTATATATTTATTCAATAAAAATTTCAAATTTTTTTTAAATTTAGATATCAGATGAAAGTTTCGTTTATATAAATTAAAATCTCTGAACTTTAAATGAGTTCAGTTTAGAATGAATAATTTATAATGATAAATTATTAAAATCATGTCTTTTTTTTTCTTTTTTTGGTCATGTCCTTTACGTTACATTTTTACCTTATTAGGTGTGAATTATTTTTCTTAAATCGAGAATTTTATATTATTTATAAGAAAAATAGACCAGCACATTAACGAGATAAGTTAACATTCAGTAATAAAAATTGGAGAAGAAAACAATCTGTTGTCTAGTCCGTCACAAAAAATAAATAAATAACCATTAAGATTTAAATTTTTAAAATTAAGGATTTCTTGAGTATAAGTTTTCTCTCGCACAAAAAGTTTTTTTTTTTTTTTTTTTTTTTTCAAGATTTTATTAGCTCCACCAGTTCCGAGAGGGTATGCTTTCGAAACTGATAGATATTTTCGAAATAAAGTTGTGTTATGTTTACATGTTTTGAGGTCTCCTGAAACGAAAAATGTTTTTAGCGGTTGGTCTGTGCGCGTCGGTTTGTCTATCTCGGATATACTTGGAAAATGCTGAAAGTGTATTTCATTTTGTGTTAAGTGTTTTTCATATAAGACTAAATTTAAATGCACAATCTGATGTGCACATAGTTTATTGAAAACATACAGGGCTATCCAAAATTAAGCTAAACGTTCTTTTCTGTTGAATGTAATTGACGGAAGTGCTTTGCTACACTTTTTTATGTCGACCAATACTGTTGAAGAAGGAAAATTAATTTTTCGAACCTATAATGTAAACAAAGTATTTTTTTTTTGAAGTTCTATTTTCAACTCAGGTTTTTGAATAAAGTCACGTTTTGGGGTTCTCTGAATATAAAAAAAAATTTTTTTTAGTTTTAGTGATTGATTTATATGCATATTTATTATCAGAATAACTTAAAAACAAACAAATGCAGGAAATTCACGAATGTATTTTAAAAGTCGTATTAGGTTTCAATTTGAAAAATTTGATAAAGATTGGCAAATTTAAGGAGAAATTAATAGCATCCTTGAAATATTTTTACTTCCATTACCCTACTACCGTAGGTAATGCAAGTATTGTTTTCGGTCCAAAAATTCGATATCGAGTTTTCCCCTGATTTATATTTTTAAGGTCTCATGAGTCCAAAAAAAGTAGTTTTTGGCAATTAGCCAGTATATGTGTGTGTGTGTATATGTGAGTGTATGGATGTGGAGAATTTCTAATTCAAAAAATCAAGTCATCTTTCTGTTATATCTGATAATTTTTCAAATCAGTAATCACGATATTTAATTTTTACATGAATTTTTAATTCCATATTCCAATTGTGTGGTAAAAGGTTAATAAAAGTAATGTTATGAATCTTAAAACTTAATATTTTTAAAAAGAACAAAAGTAGAAATAAAAATTTTCTATTTTTTCTTTTCAAGATTCCCAACACTTTTGTTTCGATTTAACTGAAATAATCAAATTTTTATACGCATTTACACCAGTCTTTAAAAAACAGTGGTATTAAAAAAATATAAATCAATCTTGTTCCTATATTGGAGTATTTTATAGTTTTATTCATAAGAAACTAATGTAATTTATGAATAAAACTATAAAATACTACAATATAGAGTTACTTCAAAGTAACTAAGAACAAGTTATTTTTCTGTATTCCTACACCAATAAATAAAAATTTCATTTCATTTTGTAATAAGCATAACTATTTTATTTGTTAAATCTAACTTACTAACAGAGGTGTCAACCCTCGGAATTTTTATATCATAATTTCTTTTAAATTTATCTTCGTCTTAATCACAGAATTTACGATAATAAATAAAAATATTTTTTTTTTTTTTTGTGAAAAATATTATTGATATTCAAAAATCCGGAGGGCTGGTAATTTTGCATTAATTACTTATGCAGTTTACATACCTTGTCTTGAAATATGAAACCGTGAAAACTTATATTTTCACGGCGACTCTCCGATTTACAAAATGGAACGACGCAATACACCATGTTATTAAAAAAAAAAAAAAAAAAAAAAAAACCCTCTCACATTTGTTAAATTAATAAAACATAAACCATGAAGAACTCAATTGAAACTCAATTGAATCGCGGGAAATAAACAGAACTTTACGACACGGTATCAAGCGCCATCTACTGGCTATGTTCTTCTTGTACTGTTGCCAAGTTTCCGAGCGTCTCGCTAGGCATCTACTTAAGGAGGCTCTGCAATAACAATCGTAGCACAACTTCATAGACCACGAAATTTCAATTTAGAATTTTTTATCCATGAATTCATCAACCGTGAATATTTATTTAAATCAAATTAGAGTGTAAAGGTTGATATTTTTATTTATTACCAACTATGCGAAAAATGCAAGAGCCGGGAATCGAACCCGGGCACCTTCACTTAACGCACGGATGTTCTACAACTGAGCTACCCTGGCTGACAACCAGCTAGGCACTTCTCGCATAATATTCGTTGGGAAAGTCACCGAGTCTGCAAACGCAGATATATCAGGTCAGCCAGGGTAGCTCAGTGGTAGAGCATCCATGCGTTAAGCGGAGGTGCCCAGGTTCGATTCCCGGCTCTGGTATTTTTTGCATAGATCATAATAAATAAAAATATCAACCTTTACACTCCATTTTGATTTAAATAAATAGTAACTATTCCGTGGTTCATACACTTAGGAGTAAAAAAAATTCAAGGAGTTATCAAGTACTTTTCAAGCACTTCCCGGGAAATTTTCAAGTACTTTCAACCAGGATTTTAGATTCGTCCACACTTTTGTTTTTGAGGGAGGGGGGGGGGGGGGGTGATTACCTACATAAAAAACCTGGTAATCACCAGGATTGATAATAGTTGATAATAAATAGTATCAAATGTATTTATTATTTTTTTAAAACATAACTGGGGGGGGGGGGTCCTGCCTCCTCACTCCACTCGCCAGTCCTTGACTTACTTTGCTTTATTAACACCTGCGGGGTTCTTCCTACCTCTTTGCTGCTTTTCCATGCAATAAATATGAATATAAATAGTGCATTTCATAAGACAAAAGCAGAAAAATATTATAGAAATCCCCATATCCAATGCTGGATAGAACATAACATAACATTTAATAGCATTTAAAAAATAATAAGGCAAAATAAAATGTGTTAAAAATCAGTAACTTATTTTTTAAGAATAGAAGAAAATTTGTTATATCTAGACCACTTTGTGCTACAGATTTAGTATGATTCCCTTTGGTGACATTTAAATTTTTTTCACTATTTGACGATGACTTTTTTGATAATTGTTAAAAAAAAAAATCTAGTACATACTTTTTCTAATGCTTATAACTTTCACTATTGAATTTTTTAGTTAATTTAGGGCAATATATAACACTCTATATGTATATTTCTAATATACAGTTAGGAAATAATTTCATTATTTTCATTTTAAGTTGCAAAAATGCCCCACAGCTTCAATTTTCAATTCTTTCCTGCTTATTTTTCAAAATAACGAAGGATACTCAAGGAACAGATTTCATATTTGTAGTCCTTGTTAAAAAAAAAAAAAAAAAAAAAAAAAAAAAAAAAAAAGAATATCTAACTCTGTAAAGTTAAAAAATTATCATTAGGATATTAAAAGATGCTTCATACGAGTTTGAATTTGACTAAAATGTTTTTATCCCAAAATATATTATCCGGAGTATATCCGATGTAATTTAAAATATGTTTTTAAATAACAAGATACAATAAACGACATATGTATAATAATAAATGGAAAGGTTTGTCTGTCTGTCAGTTCTTTTATACGTTCAGCCCCTACTGAACGTAGAAATACAAGAATTGACATACTGATGCTCTGGAGCCTTTCCGAGGTCCTCCTGAAAACAGAATTTAAAATTTTTAATTAGTTGTGGAGGTATTAATTAAAATGTCGACTCATGTCTAATATGAAAGCGATCTCAATGAATGAGAATTCACCGCCATTGCATAAAAAAAAGATATTTTAACGGAGTTAAAAGCAGAAAAAAAAAATAATAATAAATTAGAAATATTTGTTCGATCGTTACGATTTTGGTACCATATGAAAGGGGAATTTTTTCTGAATCTAAGTGTACAAGTGGCTTATCGGTACAACAATTAAATTTTTAAAAATTAACTAAAGTATGAATTTTTTGTGGCAACATCATTCCAAATGCCAAACGACCGTCTGCCATGAAAAAAGAAATGATTGTAACAGATCAAGATGTCACGTGTTTTATAGTGGAGGGGAAATTGCAATTTTCAAACTTTTTCAAATTTTCATTCACGTTACATTTGAATTAATATTCGGCCTAGACAGCATATTATAAACTTAGTGTTCAATTTCCATGAAAATATGTGGGCAAACAAAAAAATTAGATTAAATTGTTTTATATTTTGCAGTACATATTTTAAATTGAGATATGCCGTTGAAATTTTGCAAATATTTGGTTTTAATGCCCGATAATTCGATTCTGAATATTTTTGAAAGTGTAGAATTATTAGGAAGGGCTTGAGGGGGAGGGGGGGGGCGAAGGGAAAAAAAGTTACAGCGTTTGAAATTGGTATTATTAGGTTTTAAGGAAAGATAAATCGATTGCGGATATTTTCAAGTGTAAAATTATTAGGAGGGACGAAAAGGGGGGAGAAGGGGCAAAAACGTAGAAAAAGAACAGTTGTTTTGGAGAAAACAACGGAAAACCGAGAATGCCTTTATTCTTTTATATTTTGCAGAGTTTCGAATTCTGATACTCTTTCACATTTCATACTATTGATTTTTAACAGTATTTAGCCCGGAATTACACAAGTTTCAGAGAAAACCATGAAAAAGTCAGACATAAGTCGTTTTATAATGGTGTTTATATCATTTTTGTATCTCAGCTTCTAATTAGCATAATTTCAAAAGTAATATGTCACTTTGAAACTTATTTGAGTTGAATTTCAAGAGTAGATGCCACAAATTTCTGTCACCTTCCGTTAACCGAATACTGTAAGTAATGGAATTAGAGATTTCACGTTATTTCCACATTTTAAGGTGTCCTGATTAGGTTTTTTTTTTGTATCTCAGCTACTAATTAAAATAATTTTATAAGTAATACATTATTTGAAAGCTTTGTTGATTTGGAATTGAACAGTAGATCCTACAGACTTTTCTACCACCAGATGGCGCTGTAATATATTAAAATTTCAATATTTCGAATTCTGAATATGATTAAATTATTTTTAATACATCATTCGAAAGATATTTTAAAGAGCTTTTATATTATCGAAAGTGAAATTCGAGATTTCACCAGATTTACACGTTTTAAGGTGACCTGATTAGGTTTTCTTTTGTATCTCAGCTACTAATTAAAATAATTTCATGAGTAATACATCATTTTAAAGCTTTGTTGATTTAAAATTGAACAGTAGATTACAGAAATTTCTATCGCCAGCTGGCACTGCAATATTTTAAAATTTCAATATTTTAAATTCTAAATATTATTAATTTTTTTTTAATACTGCATTCCAAAGTTATTTTAAAGTACTTTTATATTATCGAATAACCTACATTAAATTTATCCAACAGAGGGCACTAATCGCAATTATTCGAGATTTCACCTGATTTATATGTTTTAAGATATCCTCAAGGGGGCCAAAAAATTAGAAATTGAGTTAGACCGTTCGAAATTGGTATATATAGGTTTTGAGTGCCTACGAGTCGAATGAGGATATTTTTGAAAGTGTAAAATTAAGGAGGGACAGAAAGGGTGGTGAAGGAATACGTGCGCGCAGCGAGCATACATATGAATTCGTGATCACTGCGCACACACGGGTCTACGCTGACGAAAGCAGAGGGGACCCGGTGTGAGTTTTTACCCGATTAGAAATGATTTTTTTTTTAATTCCTTTTCTTAAGAATAAAAGTTTATGAGTAATAACATGGAATTTTGAGAAATCATAAGGGTGGTGAAGGAATACGTGTGTACAGCGGCGCTCATATATATGCATTCATGCGTGCGCATCGCGCACGGGTCTACGCTGCCGAAGGCAGTGGGAACCTGGTGCGACATTTTTCCCCGATCAGAGTTCTTTTTTTTTCTCTTTTTGTTTCACATGATAAAAATTAATGCAATTTTGAGAATTCATTAATTATAATGATTCATTTAAAAATAGTGCCCAGCGAAGCAGGCGTAGCCTGCTAGTCTTTAAATAAAAAGATACAATAAAAAAAAAAACATAGAAAAAAATACAACATAAGAAATTGCCATACCAATAGAAAGGTTGACATTTCATTTTTTTTGTATCATTGATCACATTTTAATTTTCCAGTGGAAAATGGAAAAACCATAAAAAATGTTGCCTGAATATATATTTTATTATACAAATCTAATATTGCTGTGACAGAATACTTTTATGCTTTCTGTGACAATCATTGTTTGTGGAAACATTTTCATTCAGGGTTGGCAAGATTATGTCGCAGTGGTTAAAACCACTGGTAGAAACTGTCATGGCGAAAACCCCTTTCTGCCACTCAGAAAATGACATAAAAGTAATTACTGACCTACAATAGACAATGCATAGGAAAATCAATTAAATGTTAACCAAAATATAATTTATTTACAATGTTATCGCCATTGAAAATCGAAGTTTACATTGTTTACACTATTCAGTCTTCTATAACAAAAGACAAGTTTTGATGCGGTTTCTAAACCTAAACGATTTTTCAATTTGTGATGCACAAATATGAGAAATTTGAGAAGATTCTCTCAATTCCAGCAGATCTAACAGGCATTGCCATCAAGGAACAAATAAGATTTATGAAAGTTTCATCTATTGCACATTTTTAAAAACTGGACCACCATGTAAATAGTAGCTGGGGTAGTTGCCAAAGTAGCTTAATTCAGTTATGTTATGAGTTAAATGAATGAATTTTAGAGTTTGAAATAATACAAAACTAAAATCTAGTATTTATGTTCATTATTTTATATAAATATTTGATATACTCTTTATATTTAATACTAGCAGGCTACGCCCGCTTCGCTGGTCACTATTTTTGAATAATTAATGTATTCTCAAAATTGCACTAATTTTTATCATGTGAAAAAAAAAAAATCTGATCAGGAAAAATGTCACTCTGGTTCTCCACTGCTGTCGGCAGCGTAGACCAGTGTGCAGTTATTTTAATTAGTATCTGAGATACAAAATAAAACCTTATCAGGACCTTAAAACAGGTGAAATCTCAAATTCCACTTTCGATAATATAAAAGTACTTTAAAGTGTAAGTATCTTTATGATGTATTAAAAATAATTTAGTCATAATTAAAATTTAAAATCTATATGCAAAAAAAAAAAAAAAAAAAAAAAAAAAAGGATTTCTCTCTTAAAAGATTTTGAGTTATGAAATGTTTTGTGAAAATATCCAAAGTTTCATAATGTCTGACTTTTTCATGGTTTTCTCCGAAACTTGCATAATTCCGGGCTAAATACTATTAAAAATCGATAGTATGAGAAATGTGAATGGAGTATCAGAATTCGAATCTCTGCAAAATATAAAAGAATAAAGGCGTTCTGGGTTTTCCGCCATTTTCTCCAAAACAACCGCTCCTTTTCTACATTTTTGCCCCTTCCTGTCCCTTCTAATAATTTTACACTTGAAAATATCCACAATCGATTTATCTTGCCTTAAAAACTAACAATACCAATTTAAAACGCTGTAATTCTTTTTTTTTTTTTTTGCCCCTAGAAATCACCACAAAGCAGTTTTTAAAGAAAATTTGGTATTTACGTGTTAACTGCATGTCATTGGCAGGCTATTCATATGCATAAATACAAATATGTAAGAAAGTACAATATATTTTATAGGATTACTTCTATGATAATCATATGTAAATATATATATATAAATATTGAAATACATATGTAATATATATTTTGTATTAACCACATGCCAGCAGTTAATCTCTGGCAGGCGGTTATTACATAAAAACTGAAATTTTCATTTAACTAGTATGTTGTGGCCACCACAAGACTTTCTTCTATATTTTCCTCTCAGTAACAATATAAAAAAAAATTCTCCCTTTTTTTTTTAAGTTAAAAGTAAAAAAATTCAATAACTTTGTTTTGAAGTATCACAGATTATTTATATAGTTCAACCATTCCTTTTAAAAGTATTGACGAGTCCTTTCGAAAGATACCCATCTTGAAAATTTACTGCCCTCGAGGGGAGACTTCCCTCCAGGGGGGGAAGGAGGCGAGGCTCCTACACATACAAAATTTTTTTCCCAGTTGACTATCTCTATTATGTAAATTTCATAATGATTACTAAAAAAGAATTCTCTTCATGCACATTTATACAAAATTTTGTCCTATATCACCATGTTAAAAATTTAGAAAAAGCGGGATGGCAATGCAACCTGTAAGACAATTTTTACCAAAAGTTGATAGGCACTAATTTATGTCAAGGTGCAACTACATACCAATTAGTATGAAATTCTGTGCAGTAGTTCCTGAGATACAGTTGCTACTAAATTTTGTCACACACACACACACAGACAGACAAAAATGGTCAAATCGTGTTCTACAGCTCTAAAAACGTGTAAATCCATCAAAAACCCGAGGTCGAAAATTTTTACGAATCCAATACTTTCTTCCATTGAATATAGAAGAAAGTAAAAATAACAAAATTATAACCAACTACAATTAAATAAATTTTAAATCATTAAATATATATGATTGAATAATATAAATGCACAAAATCCCAATATGCAGCAGTTGTTATTATGCATGTATCTACACTCCATGTACATTAAAAAGAAAAAATAACATTGGTTACTGCTACCTCACTCTGCATGAAATGTTCATAAAATGCTTCAAATAACATACTGCAGTAATTACTGTAACATATGTATTAGTGCTTTGTGCACATGAAAATCAAAGCGCCCATTACAAAAAAAGACAGATTATACATATGTAAAAAATCACCTTTTAAATACAAAATACATGTACAATAATGTATGATAATTTAAAGCAGCAGATAATTTCAATATTAATTTACATTTGTATATAATCTTCCCCTTTCAAAATACTCTTGTTCCAAACACACACATCTTTAAAATGCAAAATATCTGTTATTTACACAATATTTATTTAAACATTAATTTTAATTCACTGAATAGAATAATATTATGAAATAGGAATTAAAATTTATTAAAGAAATTACCTCTAAAATATTCCATGTTCGCAGTTCAAATTACTACTACAAATTACTACAACTTTTCAAATTACTACTACAAAACACACCACAGTAACACAAACAAATATCTAAATAATTAAAATTTTCATTATATTTCTGTTATTTACCTCAAAATTCACATTTCAGTAAAAATATAAATCAAATCAATTTATGTGAAATGATTGTTCTCAAAATATTTTATTTACTTTTTACAAATATCCAAATAAAATACATAATGAAAATCAAGATTTATATATTAACGCCATATATAATTGAGAGATAAAGTTGATAAGAAACAGATTATTTCTTCAATAATAATTAAATTAATGAATCTCTTTAACTCACCATTGAAGGTTATGGTTAGCATCTATTTTTTTCCCTTAGTGGCTGGAATTTCCCTCGTAAGATGCAGGTGGATACTTTCATTAGATAAAGTCTTCAAGTTGTTGTTTTCATAACCGAATCGATAATACCTTTGTACGTACATTTTTAATAATCACATACATAAGGCAATATTAATTCAGTTGAAATAAATGTTTGGATTCTGTGAAATAAAAAATGAAGTTTATTTTCTTAGCTAAGCATAGATATATGTAATGATAAATAATTGTACACACATAGAAAGGAAATAAAAGTAATTAACTATAAAAATTTAAACAGACAGCCTGTATAAGTAACACTTTCAAACATTAACAGCCACTAACAGCAGCACAAATAAAAACTGTATATGCAGCAACTAATTACATTACATTAAAATTTTAATAACACAAAAGCAAATTTTATCTCTTATTGCAAAGAAACACATGGATATTTTTTATCCCAATTTATCTATTCAGAATCTTTAAATCTGAAATAACGCTAAATTATTTTTAAAACATGAATATATTCGTAATCGTAACAAAACAAATGTATATTTACATCAACGTTAATTTTATAAATGTGGCAAACAAATTTCGAACATGTTATTTATATTAGCAATGTTTTTCAGCAGGTAATGACATTGATATCTGAGAGATGCCAACTTCTAATGACAAAAAAGCAGGAGATTTTTTAACAGAAATCACGAGACTTAACAAGAAAGTTTGCAAGAAAAATGAGTAAAATAATGCAAATTTAATTTTAAGTAAAGCTTTATAAGCTTAGGAGGTATTTACAAAGCATCAGTATTAAAATTAAATGAATAATGTATGTTTCTTGCAGTAAAACAAAAAAAAATAATAATAATAATAAAAAATAAAAAAAAAAAAAAAAAAAAAACCCTCAGACATACAGTTATTTAAAATTTAAGTCAAAATAGACAGATTTGATCATTCTGCTCCTAATATAAAACAATAAGAATCTTAATTATCTTTGTAAAAGAAAAGGTAATAAAGAAATGAAAATATCAGCTATATTCTAATGAAATTTGAATTCTTTAAGTTTTAAATAGTTATGGTATTTAAAAAAAAAAAAAAAAAAAATCTTTTGATAATAAGACATTTTTCATTATACAAAAATGAAAGTTAAAAATTTATTCTTAGCAAAAATTAGTTTCAAAGCATTGTATAGTAATTCACATTCAAACTGAGCTTGATAAATTGCAGAGCAAGATAAACTCCAATTTTCTTTCAAATTTTTTTACCCAATCCCACAAATTTTAAGCACAAATTATGCTAAGAGGGGTAGATAAAAATTACATCAGAAAAGCAGGAGCATAGAAAAACAAGCAAAAAGCAGGAGACTCCTGCCAAAAGCAGGAGACTTGGCATGTCTGATATCTAATTGTATAACTAATTCATATCTATAAATCTCGAATGCAGTAAGTAATTTCTATTGTTTACCTTAGTTTTGCATTTACATTACACAATAGATTCGTCGATTGCAAGTCTCCAATAAATTAAAATGGACGTTCGCGCTTGTTTTCGATGTTCTATGTATATAAAACGAGTAGATTAAGAAATTTAATGTTTAAAAATAAGCTTACCAGGAAAAATAAGTGAAAATACCTTTTCTATCGAAGTGCCGATTACTGATTACATGAAATAATCTAGAGTGGGTCCCATAGTTCGTGAATCGTGATTCATTCAACATAAACTCCTCCTTCGGTAGTGACGTCATCAAACCACACCTCAAATGGTCGTAGCTAGGAGTGTTTCATAAATCGCCCCCGTTCACATGAGCAGTTTCAACCCGGGTCGTACCCGCGTCAGTCTCTGCGGAGCTGTTCACATTCTTCCTTCCCGCGTAAAAGGAGGGTTAGACCAGGGTCATAATCAACCCCGCATTATACTAGGGATAATGCGGGGTTGACCCGCGAATTACCCAGAATTCTTTTCGCTTGTTTCTGTTTCAGATCAGATTATCACAGCGAATTGCGCGCTATGTTCAAAAGATAAACTGCGTTCTTTTTTATTTATTTTATTTTTGTATGCGTGTGTATTGCTCTCTGAAGTTAATTTAAGAATAATAATACGAGCGGAAGGAATTTAAAATAATGCGTGGATATTATATAAATGAAAAATATAAAACAGACACGATGTTTTGTACTTTTCTTTATTCCTTTTTAATTGAATTTTCTAAATTCTTAGTAAACTAAAATATAGTAAATTAATATTGTTTTACAATATGAATATATATATATATATATATATATATATTGTAGTATAAAAGTTATTTAAGGAAAAGGTTGACATATTTTTTTTCCCTTTGTAAATAACTTTTTAGAATTATAAAAATTTTGTATGCATTTGCATTAGAATATAACAATATTAAGTATTAATATTTCTCAAAAACTATTTAAATTCAATATATTTAAAACACTTTAAACACACGTAAATATAAATTTATTTAAAAGATGTTAAATTTTTTTTATCCAAAGCTCTTCGCTTTAATATTAAAGCATCATCAGGGATTTAATATTAAAGCGAAGAGCTTTGGATAAAAAAAATTTTAACATCTTTTAAATAAATTTATATTTACGTGTGTTTAAAGTGTTTTAAATATATTTAATACAAATGACACGTGTTCAATTTAGTTCTTTATTTTTTAGAGATTATTTATTTAAATTCAATAAAATTAAATTAAAAATTTATATATTTTTTAAAGATTAATCCGGCTGAACAATTTTTAACTTTTTCTCTTGATTTTATATTATTATAATTTATTTAACAATATATTCTAAACATGTTTGAATATTGCTTTCGCTATTAAATGATAAATTAATTTTTAAAAAAGGTTTTTATGTTTGAATATTAATTTTTTTCATTTAATTTTCAGCATTCAAACAATATATATATATAAATATTTTTAAGAAATTAATTTATTAGTCAATCTTTAATACACACGCACACACGCACACATATATATAAAAGATTTAACTTACTAATGAATCTACAAAGTAATAACCAAATGTATTTATAAAAAAATATTGCTGAATTATTGTAATATTTAAAATCCATTGTCCACACTAGAGCCTGAACTGGGTGGGATGCCCTTTAGGGAGACTTTCAAAGGGATACTAGCTCATACTCATGGGAGTTTTAGGGAAAACGACGGAAAACTATTAAGATGAGACCGACGGTGGTTCGAACCCGATACCCATATTTATTCGCCTAATAATATGGCCAATATATTGATTTTTTTTTTGGGGGGGGGTGGGGGGTGGGGAGGAGGGGTTAATAAGAGTTATAAGAAGTATATATTTTTTTCCGGGTGGGAGGAAGAGAGGCATTTTTAATTATATAAACAGAACAAATTTATAATATCTATATCTTGAGTTCACGTATAAATTTAACTTTAGAAGTGGGTTAGAAATAGATAAACTATTTGGGAATATATTTGAATAATATATATATTTCATAATCGGTTTTATATTTTACCATATTAGAAATATCATTGAAATTTTTCTTTTATAGATAATCGCATCCCATTGCTACTGTTCTTACATATATGAAAAAATTTATCGGCATATTTAATCACAAAAAAGAAAGAAAAAAAAAAAATCAAGCGGTGGTGTGAGCATTAAGGCTGATTCATATTACAAGGGTTCTAGACCTAGGTGGAATGCCCTCCACGAAATTATTTTAAGAGTTTCGGATTATTTAAGATGTTCCGTGATTTTTTTTAATTGAATTTTGGTTTTAATACTTTAGGTTACAGAATATTTTTAATTATAAAAGGAATTTTAATAATAAAATATATGCACAAAAGTTTAATTTATAGATTTTATTACAGATGCAGAAGAACACTTTTTTTTTTTTTTTTTTTTTTATGAATTCTTATTTCGATGCATAATAAAAGATAAAGACTTGTGAAAGATTTAAGATGAAATATTTGTAAGAGTATCTGTTAGTTATGATAGTGAGAAATGAAATAAGTATCTGACCTAGTATTCATTAATGTAGTAATATTACTTTAAATATTTAAGGTATTAAAATCTAAATTAAAAATTTAATCATTTATTTTATTATTTAATGCATTTAGATTTAATTATAATTATAATACATAATTTGTTCTAACTAATTTCAAATCAAAGTATCGTGAAGTTAATTATATTAGTATTTCAATTGACATTTATAAGTTTAATTGTAATAACAATAATATAAATAAAATTAGTTTCAAAACTTATTTTATTTCCCGATCCTATTTGCATCTTAATATTCAAAATAATATTAATAATTAAATTTCTAATACATAACCATTTTTCTACTCCATATAAAAAATATACTGAAATTTCCTGTTTAAAAAATTAAATTTAGAATGATTTGTTTGTAATATTAAATTTGTATTAACAACTTAATATAAAATTAAATATTAATAATGAAGAATAATATAAAATATATAATCCTAAAACTTAATAATGTATGCAATCCTTTTATTCTCAGTTGCTGTCAAACATGAAATTCACCTTTAATAATCCCTTTATTCTATTTTCACCTTTGACAATATCGTTTCGCTTTCTCTTTCATCCGAACTCATGCAACAGCCAATCAGAATTCAAAAAACGTATGACGCTGCTACAGTGATTTTTAACCAGGGTTGATAGTGTGAACAGCCTAAAATGTTGACTCTGTAAAACCCCGCTTTTCAAATTCCCGGGTCGTTTTGACACGGGTTGAAGTTGCCTCATGTGAACGGAGCTCCGGGAATTACCCAGAATGCTTTTCGCTTGTTCCTGTTTCATTTCATACTGGGGCAGCGAGTTGCGCACTATTTTCAAGAGATAAATTGCGTTCTTTTTCATTTATTTATTTTATTACTATTATTTTGTGTGTGCGTATTGTTCTGTGAAATTAATAATACTAGAGGAAGGAATTTAAAATAATGCGTGGATATTACATAAATGAAAATATAAAACGGCACAGTGTTTTGCACTTTTCTTTTTTCCTTTTAATTGAAATTTCTAAAATTCTCAGTAAACTGAGATATAGTATATTAATATTGTTTTACAATATGAATAATTTTTTTGTATTATAAAGGTTATTTAAGAAAATGGTAAACATTTTTTTTTTTTTTCCTTTGTAAATAATTTCCTAAAATTATAAACATTTTGTATGCATATGCATTGGAATATAACAATATTAAGTATTAAAATTTCTCAAAAACTATTTAAATTCAATAAAACTAAATTAAAAAATTAAATATTTTTAAAAAATTAATCCTGCTAAACAATTTTAACCTTTTCTCTTTATTTTACATTATTATAATTTATTTAACAATATGATCTAAACATGTTTGAATATTGCTTTCTCTATTAATTGATAAAATAATTTTTGAAAAATGTTTTTATGTTTGCATATTAAATTTTTTCATTTAATTTCCAGCATTCAAACAATATATATATTATATATATAATCATTTTAAGAAATTAATTTATCAGCCAATCTTTAATATTTAACTTACCAATGAATCTACATGACCAAATGTATTTATAAAATATTTCTGAGTTGCTGTAATATTTAAAATCCATTGTCCACACTAGAGCCTGGACTGGGTTGAATGTCCTTTAGGGGAACTTTCTAAGGGATACTAGCTCATACTCATGGAAGTTTTAGTGAAAACGACGGAAAACTATTAAGATCAGACCGACGATGGTTCGAACCCGATACCCATATTTATTCGCCTAATAGAATGGCCAATATATCGAATTTTGTTGGGTTAATAACAGTTATAAGAGCTATATATATACTTTTTTTTTCCGGGTAGGAGGAAGAGAAGCAATTTTTATTATATAAATAGAACAAATTTATAATACCTATATCTTGAGTTCACGTATAAAATTTAACTTTAGAAGTGGGTTAGAAATAGATAAACTATTTGGGAACAGATTTGAATAATATATATTTCATAATCTGTTTTATATTTTACCATATTAGAGATTTCATTGAAAATTTTCTTTTATAGGTAATTGCATCCCATTGCTACTGTTCTTACACACACACACACACACATATATATATATATAAAATTATCGGCATATTTAATCACAAATAATAATAACAATAATAATAATAATAATATTAATAATCAAGTGGTGGTGTGAGCATTAACGCCGATTGATATCACAAGGGTTCTAGACCTAGGTGGAAAGCCCTCCACAAAATTATTTTAAGAGGTTTGAATGTTAGTTTCAGATTATTTAAGAGGTTCCGTGATTTTCTATTGAATTTTGGTTTTAATACTTTTGGTTACAGAATATTTTTAATTACAAAAAGAGTTTTAATAATAAAATATATATGCACAAAAATCTAATTTATAGTTTTTATTACAGATGCACAAGAGTACTTTTTTTTTATGAATTCTTATTTCGATGCATAATAAAATATAAAGATTTATGAAAGATTTATGTTGAAATATTTTTAAGAATATCTATTAGTTATGACAGCAAGAAATAAAATAAGTATCTGACCTAGTATTTATTAATGTAGTAATATTACTTTAAATCTTTAAGATAATGAAATCTGAATTAAGAGTTTAACCGTTTATTTTATTATTTACTGCATTTAGATTTAATATAATTATAATGCATAATTTATTCTAATTTAAAATCAAAGTATTGTAAAGTTAATTATATTAGTATTTCAATTGACATTTATAAGTTTAATGGTAATAACAATATAAATAAAACTAATATCAAAACTTATTTTATTTCCCGATCCCATTTACAATCTTAATATTCAAAATAATATTAATAATTAAATTTCTAATACATAATATATATATATATATTACTACATATAGAAAAGATACTGAAATTTTCATGTTTAAAAAATTAAATTTAGAATGATTTATTTGTAATATTAAATTTGTATTTACAACTTAATGTAAAATTAAATATTAATAATGAAGGATAAATAAAATATATAATCCTAAAATTAAATAATGTATGTAATCCTTTTATTCTCAGCTGCTGTCAAAGTCAAACATGAAATTAAATTCACGTTTTCGCGGATAATACGGTTTCGCTTCTTTTCTCCGAACTCATGCGTTAATCTTGCAAACAGCCAATCAGAATTCAAGAAACGTATGATGAAACGTACAGTGATTTTTAACCAAGGTTGATAGCGTGAACAGCCTAAATTTTGACTCTGTAAAACACCGCTTTTCAAATTCCCGGGTCGTTTTGACACGGGTTGAAGTTGCTTCATGTGAACGGAGCTAGATATCCATCGAATCTCATCCCATAGATGTCCTTTCGATTTTCCCCCACAGATAAGAAAGCTCTCGCCAAGTACTACGGAGAATATCGCCAAACACTTCTACCTTCTTTTCCTAATAGAACAATTTTTTTGTTCACTGAAAACCAAAAAGTTGCAAATTACAAACAATGTTTAGAAGTTTACATTTATTCAGTCAGGTTATAACAAAATTTAGGTTTCATTCTTTATTCTATATAAATTTTAGGGATGTAAAACAGGTTCCATATAGAAATTTGCCTACTAAGATCATCATTAACCTGAATAAAATAAACACATAATAATGTTTATTCCACTAAATATGCTTTCAGGCATTAAAATTAACTTTCCTAAATGAGTTTAAGGAATAATAAAGTTAAAATTATTTTTTATCCAACGATAAATAAACTTTTATTCAAAGAGCGCAAATGCCGATGTGTAAACTTTATGAAGAGAAAATCCAAAATTGCCGCGGGCAGAAGTCTCTCCCGCTTGCCCAATAGGGAGATGTGACAAATTGTCGTCACTCTCTAGTCTAGGCACCCTAGTTTAGAGCCCTTAAATAAAATAATAGGCCGGCGAATCACCGCCATTTTTTTTGCCTCCGAAGAGGACAGCATTCCCGCTTGGCGTCCTTATCGCTTTCCTAATGATTTTAAGAAATCTTGATCTGAAGCTAATCCGGTCAAGATAAGAATATAAGCAACAATAATATTCCTAAAAACACATTTCTTTCACAGTACATTCTCGGGATGTCATTTTATTCTGAGGATATCCTATGGATGTACTGGGGTAAGGTGTTGTTAGGGCGGTTTCTGTTTCTTTTACAAAATGTCGCCAAAACTCAAATACACAGTAGTAGGAGGTCTGTGAACACTTTATATTCACTACTTGAATGATTATAGTATTATCGCTAAACTAACTACCATATCATAGTTTACTTAGCTAAAATTATGAAATATAATAATACAAGTTACTCTAAAGTAACGTAAGACGATTAAAAAAAAAAATTTGTCGTTTGTTTATCAGAGAAACGCGCTGGGTTACATGTAGCAACCCTAAGGCAACAAAATGCCTGATGCGCCAGCTCATATATATAGGAGCCTTACCCTAGTTATATCTCGACCAATCAAAAATTGGAGCAGCCGCCGACAAACTCTGCTTTATTTATATGGATTTATAAAGCCATATATATATTATTAGTCTAACCAATAATTTCCTGGCGATAACAAATTTCGGATATGTGATCGCGCGATTGCCAGCGATCAATCGTTTCAGTCTGTATATAATCCTACATTTTTTTCTGTTCCTTCCCCTAAAACCTTTTGATGCATGTAAATCTGATTAGAATAAAAAATATGCAGTGACACTACTCGACATTCCGAACCAAACGATTCCGAAACATTCGAGTTTGTCCGCCGTAAGTGGGGCTTTTATCCAAGACCCATCCTGGTGGCTTATTCTTTGTGTGAGTTAGAAGATGTCTGTTTAATAGCTGTTTTTAAAAGAAGCTAGCTATAACACATACATATGGCTTTTCTGCTATGTGGAAAACGTCCATGAATATTAAGCAGTTACTTCTGAAAAATATATTAAAATATACTTCTTACACATATTAAGATTTTTTATGCATCGTGGCGCATATGTCTATTTAGATTATTCTTTTGTCTTGAGAAAATCCATTAGGGATTATTACACATAAATATGTCAGTCGTATGCGTGTGTATTTATGGATTTAGGCTTTCTTTTTAGAAAATCTATTAGAATATACTCATACAACTATTTCTTTGTAAGTGTGCGAAGTACTTATGTAAGAAAAGCACTTGAAACATATTTCACAGACATATGGCATTTCCCTTGTGTGAATGCAAAGATGTCCTTTTAGGTTACTCTTTTGAAAATGTCCTTTGCAACATATTTCGCGTCCGAAGATGTTCCTTTAGATGACCCTTTTGAGAATGTCCTTTCCCTAACAACACACTTTTCCAAAGCACAACTTAAGGATGCCCATGGGATGTCCTTACATCCATTGGATATCCTGAGGATGTCATCTATTGAAGATATGCTGTTAGGGTTGAAACATATTTTTCACACATATGGCTTTTCTTTCGTGTGAATGTGATGGTGTTCGATTAGATGACTTTTGAGAATGTCCTTTGGAACATATTACGCACATATTTGGCTTTTCCTTGATGTGTGTTCGAAGATGTTCATTTAAATCACTCATTCTTGAAAAGCTTTTCGAACATATTTCAGACATATGGCTTTTCTTTCGTGTGAATGCGAAGATGATCCTTTAGATGATGCATTCGAGAGAAGCCTTTCAAACATGTTTCACATACATATGGCTTTTCCTTCGTATGAGTGCGAAGATGATCTTTTAGATTTTTCAATTGAGAAAATCTTTTCAAACATATTTCGCACTCATACGGCTTTTCATTTGTGTGAGTGCAAAGATGCCCCTGAAAACTACTTTTTTTTGAAAAGCATTTCGAACATATTTCACACACATATGGCTTTTCCTTTGTGTGAATGTGTTGATGTTCCTTTAGAATACACTTTTGAGAATATCCTTTGTAACATATTTCGCACAATGCGAAGATGAGCCTTTAAATTAGGCATTTGAGAGAAGCCTTTCATACATATTTCGCACACATATGGTTTTTCATTGGTGTGAGTTCGAAGATGTGTATTTAAATTACTCATGTGAGAAAAGCATTTGGAACATATTTCGCACACATATGGCTTTTCTTGTGTGTGAATGCGTTGATGTACCTTCAGAAGACTGTTTCGAAAATATCCTTTGGAACATATTTCGCACACAAATGGCTTTTCTTGCGTGTGAATGCGAAGATGTTCCTTTAGATGACTTTTATCAGCATGTCCTTTGGAACATATTTCGCACACAAATGGCTTTTCTTTTGTGTGAATGCGTTGATGTCCCTTTAGATGATTCCTTTGAGAATATCCTTTGGAACATATTTCGCACACATATGGTTTTTCCTTGGTGTGAGTTCGAAGATGTGTATTTAAATTACTAATTTGAGAAAAGCATTTCGAACACATTTTACATGCATATGGCTTTTCCTTCGTATGAATGCGAAGGTGTGCAATTAAATTACTCTTTACAGAAAAGCCTTTCGAGCATATTTCGCATACATATTGCTTTTCCATTGTGTTATTAAAATAACTGCTATTTAGATCGCTCTTTTGAGAAAATTTTTTCGAACATATTTTTATTATTGTAAATATGTGTCTCTATTTAAATTAATGTTCTGAGAAAAGCCTTTAGAACATATTTCACACTTGCAAGATGTCAGGCTGTTTTTTTATATAAAGAGTAGATATGCTTTCATACAACTGTTTACAGAATATATTTCGTTATATATTTCACACATGTAAACCTTTCTTTTTATAAGTGTGTAATAGATATGCTTTTTCTTCTGCTGTTTAGAGAAGGTACTCTGTTACCACGGATTAAGAGACTCTCATAATCCGTGTTTGTTACATATTTCACACCACAGAATAATAATCAAAAAGAAGGCAACCATCAATACTCGAATGCTTACAAACTCCGACGAGCTAGAGGCTAGAGCCCCTAGCCCATTGAGCTCCATTAGTAACAGGAGAGTCAAGTTCCCGGTCAGTCGTCTGCTAGCCGAATTACATCCCGATGAAGCAGCTTGGGAAAAGAGAAAATATAGTTCCTTTACTCTAGCCTAGAACATGCTAAATTCTAATTTATTTTTGTTGTAGTTTATATTTCCGTACTTGATTAAACCGTGAAAACAGTGCAAAACACTTAATATTTAAGGCCAGGGAACATTTAATTAATCTGTACTAAGTATTTATTTGAATTTTTCTCTTCAAATAAATTATTTAGAAATGTGTCATTGATTGACGGACTTTCGTAGCTTACGCTAGAAATGTTCGTTTTTAAGGTATCGGAGATTTTTTTTTTTTTTTTTTTTTTTTTTTTTTTAATTACAGGAAAGGAGCGATGCTTATTTATATAAAAAATATTTTTTCTGGTTGACTAGTACTAGAGGGTGATTAGCCACATTTTAATTCTTAAAATATGCATCTATAAGCACCTTGCAAAAATATTTTAGAAAAGGAAAAAAAAAATAGTTTTTGCACACATTGGCATAATTTTAATTTATATATTAATATAATTTTAATATATATATATAATAATTTTAATATATTAAAATAATGAAATCCAATTTAATAATAATAATAATATATATGTCTGACGAAATGCATGATAAAATAATATAACATCAAAAATTGCATAAGGGTTATTAGAAACCTTAAAATGTGATAAAGTCAGAGAGAAAAAATAAGTAGACTTGGAAATCCTAAAATAAAAATAACTTGGGTTGGTTGCGTGATAAAGGTCAATTGCTCTGGGGTAGGGGGGGGGGGCTTGTCTTTCGAAAGGGTCTTAGCCCGTAATTACGTGAGTTTCGGAGAAAACCATGGAAAACTCCGAACGACTAAGTTGACGAGCGTAACCTAGGATCGAACCCTGCACCTCCCATCTGCCAGCTTTTATCGCTGAACTGCTCGGCAAGGTGGGGCCTACAACAACTTAAAACTAGTATGTTGTGGCCACCACAAGGCTTTCTTCTATATTTTCCTATACAAATTCACCCAGTAAAAATAATTTATTAAAATTATTATTAAAAAAAAATATATCTTCTATGATAATGCAGACGATTTCCATATTAGAAAAGTAGTATAACATTAATTTTAAAAAAAGTCCATTTTATTCTCAATATTAAAAAAAAAAAAAAAAAAAAAAAAAATTTCCCAAGTTTTTTTTTTTTTTTTTCGTGAAAATTTTAAAAAATTGATAACTTTGTTTTAAATTATCACAGAATTACAGTTCAACCATCCGTTTTAAAGTTATTGACAAGACCTTTCGAAAGATACCCATATTGAAAATTTACCCCCCCCGGGGGGGGAAGCGATGCCCCCACACGCACAAATTTTTTTTCCTAGTTAACTACTACTATTATCACTAATTCATATTATTTTTACAATCACAAGTTTAAAATAACGCTCATTATGTACATTTATACGAAATTTTGTCCTATACTGCCATGTTAAAAATTTAGAAAAAGCAGAATGGCAACGCAACCTTTAGGACAATTTTTACCAAAAGTTGATAGGCACAAATTTATGTCAAGGTGTAACTACATACCAATTAGTATGAAATTCTGTGCTGTAGTTCCTGAGATACAGTTGCCACAAAATTTGGTCACACACACACACAGACAGACAGACATTTTCTAAAAATGGTTAAATCGTGTTCTACAGCTCTCAAAACGTGTAAATCCATCAAAAACCCGAGGTCGAAAATTTTTACGAATCCAATACTTTCTTCTATTGAATATAGAAGAAAGTAATAACAATGTATCTTTGATTTTATACAAAATATTTTTTAAACTTTTTTTTTTTTTTCTACCATGACTTTTAAATTTAAAAAGTAGTGTTTGTACAGTCTTTTTAGTAAAACCAATAATATAAAAAAAATATCACATTTCTTTTTCTACAATTTGATTTTTGTGAAAAAGATAAAAATTTTTCGTATTAAAATAAGCTTGAGTACTATTTTATATCAGATACTTTGGATTTGTGAAAACTGTGGTTTGAACTAAAAAGTAATTTTTGGCAGAGTTTATCAAACAATGTTAAGACAAAATTCCAAATAATCTATTTAAGACTTGAGAGGTTTTATTCTTACTATTCGAATGCATATCGTCAAGTGCATATTTTATCGAGAAGTACTAAGATACTTTGTGAAAAAAGTGTGGGATCAATTTCGAAATATTTTTTCAAAAAGTATGTCATTATTTCTTGTAATACACATAAGATAACTGCTTATGGAAATTTAATAAATATAAAGGAATAGATTAGTTTATTCATACAATAATATAACATGTTTATGAACTTCTATTTTAAAGACACACATTGGGCATTCGAGATTAAAGGGACAAGTTGGGCATTTGTACTCGATAAAATAAATGAGATATTTTATCTATGGAACCTAAATTTCTTTTCTTTACCCTAGCGATTTTTACAACCATACGCTGCACAGCTCATAACCATGATTATTCACGAATTATGTCCTAAAATTTAAAAGAAATTTGAAAACAAAATATACGGATACATGTAACCCAATAGGACACACGCGCTGTTTTTCCCAACCTTCTCTTCCGAAACCATGGTACTGTATTCATCCGCTCTGACCGCTAGATTGCATGATACCAGATAGGAAGCTTGCTCTCCTGTTACGATGGAGCTCAGTGCCCTAGCCTTACGACTAGCGAATGGACTTTATTCACGTGACGTCACTGGTGGTATATAAAAATTGTAAACAAGTTCGCTAGTGTTAGTAGATTATTTCTGTGTGAGTACGAGCATACCAGTATTTTAATAGAAATTATCAGTTCTATATTCTAGATACTCCGATGCCGTTTCGGGATTTTTTTCAACAGAATATATCCATAAGTAATAAATGTCATTATGAAGATACAAAATTAAAGGCAAGCGTTACAGGCACGCAAGTTCACAATACCTACGCAGTTTGTCCAAAGGGATGGAATTCGTCCCGCTGATTGGACGAGAGGATATAGCACAACAGCAAATCAAGGATTAGGCTTCGTGATAATACTTTTCTATTTTCTTTCGATCGATGTTTTGTATTTCTGTGGTAAATTTTAATAATGGAAGTATTTACAAATGTTTTACGATGATATAATATATCTGCATTTTAGTAGAAATTGAAAAAAAAAAAAAATTAAAGAAGAGCGTCTAATGCTGTGTAAATGAATAGGTATACATCAATATTTGAAGAATTGCTAATTTCAAATTATACTCAAATTTTGAACCCGTGTCTTATGGCTGCAATATATACAATTTGCACTAATTAATTTCTAGCAGTCTATTTTCTTATGACTTTCAGATCGATTTAAAAACGATGAGGTTTTATTGTAGAATTGTTTAACTTCCCCCCCCCCCCTTTCATCGTTTTCTCATAGCTTGTCCTTTACTTAATTTTTAAAAAATTGCTACTTCTACTTCATAAAATCCTCTTTTACATTTATCATTAACACGCGTCAAGTAGATGGAAAAAAACATGAACCTATAGTGATCTGAAATTTTTGATTATTGTAAATGATTTCATTTAGAAAATAGTATAAATAGTGACTTTACAGATGAAAAAACAAATAGTAAATTAAAATAATAATAATAATTATACATTTTTACATATTTTAATCTTATTAATTATTCCTACAAATTTGGTTTTTAAAACATCACTACTTTTTAAAGTGGGGTACAAAAAATGATATAATGCCACTTTATAAATACGAACAAATAGGCAGTAAAAGATTTTAATCTCTTTATGAAAATGGTCTATAATATTAAAATTGTATAGTATATCATCGAAAAACATTTGTAAATGCTTTCATTAATAAAATTTAATATAAAAATACAAAACATCGATCGAAAAAAAATAGAAAAGTATTATCCCGAAGCCTAATCGTTGATTTGCTGTTGTGCTTTTTCCTCTCGTTCAATCAGCGGGACGAATTCCATCCCTTTTCACTAGAGCCCCTAAACAAAATAATAGGCCGGCGCATGACCGCCATTTTTTTGCCTCGCAAGAGGACAGCATTCCCGCTTGGCATCCTTATCGCTTCCCTAATGATTTTAAGAAATCTTTATCTGAAACTAATCCGGTCAAGATAAGAGCAATAAGCAACAATAATATACCTAAAAACACATTTTTTTCGCAGTACATTCTCAAGATGTCATTTTATTCTGAGATGTGCGATGGATGTACGATGTGTTGTTAGGGCCGTTTCTGTTTCTTTTACAAAATATCACCAAAACTCAAATACACAGTAATAGAAGTTCTGTGAGCATTTTATATTCACTTCTTGAATGATTATAGCAGTTTTTCGCTAAACAAACTTCCATATCATACTTTACTTAGCTAAAATTATGAAATATAATAAAATAAGTTACTCTAAAGTAACGTAGGACGATAAAAAAAAAAAAAAAAAATGTTTGTGGTTTGTTTATCAGAGAAACGCGCTAGGTACATGTGGCAACCCTAATGCAACAAAATGGCTGATGCGTGAGCGCGTATATATAGGAGCCTCAAGGTGCTTTCACACCACAGATTATTATACAGATAAGACACTCCCGTATATTCTTCGGTAACCGGAATTTGACTGCAACGACCCTATTGTCAACGACTGTAAGTTTCTCGAGCCCTCCAGCTTACGCAATCGCTCATCTTATTTTTATTGTATCTATGTTCATATCGTAATATTAGTGCAACGTTAAGCCCAACATCCAACCGACTAACCATTTATTGATGTTTACGTTATTACGTTTGGGCTTTGTTATTGTTTACGAATTTGATTGTCGAAAGCAATTTTTTTTAAGAAGCAAGTACTAAATATTAAGCAAATAAATTTCGAAAATATACATAAACCAGAAATATTTTTTTCATTTTAAAGCATTTTGTATTATTTACACCAAGCAATGTTAAATATTTAAGATTTCATACCATACTGCTATTTCAGCATTACAGTTTGCTATATTAATTTGTACTCTTCAACACGAATGTGTTTGGAAAAATTTATTTTCAAACATAATAAAAATTAGTTTCATTTCTTAGAAAATTGCTGTGAATGTTATGATTTTGTAAATTTAAAAGTAGTAGAAAAAGTGAAGGAAAGAGAACTGCACATGCGTTTTCGTGTGCAACTTTATTATTGTTTACAAACTTGATTGTCAAAAGCAATTTATTTTAAGAAGCAAATGCTAAATATTAAGAAAATAAACTTTGAAAATATACATAAAATAAAAACTTTTTTTTTTTTTTTCATTTTTGGCATTTTGTATTATTTAAACCAAGCAACGTTAAATATTTAATGATTCCATACTGCTATTTCAGAATTACAGTTTGTAATTTTAATTTGTACTTGAATATGAATATGTTTCACAAAGCATATTTTTAAACATTATAAAAAATAATTTTTATTTCTTAGAAGAATAGCTGTGAATGTTTTGAGGATAATTTTGTGAATTCAAAAACAATAGAAGTGAAGAAAAAGAAAACTTCCCATACTAACCTGCTACTAACTACTCGCGAAATAGAAAAACAATTTTCGATCAAAGATGCTATTCATGTAGACTTAACAGTTGTAGTTCCCCTCTGTTGACACTAGTGGTGCTACTATATTTCCGGTTCGCGTTTTAGCTTCACTGTCCTATCTGTATGATAATCTGTGCTTCACACTGGCCGTTCCGTTCTGCTGTCTTCCGCAGAACAAATTACGTTCTTTTCCGCAGAAGTTCGCAGACGAATTTCCGCAAGACGAATTCCTGCGTCATAAGCCGCAGCAATCAATCGAAATGAACCAATCATGCTGCAGTTTAAGAAGCTGTTTCAGGCAGCATTTTGAAACATGCTAGGCTGACATTTTTTTGTTTATTAATGTTTGGTAAGACGTTTATTACTGGAAAGAAGGCGCATATTGCTTAAATTATTAGCTGTTCGTCGAATGAACTCTAGAAGTTGTCATGTGAGGGAGATCTTTAGAGAAAGAGAAAGTTTGGGTGCATTCCACTGTTTAATACCGAGAATGCGAGAACATGATATTTCAAGTTATGTCAATTTTCTGAGAGTCACACCAGGCCAGTTGGATTTTCTGGTAAACAAAACAGCTGCAAGCCTCACCAAGGAGAACACGAACTTCAAGAAAGCTGTGACACCTGCTGAAAAAATTTGCTTAACATTAAGGTATGTTAAATTATGAGTAGTACTTGATGTTGATAACACCTGATTTGTGCTGTTATTACTATTTTAAAAAAAATCTTGCTTTTTAGGAATATATATATATATATAATAATATGTAGTGCTCAGAAACGGAAAAGTTTGATATGATTGATAAATGAGATTGTGCTAGTCAGGAAAAATAAAATAGTAAAATAAAAATATGCTGACAAATTAATTAAATTTGTATATAGCCAAAAGGGGTGGTGGGTTGATGCACTTGAGCTATTACAATCACAAATTGTTGCTGAAATATACAGTTTTCTATTTTTGGAAAGCGAATTTCTGAAAAAGTGAATATAAATTTGTACCAATTTCTATTTTTTTTTTTTTTTTTTTTTTTTTTAAATAATAACATCCTGTGATAGCTCATCAGTTTTACGGTGAAGATATTTTTAGAGTGAATTTAAATCAGACATAAGATATTGCAAGTTATTTTGTTTCATTTCAAAATGCTGTTTTGAATGAACAGTGCCAGTTTACAACAAAATATTGGTTAGTAACAGATTGCAAATGAAGCAAACATCACCAATATTAAGTATATTATTCCGTAGTAAAGGGTAAGAAAATATGCTAATGCATCTGTCCTTTTAAAACATAGAAAAAGTTTTTTTCGTAAATCTTTCTTTAAAAAATAAAAAAAATAAATAAAAAATCCTCATATATATATTTTTTTATTTAGTTTATTTATATTTATTGCTTCTTATATGTATTCACATTTAAATTTAAAAAAAGTTTTCGTGCTTAATTTCTTAACATTTATTTTTAGTCGAATAATGTAAATAAAACAAAAAAATCTGATTTTTTTTTTTTTTAACCCTATCTTTCTCTAACCCAATTCTGGTATTTAAAAACCTCAAATTCCAAATTTTCAACAAAATTTTTACAATTGTTTATTGTAACTTTCATAGCATTCTCACATTTCTTTTTTTTTTTTTTCCTTTTCTTTTTAGGTATCTAGCATCAGGTGACACAATGAGGAGTTTATCCTACCTCTTTCGATTAGGTTACTGCACAGTTTCACAAATAATTGCTGAAACGTCTGTTGCAATTTGGAGTAATCTAATCGAATTCATCAAACCACCAGAAGAGGTAGGAGAATGGGAGGCGATTGCAGCTGAATTTGGGAGAAATTGGCAGTTCCCTCACTGCTTGGGTGCAGTTGATGGTAAACATATTGCCATTCAAGCACCACCAAACAGTGGAACATTATATTATAATTATAAGAGTTTTTATAGCATTGTATTGATGGCAATAGTTGATGCCAACTACTCTTTTGTTATTGTTTATATTGGAGACTATGGCCATTACAGTGATAGTGGCATATTCTCCAATACTGATTTTGGCAAAGCATTAGCGTCAGGTAATGTGCAACTGCCACAATCAAAATCTATTGACAATACTTACAAATTACAGTTTTCCGTATGTGTTTGTGGCTGACGAGGCATTCCCTCTGAAAAACTACATGATGCGGCCATATGCTGCGAAAGATTTAGATTATAAAAAAGGATATTCAACTACCGTCTGAGTAGAGCTAGACGTGTAGTTGAGAATGCTTTTGGAATATCATCGGCAAGATTTCGCATCTTGAGAAGGCCGATTATAGGGAAAATTGAGAATGTTGAGTCAATTGTCAAAGCCTGCTTAGTGTTTACATAACTTCATTTTAAAACAAAACACTTCACCTACTTATGTTCCAAGCATAGATGATTTTGATGACATTTCTGACAGGCAGCAGCAAGGCCTTTTGCCTCTTCCAAGGGGCAATGGCCGAAACTACAGCAATGATGCTGCTTCTGTCAGAAATGCTTTCGCAGAGTATTTTCTATCTGAATCTGGCCGAGTGGATTGGCAATATGAAAAAGTTACGACAGAGTGTCAATACATTTTTTTGAAAAAAAAAAATAAATAAATGTTCCTTTGTATAGATATCTGTCATATTATTATTATTATTATTATTATTATTATTATTTATTTATTTATTTTTTTTTTTTATTTTTTTTTTTTTTTTTTGTCCTAATATATTACTCTGTCAACCATGAAAATGTTGAGAATTTGTTCAAAATGTTTCATTTTGCACAACTTTAGATAAAAAGTCAGCATTTTATAAACTGAAAACTGTAATTATAATGCTGAGCTCATTTGATATTCTTTTTGGAATCAATTTCTGACCATCTAAAATGGTTAAAGCAGCACATCAGATTTTCACTTTCTTCCTTCCTATATTATCATATGGGACTTTTGCTTCATTTTTTTAAGATTATCATTTATAAATATTCTTTGAGTATTACTTAATATGTCACCTATATATATATATATATATATATATATATATTTTAATGCAAAAATGCAAAGTATTCATGTAGGAATACTCAAAAAACATTTTGAAATGAGATTTTTGTAAAAGAAAAAAACGAAAATGCCATTCAATAAACATGGGAAGTATGAAAGAGGGAATCTGATAGCCTTTTCTTCTACCTGTTGTTACTGGCAGAATACCTCATATTATTCTATGAAGAAATATTTCATAATATATGCACATATATATACTTTAAATTCCATTTTAGCATTCAGAAAATTCACAATTGTTTAAAAAAAAAAAAAAAAAAAACCAAAGAAAAATGAATTACATGCATTTTTTACTTTAAAATGATGTGTTGGATCATTTTTTAGAAAAAAAAAAAAGTCATGTTAATTTTCTGAATTTGAGGAACAATTGAAAAAATATATGTACAGACGGTAGAGAGTCAAAAATCTGCACAGCTTGAGACCAGAGGTTACATGTATTTTTGAGTCCATAAAAATAATTATAACTTTAAATAATAAAACTAGAATCTTATTGAAACTAATCATGTACTAGTGAATAATTATACTATTACACTTGGTAGATTTCTGGCTCTCTAATGTATTAGCTAATCAGATTCGTCTTACAAAATTCCATGTAGTTTAACATAGTTTTTTCATTACCATTTGCCTGACCCTAAGAGATAAGGAGCTTGAGATGTTAAAAGCTAATTTCTTTAAAGCGATACATCAAAACATTTATTGAACCTTTCAAAGCATAAATTTTTATATTTTTAATCAAACATATAAAAGCGACGAACAAGATTTCTTTAAAACCAGTGCACATTTTTTATTGAAGATCGGCACTCTTATTCAAAATGAAATTAACAATAGTTTAACACGTTCATGCCGGCGTAAACCACCGGTGGGTCACAGCAAAAGTATCCGAGCACTAGCAATAATCCCTGTCCAAAAAATGTACGCTTAATACTGCTTTGTTAAATAAATCCTTGTCGAGTCATGATCTTAGTCAGTCTAAGAACATGATTCGACAAGGATTTAACGAACAAAATAGTTTTAAGTATACTTTTTGATATTGGAATTATTGGCTAGTGCTCAGACACTTTAGAGAAGAATGCGCCGGCGTGAACGTGTTAAAAGAAAGATTTAAAAAAAAAATTGGCATAAATTGATAATTTTTGGCACAGTTGTATGCAAAAACAGTACACTCTTCAATAGGGATGCACCGAATATTCGGCCTATTCAGCCATATTACTATTCAGCTAGTTGAACATTTAAAAATATGAAAAAATTCTGTTATTTTTTATTATCATTAAATTAAGATTTTTCAGAGTAATTTAGAAATAGATTATATTTAAATAAAAACAATTCTTTTATCTAGTTGCAAGTAATATTTAAGAAAAATATTAACTACCTTAATCATAATAAATAATGTCTAACAAAAGTTGTCTTTATTAATAACTGTATAATAATGTATGTTTCTAAAGTTAGCTTACATAATTCAAACAATGTTGCCATCTAAAAAACTTCAAGAGATCAAACTAAGACCACAGCAAAATCTGGCAAGTAAAATTACAGAAATCATAAAATAGCAACTTTGTGTTTGTCATTGAAAAATGCATATGAAGTACCCCAACAGGTATGAAAAGCATTACATTTCCCACAATTTATCCACATGAGAGGAGAGGCATTTGAATGAGTTTTAATATAGGTTAGCCCCCTGTGGTAGAAACACCGCGACATAGTCACGGACACAGAAAAACGGCTTGCGGACAGTTTTTGTCTGCACTGAGAAAAAAAATTGCCTGCAACTTTCGGATAACAATTCACTTGTAAAAATTTCTGTATCAAAACTAAAACTAATACTTGCATTCTTTATAGTGTGTTGTGTCAAACATTGCTATAAAATATTTAATTGAATGAGATGAATTGAATGAATACAATTGTTGATACTATATCGTTTTGCAAATGCTGCATTTCTGGGTTGCTTTATTTGTTTATTTTTTTGAGTGGTCACAACAAGATATTGTAAATTTTTTTTTTTTTTTTTTTTTAAGAATTTCCTTTGACTGTAAATTCAGCATTTCACCACTGCTTATGTATGTGGAAAGCAGGATATCAATAGTTATAGTTCATTAAATTTGCACTAATAATAACTAATATCAAAGTGATAGAAGATTTTTTTTTTTTTTTTTTTTTTTGTAACAGTACCAAATAAATGCATTTGTCTAATTATAGCACAATACTACTCTTAATAAAATATTACAACTGACTGCAGATTTGCTGCTACTTACAATAAAATCTATTAAACACTCCATTTTTTAATTATTTACATCTTGCATTTTCTTAATTCGGCATGTTCTTCAGATTGTTTAAAAAAAAAATGTCAGTCAGTCATTGAAACCTGTTTAATCTCTTAATAGAAATAAACCATTATTTTATATTTATTTATTTGGGTGGGTGGGAGTAAATTTTTAAAGTTTCAAAAATATAACCTGAATTAAATGTATTTTTATTTGAATTTCTAGCATTTATTGTATTAAATTTATTTAAGGAGCATTCCATATAAATTAAATTAATAGGCCAAAAATGAAGATGACAGCCATCAATTTTTAATTAAACATATACTCTAGCAATACAACAGTTATGTAATATCTTTATTCTTATATAATAAAAAAAGGCACTGCCACCTCTGTATATGCCACTAAAGCAATATAACCTTAACACAGTCACTGCTTAAAACCAGGGCTGAAGTACAGTCGGTAACAAAAGTGTCCGAACGTTTGCAAAAATTCCTATGTAAAAAAAGCACACTTCATACGGTTTTGTTAAATAAATCCTTGTCGAATCCTGTTCTTAATCAATCTAAGAACATGATTCGATAAGGATTTATTTAACAAAACCTTCTGAAGGGTACTTTTTTTGCATAGGAATTTTTGCTAGTGTTCGGACACTTTTGTTACCGACTGTACTGTGTGTGTTACGATTCCATTACATGTGCAGTGGGAAAGGGTGAGAAAAAAAAAAAGAAAAAAAAAAACCTCTCGAAAACTATACTTTTAAGTATTGTCTACAGTAATAATGCAGCTGTAAACTTTAAATTTTATATGTAGCGTTGTATACTCAGAGTTCATGAATCTTCTGTTAGTGAAAGACTGATCTTGCACACCTATTGATCTCTAAAGTTTATAGAATAAAAATAAAAAGAGGTCTGTCAGTCAAGATAATAACTTCAGTTTCACCTGGCAACACAGTTAAGAGGCCCCTTCAATTATCGTCCCTAGAAGCCAACGCCAATGTTATTCTATGGAGAAATTTGCCCCATTATAACCTATTAACTAATACTCGTATATGTAATTCAATTCCATTTTCACATTCAGATACTTCACTACTATTAAATAATTTATCGTTTTCTAAAAATTATAATTTTTTTAATTTTTAATATTTTATTTTGAGGTTGTAAAATGCGAATTTTCACAATGTGAAATTTTTCATTTTTGAGCTTAAAAAAGAAATCTTAAACAAAAAAAAAATATATATCAGTTTCTTGAAAGCGATAATTGTTTAATAGTTGTAATTTTTTGGAAAGTGGAAACGGAATTAAAAAAATATGTATTAGCTAATGAATTATAGTGGGGCAAAATTTCCCATAGAATAACATTGGCTTCGGCTTTCTGAGACGATAGGTAGAGAGTCCCCTTAACTATAGGTACTGAGGTGCATGAATTTATAAATTAACTGAATTTTCATTCTTTAGGAGTAAGAACAATCAAATAGTAAGGTGGGGGGAATTATATTCTTTCCTAAGGTTTCTTCCTTCAGTTAATTGTATGGAACAAGAATTTTAAAATATGTAAATTCTGCCAAGGCACTCCAAAACCAAAGCTACCGCTAAGACTTTGAAGAGTGGGGGGAATATATTTTTAATTTATTTTAAATACATTTTCGTTGAATTAAATAACTAATCAAGAGGCTTGTCTAACAGAGCTCTTCACATTAGGCCACCTGGCGAAAGTGGCTCATCGGAACTTGTTTCCTTTTATAGAATCCTATTAATCGAGAATTTTTTAATAACTTCTTAATTAATCGAGTTAGAGCTCAGATATTCAGTACATCGATAATGATTTTCTTGCCAAAGTTGCTGGTGAAGCTTTTTTTAACGGAAAAATAACTATTTTAGTACTAAAACAAGCTGGAAATGGAGAAAATTTACATTAACCTGGCCAAGCCTCTTTGAATGAAATTAACTTATTTAGAATAACATATAAAAATAACTTATTTAGAAATTTTTAACAGTTGGTTATTTTTAATGCATATATTAAGAGTAAATTTTTCAAATTTGCTATCTTTATTTAGCAATTTTATACAAAACATATAGAATTTACTTTCTTCATTATGAGGATTATTTCTAGCTCTCCCTAAATTTATGACATATTAAAACTTGGTAAGCAGATACCATAAATTGACAAAAAACCCAACTAATACCATCCTTAGTAATGCAAAAAAAAAAAAAAAAAAAAAAAAAGTTGGTGCAAGTGCTGCTTTGATGCTACTCATGCCTACTTTTATTCCATCTCATGAAGACCCATGCTATCATTATGTGTCACTAAACAATAAGAGGGTTTTTTCTTTCCCCCTCCCCCCCCCCAATTTCTGGTGTTTACATATTTACAAAATTCATACTTAAATGTAATTAAAAAAATGAAATAAAATACATAAATAAATACAAATTAATAATTAAAAAAAAAAAAAAAAAAAAAAACGGTAGTACATTATGTAACCTAACAGGAAATATACCCTGCCCTTGAAGTGGAGTCCTGTGCAGGTCAAGGAAACCTGACTTTCTCCTGACCCACCAAAAGTATTATTCATTTTGTATAAGAAAATTAAAATTTTGTTTCACAAAATTTGTAATTTCTAGGAAAATTCTTACAAAATCTTTTTTAAAAATCACATAGAACTTTTAACATAAGCATTGACAAAACTTCTAACTAATTTGAGTAATTGAAGACTATACTTTTTAACATTTTAAACAGTTATCGAATACTAAGATTATAATTTTAGTTCTTCAATTATTAAGTGTAGAACATAAACATATTTCTTAAAAATGGGTAACATTTTTATTATTTTTAAATTTAATAATTGTCTAATCATGGTAAAAAACTTATTTCTGCTATGCCTAGTTTCATAAATGCCTGATTTTTAAAATCTTACATAGAAGCTCACTGTAATAAAATTGTATCATTAAAATTGAATCTGGTTTCTATAAAGTTAGCAATTAAAATAATAAAGTTTAATTAATCAGATGAAATTAATACCATTAAAAAAAAAAGTTTAACAGAATAAACATGCTGTGCCACATATCCATTGCATTTCTAATAATTACTTGCTTTTGCTGAGAAAAATATGTTTAACAAATCTTACGGTGCCTTTGACTTTTTTGCACCACATACAGGAAAGTATTTTTTTTTTTTTTTACATTATTATTCGTGTTTAACTATTAATGTATAGATGGTGGAGTTAATGAAAAATAACCATTTTGCTACTTTTTACTCAGGAAAAAAAGTAAAAGAGTACAATAAAATGTATAATTTATTAAATTTCCTTATACACAAGATTGTGCATATAATTTAATAAGTATATCCTTGCTTGAGAATCACTGCACTCGTCTAATTTATCCAAATACAATTTGATTAGTTGAGCGCAGTGCTCATTTTCTGTTGCAGGCTTTTCTTCTTTCAATTGTAATGTATTTTGCTGAAGTTCAGCTAAAATTTGTTCTTCCAAGTCGTGTTTCGTTTTTGGTCTTTTTGGTGCTGTATCCACTTCTGGTAAGTATTGCTTAGGAGATGTAAGTGACTGCTGTAACGATGCTTGAGAGTCTGATGTGGATGCTTGGGAATCTAAAAAACAGTCGTTTTCTGTTTCATCGAATGCATAAGTGAAGTTTGATGATGATCTAAAGACAAAATATATATTTTAGAAAATTAAAAAGAAATAATAATAATAATAATAATAATAATAATAATAATAATGAGATGCCAAGTTAATTTAAACTAATAAATTTCATACCACTATTTAAAATTACTAAAGGCAGTTTTAATAAGTATTTGTTGATTATTACAAATATTTTCTTAAATGTTCATAGAAAATTTGTTGATAATCAGCAAAGGCATCGCAGCATTCCTAAAATTTCATACTGATTTTGTTATACTGTACCAGAATTTCATAGAGCACAGAGCTGAAAAACCAGACTCCAAAAAACTGGAATCGCACATAAAAAAAAAAAAAAAAAAAAACTAGCATTAATTATCAACAGCCTTTTCTATCTCATTTTTCTATTTATAACTAATTAGGTCATTTTTGAATTATTAGATAAAGCTTATTTGACATTTTAACACTTTCAGTTTCTTTCACATTCTTTTAAATGTTGTAATTCAGCATTCGTTTAAAGGTAAACTCGGTAAGAAAAACTTTTACACAAATCATTCATATCAGAAATTTCTTAAATGCGTATACCTTCACACGTGCGCACGCATATGTCTGCGCTGCCGAAAGCAGTGGGGACCCAGTGTGAGTTTTTTACCTGATCAGGATTATTATTTTTTATTTATTTAGGGGGCACGAAGGGTCAGGGAAGGGCGCACAGGACTGCGTTGCCAAAGGCAGTGGAAACCTTGTCCTACTTTTTACCTAATGAGAAATGATTTTTTAAATTTTCTTAAGTATAAAAATTTGATTTTAGAAGGAATATGTTCTCGCAGCGCACGGGTCTGCGTGCCGAAGGCAGTGGGGGCCCGGTGTCAGTTTTTACCCGATCAGAAATTATTATTATTTTTTTTTTTTTGGGGGGGGGGGGAGCACGGAAGATCAGGGAAGGAATACGCGCACACAGCGCATGTATCCCTTAACTTGTGCGAGCTGCGCGCGAACAGGACTGCTCACCCGAAGGCAGTGGGGACCCAGTGCGACTTTTTACCCGATCAGAAATGATTTTTTAATTTTATTTCTTTTCTTAAGAATAAATGTTACTGTTAGTGATTCATTTAAAAATACTGGTCCGCTAGTAACAATATATCTAACAAAAGTTGTATTTATCAATAACTGTATAACAATGTTTCTACAGTTGAATTACGGAAGAAACTACATAATTCACATGATGTTGCTACCTAGGAAACTTCAAGCGATCAAACAGAGATCACATTAAGATCTGGCCTGAAAATAGCAGTTTTGAACACATTGAAAAATGTCTATGAAGTGTCACAACATGCACAAAAAAAAAAAAAAAAAAAAAAAAAAATCACTTCTGTATCTCACAATATATCCACATCAGAGTAAGAGGCATTTTCATCACTTTTAATATAAGTTTGCCAATATGTTATTACTTTTAAATTTATTTTTCTCAATTCTGCATTTCTGGGTAAATAGAATTACTGAAAAAGTTTGCAAAAAATTAGGTGATTGACACTTGAATATAAGAGTAAATCAGCCAGCCAAATATTCGGTATTCGACCGAATAGTTAGTTTTCAGTTGGCCAAATATTCGGTATTCAATATTTGGTCAAAAAATGGTATTCAGTGCATACCTAATACAAATAGGATCCATTTTGTAAACAGATACTATTTGTACCCATACACACACACTATAGAATAATATTCAAGCTTCTCCTTATTCTGCAAATAAAGTTGAAATAGATTTGAGGAGAGGGCAAATAAAGAATACAAATTGGCAAAAGTACAGAAAATGACCTGTAATTTTCTGCTAAAATTATGAGCTATAAAAATCATTTTTAAACAAAACATTTACACTTTTAGTTAACTGGTATTTAACTAAACGAAAATATTAAAATAAACGTCCTTTTTACTCTTCTAATAAATCAATTTAAAATATTTTCTACTAATTAAGGATAGTTATGACTTCCATTTTGAAATAACTGCTTTGTCTAATTTATTATTATACAAATAAGTGTTTGTATTTATAAAATCTAATTTTATGAAAGAAATGGCACAGAAAACTTTACCAATCTAAGGGAGATTGCTGCAAAACATAAGAGAACCCCCCTCCCTTGGTATTTTAAGGGGGGGGGGAATTACGTAATCTTCGTAACGTAATCTTCTAAAAATGTAATCTTCTAAAAGCCAAAATAAGTTGTTATTTTTTTTATGATAGAAATAAATAAAACTTGAATTGAGTATTGAGTTGACCTTGGAAAAGAAGAACCATTAGAACATTAGATTCATTTGATAAAGAAAAGGAGAAATAATAGGTATTTTTTCATGGTTCATTTGATTCATGCAGATAAATATTAGATGATTGCCGAACAGTGATTGAATTGAATATTTATTGTTTTATTTTCTATTTCGCAATAATAATGAAATAAAGTATTATGATAAGATTTATCAATGAGAATAGAGTGTGAAATAAATAATAGGAATTTCGATTTCAGATTGTTCTTGGATTAGTTACTTTATGATTGTTTAATTCAATAAGTGTTTAGATTTTATAAATGAATAAAAATTATTATTGGGTAGAAAATTATTATTGCTATATTGCTATAAGAGTAAAACAAAAATAATAATTTTTTTTTTTTTTTTTTTTTTTTTTTACATTTTGTGAAAAGAAAATTGTTCACAGAATAGAATTTTTCTGATTTTTTCATTTTGTTCTTAAAATAAATAGAATTTTCTTAGTAAATAGAAAAGTAAAGGCTTTACATTTAATTCTTTCACGACGGCAAGCAGTCACATTCTACTACCGTTAACTCCTGAGCTTTCAAACGGAGAAAAAAACTAAAATAGATTGTTCCATTTCCCACACTTTTTTCACTCACTGTTGTAAGTGTGAGAGGCGTGTTCGAAATGTCATCATAGGCCTGCCGCACACCAAAGAGGCAAGCGACAGCGGCATACGCGATACGTCTCTTGAATTGGAGACGCGGCGCAAGCGACTCGATTTCACACTCACACCGAAGCGACAGACACATCCTGCGAAGTAAGCGTTTTTGATCACGTGTGCTTGTTGACTTTTGAGATTTCAGGTTTTATTTATTATAATATAAGGAGATTATAATTTCTAAATCTATTATAATTTCAAGTAAAACAGAAAAAAAAAATAAATAAAGATAGGAGTAATTAAGGAGAAAATAATTATTAAATTTAAAAATAGTTTTTTTTTTTTTTTTTAATGTTGTTAAATTAATTAAATATTATATTCTAACTAAAAATACTTAATTTTTCTTTGTGATTTAAGGGAAAGTAATTTTCATATTTTTGTGGGGGAAAGGGGGGGTTAATGTTTTATTTAAATTTATTATTAACATTTGATAAACATCTTCTAATAGAAAAAGCTGATCGTTTGCTTTAATTGTGTTACTATTGTTGTGTAAAAATAAATAGTCTATTAAATTATTAAAAATTTTTATTTCAACCTTGAAAAAAAAAAAAAAAAAAAAAAAAAAAAAACTTTATTATTAAATAAATAAATAATTTAAATAATTTTTCTATCGCACTTTTTATTTATATTTTATTTATTTATTTATTCAAATTTTTTTTTTAAATTTTATTTATTTATTTATATATATTTTTTAATTTATATTCATTTAAATGAATGAATAAAATAAAAGTTATTTCTTCTTATTTAAAAAAATGTTTATTTTTTTTAAATAAAAATAAAAGAATAATTTAAGAGAAAATAATTATTAAATTTAAAAACTAATTTTTCGTTGTTGAATTATTAAAGTATTTTAACTTAAAAAATTATTATTTTACTTTATCATTTAAATAAATGAATAATTTAGGGGACAATAATTTTTATATTTCATTTATTTATTCCTTTATTTTGTTAATGTTTTATTTAAATTTTTATTTAATGTTTTATATCCTGTTTGTAGCAGAAAACAAAGCTTGTCTGCTTTAATTAAGTTATTATTGATATGCAAACATATATTCTATAAAATTATTACTATTATTGTTTTTTTTTTTCCAGCTAAAAAAAGTGTTTTTATTTATTTTTTTCTTTATAATTTAAATATATGAATAATTTAAGAAAAGTAATTTTAAACTGCATCTTATATTTTTTTTTTCTTTATTGTTAAATTTAAATTAATAGTTTCGAGTTGAAAACGTTGCTTTCAAATCTGAACAGTTTTTAATAAAGAATTGCAAAATGATGCAAAAACCCAATAATTTCCAAGATGTTATTAACATTGTACTAAATTCCTATATTTGATATTATTCCTTTTAAATGAATAATTTTTCTCTATTTTTCCTTTTTATTGTTTTTCTATAGAATATATCTTTTTTGAAAAAAAAAAAAAGAAAAATAGTAGAATTTAAAAATTAAATTTAAATTTCATTATCCTTTTTCTTAAATTATTTTTCTACTTGAAAAAAAAAAAAAAAAAAAAAACAAAAAAAAACCCGGCGACGATCGAACCGAGTACCATTGTGACAGGTGTTAGGGATTAAGGCCGATTGACAACACTGGGGTCCTAGGCCTGAGGGGGAGTGTCTTCCGTGGAGGTCTTTCTAAGGGTTCCTAGCCCGTATTTACGCAAGTTTCGGAGGAAACCACGGAAAACTCCGAACGGCTAGGCCGACGAGCGCGACCGGAGATCGAACCCGGCACCTCACGTCTACCAGCTTTGAGCGCAGAACCGCTCGGCCGCTGGTGGGCACCATTGAGACAGGAGTTCAACACTTTACCCCTAAGCCACGCATCCCTTGCTAGTAAACTTGTTCTGTTTCCTTTATCGGAAACGGTCAAACGGATGAAAGCGATATTTTAATATATAATGGGGGTTATTTCATAAAATTGTTACCCTAAAATTTGTTTTCATCCGTTTTTTTTTTTTTTTTTTAATATGTTTTTCCTTTCTATCTGAACTTAAATTGATTGTCTGCTGTATATTACACGGATTTGAATTTGGTATTGTCATTGTGGGACTCAGCGTAGTCACTTTTGTTTTAACCCTTTCAGGGGCACTAAGTAAAAATGATTGAATTTCCTTTTAAATATATATATATCATAAAGTAAACATCCCCTACAAGTCATATTTGATGAAGAAAAAAATTCAGCATGTGTTGATTTTTTTGTGGGTGGTGGCTAGACGTTCTAGCCACTGCGCACATACGTCATGTACCTTAATTTTTGAATGGAAATAAATATTTATATATTTAAGGAATAAAAATTGAAACTATGCCTTGAAAATGTAATTATAATAATACAATGTAGCAATAATTAATTATTGCTTAAATTATAATGCTTCTTTATCCTTTTTTAATGATTTATTATATATATATATACACAGATATATGGGCTGTTTAGAATTTGTCTAGAAACCTTTATGCATTAGTAATAAGAAAAAATTATTCACTATTTAAGGAATAAAAGTTATAGTAATTCAATTATATCTATAGCTGGGCAAGCGTTTTATTCCCATAAGAAGATTTATAGCAATGAATCTTAAAACTTCTTCTATATCTATTGGAGTAAAAGATTTTCCTAACTGGGTAGCATACAAGTTTGTTTGAAAAACTAAATCTTAGCAAAAAGGCATTGCCATAAACATAAAAAATATTCCAAGTGGTGTTGGATTATCAATATCAAGGACCTCAGGTACAGGACCACTTTCTTACATAAATTCTGGAACAGACTGGCGAACTTGAAAATTTTTGCTCCAATTTACTCGCCCTCTTGAGCTAGAAGGACCTTCTATTTCACTGGATTGTTCATCTTCTGAACTTGAAACAATTTCTTCTTCAGGTAAATCTGTAACATATTCCTCATTATCACTTGTTCCTGATCCACATACTGCAGAATCATCATCTGAGTGTAGCTCTTCAAACAGAGCAATAGCTTCATCCAAACATAAGCTTTTTCTATGCATTATTGTGATAAAAATTAAGATATATAAATTGAATTTAAGATTATTTAGAGAAAATAACTAAATTTAAAAGCTATGGAAATAAAAATTTATTTTTAAAAATCACGATATAAGAGCAATAGAAAAAAGCAGCCTCTCTCTATACTGTAAACAGAAATACTGAATAGCTTTTTTGTAAGAACCCTCCCACGCTTATTTACATCTGTATTTACATTCTGCTATCCCTTACTGTTTATATTTATCACAGTTCACTAACCCCAAAGGACCCTCTTTGTTTATCTCAAAGAAAAAGAAATTGAGATTCTTTTCCCCAGCACAGCCTGTCTTATGGTATCTCCCCTGACATATGTGCGCGGTGGCTAGAGGGTCTATCCACCTAAAATATGCTCCTAAAAATCAAACTAAAATTAATGATCTAAGATAATATGTAAATCTGTTGTATTTAAAAGGTGCATTACAGTATATTTACACTACCAAATACTTTTGAATAAAAAATTATTTTTCATAAAAATATATAATAGAAACTTCAAAATTTTTTCCCGCAACTTGTCCATTTAAAAAAGTCACAGGCACATCCTGCTTAAAGTTACTGTAGAGCTGCCATCTCTATTTCACTTTCAGAAGTACATATTAACTTTTCATAAAAGTGGATAGAAAAAGTAGCCACTGCACACCTAGAGAAAAATTTCTAAAGTAGGTGGATAGACCCTCTAGCCACCGCCCCTGAAAGGGTTAATACTGTTATTTATACAAAGAAATCTTCGTAATATGCAATCGAAGAAAAACATTGCAAAGGATTACTAAATATTTCTATTAAAGTTATTAGTATTGAAAAAAACGACTGCGTTGAGCCCAGTGTTATTTAAATTTACCCACAGTTGTCAAATCCCTATCGCCGCCATGTTGCAACATGAGCGACAAGTGCGAAAAGTTGTAGCATGCGCGATTCCAGCGACAAACGGGAGACACACGCTCGACTGATAAGACATGACGCTTGTCTTTCTGGTGTGCGTATGCAGTAAATTAAAAGTTAGCGGCAATGCTAGAGATTGTCTCTTATGTCGTCCAAGTCGTGCTTGTTTCTTTGGTGTGCGGCCTGCCTTAGTCCCACTACTCACTAATGAGACACGAGACAAAGTTTGAAGCGACGCATGTTCTAATAGTCCAAGCGGCGGCTGCAATAAATTGACTTGAGAAGGTACGAAGCTGATTTTTTTCCTATAGATAGAATTCATTGTTACAATGAAAATCTGATAGAGTTGCCTAGTCAAAGCCGTCAAGTTTAAGAGGTTGCCTCGATAATAGGGGTCAAATTTAAACGATTTTCGAACCCCAAAAGGTATGAAGATGAAACCGGTGCTAAAATGTAGAGATTAATATGCTCTTTAAAATGGCATAGGGTTGCCTGGTCAAAACCGTCAAGTTTCAGAGGTTGCCTCCATAATAGGGGTCAAATTTAAACGCTTTTCGAACCCCACAAGTAGAGATGTGAGCGTGGAAAAAACCCGGGTTTAAACCAGAGAATAAACCCGGTTTTTTGGGAAGGGAATTTTGAAAGTTTCCAAAACAAGGGAATTTTGAAAGTTTTCACAAATTGCGAATTTATCTTTTTTTTCCCCCTTAGATTAGAGATGTTCTAAGGCATTTCAAAATGTTATCTCACATTCAGATGTTTTTTATGATCTTTCAATTTTAAATAGCGCTTTTAACGTCTATAAATTTAAAAAGTACAATTTTCAAATTTCATTAATTGACAGACTTATTCTCTGTTATTGGCGTATATTTATATTTTAGTTCTGACTGTATACACACTGAGTTCAATATAACACCTTTTTTTTTTTTTTCCGCTATCGCATATTTCAGTTGTATATCTTTAACATTTTATTTCAAAATAAAACAAAAACGCTTCAAAATATTCTGCATTTACTAAAACAATCAATAATATTACACTGGGAAATATTACTTCAATTAAAATTTCAACAATATTAATATGCAAAATATAAATGAAGATAGAAATAACAGCCAAATTATTAATTATTAGCTATTGAATATTTTATGTATTGATTTAATGCATTAAAAAATTATTGCTTGAATTCTTAATAACCGAAGAATCCATGTTCGATTTTATTCCCCGTACTCTTTGAGCGTTTATAACAAAATTTTATCAACTAATATGAAATTTTGTTCGATGAAGTATAATAAAATTTAACAATTTTAAAGTATTCTTACCATAAATTAATTTCATTGTATTATTTTTTATAACGTATTTTGTTATGGTATTCATTAAAAAAAGATAATAATAATAAAGTTATTTAAATAGGTGGACAAAACTTCATCATTTATTATTGTGAATGACGTAAACGTTTATTTTTTTACAATTTTCCGTAAAATAATCACATAATTGTTAATATCACTTTTATTTAAGCAAATAGAAGAAAAATGACATTGAGACAAGTTGTTTGGTATACCTAAAAGAAGTGAAATTAAATCTAAACATTGAATATTAGTTTCATCCCATCAAAGTTTCCAAAAATCCCCAAATTCCCGGTTTAAACCCGAAAATTCCCATGTTTATTCCCCAGAAGCAAAATTCACGGGTTTTTTACATCTCTACCCACAAGTGTAAAGAAGAAACCGGTGCTAAAATGTTGAGAATAATGTACATTTTAAATGGCATAGGGTTGACTGGTCAAAGCCGTCAAGAAACAGCGGTTGCCACGAAAAAGGGGGCGTATTTTACGATTTATTTACCCAAGTAAAAAAGGATTTACCCAAGTGTAAAGATGAAACCGGTGCTAAAATGTAGAGAAAAATATGGTCTTTAAAATGGCATAGGTTGCCTGGTCAAAACAGCCAAAAAAAGAGGTTGCCACGAAAAGTGTGTGCGTGTGTGAGGGGGGTGGTGAATTTTCGCGGTTTTCTTACCCTAACATATTTAAGAATGAAACCGTTTATAAAATATAGAATAATATTCTCTATATCATAGGGTTGCCAGGTGAAAATCTCGAAAAATAGTGGTTGCCTTGAAAAAAAAAAAAAAAAAAAAAAGCTAATTTTGAATGGTTTTTTTATACAATGTGAAGAAAGAATATAAAAAGTATTTAAAAAAGGAAAAATAAATAAACTGTAATGAAACTGTTCTAAAATTTCCCATAAAAACAACGAATTAATAGTAAAAATTAAAAATGTAGCATGCGGATACAGATAAGAAAATACGACCGCAAAAGTTAACAGAAATGAAGATAATAATGCCCAAGAAACTCATAATAAAAAATTCTGTTAGTATACAAAATAAATAATTAAATTAAAAAAAAAAAAAAAACCTCTTATTTCAGATTTGCAGCAAGATTTACAAATTTCAATTTCATAAATTAATTCATTGTTATTAAGAAACGCGAAAAATTTATCAATTTTTTAAAAATGTTTTTCGCTTTATTTGTACCTATAATTAATTTGCAGAAGGTATTATTGATTATTTTAATTAGATATAAAAAAAAATTAATTGAGAAAATTTTCTAAAATTGACAAATTTTTAATATAACAAAATGGGCACAACCCAATATTTTCGTATAAAATTCTACAAAGCAGCCGCATACATTTCTTCAGGGAATTATCTTCTCAATACTTTGACACAATTTGAATATTTTAAGTATTGAAAAATGGGGAAAAAACGAGCTCGTGAGCTGAAATTAGTTTTATACAGATTAGAAAAAGAATGGTCACGCATAATAATTTAATTTTCTTTATGCTTTAAAATCTCTTATATCATTAAACAAATAAAATAAACGAATATTGAAATTCGCTTCCTTTTCTAAGCTGACCGTTATACCTTGACAGGTTTGAAGCACAATCGTAATTAAATTGAAAAGCGTTGTATGTTCTACATTTAGCTAGCAATTTCATCTTTTAAATATTAATCATTTCGTGTTTAACCTTTTTAAAATAGTCTGCATGTGTGCTTCACTTTGTGTTAAACACCTTTAATATTTGTTAGCTTTTTGGAGACTGACCACTATTTCTTTACGAATTTTACCAGGCAAACATATGCCATTTTAAAATAACTCTTACTCTGTACATTCTGGAACCAGCTACACCTTTCAAATATTCATATAATTTCATCCTTATTCATTTTCTTTGTTAATGCTATTCGTATTTTTTTACACTTCGTTAAGAAATCTTCAAAACTCGCCTATTTTTTGTGGTTGACTGCTTTACTTGACAGATTTGACCTATTTTCGAGGCAACCTCCGAGTCTTCAGGGTTTTGACAAGGCACCCTTATGCCATTTTAAAGAGCATATTAATATCTATATTTTAGCATTTCACCTTTGCAGTTGGGTAAATAACTTTTTACTTGGGTAAATAAATCGTAAAATACTTCCCCTATTTAAGTGACAACCTCTGTTTCTTGACAGCTTTGACCATTAACCCTATGCCATTTTAAAGAGCATATTAATACCTACATTTTAGCATCGATTTCATTTTTACACTTGTGGGGTTCGAAAATCGTTTAAATTTGACCCCTATTATCTAGGCAACCTCTGAAACTTGATGGTTTTGACCAGGCAACCCTATGCCATTTTAAAAAGCATATTAATCTCTACATTTTAGCACCAGTTACATCTTTACACTTGTGAGGTTCGAAAAACATTTAAATTTGACCCCTATTTTCGAGCCAACCTCCGGGTCTTGACGGTTTTGACTAGGCAACCTTATGCCATTTTAAAGAGCATATTAATCTTTACATTTTAGCACCGGTTTCATCTTTACACTTGGGTAAATCACTTTTTACTTGGGTAAATAAATCGCAAAATACGTTCCCTATTTTCGTGGCAACCTGTGTTTCTTGACGGCTTTGACCATACAACCTTATGCCATTTTAAAGAGTATATTAATCTCTACATTTTAGCACCGGTTTCATCTTCATACCTTTTGGGGTTCGAAAATCGTTTAAATTTGACCCCTATTATCGAGGCAACCTCTGAAACTTGACGGTTTTGACCAGGTAACCCTATGCTATTTCAAAGAGCATATTAATCTCTACATTTTAGGACCTGTTTCATCTTCATACGTTTTGGGGTTCGAAAATCGTTTAAATTTGACCCCTATTATCGAGGCAACCTCTGACACTTGACGGTTTTGACCAGGCAACCCTATGCCATTTTAAAGAGCTTATTAATCTCTACATTTTAGCACCGGTTTCATCTTCATACCTTTTGGGGTTCGAAAATCGTTTAATTTGACCCCTATTATCGAGGCAACCACTGAAACTTGACGGTTTTGACCAGGAACCCTATGCCATTTTAAAGAGCATATTAATCTCTACATTTCAGCACCGGTTCCATCTTCATACCTTTTGGGGTTCAAAAATCGTTTAAATTGTGACCGGAAGTGAGGTTGTTTCTCTTAAACTTGACGGCTTTGACCAGGCAACCCTATCAGATTTTCATTGTAACAATGTATTCTATCTATAGGAAAAAAATCAGCTTCGTACCTTCTCAAGTCAATTTTTTGCAGCCGCCGCTTGGACTATAAACAATTTTCAGGAGATGAAGTGTTATTTAGAGCATGCGCGTGCCGCTTCAAACTTTGTCTCATGTCTCGTCAGTGTATAGCGGGCCTTAATGTGTAACTCCCCGAAACGGAGAGAGCGAAGCGATAAGCAATTCTTTAGAATAGTGATAGTTTAATTTTTTTTTTTATCCTTGTCAGCAGCCATTGCAAAATATATATATTAATTATTTAAAGAATAGTTTTTACATCATTAATTATTTAAAAGGGGAATTAAATTTTAATAGTAATCAGATTGTAGAGTAACATTACTAACCGTCCAACACTTCTATATTATTATTATTATTACTATTATATTAAAGAATAACATTTTAAAAAATAGTGTTTTGTAAAATTATAATGTAAAAATTAAAATACTTTAAAAGCTTTTTTTTTTTTTTTTTTCATTATCCTTTTCGGTTCAAGTCTAAATTTTATTTTAGTATGGTGGTTACTTTCGTTTGAGATTGCTTTAAAAATACTTTATATTTTTCACTAAAAATGCAATAGTATTAACAATAATAATAAAATGGATACTCTAACCTTTCATAATAATAAATTAATCAAAAATATTTTAATGTACAGATTCTCTTAACTACGAAATACTTTTCTGTGCCAGTTTTTCGTTAAATCATGCATTAAATGTGAAAAGCGCTAACAAGTTACTAAAACAAGATTACTAAAAGTAGATTTAATTTCTAAATTACCATGTTTTCAATTCTTGTTTAGAGATACAGTTAAGCTTCTATGTATTTTTCAAAATAGTCGAGATCTACTTGAAATGTATTTAAATTGCATATACCATAATGTAACACATGATATAAAAGGATTTATATATATATATATATATATATATATATTGCATCACGTTTCTTTTCTTTCCTATTCTTTTTTCCCTTGGTGATTTGTTATAAAAGTAAAAGTATTAGAAAAAATTTTTATGTAAACACATTGCGACAAATTTGTATAAACATGCTGGTAACGGTATATTTTAAATGTAAAATCCTGAAATGTGCATGTATTACTACATAAGTGATTTGGACACGAAATATCATTTTCCAATAAATATATCCATAAGTTATATTCCTTTATTTTTTGAGGACGCCTCTGTATCTCTAAAAATAGGTAACATTGATAACTTTACTTAGTGTTTTGAAATATCTTATCTTTAATTTCAATGCAATAAACCGCGACAAGAAACTAATGTTAAAATATTATGCATGAAAACTGTAAAAAAAACTTGCCTTTGCACTCGTACCTTCTTTTTTTTTACACCGACGAAGAGTCTTACTAATTTGTTTCAACCAGAAACAGTTGATATATTTCTTTTGAAATTTGTAATGTTTCATACAAATTTATTATGCATTACCTTAAAAGATAAAGAAAAAAAAATCATATAAAACTTCTTTTCAGTTGAACAAGAATATTTAAAATTTTTAAGTATTTATGAGTAAAATGGTTCTGTAAATTTGGCAAATATTATGCAGTTTTATTTCAGAAAGGTCCTGGATTAAAATAGTTAAAAATAAATGTAATTTTTAAAAGGTGTGTAAAAAATAAAATTAATTTCAATATGTTTTTTTTTTTTTTTTTTTTTTTTTTTTCAGAAGAACAAGAATAATGAATATGCATCTGCATCAGGTCTTAATTCACGCTCAGATATCAAATGTATATATTGCAAACTAAAAGAGAAGTTTATTACTTTATTCAAAAAAAAAAGAAGAGAAAAGAAAAAATTATCTGTCAACAACGAAACATTTTGGACTCATTCGTAGATTCAATTTTATAAGTAAAACATTGAAGTTTACAGATAGTAAACTATTCAAATAATTTAGAAGCGAAATGCATTTTAATTTTTCCATAAGTGTAGTTTATTTTTCCATAGTCCAATAAAAGTTAATAATCTAATTTTAAATTAGTTTTAATTTTTAATTAGATTTTTCTATAAGTGTATTTTAATATATATATATATATATTTTAAATCTAATTACACTTTAGGATTACTACTCAGACTTGACATCTTTGTCCCTGAAAATTGATTAAATTGACAAATTTAATGTAACTGTCCTTCGTATCATTAGGCAGCATAATATATATATTAATTAAAATAAAATAACGCTACTCGATTTCTTTCCAGTTGAGTAACATTATTTGGCAAATTTTATGCAGATGTCTTTGTAAATGCTCAAAAATTAACCTCTGTTTGCTTTTAGAATCGTCTGTAATTTGAAACAAAACAAAATATAGCAAATATAAATTTTAAAACACGTTAACGTATTAATTATAAATTCAATGCGATTTCAGGAAAGGTTTTTTTTTTTCCCCTCTCTTTTTACAATGTAGAATAAAATAGATTGAAATACTACTGCCTAAGTTATACTCAATTACCTTCAGATTGTACTAAATATAATTAGAGCTCCTCCAACACAGGCTGGCTCATCAGACATTTTGTTTCCCACTCAGCGATTGTTGCCCACGCGGTCCGAATTTCAAGTGTTATCAAATCACATAAAATTTGGGTTTTGCAGCCGAAAATTGCTCAAATCATACCAGAACTGCTTTTAGAACGTTTAGATTTCCAACAGATGAAGAAAAGCGAAAGAAATGGGCTATTAATTGTCCAAAAGAAAATTGTACGCTTAGCTTTCAATCACAAATATGAAGTGTAATTATGATATGTTTAATATTTTCATGCACTTTTGTATCAGTTATTTGTTTTTATTGCTGTTTGATTATCTAAATGTTGTATTTTACAACCTACACTACTTTTCAGCGCGTAAAAATATTTAAATTTAACTAATTTAACAGCAACAGTGATGGCTAATTTTTACAAGGGTTATACGAAAATTTCGCCAAATATTACCGCCAAACGTATCAAGCACAAACAATAATTCGCTCTTCTGTCTAGGTAAACTCGCCATTTTAGGCGATAAAGACGCCGAGTAAAACGTCTATAACTAAACGTCGCCAAGCTATTTTTCCGCTGGGCAACAATGATCAGCTGTGAGTCAGCTCGTATTATAAGAGTCTTAAATATAATACAGAACAACCAAACAGCTTAAATTTGTAATAATATTATCATTTATTTATATATTTCTAAAAAAAAAAAAAAAAAAAAAAAAAAAAAGCACATTCAATTTTTCTCAATGCGTTTAGTAAATAAAAATATAAGTAAATATGCGGTTTTAAGTTTGCAAATAGTTGATAAAAAATAAAAATATGAAATATACATTTTTCGTTCTTTCCTTTTTCATTCTTTCTACCTTTCTTTTTCAATTTTTAATATATTATTTACGAAACGGACAGCATATATACACGTATTTTGAAAGCATGAGACACTCTGCTGATATACAAAAATTATTACTTAAAATATTCATAACCTTTTATGTAAGTATTCAAACTAAGAAATTTTAATTTTTTATTCAAAAAAATGCTAAAAAACTCTTATTAAACTAGCAATTAATAATATTTTAATTTGAAATCCCTTTTTACATTTATATGAAAAAATAATCTAATTTTAAAGAATTTATATTATGTCTAATTCATTTAAAGGTATGTGTTTCTCAAATCATACTGAAATAAAATTAAGAAAAACTCAAATATGAAAGCAATATTTTTAAAAGGAAAAAGAAAATTTCTAAAAGGAAATTCTATTTCTAAAAGGATAAAGAAAAACTACTCAGAAAAATATCATTCTATCTGTTTCATGAACGTACATAGAAATCGGGGGATGTAAATATTTTATCAGTATCATTTGGACAAAGCGAGCGGCTCATCCTTCGTTCAAGACATTTCGTTCCGACTGTATGACACTTTTCTCCTGAAATCACCCCCCCCCCCCCATTTTCCGCAAGTTCACAATACCTACTGTACCTACATAATGATGGCATAATCCCATAATGATGTAATAATCCCTCCTGATTGGACGCGAGGATGCGACGTAGCAGTAAATCAACATGAGCCATCAGAATTTTTTTGGCCGATATTTTGAATTAAATTTTATGAAAAACATTTTGAAATACTTTCCGATATACATTTTTAATATTATAGATCATCTGTATAAAAAGATTAATGATCAGAATCTTTTAGTGGATATTTCTTCATATTTTAAAATATGATTTTTTTTTTTCTTTTTCATCCCGCACTTAAAAGTTAGAGGTTTTATTTATTTTATTATTATTATGTAGGAGTAAATATTTTTAAGATTAAAATATGTAAAGTTGTCAGATTTTTTAAAATTTTGTTTCATCCGAAAAAAGGTCGGGTTTATACTAACTTAAGATTTAAGAATAAAATCTTGTATCTAATAATCAGAATCAGTAGATAAATGTATGTCTGGTGTCGCCATGTACTGTGACGGTTGTGAATTATACACTTGAAATTCAATAAATACATATGCTTTTTTTCTTTTAAGAATTGAGGGTAGCAATATTTTTGTAATTAAATGTGTGACAAGCTATCAGACAATGATAAAGGAACAAAGAATGAAAACTAACATAAAACAATAATAATATATATATATATATTAATTGAACAAAAAAATTCTTCATTTTTAAAAATCAGTCAGAAAATCATAAGAAAGTAATTAGACAGCTTAAATTTAGGGCGAGTAATACATATTAAAATCATAAAAAGAGGGGGTTAAATTTGGAGATAAGTTAATTAGAATTATTTGAAGACGGTATCTGAATGCTCTAAATATGAGTGTTCATTGATTATTAGTTCTATTAACAGAACAAAAAAGTATTTCTATCACCTTCTCTTCCTATTTTATTTTATTTCAATTAAAATGCATCCAAATATGGTGTAGAGAAACCATGATATGACTTTCAAAGTTAACCCATATTGGACCGCCGTCCTCCTATTTATAGGACAGTTGAATTAAATGTCAATAATGTAAAAGAAACATTTAAAATCTGCAAAAACTTCACATAAATTTTTAGAAATAGACTAAATTAATTAAATTACTGTGAAAAATGGAATTTAAAAAAAATATTAATGCTGCAGAATAATAAAGAACTTCTTCTGCTAAATAGAGAGCATGTGCTAGTGAAAAATCCAAATGGTCGTCAAAGATGATGTCAACTGAAATCATGCAATAAAATCCTGTTACAATTTGCAACATGTGCAATGTTGGATGTAAAGATTGTTTTTTGGACTTCCATTCGTAAAAATCTTTACAATTTGCAAAATGCTCACTTTTGGACTGTGTATAGACTTTTTTTGGACTAACAAACAAAATAAAAAAATTTGTAAAATTATTATAATTTTTTCTTTTTTATATGTGTAAGTATCTTATACTGACCATGTTTTTAAAAAATTACATTTTTCTAATAATTCGTTTAATGAGTGGTCCAATATGGGTTAACATTTGTGAGTAAAGCACTGATATGGTTTTTAATGAGAAAATATCTGACACTGTCTTCATAATATAAATGGAATTGCATTAAAAAAAGGAAAAAAAAAATCATCTAATGATAATACTTTTTTTTAAATGTAAAATTTCGTAAATGTAAATACTCTGTCTGTTTATCATATTATAAAACGTTACTTTGATTTGATAAATAAATAAATTAAATAATATTTAACTGTATAAATGAATTATATGAAGATCTCCTATAATTTGCTTTTAAATTACTAAAAATACACTAATTTAATTGACTGTTTTTATTAAAGAAAAGAAATCTAAAACGAAAAGAAAAATCATTTTTCAAATTAAAATATGTAACAAATGTGTAAGCTTATTTTCAACATTTTTTTTTTTTTTTTTTTTTTTTTTTTCTTGCTGGAGGAGATAAATATTAATTTTTATTTTACTTTATTTTTATATTTTGTGCTTTAGAAAAATTTCAAGTGCAAATAAATATTATTTAAGGGAGATATTGTGCGGATTTAATAAATAAGCAGAAAATGAGGTTAATTTTTTAAATGCAATTTCACTGACGAAGCATGCACGTTAAAGATTTTCACATTAATAGCTGAAATGTTTTATGCACAAATGTTAACTTTTACAGGTGTAAATTTATTTCTCTATCACATCTGAATTTTAATAGGAATTAAAATAATAATAATAATAATTTTTGTAAGTAAAACAATCTTAAAATAACTAATCGTAAGTAAAGTAATCTGTACACTCATATTTGAAACATTCCTAATGTTAATTTATCTACGCATTTTAACCCCTTATTACATTGAAAGTAGTGCTACAAAATTGTAGATAATTGTGTTTATTCTTGTATAAATTCTTTCAAAGAGGCTTAGTAAGTTGATAAAGTGCTAATTTTGTGCATTTCTAGTCGTTTTAGCGTCAGAATAGCCTTACTTTCCCTTAAAAACGCATTAAAATGCCCCAATAAGGCAGGTAATGGATTTGCCGCAAAATTTGGCGAGTTTTTCCCACCTTGGCGATTTTTTTGGCGACCTTGGCGAGAAAACTCTCATAAGGGATATATATACCAAATATGGAAGCTCTAATCTCATTGGCTGATGAGATACGGAAATTTCCGGAACTTTCCACACTTTTCTACAGGGGTATATAAAGCTGTTTTCTTCGCCAAGGCGAGTCAGTTCAGTTCTCAGCCAGCTTCGCTAATGCTTGCATTGTTTTGAGCCTCTTTGAAAGAGACTTGCTATACAGTTTGTACTGTGGATTTCCTATTGACAGCTGTTGTTTAAGCTGTGTTTACTGGTTGAATTGAAGCTGATACTTGGTTTATAGATCTGTATTTTTCTGTGAATAAATTACTGAATTTTTGTAAGTTTGGCCTTTCATTCTCGGACAACTCATGAACCACCAAGTACGCAACAGTAGCATAAAACGTACTATTTTACAGATAACACAAAACTATTTATAAAAAAAAAAAAAGCATCTTATATATTTCCACCTTAAAAATATTCATCCCTACAAATGTTGTTTCAAAAACATCAATAATTTGTTTGTAGGAAATAATAGTAATAATAATAATGTAATGTCTTAAGTCTAAACAAATAGACAATAAAAAATAAATAAAATTGTAATTAATTTATCTAAATGACCTATACTTGTACTAAAAATGTATTTTGAAAATATCTGTAAATGTTTTCACTAAATTTCAACATGATATATCGAATATACACATTGTATATATTAAGTGCAAACGGCGGGAAATTCAAAATTCCGTCATGTAAAAATGAAGACGGGACTTCATGGAAAATATATAGGAAAAATTAAGGGATTTAAAATATAATTGTAGATTACGGGAAAACGTAAAAGCGAGGCTATGCAGTATTTCTTTTAATTATACATTAAAGATAGCTTATAATGAGTTATAACAGTTTCTTCTTGATTTTCTGGAAATTTCTACAAAAGATCCGCTGAAGAAAAAAAAACGGATCCGGATCTCTTTTTTCTCGTGTATACAGATACGGAGCTCCGGCACGTGTCACACATAGAGCTGATGAAAACGAATATGTATTTTTTTACGTTACGAACATTTTTTACACATGTATGCACTAAGGCATAAATGCACAGATGTCTATTTAAATCATCCCTTTTTTTCCTTTTAACACACCTATGGCTTTTCTCATGTATGAATACGAAAATGCTTTCTTATACAGGAATCTTTCTTATCAAGGAAATGCTTCGCAATTTTTTCGCACACGTACGGCTTTTCTTAGCATGAATGCTCAAATGCGTAGAAAAATCTGTAAATGAATTTTTTTTTCTTTTTCAAAGAGTGCATGTTTCGTTGACTGCAGTTTTCACCTCAATATATAAAAAGATTTTTTTTAAATACTCTTTTACCAAATCACTTAGAACTCTTCACACACAAATGTTTTTTTTTTTTCTCCTAAATGAGTGCAGAGATGTCTTCTTAGTGTGCTCTTTTCAAAAAAACTTTTAGAACATATTTCACACACAAATGGTTTTTCTCCAGAATGAATTCTCAGATGTTTTCTTAGTGTGCTCCTGTCAGAAAAACCTTTAGAACATTCTTCACACACGTATGGTTTTTCTCCAGTATGAATTCTTAGATGTTTTTTTAGACTACTTTTTTGAGAAAATCCTTTGGAACATTCTTCACACACATATGTTTTTTCTCCTGTATGGATAGGAAGATGATCCTTTAGATAAGATTCTCGTGAAAATCCTTTAAAACATTCTTCACACACAAACGGCTTTTCACCCGTATGAATTCTCAGATGTTTTCTTAGTGTGCTCCTGTCAGAAAAACTTTTAGAACATTCTTCACACACATATGGTTTTTCTCCTGTATGAATTCTTAGATGATTTTTTAGACTACTTTTTCGAGAAAATCCTTTAGAACATGTTTCACACACATATGGTTTTTCTTCTGTATGAATGCGAAGATGATTTTTTAGACTAACTTTTTGAGAAAAGGCTTTAGAACATTCTTCACAAACATATGGTTTCTCTCCTGTGTGAATTCTAAGATGTTTTATTAGATTGCCTTTGACAGAAAATCCTTTAGAACATCCATTACACACATATGATTTTTTCCCTGTATGAATGCTAAGATGTTTTCTTAGACTACTTAATTCAGAAAATGTTTTTGAACATAATTCACAGATATATAATTTTTCCTCTGTATGACTGCGAAGATGTAAAATAAAAGTATCTTTATTAGAAAATTTTTCAAAGCCTTCTTCACACACGTATGGTTTTTCACCCGTATTTATAGGTAGAGTTATATCTATATCCATATTTTCAAATATTAAATTAGCTTTGAATTTATATTGCCAATAGTAAATTCTTCTTTTAAATGCATGTATTCGCAACTCTAGCGGTCGAATACGCTCTCTGGTGGACAAAAGTTTAAGCTCTTGTGTCAGATGTCTATTTAAAAACTTTTTGAGGCATATGCTTTGAGTTATTAAATTAAAAAATCATTTTCTTGTAGATATTTAAAATTTTGATTCATATTAACCATAAATTATAGTTATAAAAAGGTACTTTATTGCAATTCATGGGGATTTTATTGATTTTGTACTAGCTTCTGTTAATTTCCAAGAGTAAAATCGATCCCATCAGTGCCGATCCCGTCAGAGTAGTGTTTTAAACACGGAGTAATATTAATAGGAGTTGAAGGTCCAATGGGAGAAAGCTACGAAACTGTTATGTAAATTTTTGGTAAATATTGAGGGCGCCACTTGTCATTACTCCCTACCTCGGAGTTGATATTGTGTTGCTTTCAATCCGCGTTTGTAATGATCGATAGATGCGCTCTCTGAACTGCAGTTGTTAGTAAATATAATAGCCACGTGGATTCATTATTGTTCTTTATCCGCCATTACATCATGGAAAATCGATGGCATAATATGATGATATGCAGTGGTGTGATAATTTCACCTTAGCCCACCAGAGGGCGAGCATTTCATTACAATCGCGGATGGAATTATGCTGGAATACATTTTAATTTTTTTATTTTAAGCAATTTAATTTGTTTGTAAGTTTTTAAAACAGCATAATTCAGATGTTTCAAATAAATGCTTCGTTCTTACTTGTAATACAGGCTATGATAGTGGTAAGGAAAAAAAAAAGCCCCAGGAGAGAAATAATGTCCGAGTTCGTGGTTTCTGCACCTAAAGTAAGTTTATTTTTTTTCTTTACAAAATTTCATCCATTCTCCTTCCTCCCAATTGTCTGTTTCAGCTAGCTTGGGTTCATAAGGTAGAGATGTAAAAAACCCGGGAATATTGCTTCTGGGGAATAAACATGGGAATTTTCGGGTATAAACCGGGAATTTTGGGAACTTTGGAAACTTTGATGGGAAAAAACTAATATTCAATGTTTAGATTTAATTTGACTTCTTTTACGAGTATCAGACAATTTTTATTCTATAATATTTGCTTAAATAAAAGTGATATCAACAATTATGTGATTATTTTACAGAAAATTGTAAAAAAAATAAACATTTACGTTATTAACAATACTAAATGATGAAGTTTCGTCTGCCTATTTATATAAGTTTAGTTTTTTTTTAAATACCATAATTAAATATGTTATAAAAAATAATACAATGAAATTAAATTATGGTAAGAATACTTTAAAATTATAAAATTTTATTATACTTCATCGAAGAAAATTTCACATTAGTTGATGAAATTTTGTTATAATCAGTCACAGAGCACGGGGAACAAAATCGAACATGAGTTCTTCTGTTATTAAGAATTCAGGCAATAATTTTTTAATGCATTAAATCAATACATAAAATATTTAATAGCTAATAATTGATAATTTGGCTGTTATTTCTTTCTTCATTTACTTTTTGCATATTAATATTGTTGAAATTTAAATTTAAATAATATTTTCCAGTGTAACATTATTGATTGTTTTAGTAAATGCTGAATATTTTGAAGCATTTTTTTTTTTAAATCTTTGAAATAAAATGTTAAAGATATACAACTGAAACATGCGATTGCGATAAAAAAAAAAAAAAAAAAAAGAAGTGTTATATTGAACTCAGTGTGTATAGAGTCAGAAATAAGATATAAATATACGGCAATGACAGAGAATAAGTCTGTTAATTAATGAAATTTGAAACTTGTACTTTTTAAATTTATAGACGTTAGAAGCACTATTTAAAAATTGAAAGATCATAAAAAACATCTGAATGTGAGATAATGAGATAACAATTTGAAATGCCTTAGAACATCTCAAATCTCAGAAAAAAAAAAAAAAAAAGCTAAATTCGCAACTTTTGAAAACTTCCAAAATTCCCGTGTTTTGGAAACTTTCAAAATTCCCTTCCCAAAAAACCGGGTTTATTCCCTGGTTTAAACCCGGGTTTTTTCCCCGCTCACATCTCTATCATAAGGATCGTCATTTTTTAAAAGTCAAAGTAAAATTAGTATAAAATGGCTCTAAAAAAAAAAAAAAAAAACCATGTTGGTTAGAATACTCTATTTACTGAAATTTGCTTTCAATCGAACTTTTTTCAGCTTGATATTATTTAAAAAACAATAATTAAAACGAGACATTTCCCCATTGAATAACATTGCGGAAGCTGGAGAGAAGGAAGTACTGTACGCTGGCGCCATCTGTAAACATTATAAAACAACATCACAAAATTACAGCGTTACCTTCTTCTCCTGTCTTTTTACTCCGCGGTTGTTAACAATGGATACGTATTTTCAAAATCAATATAAAGATAAATAATCCCATATCGTAAAAAAAGGCTTTCGGATTTTATTGATGTGGTTGTTTAACGAGGTCAGATACCTGGATGTATTTAATATATACTTATTTGAGTTTTAATAATAAAAAAAAAAACATATTACATGTTGACCTACTTACATTTGTGACAATTCTCGTTGATTTTAAATTTAAATTAATGTGTTAAAAACTTAAAATATTACAAGTTGAATAAAGTTACTTTTTGAATCAGCAGTGTAATCTGTTGCGAAAAATCGTAAGATTTATGTCAGTAATTAACACAGTAAAATATTATCATCCTGTGCCGTAGCGTTTGTTTGAATGGCGGAAAAAAGGTCCCCGGAAAAAAAGTCACGGAAAAAAAGTCCCTGGAAAAAAAGTCCCCAGAAAAAATCCATTAGAAAAAAATAAATATAAATACGTTTTAAAGCTTCTAAGAATATCTAATAATGAGTATGGCTTCGTTTTGTCTTTCTGTTTGTCTGTTAACCTCTGTGATCAAGATTTTTTTCCCGATAATATTTATTGAAGGGCTTGGAGCTGGTATACCTAATTCAAGTTTTCTACGGCATATCGGTATTCTCTGCTGAAAATTGTATAATTTTCGCAATTAATGTGTGTAGAGGGACTTGCAAAAAAAATTTCTGATGCATTAAAGTTCATAAAGTTCACGGGACACCAGCGACTGCTAATATTTAAATCTATTATTTAATAATCAGATTTTTTTTCATCTAAAAAAAAAAATCTCTAACACTATATTTATACATATGTATATAAATCATTAAAGCGATTTTCAAGAAAACATAATTTCTGCCGTAATCTTACCAGATTTATTGCGAATTACCAGTGAACGATAATTTTTCCTGAAGATCCTTCCACTATCATTTATAAAAATATATATATATATATATTTATTTATTTATTTATTTATTTATTTATTTATGCATGTTTTAGGACAAGGGGAAGGTGCCAAATGCGAATCCCGATCACCTTCGTTTTCAGACATGACCTGGCTTAGTATGAGAAGAGTTCAATCCATTTATTGCGTGGGTTCGATCCTAGTCGTGCTCGTTGTCCTGGCCGTTCGGAGTTTTCCGTGATTTTCTCCGAAACTTGCGTGAATATGAGCTAGGACCACTTAGAAAAAGTCCACAGAGGGCACTCCTCCTCAGGCCTAGAAACCTAGTGCAGTCAATCGGCCTTATTCGGTACAACAACAACAACAACAACAACAACAATCCATATATTTACTTGTTTGCCATGTATACCATGCCGCGATTAACAAAAAATAAAAATAGAAGCTACATTTATCTAAATGCTATCCCACAATTATCCTCTTAGAAATATTGCATACACTTCTTTAAAGGATTTTTGGGAATAAGGCCGATTAACTGCTGTAGGTCCTAGGCCTGAGGGGAGTGCCCTCCGTGGGGGGTCTTTCTAAGGGATTCTAGCCCGTATTTCGCAAGTTTCGGAGAAAACCACGGAGAATTCCGAACGACGAGGCCGACGAGCACAACCTGGGATCGAACCCAGCATCTCATGTCTACCAGCTTTGAGCGCAGAGCCGCTCAGCCACTGGTGGGCCCATTTCTTTGAAGTATTTCTGCTTTTGGTACTTTACAAATCTCTATAGTTTTAGAAGTCGCATATGGAATTAAAAATTTTACTCATCACTTAAACATGCAAATGGAAATTCATTAAGGATGGATACGGTTTAAAATAATAATAATAATAATAAATAATAATGTATGGCTTAATGTTACAAATATCTTAAAACGAAAAAAAAAAAAAAAAAAAGGAGGGGTATTTTTAAAAAAATAATAGTAAGTATAAATTTATCTGATTATTATCATTATTATTATTATTTTGTTTATGGTCAATCACGCACATTATTTTTTTTCACTAACATAGTTTCAATAAAAAATATGTAAATATACATATATATTATTCTACATGTTTTAGGATAGGCAGGAGGTGCCAAATGAAAATCCAAGTCGTCCTCGTCGGCTTAGCCGTTCGGAGTTTATCGCTTGAATACTAGGACATTTAAAGAAATACCTTCCCAGGTTTATTGTGTAGACAGTCGGCCTTAATTCGTACATCACACATAAATTTTTAATAAAGTGTTGGTGCTTGAATGAAAGCCAAATAGCTACACTTGGGACATCGTGAGGGTTTTTCGAAGGGTTTTCTAGCCCATATTTACGGAATTTTCGGACAAAAAACACAAAAATACGAATGACTTCGACAGGCGTAACCTGGATTCAAACCTGACACTTCCTGTCTACCAGATTTGAGCGCAGAACTGGCCACTGTTAATAAAGTGGAGGTTGGTGATGCTGGTGTGAAGATTTAGGTTGATTAACTATACGAGGGTGGTGTGCCCTCTACAGGGTCTTTCTGAGGGGTCCTAGTCCGTGTTCACGCGAGTTTCGGCGAAAACCACGGAAAAATTCTAGCAATTAAATCGACGAGCGTGACCTGGTATCTAGCCCGGTACTTCCCGTCTACCAGTTTTGCATGCAAAACCTTTCGGCCACTGTTTAATAAGATGGTGGTCCTGTTGGGGGGAAGATTAAGACCGATTGACTGCACGAGGTGATGTGCCCTCCATATTGGTCTTTATTACGGTCATAGCGGAGACCTTCGAGCAGCTAGGTCGACGAGCGAACCCGGCACTCTCCGTCTATCACATTTTAATCGCAGAATCACTTGGCCGCTGGTGGGGCTTTTAATAAGGAGATATATGCAAATTAAAATACTTTTTTAAATTTATAACATTAAAAAACTGTTGATAACTCAGTCCGATATTTACATACAGACACACATTCATTAAAGATGGATGTGTTTTAAAGTTTTTTTTTTTTTCCTTAAGGGGGGCGGGATAATAATAATCTTCCTCCCTCATCTCCAGCTACTTCTATATAAAATTTGACCACTCTGTGCTGTATATAATTTTCAAACTCTACGTTCTACTCTACTCTAGAAATAATTGTAGGTAGTTCGTTAAAACCATCATGCAGTTAAATCTTTAACAATAAAAAAGACATTAGAAAGGATATAAATATCTTACTTTTTTTATAAAAGATTTAAAACACACAAAAGATTAAAAAAAAAAATAAGAAAACTTTCTGACTAAAATAAAAATAATTAAATTTTTATCATATTGTATAGCGAATACCCCTCTGACAGCCCCCTCTTTCACACACACACTTCTTATATAAAAGAAAAAAAAAATCACAATTGACAGGTGAGTGAAAGGAAACTGAATCCTTGGTTTCTGCCAGTAATATAATATTTTTGTCTTTTCATGCATGTATCGTAATTCGTAACTGCCCCCTCTTTTTTTTCGATATGTATATATAACTTTGATTACAAAAGAATTTCGGACGTCCAGTTATTAAAATTTACGTTTGCATTTAAATATTATTTTGAGTTAGATTTCATTCTCAGGTTTCATATTTTTTCTTTTACTAAATAATGACGAGTTAATTTATCTATATTTGCATATTCAATAGAGCAACTTATGATCCTTATGAAGTATACATTATTTTGGCACTTAGCACATAACAAAGTTGAAAAGTATTAATGACTTCGGTTTGCCTATTTGTCTGTCCGAGCTCTACTCCAGGAAATATTTATGGAATTTCTTGAAACTGATATATGTTATTCGAGTTTACTATCAGATATTCCTTATTGAAAACACCATTACTTGCTTGTATACAGGTACACCCAAAAGTATTCCAAAGTATTGCGTTATATAAGAGGTATTTCTATGAAATAGCATATTTAAATACCTTTAAATATGGTTGAATAAATCTTATTCCTTTTTGCATAAATCTTAATGAAATTAAATATGTTATTCATACGCACAAAAGAATGCCTTTTGGTGAATACAGTATTAGAGCGTTAATATTTCTAGGGTCACAGAAAAATATTCAGTCACATAAGGGCTATAATTGGAAATTTGTTAAATGCATTATCGTTCATTGAGTGTTTTTGACGCTTTCTAACAATTTTTAAGTGTAAATATGGTTTGAATTATTGTAACTGTTTGTCCAACTGTCCCTCTGTCAGCGCCCGTAAATATTTGCAGAATTTGAACGGAACTTATACATCTTACATACAGCAGAATACTGAATTTTTCATTTTTCCCTGCGGTATGTTTCAAAATAATCCATATATACATAATTAAATAGAAAAACAATTAATTAAAAGGAAAAAAAAATTAAAAATAAAAGAAACATAATGTCCCTAAAAGTTATTAAAAAGTTGTATTTCATTTATGAAGACGACCGAAATTAATTTCCGGGGACTTTTCTTCCGGGAGACTTTTCTTCCGGGAGACTATTTTTCCGGGGACTATTTTTCCGGGGGATTTTTTTTTCCGGGGACTTTTTTCCCCGGGACTTTTTTTCCGGGGACTTTTTTTCCGCTTACCAAAAAGATAATACATGATTAACAAAACATTTAGTATCTAATATAATACATTTCTTAAAGAAAAAAAAAAAAGAATGTATTGTTTTCTATTCAAAATATTTATTTTATTTATTATTATTACGGTTAACATTTTTATTTTATTCCCATATTGCTAACTTAAAATCGTTTACATTAAAAAAGATAATTTTTTTATTTCCTTTAAAATATTCTCCATCAAAATTCTTGAGTACATTTTTCATGTAACTTTTTATTTATTTATTTATTTTTTCTTTCATTCAGAATTTAAAAGAAAAAGTACATTTAGAATTTAACCTGCATTGTACAATCTCTCTCTCTCTCTCTCTCTCTCTCTCTCTCTCTATATATATATATATATATATATATACAATACATATATTTCTTTCTTTTTCTATTTTTCTTTTTTGAAAGTGATTAAAATCCGAGTTTTAAAGCCCTTCAATGCTTTCACATCTCAAGCTCTGATTCATTCTTTTCAAGTTCAATGCATTTGCATAGTAAAGATTATTCCAAGTAAAACTTCTAAATTCTTTAGATAGTATTATCTCTATGTTTCAATCTGCAGAGAAAACTGTCTGTTCAACAATAAGAACCGAGATACCATATTCAATTAACAAACAGATTAACATTTGCTTCTAGAAAAGTATTTAATTTCCCCTTTCAAAGTTGTTAGGGAAACTGCTGATGTGTCACTTGATTCTACCCTTCCTATAGAAAAAAGTGATCCATTTTGCGATAATATTGACATGCAAAGAAGTGGACAAAAATTTTCCGGGCGTTTTGGTATTTTAAGCACATACTAAAATTCCAGATACGGTAAAGAAAGGCTTAAGGTTTTCTAAAGCCTTTTTTGTGGTTTAATATAGATTTCCAGGCATTTAAAACTTTTATTAAAGTATGATTAAAAAAATACCTTCCGAAAAGAAACGTCATCTAAGTTTCTTTTAGGTTTTTAAAAAAAATCTCTTGAAATTTTACATGTTTTTAGATTTATAGAAGGTTTCGGTTAAATACATCGCTGATAATAAGTTTTCTTATGGTATTCAGGTAATTATACTTGCAATCAAAAACTTTTTTTTTTTTTTTAAGTTTAGTTTATTTTTAACTTATTATTACTCATTACCTTATTATTACTCATTAACTTATTATTACTCACTGACTAAATATTTTAGTTAGTAAAATAATAATAATTTTATGTATTATTATTAAATATCAGTTTCAATTTCTACGGAACAAAACATAATATAAAAAAAAAAAAAAAACTATAAAACAATTATTCTATACTCAAAATTAATTTGAGATTCATTAATATTCTTCCATTAATTTATCAAAAACATAATAAATATTAATACATTCATCTCATAAATAAGAAAATAACACGCATTTAAAATTAATTTCAGTTTTAACCCATTAACCGCCAAAACTAGAAATAATGATTTTTTTTTTCTGAGTAAAAACAGTAACGTTCATTGTTTTGATTATATATAACAATAATTTAAAATAAAATTACAAAATTAGTCTTATCTTACTAAAAATAGAGTGTTATATTTGTACAGCGTCAGTGGAATAAGAATATAGAATTAAAAAAATAAATGTTTACGGAAATTTCCTTGAGGGCTCATAAAACAGAAAAAACAACAGATGACTAAAAAAGTAATTATTTTATTTCGACAACATTTTTAGAAGATTTTTATATGAAATTGACTTTGTCATCGTGTCTTTGTCTCACGCTAACAAACAAAGCGCCTCCATTTTAAATTAAATATAAGTTGCTCAATTTGTCGCTTCTTGGCTTAGTTGGTTAGAGCGTCATGCTAATAACGTGAACGTCGAGAGTTCGATCCTCGAAGGTCCAACTGGCTAATTTTTACAGATAATTAGTAAAAAATGTGTCAATTGATAAAAGAAAATTTTTTGTTCACTACACAGTATTTCAAGAAGAGTTTTTAAAAGAAGTTTTTTTTTTCTTTTCAGATATTAGAAAACGCAAAATATTTTTGATATTGAAAAAGCTCAAAATAAAAAGTTTTAAGTAAAAAATACATTACTTAATATTTTAGAAGCTTTTTAGAAACTTTTTATTGAAATTGGATTTTGTTATCGCGTCTTTCTGTCACGCTAATAAACAAGACACCTCAACGTTAAAGTAAATGTCAGCGGTTTTTTTTGTCGCTGGTTGGCTCAGTTGGTTAGAGTGTCAAGTTCCTAATGCGATGATTGTGAGTTCCATTCCCGATTCCCGGGGTAGCGATGTGTTAAATTTTGCAGATAATTAATAGAAAATATGTCAGTTGATAAAAGAAAATTTTTCATTGTCTACACAGTACTCTAAGAATTTTTGAAGAGTTTTTTTAAGCAACTTTCTTTTCTTTTCTTTTTTTAAATACTAAATAGCACACACACACACACACACACACAAAGTTATATATATAAGAATCTTTTTATTGAAATTGGATTTTTGTTATCGTGTCTTTGTGTCACTCTGAAAAATAAGGCACCTCAATTTTAGTGTAAATTTTAACAACCCTTTTCGTCTCTCGTTAATGCTTCTGATTAGAGCATCATGGTGATAACGCGATGCTCGTGGGTTCGTTCCTCGAACGCTGATGTGTTACTTTTTTACAGAAAATTAATAGAAACGATGTCAATTTATAAAAGAAAATCTTTCATTGTCTACACAGTATCCTGAGGAATTTCGATAGTTTCTTTTAAGAAGCTTCTTGAGTTACTAAAAGGCACAAAATAAAAATTTAGTAAAAATAAAAATAAGTAAATAAATATAATATAAATAAATAAAAATAACGCTGAAAGTATTTTATTGTTGTGAAGCCCTAAAAAGCCTGAAATAATGATAAAAAAAATATTATTGCAGAGACATGCTATAAAATCATAAAAGTTTCAACAACAAGAAAATTTTAAAGAAATCTATAGATATTTCCCTTTTGCAAAAGATAAAAAACTTTAAGTATTCCAAATATTTCAAAAAGCATTCGAGAAAAATATCTTTTTATATAAGTATTTGATAGATTTTTCTAGAATGTTCTATGACTTTTCTTGACTGTTCTTAAATTTTTGGTTAGAGCGTCATGCTGATAACTCGATGGTCCCGGATTCGGTCCTCGAAAGGATATGGTACTTTTTTGCAGATAATAATAATAATAAAAAATTTCAATTGATAAAAGAAAATCTTCCGTTGTCTACACAATATCCTCAGTAATTTTGATTATTATTTTTTTTTTAAGAAGCCCTTTTTTTTTTTTTACTAAAATGCACAAAATAAAATTTAAGTAAAAGAACCATTTTTTTCAAGTTAGAAGTTTTTTATTGTGAAGCTCTTAAAAGCATAAAATAAAAATTTATTCTAGCAAAGACATGCTACAAAGAAATGAAAGTTTCAAAACGAATTCCCTTTTATAAGAGATGAAATTTTTTAATGTTCAAAATATTTTTTAAAGCTTTCGAGACATTTGAAATTTATAGCCTAACTAATGGTTATACAAAAACTAATAACTAAGAATATTGGTCTCGAAAGCTTTTTAAAATATTTTGAACATTAAAAATTTTCATCTCTTGCAAAAGGGAAATACATATATTTTTCTCTAAAATTTTTTTAGTGTTGAAACTTTCATTTCTTTGTAGCATTTCTTTGCCAGAATAAATTTTTATTTTGTGCTTTTTAGGGCTTCACAATAAAAAGCTTGTAACTGTAAAAAAAAAAAAAAAAAAAAATGTTTTTTACATAAATTTTATTTTACAAGTTATTTAAACTCATTCAGATATGAAGATTTTGAAATTTTTTTGCTTGAACAGTGTTTCACGTTTGAAATCCATTTTAAACTTAAAACTATTTTTCAGATCTTTTTTTTTTTTTTTTTTTCTTTTTTGTCATAAAAAAATCTATTCTCTTCTCACTAACAAACAATACTTAATATAAAATACGTTTTTTAGTTAACTATTAAGCTTAATTATTTCTGGTGTTGCGTGAACGCAACACCAGCGGGCAATGGGTTAATCTCAAAACGCTACTTTAAATAATCAAGAACCATGTAATCAAGGCCCGTCGGTCGAATGGTGAGAGCACGCAACTACAAACCCGAAGTCTGTCAGTTCGATCCTTTCCGGCCGCAAGTGTGAAAGAAAATGATTGAAAGTACAGAAGTTCAGTAATTTCTCCTTAGATGTCAGCATCAAACATACAAAATGATACTGAAGCCGTAACTTCATGGTTCTTTATAAAAACCCTTTGGTATTTATAAAAAACCTGAAATAAATTTTATAGAAATACCTTAACCTATAGAGGTATTGATGGAGCTTTTATTATGGCTTTATTTTGCACCATTAAAGCCTTGATAATACCTTATTTTAAATACCTCTAAAACCTGTAAAATACCTGTTAAAAGAAACCTAAGGAAAAACCTTCAAAAAAACATTGGGAAGGTATTTAAAAAAAGCTTTGTATGTATATTAAAAATACCTACATGAGTCATGGTATTTCATGAAAACGTTTTGGTATTTATAAAAAATCTGCAATAACTTTCTGAAAAATACCATAATGTATTCGTGAGAAACCTGTGGAGGTATTAATAGAGCTTTTATTATGGCTTTATTTTGCACCATTAATGCCTTGATAATACCTTATTTTAAATACCTCTAAAACCTGTAAAATACCTGTTTAAAGAAACCTAAAAAAAACTTAAATAAAACTTTAAGATTTTAGTAAGGGTAATTACGCTGACTCACTTTAGGTACACATCGGCAAATAAACTTTTCCCTTTTACAGTAGATTTATATGTATCAGGTTTTGCAGCGTGTAAGTGCATCATAATTGTTACGTGAGATGGCTGTTATGAAAAACTATGCTCAATCAATTTGTGTGCTTATCAGCCCTAATGAGGCGCTGATATGCTGTAATATTGTCTAGGTTCCATTTCATCTTCTACTGTGCATAAGCACACGAAATTGTTTTAGACGTAATAACTCTAATGAAAGAATATCCTGATTCATATTGGGTGCGTATCGGACGATAGATGGTTATGGTATGCAAGTGCTTTTCAAGTTTTACTAGCAGTCCTTTTCAAATTTTATATTTTCAACCAATTAACATGAGATTTACACAGAAGAAAGTTTTGTTAAGGCACAACATTTTCTTTTTGTCTATGGCAAATTTAAGTACGCTGTTTCATGAATATTTAATTTATAAATAATATAACGTTAAAGTAAAAAGTAAAAATCTACTAATATTTGTCAAATAAATTCTAAAGGCTTTTATGAGCGGCAATTATTTGAATAATTTGAAATAAATATTTAAATATAAAATCAACTTTAAGCGCTTTATAAATGTAACTACAATACTGAAACGGAAGTTGTGATTAAGGTGAGCTGCCCCTCACAATTGCATCAAATAAAGGAGTTTCTAAAACTATTTTGAAATATTTTGAAATTAAAAATAAATATCGAAAATCAACAGCTGATATCTTGCACCTTCAACTGTAATAATATTTTCATAATCAATGGTAAGAGAAAGTAATATGGTGATCATGCCAGGTTGTTTAAACCAATATATTGTGGCCACCAAATGACTTTTTCTATGTTTTCCTACACAAATTGGACCCAGAACAAAATATTTATTAAAATTATTACTTATTAACCCGTTAGTAGTCGCTATAGACAACGCCACCTATTACAGATAGCGCACTTTTTATTTAACTCGCACCAATAATTTTAAAAAGTGATGTGATCAACGTTCCTTCAATTTTATTAGCGCTTTATGTATATCAAATGCCACTTCTAAAAATTTTTGGTGGCTATTGAATAAAAAAATCTGGCAAAACTGAAGGATCGGCGGCAAATCGACCAACTAGCGACTACTAACGGGTTAAAATTATCTTCCACAATGAATGGAGACAATTTTCTTTCAAAAGAAGTGTAACATTAAGTATCCAAGGAAAGTCTTATTTTCGATACCACAAAAAAAAAAAAAAGTTTGGTTAAGAAATGGAAAAAAAAAAAAAACGTATATTTTGAATTATTACAGATTGATAGTTTAACCATTCGTTTTAAAAGTGTTGACAGGCTCTTTCGAAAAATATTATAATGAAAATCTGTTCCCCTCGGTGTGTGTGTGTGTGGGGGGGGAGGTGTTCTACTCCTACATTAATATATATATATATATATATTTCCAGTTGGCTATCACTATTACAAATAATTTTCTTTTAATTTCATAATGATTGTTAAAAAAAAAAAAAAATCTTTATGCACATTTACACGAATTTCTGTCCTATTTCCCAATGTTAAAAATTTAGAAAAAAAAAAAAGGAAATGGCAACGCCACTTTGGATGACTTTCAACAAAAGCTGATAAGCACTAATTTATGTCAAAGTGCTACTACATATAAAATTTTATGAATTCTGTGTAATAGTTCCTGATATACAATTGTCATAAAATTTCTCACACACAGACGGACATTTTCTAAAAATGGTCAAATCGTGTTCCACGCGTCTCAAAACGTGTAAATCCATCAAAAGCTCGAGGTAAAAAATGTTTACGAATCCAATACTTTATCGTATTAAATGCAGAAGAAAGTAAAAATAGGGAGTCGAGGTAGGTTTATGCACAGATTATTATACAGATAGGACACTCCCGTATATTTTTCGGTAACCGGAATTTGACTGTAACGACCCTATTGTTAACTGCTGTAAGTTTCTCGAGCTCTCCAGCTTACGCAATCGCTCGTCTTATTTTTATTGTATCTATGTTCATATCGTAATATTAGTGCAACGTTAAACCCAACATCCAACCGACTAACCATTTATTGATGTTTAGGTTATTACGTTTGGACTTTGTTATTGTTTACGAATTTGATTGTCGAAAGCAATTATTTTTAAGAAGCAAGTACTAAATATTAAGCAAATAAATTTCGGAAATATACATAAACCAGAAATATTTTTTTTCATTTTAAAGCATTTTGTATTATTTACACCAAGCAATGTTAAATATTTAAGATTTCATACCATACTGCTGTTTCAGCATTACAGTTTGCTATATTAATTTGTACTCTTGAACACGAATGTGTCTGGAAAAATTTATTTTCAAACATAATAAAAATTAGTTTCATTTCTTAGAAAATAGCTGTGAATGTTATGATTTTGTAAATTTAAAAGTAGTAGAAAAAGTGAAAGAAAGAGAACTTTGCGTTTTCGTGTGCAACTTTATTATTGTTTACAAACTTGATTGTCAAAAGCAATTTATTTTAAGAAGCAAATGCTAAATATTAGGAAAATAAACTTTGAAAATATACATAAAATAATTTTTTTTTTTTTTTTCATTTTTGGCATTTTGTATTATTTAAACCAAGCAACGTTAAATATTTAATGATTTCATACTGCTATTTCAGAATTACAGTTTGTAATTTTAATTTGTACTTGAATATGAATATGTTTCACAAAGCATATTTTTAAACATTATAAAAAATAATTTTTATTTCTTAGAAGAATAGCTGTGAATGTTTTGAGGATAATTTTGTGAATTCAAAAACAATAGAAGTGAAGAAAAAGAAAACTTCAGATACTAACCTGCTACTAACTACTCGCAAAATAGAAAAACATTTTTCGATCAAAGATGCTATTCATGTAGACTTAACAGATGTAGTTCCCCTCTGTTAACACTAGTGGTGCTACTATATTTCCGGTTCGCGTTTTAGCTTCACTGTCCTATCTGTATGATAATCTGTGGGTTTATGTTAGAAAATATTTAAAAGATATTTAATGTACTTCAGTGATAAAATTTTGTAATCAAAGTTCTGTAGTAATAAATGTTTGCTTAAGATAAAATAAAAACAATTCTGTAAACAACTATAGGAACTTACAAAGTATGTTTTCTTGATAAGAAATACTTAGCAAGTTGTAATTTTTAGTATAATTAAAAATCGAAAAATATGTACGTCTTATTTATACTAGGAAAATAATGCAAAATAGAATCCGTCAAAAAACGTAAGTGAGTGTTTAAAAGAAGAGAAAAAAAAATCTTAATAGGTTAACTGAATGTTTACAATAATGTAGATGTACATTAAACCGCAAAGAGGAAATAATTCCTTTGAGCACAGACATTTTCAGCTGTCGCTGTCATTCTGTGAATCACGTGATGCTTGCTTAGCGACTGGAGGGAAAAGTAAACTAGATAAATTTTTATTTACTAAAGAACTGACACCGCGAGTTTATATTTAAACTCGTTGCGTATTAGTTATAATAATTTTCAGTATACTGGATTTCTTTATTACGTATGTATTAGGAAATATAGAAAGTTAAGTTTAAGCAACGCATTATTTTAAAGATAAATATTAAAAAAAGTATATAGAGAGCTTTTTTTCATTTTGAGAAATGTTGCTAAAGTTTACCCACATTATGTATATATATATTGATTGTGTGTGAAATTTTTTTTTTTTTTTTTTTTTTCAACTTGAGTATTAAAAAAAAAAAAAAAAAAAAACTGTATTTTTTACCTAGTATTTAAATTTTATTTAAAACACTTTTAAGTGCTTTTAATACGTTATTTTGTTACAAGTATATGTATAAAATTTTATATTTTAGTAATCATTTCATTATCTTATTATTTGATCATGTGTGTGTGTTAATAATTGTCCTTTTAATCAACATTTAAAAAATAAAAATAAATTCTTTTAAAATTTTAAAGATTTGTTTATTTATCTTTTCTTTTCAAATAAACTCTAAATAATTTAATAGTTTGTAATTCTCTATTTACAGTACTTATTTCTACTTATTACATCATATAGTTATAAATGTAAATTTATTTTGTCATTATTTACTTAATCAAGTGAGAAAGCTCAATATTAAACTGTAATACGTAAATTGAGTGAATATTATTACAATTATTAAGCTCTATATAAAAACGTTTTTCACATCCTAACACTTTATTCATAAAAATTAATTTTTTGTCAGACAGAAAAAAAAGAAGTTCAATGAATATTGTAAACATATTGTGTTTTGTAAAATAGCAACGTGCAGTTGTTCTGTTTATAATCTGCATACATTGTTTATAATACAATTACCATTTTAAGTGATAAAAATGATTATGAATTTTAACTAGTATGTTTGGCCACCACAAGATTTCTTATATATGTAATCTTATGCAAATTCACGCAGTACAAATTATTTATTAAATTATAATTTACAAAAATTATTTTCTATGATGAAGCCGAAGAATTTTATCTTAAAGAAGTGTGACACTAAATGCCGAGAAAAAGTCAATTTTGTGCCAACTTGAGAAGAAATGCCATTTTTATTTTATTTTATTTTATTTTTCGTTAAAAAGAAAAAAATCGATGGCTTTGTTTTAAATTACCACAGATTTATGATTTAACTGTTCATTTTAAAGCTACTGACGAGTTCTTTAGAAAGATACCCATACTGAAAATTTATATCATTCAGGGGTTATTTCCCCTGAAAAATTGGGGGGAAATGCACCTACATGCACACACTTTTTTCCGTAGTTTACTACAACTATTATCAATAACTCATATCAATTTTACAATCATGCGTTAAAAATAACTCTGATTATGTACATTTATACAAAATTTTGTAATACACTGCCAAATAAAAAATTTAGAAAAATTTGGAGATGACACCACCACCTGTGCAACGCCCAAAATTTTATAGGCACTAATTTATGTCAAGATGCATTAACATATAAATTTATATGCAATTATGTGCTGTAGTTTCTGAGATATAGCTTTCCATTAAATTTTAAAAATCGCTGTATAGTAGTGCTACTTGTTAAGCGATTGACACCAAAAGTTGGTGGGCTCTAATTTAGGTAAAGAGGCATCTACATATAAATTTATATGTAATTCTGTGCAGTAGATCCTGAGATACAGTCAGTACAAAATTTGTGTCTCTGTTGTGTCTTTGTGTTGTCACACATAGATTATACAGATAGACAGACAAGTCGTGAAAGCGCGTTCTGGGACTCTCAAAACGTGTAAATCTACCGAAAACTGAAAGTTAAAAAATTTTATGAAACCAATAGAAAAAAAGTAAATATATTTAAAAATTGCTACATAAAAAATTATTAAATGATTTCAGTGCAAAGCCAATAAAGTTTAAAGGTTTGAAAAGAAGAAGCTAAGTTAAAAAATTTAATAATTATAATTATTTTTATTAGTATTATTTTCTGTTTAATTTTGAAAAGTAAATAACTTCACCAATAATTTGAGCTGCAAAATTAATGTATAAGTTTAAATTTTTGAAATGAAAAATATTCATTTATTGTATATCTTGAAGTAAATATTAATCTTTGCCTTTTAAACTAGTAAAATTATAGGGATAATTTTCAATAAAAATAATAGCTGAAATCAAAGTGCAAAAAATATTCCAATTAAAAAGGACGCACGATTTTATTTCTTCGAGCAATCTTTTTTTTTTCTTCTTCTTCTTTTTTCTTTTTAATGACAAAACTGTTTATTAATTATTTATTATATGTTTATTAATTCGTCATGTCTTCTTCAGTATAAATATTTTAAAAATACATTAAAGAAACATAATTCATAGGCAGTAATTTATCTGAATACTTTTTTGAATCCCTGTAACAAAGTATCTGTGCTATTTGTACCATATCATTTGTTGCAATTATAGAATAAGAAATATCATAAAAAACTTTATTTATAGACTTACTTTTATCGAAATCATGAAAAAGATTTCTTTTGTGTAGACATTATATAAAAGTATATAGTATATAAAAATGCAATTAACCCCACAAGATGTATTAAAAATTTATATAATAAAAAAAAAAAAAAAAAAAAAAAGCAAACTGAAAGTGTTTTTCCGGGAATTTTCACTTGTATGTCGGAGTGTATCTGAATATTTTGCAAAACCCTGTTAAAAAAAAAAAAAAAAAATCATTATGCTAATATACTTCATTCTAGGGAAGACATGCTTATGGGTACCTGGGATAATGTATTTTTAATAATGTTTTAATAAGAAAATAAATAAATAAACCAGACTTTTAAAATATTTCTCATAAACCAGAGAATATTAGTTTTTTTTTTTTTTTTTAGAATTACAGCACGGACACTCAGACGAACACCGAATATTTTTCAACTTTATTGGGAAAGTGCTAAAATGCAATTCACGATGGGATGGGGGGGGGAGTGAAATTAGATGATTTAACCAATAATAACACGAATAAACATGTGCAGCAACCCCCCCCCCCCCAAAAAAAAAAAAAAAAATGTATATTGATGTAGTTATTTAATTTAAACTCAAGTAAAAAAAAAAAAAAAAAAAAAAAAAAGATTCACTGCGAGATTATTTAAAAAGGTGTTTCTCAATTATTTTATGATTTTCCCTTTCTCTCAGTGCCATGTACTTTTATTAGACGATTGTCACTGTGTTTGGCACATTTGACGAATCATATAGACCGAATTCATTCATTTAAACTTTCGTTTGATTTGCAATTAAGAAAAAATAAATAAATAAAAAGGTCGTAAATTAATTTTTTATCTTCTAGTGTTGATCTGATTGCAATCTTATATTTTGTTTGTAACAAATAATGAGATAGATATTATATTTGAAACATTATTGTATTTGTATTTAATATTAATATTATTAAAATTTTATTAAATTTTCATTATTTACATTTCTTATAACTATTTTGATTATTAATTTAGAGTTTCTCGAATTTAGCTTGGCTTTTTTTCGTAAGGATCATGAAATCGCCTACTGACAATCGTATAGCGGAAAAGTACCTACATTTATGTACAGTACGCGACATAAGTGAAGGCACATATACGAATCTAGAGTTTTTATCGAATGTCTAAAATTTTTTTTTAATGAATCTTCGTGAATCGTATATGTTTCTCAGTCATATTATACATATTTGTAAAATAAATTATCACTTTTAGAAGTAGTTAATACTCTATTATTAATTATTATTTCATTTAAAAATAATTTAAATTATTAACAATAAACATGTATGAGATTTTTTAAGCCTTTTTTGTAGGTTGTGAGTTTCTTTCCGTAACAATGTGCAAGAAACAAACCTTGAACTTTGTAAATCAAAGCTTGTACTTTCAGACATGAAATTCTGTTTCATCTCATCTAATTAAATAAGTTTTCACGTAGCCATATTAATAAAACATTTATTTATTTTTATGTTAAAAGATAAAACAATCAAATAATTTATTTCTGTAATTCAGGCTTTTGTCACCTGAATTCTTATATTTTGCTTTTTCATAAAGTTATTTATTTTTACACTTTTGACGATCTCATTCTTGAATAAGAACTGTCGTTTTATCAAAGTACATTGAATTTTATTATAGCTAAAATCTTTTATATTCAAAATATTTATAAATATTCCATAATTACAGTACTGACTTTTCATTAGAATGATGTAAATGGAAATAACAGAATTACTGTGAGTTGACAAAAATTTGTTTTTTCAGAATGAATGTTAAATCATAGCCTCCTTAACTAGATGCCTGTCGCGTAGCTCGGAAAATTGGCAACAGTTGAAGCGGTAGATAGCCCCCCTGCTACAGATTAAGCGACACGTTTTTATTCAACAGCCACCAAAAAGTTTTAAAAGTGGGATATGATATACATAAATGGCGAATAGAATCGAAGAAACGTCGATTTTATATACAATGTATCACTTTTTTAAATTATTGGTAACAGTTGAATAACAAAGTCCTATAATCTGAACTAGGTGGCGCTATCTACCGCTTCAAGTGTTGCCTAATTACCAAGCTGCGCGTATGGTTAAATCTAACATACCTTTTCCTACAATTTTATAATAACAAATTAACTTAATAACACTAAAATTCTTAATTTAATGAACTAGGGAAAAAAAAAAAAAAAAAAAAAAAAAAAAAAACCTCCAGTACATTTAAAAAGAGTTATAGGAAGAGACTTAAGAAAAAAATTATTATTTTGGATTATGTAATGGAACATTGTGATCCATTTGAAAGTTAATTATTGAATGGAATTTACATTTAATATTTCAAATAAAATTACAAGTTTTATAGCTTTATTCGAATTAAATTTTCTATTTTAAGAAAAAACACTACACCAGTTGTAGAATCTTTTGCGATTAGAATTATTTCAACATTTTCCTATACTTAGATATTAAAATTTTTACTGTCATTTTAATTCTACTACTACTGTCACATTGTAATAAAATAATTCACAAAATGTCCTTGAAGGGAGAACTTTTTGTTTGAAATTTTAAAATTAAAGTTTTTTTTTTTTTTTTTTTTTAACTGCCTGGACATACTCTAATGCAACTTTTTTTTTTTTTTAATTTGATAGTTCAAAATCAGCATATGTTGCTTTTAGATTTACTATATAGATAAGAAAATGGGCTGCTATTGATTACCGTATTATAACAAATACGCAGTTAAAGACAACTTTGTTCAGTTTTGAATAAAACAAAGAGCAGTTTTTTTTTAATTATGCAATTTTTACCTTATGTCTTGTATAAAATAAGTGTGCTTTCCATTGTTATTTATTTTATTTTACTTCATTGCATTTAGCCTTAGACAATTTCATTTATATTTTTTTAAAATAATTAATATAGACATTTTTATTTTACAATTTCTAGATCTTTTGTTGTTACTGTTGTAAATTACATACATAACTTTTAATACAGTCAGCCAGTCACACTTAAAACACATAACTAAAACCTTCTCTGAAGCTATATTACAAGTGAAATAAATTGAATTAAACGTAAGCATCATTTACATTAAAATAATTTATAAATTTCATTTAAAAAAAAGGGACACCAGAATAAAAAATTTTGAATTTTTTGAAAAGGGAAAAACAAAACAAAACAAAAAAACCAATTGGTTTTTATGGGAAAAAAAAAACAGTTGGTTTAAACCGTGGTTTAAATCATGGTTTAAACCAATTGGTTTAAACCGTGCCAACCCTGTTGGAGATTTTAGCACAGTTTTTTTTTTTTTTTTTTTTTTTTTTTAACCAGGATGCAAAGGCAAATTCTTTATCATTATAGCCTATGGGCTCAAATAATTTAAAGTGTAATAGCATCTGAATTCCTTATTCAATTCAGTTGAAACTTTATATACATGTTATTGGTCACTGTCGAATGAATTGTATAGATTTATTTTAGTGAATCTAGCATTTATAGTTTTTTTACAAGGAAATAATGAAAAATTCTGTAATATTATGGCCTGCAGTCTGAAATTATTTAAAATGTGATGGTGTCTGAATGCCTCATATGATTGAGCTTTAAAATTCATATACAAGTTATAAGTATATGTCACACAAACTGTATAAATTTTGGTGAATATAACACTAATAGTTTTTCTACAGAGATACACAAAAGAATTTGAATACATTCTGTTCTATTCAACAATGTACTATTTGAGAGTAAATAATCAAACACTTATTGTTAATTTTCTCGTTTTGTTTGTTTAATGACTTCTCTTTATTTAAGCAACAGTGAATTACTTAAAGTTCAGAAATTTGACTGGAGTCACTCAACATTTTTATTATTTCTCTTAAAGTTTTTGCATATTTATCAAATTGGTTATATATACATAGTAATATACATTATTTTTGTGAAAAATAAAAAATAACTTTTCTATGTAGAAGTAAAATTTAATTTTGTATATTTTTCATATGGAATTTCTATTACCAAGTAATATTTTTTTTTACAAAATTAAAATAAGAATATAAAATTATCAAATGATTAAGTATGTACATTTGATTTTTTAAATTCTTGGATAAAAAAAATGCCATGTTGGTATTGCACATAAAATGTTATATAAAAATGAAAGCTTTGCTTTGAAAGGACTTGCGGACATAATTGATAAAAATATTCTACCTATATTTATGAGATTTTTTTTTTTTTTTTACCTAGTATAGAAATGTTAAATAAGATATTTCCATATTAAGTACAGAATAACAAAGAAACAACTTAAATTATTTTTAATATTATAATCGTCTATGACCAAGGTTGGCAGGTTTTTGACGCATGACAGTTTTTGACGGTTTAAACTGTCATGCCAAAACTGTCAAAACCCGCACATTTTACACTTCTTCGTATATTTTAACAATGAAGTAGTCATATTTAGATAAATAAAAAATTGTAATTTTACAAAAGAGTGTTTAATTTATGTCTCCCATGGCTAACAATAGTTCTTAGAAGAGTATTATCTGTTTTCTATGAAAGCTAATGATTTCTATTTAAGTACAAAAAATTTATATCTTCACAAAAAACAAAAATTCGAACATAGGAATTTGTATATTCTAGGGTAAACTATTTATTGTGTTTTAAGTTATAAAAATCAGTCTTTTTTTTTTTTTTTTTTTTTAAATAAGTTCTACTAAATATATGCTGATTGATAATTAAAAGGTGACATAAGTATTTTACTCAATGAATGAAATTATTGTGCTATTAAATATTGCATCATGTTCTTTCATTTTGAGTTATAATGTTGCATGATTAAAAGTTAAGTTTGAGGTACAATTGAAGATCTTTAATCCGCACACCTTGGTTCTAGAAGTAGTAATACTGCATAGTCCTTGCGATTATGGATTTTTGCAAATTATAGATCATTGATGCCATTTCCTCGCTATATGAATTAGTACAAGGAAAATAAAACAATAAACTTTATTTAATGAATCTAATATTAGAATTGTTTGTTTTTATATAATGTAATAAAGGTTATACTAATAAATATATAAAACAATAAAATTTATTTAATGAAGTACAAGCAATGTATAATTTAGACCCTTAAATGAGTAATTCATTAAAAAAATATATATAAAAAAATAAACTGTACTCCTGCTTCTGGACTGTGATTAACAGTATGCAGCCAGATACTTTCAATGTGATTAGTTTGATGCAGTTTTTAATGACTGCATTGTAGATCTTATCTTCAAAACAAACGCTGGTATAAATTTTCCTTAAATAGTTTTGCGTGTTTTTGAAATATCACCCTAAAAAGAACATTTACACTAATGGTCCTTAAACATCTGTGAAAATGCACAATCCCACCCACACATATGATGTAGTTTTTTTTTTTAATCAATGAGCAATGCCGTTACTGGCAGGAGTTAGAAAACTGCACTTTTGTGTTTTTTATTTGATCAATAATTGAATATTAATCTTACGGTGTTCCGATTCGCTAAAAAAGTATAAGGCAATAAAAGTATAATTTTTTTTTTCCTTTTAAAATAATTATATATATCTAAATTAAATTTTACACTTTTTTTTTTTTTTTTTTTTTTTTTTTTCATTTTGGTATGTGAATTAACATATTTTCTCATATACATCCAAAATATAGGATTTTTGTTACTGCAAAATCTTTTGTTTACATTTGCAAAGTGAGTGTGGATTATAGACAACTGCGAATTATATGGGTATGTGGATTGTAGATCCTCAACTGTATAATATGTAGCATTACAACAACAGAAATTTATGACTAGCAATCATGTATGATTAAATATTCAGAAATTTAACACATTTACCAGCAAATTAGTTTGAGAATAAAATTCCTTTTATAATATTTACATAGCAATAAAACTTGGTAGCAAAATACGCAGCATTATCATGAAAGAAATATATAAAGATGAATTAAATTATTCAATAATTAGAAATATTTCGCACATTTACTTGGAAGATTATTTGAGAATGAAACTTATTTAATATTTACATAACAATGTATCTTGGTAGCACAATGTGCATCATTATCATAAAATAAATATATGAAGAGTAATTTTAATAATACTTGCTTAACAAAGAACAAAGGTAGTAATATATGCAACATTAAAACAACAGAAATTTTTGAATAGCAATCACATGATGAATTACTGAGAAATTTCACACATTTACCAGCAAAATGATTTGAGAATATAATTCCTTTTATATTATTTACATAAGAAAACTTTGTAGCGGAATATGCATCATTATCATAAAAGAAATATATGAAGAATAATTGTGAATAACAAAGAAAAATGGTAGTATAATATGCAGCATTACAACAACAGAAATTTATGACTAGCAATCATGTATGATTAAATATTCAGAAATTTAACACATTTACCAGCAAATTAGTTTGAGAATAAAATTCATTTTATAATATTTACATATTTACAATTATAATTTACAATTTTGAAAGTTTGGCCAAGGCATGCTGCTTTGATGATTTGTTGTCACATCTATTTTCTTTACGAATGAAAAAAATGGAGTCTCATTGTTGCATAAAATTTTACAATATATGATAATATTTCATTTTCATGCACTCGACATCCTACATTAAATTTAGATGCAGTTAATATTTCTTCCATGATAATTGCCATTGAATCAGCACACAATGGTAGACCTTTCAGGCTGCGGCTGATGCATTCCTCAAGACTTAGCAGTTGATTTCTCAATGTTTCTAAAGGTCATATTAAGTTTCCTTGATCTTTGACAGATAACAGGGCATTAGATGCACTCAAATCTGGTGTGCGTTTCTCAAATGTTAAAAGAAATGCACAATTTTCATATTTGAAAGCTTTTATTGCTTTCCGTGCAACATAACATCCAAGGTAATTCACTACAGCCTCAATGTGACCAGGAACATCATCATTATGGTCAATGATTTTTTCCGCTGCACGCTCGCCAGAATCTTGCAAAAGTAATTGATCAATTATCTGATCCACTGTTGCAGCTATCCCTCCTTTAGCACTACCTTTATTGATCTTGCAAATGTCTTCTAATTTTGTCAAGACATTTAAAGTGCTATCTTCATTAACAGGGCAGTTGACTGTTTTTGCTGGTTTTACAAGATTATAGACTGACAACAGTCTTGTAATAAAAATGAATTCCCGGGGAGATGGGTTGTTATTAGGACCATCTACTTGTCGTACTAATCCAAAGAAATGCTAGAAAGAATAAAGTATAATATTAAAACTAATAATATAATATAATTTTAATAAGATTTCTAAAAAAAATCAAAGATTCATGTGTATATTAAACAATAAATTTGTGAATGGTATTGCATACTAACATGGGCAGTTTAAAATAAATTAACTTTAAAAAAAAATGCATAAAGGGCCTGGTCTATCAATTCTCAGATGAATTTGACATTCATGACTCTAACTTACCTCGATTATATCTTGAGTAAGCTTATTAGTCAATAAATATTCCATGCCCAGTTTTTCTTTGCAGAAATTTAGCAAACTTAATATTGATTTTAAAGTAACCCTAAAACCAAGTGCTGTGTTGCTGGAAAGAAAATGCTGTGGCATATCTGATGTTGCTTCCCAAGCATCCAGATAAGACAGAAAATATTCTAATTTCTGAAAAAAAAGAAATTAATATATATAATAATTATTTTAAGCAAAAATTGCAAGATCTTGTTTAATATGAATTTTCACATTAAGCTGAGTTATTATTAAAAAATACCTCTGCCTCAGGTGAATTTGGCCTTAAACCTTTCCATGGCTCTTTGTTATTTAGAATATCATAAATTTCTGCGACAATTTTGACAAAATCCACTTCACCTGACACAGTAATTTTATCTCTACTGCCATAGAATTCCAATCCATTTGCCACATGAAAACTGAAAAGCTATATAGAAAAGGAAAATAAATAAGACAAAAACTTGCAAACATACTGCATATTTCAGAAATTTAGAATAGAAGGTCAGAGGAATTTTCAACCAAAAAATAAATAAATAAAAGCTTCTTACTCATTCATTTTTATTTATTTAATTTTTTTTTTTGTGTGTGCGTATGTGTGTCCCTCACACGTTTAAAAAATATTTACATTTTCTGCATTGAAAATCTCTGCATAAAACGTAAACCAAAAGAATATCTCATTCTATCTGTAACATCTAGTTGCAATTAGACTAATTCAGTTAGCTTTGGAGTGGCATCAGCTACGGGCCGGGGGAGGGTCACAGCATCCCCCTCCCCATCAGGGCATATTCCTAAAATTTGTCAGGGAAAAAAATATATATTTTCCATTTTTCTCCTTTTAGCAGCATATTTTTTTTCATTATTAATTTGGAGTATTCCAATTTTTACTTTCCTCAATATTCAATAGAAGAAAGTACTGGATTTCTAAACATTTTGACTTCCAGTTTTCTATGAATTTACAGGTTTTGCGAGGTCCACAACATAATTTTTTAGAAAATATTTGTCTGTGTGTGCAAAAGAACATTTTGTTCCAACTGTATCTCAAGAAGAACTGCACAGAATTACATAAAATTTATAAGTAGTTGCATCATGACATAAATTAGTTGTTATCTGCTTTTGTTGCAAGTCACTCAACAGGTGGTGCTACTGTCATTTAAGAGAAGGATCTTTCTCAAGTTCTATTCTGTAAAATCGAAAAAAACTTGGTATGTGAATGAGCCAATATGAAACATTATGCTTATTCAATTTCGGCGCATATCAGTTGAAAAGTGATGCTACTCTGTTGAAATTTCCCCCTGTAAACAGGAAGACTTATCTTACTTCTAAAACCTGGTGTATAAGAGGGTCATTTTTAAATACTAAGCTGATTCAATTTGAACGCATGAGGGTCTATAGGTGAGGCTGACGTTCTACTATACTTACCCTGTGAATAGGAAAGTTAAATCTCAATGACTATTGTATGTAGAAGCACCAATTTCACAAGATAATCATTACGAAAACAAATACTGATTTAGTTTAGGTGTACATCGGCTGACGAATGGCACAAGTGTTACATACCACCTTCACGGAATTTCCACATAGATATATCCTAGCACCCGTTGATTAAAATTGCAACAATCTCTATATGTAAAATCTCTATGTAAAATAATCTCTATATGTAAAATGTACATGTTCAACTGTAAGTGTCGCTTTCAGATAGAATAATACGAAACTCTCTCTCTCTATATATATATATTGCTCCTCTGTTGGGGGGGGGGGGGTACTGATACCACTAATGATAATTATATTGATATCTGTATAAAAAGTGACAAAAGTACCCTAAACAGAAACCTTAACATAAAAAGTAGAATTTATGTCCCTTACATCTTTCCTTAGTGAAACACTCATCTTCTCAAAATTTGTTGGAGATATACATTTGTACGTCAATTTGGGCACAACTCTTAGTCCTGCAACATTGGAAGCAGAATCTATTTTAAGCAACTGCTCAAAAGTCTCCATCTTGACAACTGAACCAAACATCTAAAGTACAGAAGATATTTAAAATTAGTCTTAGTTATCAATATTAATTAACTGTTATATAAAATAAATCATTTACTGTAAAGTAAAGAAATACATACACTAAATTCTTTTGAAGTCAACAATCTATTTCTCATGAACTTGAACAGGTGTTGAATATCCGAAATGAAGAATAGCTCCCGTTTTTCATCACACGGATGTTGCATGCTATATTTTATCTGAAAATCTTCATTAACGCCAACTCCAAATTGCTTCCACATTGCTCTATTTGTAGATGCCCCTTCACAAATTACAGCATCAACAAAAAATGAAAGCATTTTTAAGTTTTAATAAAACTTGTAAAAGTAACTGGGCTAAAATTTTCCCACTAGCAGCTGCATTTGACGTATAAATTGCCATAGCTTGGCCCCAATTGCCTATAAATGGTCGGAAATAAAAGACCAAGCCATGATCAGCTTTTTAGAAAGAATTTTCAAGTTCTGTAAATTCCGCAAAATCTACACGACCTAAAACTTTACATTTATATGCATTATAATCGAGATTTTTTTTGAGAGTTATTCCATCAATTATGATAACTCCATGTCTTTCAGCTGCTGTATTACTCACAAGGAAACATTCCAAAGGTGTCATCTTCAAAAAGTATCGAAAAAAATATATGTGATTCTACTCTTCATAAAACACCAGAAAATGAAAAAAATTATCGGCTGAAATAAATTACAGCGACCACAAAAAATTATCAAAATTAAGCATATTTGGCGATTTAGCGCTCTTAGGCGATACGTTTGCTGGCACCGAGATTGCAGTGTACGAACAGAACCGTGTTTTGCTTTTCCACCAAGTACTCAAAATCAATCGCCTAGCAGTGGGAAATCGCCAAATATGCTTAATTTTGATAATTTTTTGTGGTCGCTGTAATTAATTTCAGCCGATATATTTTTCATTTTCTGGTGTTTTATGAAGAGTAGAATGACATATATTTTTTTTTAATACTTTTTGAAGATGACACCTTCGGAATGTTCCCTTGTCAGATGTGAATGTTTCACTTTTAAACCTTCCAAAACTCTATTCAAAACACTACAATCAGCTGATACTGATTGTATTTATGAATTGTGGATTTTGCAGGTAAAGCTAATATTTTTTTGTCCCTTAAATGATTATTTGTAACAGGGCTTTTAATTCGCAGAAGCAAGCTTCCCAAGATCCATTCCTTAGTAAAATGTGCAGAGGAATTTTTACTTTTCTTAAAACAATTAAGGATGGCCTCCTGTTTTTTTTTTTTTTTTTTTTTTTTTTAATTCCGCTACAGCATCCTGTATAATTGCTCCTTTTTTCATTTTATTGATTTTTTGCATGTTCTCAATTTCTTCCTTCAAAGTTTCTTGCTGTTTAAGCAACCTGACAATAGTTTGTTTCTAACGCACAGAATTTTTTTTCTTACGTGCATTAAGCACAAGTCTTTGTACATATTTACAATTTAAACAAACGCCATTATGGAAAATTTTACATTTTTTGCTGTACATTTTTTCCCCATAGATAACTATGCGATTTAAAAAGAAAGACACAGTTTGGAAGGCTGGTTTTAATTGGCATAGTGTGTTTTGAAAATTATAACCTTCACAGTACTGAAAATTATGTACACTAGACAATAGTTCACATATAAAAAATTGTGAATGCTCATAGTTTTTTAATAAAATACAGTTTTCCAAAAGTTTTCCCTGTATAAAAACAGAAGGTATTGAATCATTTTGATTCCACTTTATTTCAATTTTTTTTTTTTCCCTGCAGATGTGGAAGAACACAAAATAAGCTGACACAATCTGGACCAATGTAACGTCCCCATCCGTTTGGCACAATAAATGTCCTTAGCCATTCCCAAATGTCCTTACTATTATCTTTATCATTTACAGCCTCTGTACAAATTTCAGAAGCTGATTATCCCAGCTGGATCTTTTAAGAGATGAGGCCTGGGGAAAAAATATATAATTAATAGTATCTCTCTAATAATAGTTTACTGAAAAAACACTTTACACATAAACTTTACTTTATTATATATATATATATATATATATATATATAGATGTAGTAATGTCTTTGATTTTAATGACCTCCATGTGAGTCTTTTAAAGATGTCCTACACAACATTTGTTCTATACAAGGTAATTTTAACTAACATTTATACGCATAATAATCGCATTATACCCCATGTCTTGGAGATGAACACCCAAAATTTTTAGCCTTTTACACACCGCTATCAGATCTGGGTGTAATTTAAATTAGTTTTTTTGTTTACATATTTTGCCTTCTAGTGCTTTAGTTTAAGGAATTCTATCATTAAAATGAGTGAAATATATATATATATATATATATATATATTAAAGATTATTATAGTTAATATTATATTTTAATAATGTAAGCTATTAGATAATTAATAATGTAATCAGCCCATTTTTAGAAGCATTTGGAAATTTCCTAAATTATGTGCATTTTTAAACTGTGAGGTAAAAAGGAAAATGTTAAAATAGATCATTTTTGTAATTTTCTGTGCGTTTCCGCTTTTATGTTTGAACTGCAATTTCTGTTTCAAAAAATCGAGTCTCTATTATGCCGGAAAATTTTTTTCAAGTCAGTCTTCGTGATATTTAATTTTTAAATGAATTTAATTCCATGTTCCATTTATGAAACATTGGCGTGTACAAGGTAATACAGTATTTGAACAAAAAATAACTGTTCAGATTGCAAAGGGAAGGGGGGGGGGGAGGGAGAAAAGTTTATACTTTGATCTATATTTACAAATTGCACTAAAAAAAAATTTATAATACACAATACTATATAATGCCATATTTGTACACTTAAATTTTGTAATTGAATATTTCATTAGGCAAATTGTAATTTGTTAATTGGATAGGTATATACACACACACACATACATATATATATATAGGATAGGTATATATATATTATATTTATTACTCATTAATTGCCTTAAATTATTTATTTTAACATTTTACATGCTTAATAACGTCATTATCATTCTTAATGCATTAAAATTGTAATTCAAAATTATAAAGAAAAACTATCTAAAATTCACATAATTCTAAAATCCTCACAGTCTCTGGCTCCAAGTTGTGCAGATTTTTGGGAATGAACTTTATTAATTAGACAACTTATGACAATTAGAAAGTAATATGTAATTTTAAAAACATTTTTTGTAAAATACTTATTATACTAAACATACAAAATATGGCAACGTAGTAATAGAAAATAATTTTTTAATCATTTTTATAAAAAATAAAGAATAAATGCACTTATATTCCTGCACGTAAATTTAGAAACTCCTTTAAGAAATTATTTGGAAACTTCTCGCCTGCAAGTACTCACTTTAAAGCACAAAGGTAAATTTTATTTTGAGCTATTAAAGTGATACCAACTAGCAATTTATCTCTGAATAATTGGTAAACAAGTTTCAAGCTCCTGCATAGCTGTTCACAACAAACATAACAAAAGCAAAATGGAAAAATACAATTAATCATATGTAATAAGTACTTAAACATTAATCATTTATTTTATTTATTCGTAAACATTTTAATCATATTTATTCAGTTTTCTACTTATCATCCTTTGATATATTGCATATACATGTCAATGAACAACATTAAAGAAATTAATTGCAACAAACATACATGTTAACATGAGTTCCTTCACAAAATTCAATTTCATAAAAATAGCTCCTTAACAAGATTTTGTTTAAAAGAAAAAAAAATAAAAATAAATAAATGACCCTTTTACAAAAATTTCCCGTAATTTAAGTATTATTTTTATTACTAATGCTTATATTTAGTGCAACAGAACCATTATATTAAACATCCTGTATAGATTAGAAAATTTTGTATTATATATATAATTTTAAAATTACAGATTTTTTTATGTATATAGACTCCCAGAATTTAAAACATGAATCGACCCCCAGTCAAAATATGGACCTTTTATCACGTGATTTTTGGTGTGTGTGATAAAGCTGTTCACTACTGCTGCCTAAGCTTATTAAAACGTTACCTGTTGTGTTGTCAACTGTCTTTCTGCTGGTCTTTTGCGTGACTTTGAATAAGTAGTCAGGAACTTGGAAGATTAGAGCCCCTAAATAAAATAATAGGCCGGCGCATCACCGCCATTTTTTGCCACCGAAGAGAAAAGCATTCCATCTTGGCGTCCTTATCGCTTCCCTAATGATTTCAAGAAATCTTGATCTGAAGCTAATCCGGTCAAGATAAGATCAATAAGCAACAATAATGTTCCTAAAAACACATTTTTTTTCACAGTACATTCTCAGGATGTCATATTATTCTGAGGATATCCTATGAATGTACTGGGGTAAGATTTGTTGTTAGGGCGGTTTCTGTTTCTTTTACAAAATGTTGCCAAAACTCAAATACTCAGTAATAAAAGGTCTGTGAACACTTTATATCCACTTCTTGAATGATTATAGCAGTTTATCGCTAAACAAACTTCCATATCATAGTTTACTTAGCTAAAATTATGAAATATAATAAAACAAGTTACTCTAAAGTAATGTAAGACGATAAAAAAAATAGTTGGTCGTTTGTTTAGTATAGAAACGCGCTGGGTACATGTGGCTACACAACCCTAAGGCAACAAAATGCCTAATGCGCCAGCTCGTATATATAGGAGCCTTAGGGAAGATTTGGCATTTTCAATTTTTGACTATTGTCATATATCCGCTTGGTTTCAGTTTTGGTCTGTGACAGGTTTAAAATGAAGATGAGATGATATGAGATAAATATGATAAAACTACTCAAAACTCAATGAAATATGAATAATACTTTAATTTAAATATATACATACATGTTCTACGTGAATTTTACGTTTAGTCAATTAATATATAATTTTTTATCAAACGGTTATGCTCATTAAAAGGCACGGACTTTTAAATTTGTTTTCTCAAGATCGAGCACTAGCGCCACTAGACGGGAAAAACTAAAAGTGCAAAAGTTCAATGTATTACGGTGTATAACTTGTAGTAGAAGTAATCTTAGTGATACAGTAAACGAGTCACACAAGAAATTAAAAATAGATACAAAAATGTAGTAAGTAAGTAAAAAATTCTTACCAATCTAAAGATGTTGTCCACACTTTTAAGATGCAACAGAGAAATTTTTTCCATCTAATGGCGTTGATCCATATATTTTTTTTTATCGTTGCATGCTTTGAAATTATTTCAACGTCTGTGTCTAGCATGTTAGTAAGTACAGCCGATTGTGTATCAGTTTGTCACTATATTTACTATAAAAAATTATTTGATAGGAAAAAATAACGAAGAAATATTATTAATTTTTTTGAAATAAGGCGAATGATTTAAAAAAACCCACAAATATAGCGAAAATAATAGCATATGATAAAACCAGGATCGTCGATTGAAAACAATTGTGGGCGCAAGAAAGTCGAGCTTTTCTACCAACCGCCAGGGTGCCCTGTAATTATTGACATTACAAGGATCAGTTCTATTGAACACGCTCATGAGAAGAATGCTTAGCTAAGCTTTTCTCACATCCTAGATTTAAAAAGATATGTGTACTTCTACTGTAGAAAAGTCATATGAGTTACTTTATGAGTATGAAGTATAGTTTAGAAGCGATTTTCAGACATCTACACATATAAATTCACATCTATGCATTTATTGATAATAACTGAGTATTTTTGGCGTACATTTAAAGTTAATATTAATTAACAGACAATATGAATCTACAGATAAATAGGTATGAAAAGCCATACGTTTGTAAAGAATGCTCTCAAGGATTTTCTCAAAAAGACAGTCTTAGAAAACATCTTCGCATTCATACAGGAGAAAGACCATACGTGTGTGAAGAATGCTCCAAAAGGTTTTCTCAAAAAAGTAATCTAATTGTACATCTTCGAATTCATACAGGAGAAAAACCATTTGTGTGTAACGAATGTTCTAAAGTATTTTCTCAAAAGATACATTTAAGTGCACATCTACGCATTCATAAAGGTGAAAAGCCACATGTGTGCGAAGAATGTTCCAAACGATTTTCTGAAGTAAGTAATTTAAAAAATCATCTTCGGATTCATACCGGAGAAAGACCATATGTGTGTGAAGAATGTGCTAAAGGATTTTCTAGACGTAGCAGTCTTAAAAAACATCTTCGAATTCATACACGGGTATGTGAGGAGTGTTCCTAAACTTTTCTGACAAAAACACTCTTAGAAAACACTTTCGCATTCATACGGAATAAAAGCCATACATGTGTGAATTTTTTTTTTTTTTTTTTTTTTTTTTTTAAGATTATTTAAATATATATGCATTCATACAGGAGAAAAGCCGTACATATCTTAAGCATACTTTAAACGTTCCTTTTCTTAAAGAGGGAAATCTACGTAACCATATTGAATAAATGTCATGTGTTTGAAGATTCTTCAAAAATATATTTTTTAATGAATGTATTTAATAATTATGTTTAAACTCATACAGGAGTAAAACCTTATATTTGTGAAGAATGTTTTATAGGATTTTCCTAAAATGGAGATACGCACTCATACATGGAAATATTCTTATGAGTGCTAGTTTAATCCGCCAGTACACGAGTTGGGAACATTTTATATAGTCTGTGAATAAAAAATTATGATAAACGTAAAATTTTATACTTCGTATTTTTATTGCGTGATTTTATTTAGTGAGTGTTATATTGTAACTATTCAAATATTGAAAGAAAATTGTGTCTTCTCCTCACCCGTGCACTAGCGGGTTAATCTGACAGATTTTCTCAGAAGGATATCCAAATCAACAATGTAACAGAGAAAAATCTCCATGCGAAGTACGATTTTCAAAATAAAAAAGTATTTTGCCTAAAATACTTAGATTTTGACGTCAAAATTACTTCAAATTTGACATTTTTTTTTAAGGATCTTTTACTTTTAAGTAATTTCGAAACAATTGCGAATCTCTGAAAAACTTGTAAAGTTTACACAGTCTCGCAGTGAAACTGGTTTTTTTTCATTTCTCCGTCCCAGGCGGTAATGTCGATCGCTTTCTAAATTCATCTTTTGTAAAACTCTGTATATATATATATATATATGTGTGTGTGTGTGAGATACACCAAAAAACTTCTACATTTGACAGAGTAATATGTTTTATTAGTCTTATATTTTATATCTGCATCTATACCTAGCTTATCGCCTGCACCGGTAAAATGAAGCACAGTGAAACTAAACAGATTTATGCATCTCCTGTAAGGTGTGAAAAATTGAATCTGACTGATATGTTTGTATATACAAGATCATGTAATTATATAAGTTCCCTGAAGAAAGGATATCTCAAATAAATGGCACTTTAACATTTTATATAACTATCACTCTTCATAAAAATCCCATTGAATGTTATACATAGCTGAGGGGAGCAAGAGGGTGATGCAGATAGAAAATAGATTTTTTAAAAATCACACTATTTATAAGACCACTCTATTAATTTTTCTGTAAATACCACTTATTGTTTAAGAAAATTTATAGTGTGGGTTATACACATCTTGGGAGGTCTAAGGGTGGGTTGGGGCACAGAAGAGAAATGGTTGTCATTATATCACCTTGATAACTATTTATATTAAATTTTTTATAACTAGTATTTATACTTTATTAAAATTACAGTGAATGTCATACAGTAGTTGAAAGGGGGCTAGGGAGGACAGATGGAAATCAAATGTTTTTTAAACCATTCTATTATTGATTTTTGCTGAAATTTTGTGTATATGCCATTTATCGTTAATTAAAAATTACAGTAAGGTTTACATATGTAGGGGGAGGGGGAAGTTTGGAGGACATAGGGAAAGAAAGTGATTGCTTTATATCACGATGTTTACATTTTAATAATATTTATTATAAACTTCACTTACTGCTTAGTAAAATTTACACTGATTGCTATATATACCTTAGAGAGGGGGGCCGCATTAGCCCAGTCGGTAGAGCGCCGGCCTCGTAATTGGAAGATTGCGGGTTCGGTGCTCGAGCCGGCTAAAGACCGTTGTGTACACAAATGGTGGCTGGTGCACGTAAAATCTGTCGTGGCCGCAATGTCTTCCATGTTCCCATCAAAAATTATACCTCTGGGGGTCACCGAAGCGGGAGAGCCATCCCTTCCGTGGAGGATCAAAATTGTATGTGGCATGTCTCTGCACCACCTGTAAGGTAGAATGACCATATTTTTTCCATTGAATTTGGGGACAAAGATTGCGGCGTCCTCGAATTTCGAGGACAAAAAAATAATAATTAAATCACCTTAAATTGTAAAATGTTAGTAATTTTTATGTATAAAGCCCCTAAAAGAACTTATTTCAGCTTATTTATTATACATATAATAAATAACTATAATAAAACATTAATAACTTTATAACCGGCGTCCCCAAATGTGTTGTACAGTCGGCTGCAAAATTATTCGAGCATTAGCAATAATCCTTGCCAAAAAAAAGTACACTTAACCCTATAAGCGTTAAGCCCGTCTTTTTCCGGATTTGAAATGTGTCTCGTAAATGGTCAGGCCCGTCTTTTTCTTGATAAAGATTTTCGTCTCTGAAGCGTTGAACCCGTCTTTTCTTAGATACATATTTCCAGGGCTGAGTGGTCAAGCCCGTTTTATTCTAGATTTCACTTCCCTCCTTACGCAGACTCTTTGATTGACATGTGGGTTGAACGGATAAGAATAGTTTACAAGCAAATACAATTGATTCCTAACCAGATCCTTGGGGTTGTATCTTTAACAATACTTATGTATGTTTTGACATTAATCCTGCAGTTGAAAGGTAGCTTTTACTTCTTTGCTTTTAAACAAGTTCACAAGATTTCTTTTGAAATGAAATAAATATTTCTCCATGCTGGAAATAAAATTTAAATGTTACATTTATAAGTGTAATTGAATTTTCTATATGTAGGGGCGAAAACTTACATTTAAATAATACTACTATTATACTAATAATACAAAGTAATCTTATGATTTAAAATCACTTATTTAGCTCTTCTTTAATAATTTTCCGAGTAAAATCATTTATAATTATATAACTTCCTTTTTTTTTTTTTTAATTAAAAAATATAAGTTATGCTATAATTAAAATGAAATTGTTTATAGTTAACTCCAGAGTCATTTCTGCCTTACAATTCTGCAATTAAATAAATTATAATTCGGTGTAATATATATAAAGAATAAGCATACTGCAGGCTAATACAAGAAATGAACGTACCAAAAAACACCTTTTTTGAAAAAAAAAAAAAATAAAAATAAATAAAAATAAATAAATAAAAATAAATATAAGAGGTGGAGAGCAAAAAAAGAAAAAAAATTAATATCGTTTAAAATTTATCTCTAACTGAAGTTGAAAACTTTAAACTTACAGTAAATGTAAAATTTAGCAAAATTAGTAGTTTGTTAAATAATGTAGAAGTTAGACAGTAGAAGTTAAATAACATGAATAAACATTATTTCAGATTTAAAATTAAATAAAAACGAATCTAATACTTTCTTCTTAAGCTTATAGAAAAAATTACAAATCAGAAAGATCCAATTAAAAAAATAAAAAAATAAATAAAGAGAGAAAAAGAAAAGAAAAAAGAAAAAGGAAGGAAATATTTTGGTAATCTGCATATACAGTAGGCTGCCAGAAATTCGCACATTACAATCAATATAAACAAATGAAATTCACAGTAAAGATTCCAAGGGAAAGAAAATGAAGATAGTACTTAATTCAATGGTTATATTTTAGGTGCCGAATCTAATGAGACAGATAAAGGCAATTTTATTTGAGGTCTAGGTCATTTATGTTTGAAATAAATTAATTGAAAAAAAAAAGTTTTATTTATATTTCTAAACATAGTGATATATATATATATATATATATATATATATATATATATATATATATATTATAATGCACAATTCAATTATATCAAAATGCTTAAATTTTGTATCTTACCTTATAAGGCAAATTTTTATTTTTTAATTTAAAAAACATTATGCAATGTAAAACTTCGTATATTTTTTAATCTTTAATTGCATTTTATTCTTATTGTTATTGTTATTCTTATTAGCGTATTTTTTTTTTTTTTTTTTTTTAGTATGCTGTATATATGAAAAATTAGATAGATAGATAAAATATAATGATATCTTTCTATACAAATGCAGGGTAAGGGAAAGTAGTGTGAATGCCGCACCATATTATTTATTATTCAAATTAATAGATTTGTAAATTTGGTACACATAAATTTATTGGCCTGAATAATATTGAAGGGATGAGTTATATTATGAAGCAATAAGTGAATGACTACATTTTTTCATATTTTTCACGCGATTTTTGAGTAGCTTTGATTTAAAATTATTTCACTATTAGAGTTTTAGTATACTTTATAAAATACTTTCTTTGAATAACAATTTAAGAAAATAAATAAATAAATGAAATATGAACTTTTATCAAGTAAACTATTTTGATTACTATTATTTACGCAATGGATATTTATTTTTTCAATTGTTAGAATCAGATATTATCCTGTGATATCAATTTATGACTGTTTTTATTCTACTTTTAATTATAATTAATTTATTAAAATAAATGAATATTTCATGATGACACTTTAATTTTTTAATAAAAAAAATCTACTTTATTTTTAGCACATATATATATAAAAGGCGGAATAAACTTACTACATCTAAATTCTGTAGTTCAGATGGCATATTTTGAATACTTTTATTATTATACAACATCCTGCTTAAGACGGTTAAAGAGGATTAAACTTATTTTTTAGGCGCCTAAAAATTTCTGCAGGACTATATGGTAAAAAAGAAATATTCTGGTGTGGCACTCACATAACTTTCTCTTACCCGAAATTCATTACCATAATGACAGATTGTACATTAAAGAATAAAATAACAATTACTGTTATATAAATGTTCATTAGAAATAATTTAAAATAGACGAAAAACATGTTTTTCGGATTCAAGAAACTTCAAAACGTGTAAGTATAACAAAAACACAATTTCGAAAAGTTGACCGAAAAGCAAAACTTTATCTACCATACATATGGATAAGAGAAAGTAAAAAGTTAAAATGTTGATAGTAATTACCGTAAATAAATTTAGAAAAAATTATAAAAAAAATAATAATAATAATAAGCGGGCATAAATTAAAATAGCCATATATAATAGGGGAAATTAATGATTGTCAAAACTGTCCGTAATATTCTTCATACTAGACTATATTAAATTATATATTTCAATTATATTTGGTGGAAACAAATTATTACTTTACTGTTTTTGATATTTATAAACCAAAATTATATAAATTAAATCCTTTATATTATATTTTTAAATATTATCAACTCGGTAAAGTTATACTGAATGTTGATCAGATCATAATCATAAATGGATCGTCTTTTGGAATTCACGGTAGTCATTCACACTGTCAAGATATTAGAAATATGTATAGGATCATACACATCCAAGAAGCATGAAAACAGTGGGGTGGGGGGTGGGGAGAAAAGAAAAAAGAGGAAGGTAATAAAGAAAACTAATAATACACACAAACAAATGCTATTTTCTTCCATTCTTTTCTTTTCTTTTTTTTTTTTAAGAATATAAATACATATAATCTATAAAATGTTATAACAGATTACTAAATTATCAGATGAATCCCTTATGATTTGGAGATTATCATAAACGGAAATGCTGGTCATAAAGGAAAATTTGTCCATTTTGATTTTTTTTTTTTTTTTTTTTTTTTTTTTTGTATCTTTTGGAATGCACGGTAGACAATCATAAGAACCTCTAATATTGAATATATATTCCTTGGGAAAATATGTTATTGCATTGCATGAGATGCTTTAGATAAATGCTATTTTATCTCCAGTGTTTTTCCGCAATATTAAAACGAAGATTAATTGCAGGGCTCATTCGAGACTCAGCAGTATGAAAAACCCAGTGTCTCCCCCCCCCACACCACCACCACCACCACCACCTCCTCCAAATTAATGTCTTACACACAACATGTTGAATAAAATTGCTTCATATTAGTTTAATTCATTTTAAATAAAAACGATTACACTTTGTTAGATCTACAGTTTAATTACAAAAGTACTTTTAAAATTTAAATGTATAATATAGAATTATATATATAATCAGCTATCTTTAGAAGTGAAATACACAAATTACTTTCAATAGAAAAACTAGTCTTTCTTTGTATTTTTTTCCTCCATTCTTTATTTTTAAAATTAATTTATATTAAAATTAATCAGGATAACTTCCATCAAAATTTTATTTATTTTCCATTCACATATATAGAGTAATCCAATCATCATGCATTTTAATTCTACTAAATAATATAAATTAAATTAAGGATGAAGGCGATGCAAAGAGAAAGCCATATATATAATTAATCCATTGTTTGTTAATATTCTAAAATTCTATAAAGAAATATTATTATTATTTTTTTCAATAAATAAATAAAAACTGTTATTCAATAAAATAGGAAAATAAATTAAAATACTAAAACATTATGTCTAACATACATACTTCTTACAAACGCGAGGGTGAAAATATTTTATTTCTTGCTTCCGTAGAAAACAAAATCAAATATATGTCATTAAAATCATGAAAATTTCTTTCTCATTTATAAATTTTATTGACACAGCAGTTTTGTATTAAATGTTGAATAACACTGCTCGGCATGAAAATTTTCTCTGACATCATTTCTTCATATTCTTATGTAAAATGACCTCCTGAATCCGAATAGGACGCCCATTTTGCCCTATAACCCATCGTTTTTTAGGAATGGCCCCCTATTTTTATCATTTTTAGGTGATTTTATGGCTATAAATTTTATTTATAGGAGGGGGGGGTATTTTAATCGTTAAATATCTTCTGAGGGGCTACAGCGTTGCAAAATTCTAAAACATAGACATGTGCGACAAGGGAAAAATTTGGGGGAGGGGGGGGGTTCCCACTGAAATTAAGCATTACATAACTTATATTTTTAAATCTGTTATTGATGTTTTTTTTTTTTTTTTTTTTTTTTTTTTTTTTTTTTACTTTGGAAAAATTTGGGGGGGGGGGGGGGGGGGGTTCCCACTGAAATTAAGCATTACATAACTTATATTTTTAAATCTGTTATTGATGTTTTTTTTTTTTTTTTTTTTACTTTAAATATTTTTTTTGTTTTCAGGTGTTAAATTAATTATTTTTTATTCTTTAAATCAAATTCGTGGTCAAAAAAATTATCGGACATGGTAATAAATTGAGGGAGGGGGTGGTGTATCTGGGGGTTGGTGACTGGGCAAAATGAGAATCATATTCTTATTCAGGAGGTCACTTTACATAAGAATCAGCATGAATAGTATCATATCTCGATTTTTTTTTTTTTTTTTTTTTGCCGCACAGTGTAATTTAGCTATAAAATGTCTCAATTACTGATTGAAATGATTTCTTCTGCAGATGATCACATCTAACTTCTTGAGCTACAAAGCATAATTATTATCAAATAATTTTCAGCCCATGCATTTTACTAAACATATATTATCATTTAATCTTTTAACATACATTAGCTTCGCAGTAAAATTAAACATCCAACATTCTTTTATGCAACAATTTTAAAAATACTTTTCACAATTTATTTTTAAACATTTGTTCTTTCTGTTTTTTAGAGATCATTTCTACGTTCAATCCCAGATACGCTCGTCGGCTTACCTGTTCAGAGTTTTTTGCGATTTCTTACAAAACTTGCGTAAATACGGGCTAGGATCCTTAAAATGTCCCAACGGTAGGCATACATCTGAGAACCTAGCGCATTCAATTAGATTTAATGTCCCAAAATAATTTTCGTTAGACTGTAGCACTACCCCGAAATTCATCAAATGATGTTTCTAAGAAAGCCATATGTAGAAGTCATTTTAAATATCTTAGTAAGCGCGATAGCGCCTTTCTGCTTTGTTAATGAATTCGTGCTTGCCTTTTTCACCTGATGAAGTGATGTACTAATATTTTGACTTGAAATAACTGATGCAAGTTTTGTAACTAATAAAGCTTCCTAGCAATGATATTTATTTATCAGGTTAATGATATTTGAATGTAATTAGTTTAATATATACATGTTTCGAACAAGTTATTTCTTAAAACCAACCTAACGAACATTATAGTTCAAAATAATATATAATTTGTTTATTCCTGTTGCCATTTTACGATTAAGAATCTGTTGTTTTCTGCAAATTACCTTAACCCTTTCATTCCCAATTTTTTCTCTCCATAAAACAATAAATCTTATATTTGGTCATAGGAGTAATAGGAGAGTACGAATTAATATAGCTAACAAATCAACTGAGAGGTGTTTATTTATGTTTAATATAACCACAGATGCCATTAAAAATCATAAGTTTTTTATAAATAAAAATATCATGATTTTGGAAGAAATACATATTGTAATTAATTAAAATATAAATTATAAACGTTAAGAAATTAAATAAAAAATATTTCAACGAGTTAATTTACTTAACCCTTTATATACCAAATTACCTTATTTTTCGAAAAATAGTTTGAAACTCTTTTATTATACTTTTTTGCTCCATGAAAAACATCTCATATTAAATTTACCTTAAACTATAGCTTAACTATAGGGAGTCTGAAGTTCCGATGAAATCCCGCAGTAAATTTACGCTATAGTGAGTATTTCTTTTTTTTTTTTTTTTCCCTTTTGTTTGATGGGACTTTAAAGTCCCGGTGGGATACAATTGGTTAAAATCAATTTAAATCAAGAATGTTTTATTTAATTTTATAAATGCAGAATATTTTATTAATAAGGAAAATAATCTTTATTCGATTATTTAACAAAGCAAAATGTGCAGTTTTTATCGAATATGTTGAAATTAGTTGAAAAACAACAAAATTAATTTTCATGGACTAAAAAAATAATTTCACGCTCCATTATAAGAAATGTATTTCAAAATTTATTTCTTCTGGCCAGTTCAAATTACTAAACACTTATCTACATAAAATTTAAAACAAATTTCTTCAACTTTCACCACGTGATATTTATATAAATTTGAAACGTCTCCAAGAAAAATAGAGCTGAAATGTTTTATTCTTTATTGTATAACCATGTATTCGTTTATTTATTTATATTTTTCATTTCTGTCGACGTAATTTAATTCTAAATATTTAATTTATTATTAACTAGCAAGCCCGTGCGAATTTTTCGCACTTTATTTCTCTGTAACAATTAAAATTTAAAATTATTAATATTATTTAATTTTAAAGCCATAAAAACGTCATGTAGTTTACATATGCAAGAGCGAATTTATTATTTAACTTTTTTTTTCCCACGTGAAAGCATATTGTAATCATCGAGGGTGAAAAAGGGATCCTTTTCATTTGGGAAAAGTCGGCCATTTTATTTTCTTATGGATATTTTTCCTCGAAATATACACGGGAGTACACATAGATAATTTCGCTAAAAAAAAATTATGAATAATTTATGTATTAAAAGAGAATGAAAAAATCTAAATACCAATTTTTCATCCTTTTCTTTTTCCTTTCTTTTTTTATTAACTATACTCTAGTATACTCATATCTGCACAAAACTGACTTTCTTTCGGCATTTATTATTGTACTTCTTTGAGATAAAAATAGTCAGCATTCACCACGGAAAATAATTTTAATAAATTATAATTAATAAATAATTTGTATTGCGTAAATTTGTATAAGATTATATATAGAAGAAAGTCTTGTGGTGTCCACAACATATTAGTTATGTATTAAAACTTCCGCAGCTGCTAACTAAATTTAAAATAATTTTTAAAATTTCATATTACTTGCTAATATAAAACCACTTAAAATTTAAAGAGACTATTTCATCAAATATAAAGACAGTAATTGTTTCATAATAATAATAAAGAACTGATAATATAAAAATGATATTTTTCATAAATTACTTGAATATAACTTATCTATGAAAACTTATCCCGTTTCTTTTCATATATTTATTACAACACTTAAAAGCCGTACAATATTTCGGCGTTTAAAAAATTCATTAACATTCTACTCGATTATTATTTCCGAGTTTTATACTCCCTATTGTCTGATACCAAAACTTTTTTCGGCATCAAAAATCTTTGCACGATAACATGGGGATGATAGATCTATATAAAATACTATATCTATGCATTTTATACTGGGGGAAAAAAATAATAATTCGTAATTTTATTTATTTATTTATTTTATTATTATTATTATTATTATTTTGGCAACAATTAAAAATTTATATGTCCATTTTTAAAACTTCTACCAAGTTATTATTTTCATATTTTAATTAATTTTAAAAAAATCTAATAAAAATGTCTTTACAAATAAGGTACCAAATGAAAGGGAAATTTTTTTCTGAATCCATCTGTTTAATTAACTTATCGATCGGACAATTAGATATTTTAAAATTAACTAAAGTATGGAAAACTGGTGGCAACTTGCGTCAACACACAGACAAACAGACTCAAAAATCTCTTAGCCATTAATATATAGAGAGAGATATTTTCCACGTCGCATTAAAATTCCACATATTAAGGAGATTTTTCCGTTAAGTTATCTTCCTTCATTATTAATATATATACATGTATATTTTCATTTGAAATGCATCATGGAAATTTTTTTAATTTCTTTATTCCAATACATTGTTTAAGCTTTGACATAGCTTTCAGTAGAACTTTTCCTTACGGGAAACTTGAGCTTTTATTATTAAGAATTTTGTATCAAGTATCTTTTTTCCTTTACAAAGAAAAAAAAAAAAAAAAAAAAACTTTTTTTTTAAAACTTCGAGGGCTCTAGACATGTTACAGCTACACAATTGATTTCAGGAAACTTTACAAGAAAATAATAACAAATAAATAAACAACTAATCATAGAAAATTACAATATTAATATAAAAAATGTTTTTTTAGTGCATATATTATTGAAAACGGCATGACGCTTAAAAAAAAACCATATAATTTATAAAATATGCAATCAATTTTTTACATAATTTTTTTTCTCTTTCAACACCCCCTCCCTCCACACACATCAAAATAAATAAAGAATAAAACTCTATCCATATATATATATATATATACGAACGACTAATTTTAAATGTTTTTATTTTGTTTCAATGTACTTGTCTTAACTATTATATAAAGTTTATTTATATATTTGTTTTTATAATTATCTTAACTTTTAAAGATAGTTCTTAGGGAATGTTTTTTAAAGAGATTTGATGTGCTGCATCCTTTTCAGGAATACATAAATCTGAGGAAAATAGATGCGTTTTATTAGTATTATACATAAATTACACTTTAAAATTTTCAGTCTTAACTCTACTCAGAAATATCTATGCGCTTATTTTTTCTGAAAAATGAAACAGGGTTTCCTTTTTCCCTCAAAAATCATCGTAATTTAGCTGAGGGGTATATCTGGGTAAAGGATTGCCAGCTTCTATTGTGATAAGATATTTCCATTGTATTGATACACGCCTCTTTCAACAAAGAGATTAGTCCTCTGTGTGTGGGGGAAAAATATTTCTTCTCAACTCTAGAGCTCCTAAAGTGCAACGCTGAATTCTAAAGGCAGGTGTTTATTTTGTAGTATAGGGTAAACATATCAGGTATTTTTGTTGCAACAATAGAAAAAAAGTCGTAACGTCGAAAGGGTTAATACAGCTTTGTTAAATAAATCCTTGTCGAGTCATGTTCTTAATCAGTCTAAGAACATGATTCGACAAGGATTTACTTAGCAAAACAGACTTAAGTGTACTTTTTAAATATAGGAATTATTGGCTAGTGCTCGAATAATTTTGCAGCCGACTGTAATTTTTTAGGGACGAAGACCGTTTTGTCCTCGAGATTTGGGGACTGTCCTCGATTCTCGAGGACATGGTCAGCCTGCTCTAGGGGTGTGTCTCAGACCGTCGCCAATTGTCCATCTGCGCAGCACTAGTGCGACGTTAAACCCAACCAATCAACCTTAGGGAGGGGAGAGAAGGAGATGAAAAAAAAGTGACTGTTTAAATAACCTAAAGTTACCAATTTTAATGAAAATTTCAACTATCATCCATTTTTAATGAAAAATTACAACGAGTGTTACATATTGCCAGGGAGGGTCGAGGCTGAGAGAGAGAGAAAATTATTGGTCTTATATCACTTCGCATTCATAGGAAAATTCGTATAAATATATCTCTTGTTCATTGTGGCCAATTACGCAGCACTAATGCGACGTATATTCCAATCAACCAACCAACCTCTTCTTCATTATCAAAAATTGCAGAGAGGGTTATATTAACGACAGGGTACATTGGCGCATATTTTCAGCCGCTTTTTCCAATATTAACCACTGCTGGCCAATATCAGTAATGCAATATTGAAAGTGTATAAGTGTCATATTTCGAGTTTAAGGGTTAGGGGAAAGTGTGGCATGTTAAGCCATTTTTTACATTAAGCTTTACACACTTCAAAATAATGCACATAAAACAAAACTTTTGCTTTTAATATTTATTAGGTACTATTCTAAACAAAATCTAATAGTTAATGTTTCACATTTGATGAAATAAAATGACAAAAAAATCACATTGACTTTTTTCAAAATAATGGATCAACGTGCCCCACTAGTGGGGCACATTGAGCCACCCCGTTTTAATGGTAAAGAAAGTATTTTTACTACATAGTATAAACTTTCAAAAGAATCTTAAAAATATCTCAAAGACCTTAAAAGTTAATATCACTTCAACTTGCACTCCATGAGTGAACATGGAAATGTCATCATCTTAGAGACAGGAGCAGTCCCTCCAAAGCAGAGGGGTTTAGGCAACAATTTTACAATGTCCTCAAAAGGAATCGAAGTTTCTGGTTCAGAAGAGGGAGTGAACTTGGGCCGTTCATTCCCTTTGGACAGAACACGTTTTAGAAATTTCACAATGATGTCCCCATATTCATCAGTTCCGATAATTTCAGCAACATAATGGGAAATTGTGGTTTTTCCTGAAATCTTTACTATAACAAAGTTTCCTTCTTTCACATCAGTCTCACTGAATTCTATATTTTCTTCTTCATCGAGTTCATCTACAGAAAATGTTTCAAAATTGGTCGAATCACTTTAAAACAGCTGGTTCGGATTCAATTTTTCTTTCATAATTTTTGATACAGCTTTTCCTGTTTCAATATCTCCATCACTTTCTGATGTGTTATCAAGCTCTAAATTCCTATGAATTCCTTCTTCCTTTTCGGTTTAGAAAGATTTCTGTTTTTCCCCTGCTTCTTCTTTTCTGCTTCAATAGACATTTTTTCTGGAGTGTCTGTAAGAATACGGGAATGCAACTTTTTTCTGCCTGTAGTTTTACGTGAAGGTGCTTTAGGGAATGGCGAAATATCTTGAGGAAGGAATTTAACAATCCTTGATGCCTGCCCACTGGAAGAAGCGTCAGTTTTGCTTAGGTCTGGTGACTTTTCAATAACTGAATGCCCTTGTTGGAGAAATGATAATCTTTGGGGTAGATCTGGTGAAGATTCGGCAGGCAGATTTTGGGAAACTGCACCATTTAAACCATCCTTTGAGGAAGTGACATGGCAAGTTTTACTGCAGCTAACAGTATTAAATGCATTTGTCATTTCGGGTTCAGGAAAAGGTCTGTCTGTCACAAAAGATGGCAAATATTCGTCATCTCCAAATATATCTCGGTTGAAAGGACTGATACCAGTGACGGCAAATCCTGCTTGGATATTCCTAGGTGTAAATGCAAAAGGGTAGGCTTTGGAAACAATTTCTGGTATATCATAGATTGTCATTCGCTTCCCAGGATTATTGGTCATCCATGAATCACAAATACTGTTGTAATATCTCTTAAATGGTCCGTAAACACTTCTGTCAAGAGGCTGCAATGGTGTGAGAATGTGAGCATTGTTACACCACTTGCCTTCGCGAGGTCCAAAACTTCAATAGAGATGTGGCTGTCATGATTATCTAGAATAAGAAGCACTGGGTGATCTTTGGAACTTCTAGAGTATTTGATGAAATGGTTCATCCAGCGAGTAAAATTATCGGTTGTCATCCATCCACTGGGATGTATAGCATCAATGCAGTCTTTTGGACTACTTTTTATCATAAAATCTTTGAAATGCACCCTCGGAAATATAAAAAGCGGAGGAATGCTGTTTCCCAAAGCATTTATACATGCACACATTGTCAAAAGAGTTCCCCGTTCTGCTGATGTCATGCGGCCAACCTGCTTTGCGCCTTTCACAGCAATGATTTTTGATGGTTTCTGCACTGTTGTTACACCCGTTTCATCTACGTTGTATATATCGCATGCTGAGAAATTATTGCTGAGTTTATCAAATAATTCATTTACGTTAACACGATTAAAGCTTGTTGCTCTTGACAAACTTGTTGCTTGTGGAATGCGAAGCGATAATAAAGTATAATGACGTTTCATAAATCCTTCTGCCCAATCTAAGCCAGCCTTTTCATTTTTCTCCCAAGAGGGTGGCATTTGAATTTCATTCTTACTCCCAAATTGATATGACAAATGTCTTGCTGCATTTTTTGAAAGTCCATAATGAAGTCGTGAAGCTTGTTGCAAGTAATCCACCAGAAGTGTCTCCCCATGCTCCTCAAATACTTTTCTTGTAGCATAATTAGATTTCCCACTGTCATCACTATTTCTGGCTCGGCTAATAAAACGTGTGAGTGTCATGCGATCAATATTGTACTCTCTGGCAACCACTCTGATAGCCTTGCCATGATCAATCTCTTCTTTTACCGCTGCTTGAATGTTAATGGGATCAGTTTCTCCTCTGTTGGTTTTCTTTGTCCTGTTACGAACCATTATTCAGTTTATGCTCCTAAAACAAGAATTTAACTTATCAAACTATTGTTATGAGACATACATTTATTAATTTACATATTTAAAGAATTGTAAACTAATAGAATATAACACAATAACTAATAAACAGTGAATGATATTTTCCGTAGGGTACATTGATCCAGGCTCAATGTACCCCATTTCCCATAGGAACAACGTGCCCCATAACGCCATTTATGAAATAAATCTATTTTAAGCAAAAAATGCTGGCAGTCATGACAAATATTTTAGCACATACTAAAGCTATATTAACTATGATCACATAAATGAAAAAATATTTCAATTACCTTTAAAACTTTTAGAGCTACATGGTTCACAATACATATAAAAAATTTTACTAAAGCTTACCTAATTTAACAAATCTGGATTTTTGTTTAAACTTCTTTGCAAACACAAACCCAAACACAATGTCTATATGTAGTATCAAGATTGTTGTTGTACACTTGCCATAAACTTTGTATAAAAACTAAAATATTGTTTTAAAATGGAAAGGATCAATGTGCCCCATGGCTCAATGTGCCCCACTTTCCCCTACATACAATGTGAAACATAGTGATCACAATTAGGTAAAAAAACGCAATTCTGACTGTGTAACCAAGTGGCGTACCAAGGGAGGGGCGGAGGGGACGGTCCGTCCCTGCGGCACGATATTGAGGGTGGCATTTTGATAATTTCCATTAAAAGTATACCTGAAAATCCAACTTGAACACTGTCTGAAACATAACTTGAAAAATATTTCCTATTAAATTATAAAGATTCTAGTTTTTCGTATATTTTTATAGAAACTATTATCTATACAAAATATTTTTTATTGTCTTATTATGTCACAAAACTTTGATTTGAATTTTTTTTTCTCTCGAAGTGCATTACAGAGTTTGCAAGAGAAAACACATTGAAACATGTATTAGGTGGTCTATGCCCGAAAAGTTAACACCGATACAACTGAAAATCCCCAGAGCCTACTTTACGAAGGGAGAGGATTGAAAGTGGAAGGGGGGGGGAGGATAATTCAGACGTTTACCTGCTTCTTGACGTGTTAATTATCAGTCAAAAAAGAATAACCTAACCAGAAAACAAGAGAAAATTTTTGAAAACTTGATTATCACAAACACAAAGTCTGTAAATGATAATAAATATTATTCTCTTATTCCCAGTAGCACAACAATATTGGCCAATGTTGGCCCATCATTGGCCAACGATGGCGTACATTGGCTAATGTCGTATATTTTGTGCCGCTCTTTACCAGTATTGGTCATTATTAGTAATACAATATTGAAAGTTCATAAAAGTTTGATATTTCAAGTTTTAGTTCATATTTTGCCTTTTATTAAATTGATGGAGCATAGAAAACATATTAATAATGTTTTAAATTCTGTAAACTTATGGGAAATTTTTTATGTACAGGGTGATTAGAAAAAAACTACCCCGATATTTGCGACTATAGCTACCAAACCGTTCCGAGAAACTGAATAAAAATTTGGTGGAAGGTATTTTGAGGTATGCGCTCAAGAATTATATAAAAAACAACAGTTAAACTCTACCAGTTACGGTTACAGTGACAAAATTTTGAAAATTCCAAATGGCAACACCTTTTTTTTATTGAAATAGAATCTCCATAGCTTAAAAACATAAATAGTGTTGGAGCGGTACCTCTAGCATGAAAATAACCAACGCTAGGCATACTAAGAAAAAAAAAAAGAAAACAACTGTGATGTGCCTACCAGAGCACAACTTACATTTTCTTAATGACGTCACATTTCACTCTCTGTCTTCAGCTCTCACTAAAGTCTACTGATTATGCTTCAAAGCGAGAAAAATAGAGTACGGTATCTTTAATTTCATGTAGGTCTACTGAATAAGGATTTTAATTTTGTTATTAGTTGTAAGACACCGTCATAAGTGACGTCACCAAACTAAAAAATAAGCCATTGTGAAATGCGTGATGTGTATCTTTGCTTTCTTGCTCTGTGAACAATATGCCGCTTACTGAGAAACATCATTAAAATCGGTTTTGATTGCCATTTTACAATGCCTTGTTTTTCACGTACTGTGATGACGTCATCATGACAGCGTCTTACGAATAGAGCCCCTAAATAAAATAATAGGGCAGCGCATCACCGCCATTTTTTTGCCTCCGAAGAACACAGCATTCCCGCTTGGCGTCCTTATCGCTTCCCTAAGGATTTTAAGAAATCTTGATCTGAAACTAATCCGGTCAAGATAAGATCAATAAGCAACAATAATATTCCTAAAAACACATTTTTTTCACAGTACATTCTCAGGATGACATTTTATTTTGAGGATATCCTATGGTTGTACTGGGGTAAGATGTGTTGTTAGGGCGGGTTTCTGTTTCTTTTACTAAATGTCGCCAAAACTCAAATACACAGTAATAGAAAGTCTGTGAACACTTTATATTCACTTCTTGAATGATTATAACAGTTTATCGAAAAACAAACTTCCATATCATAGTTTACTTAGCTAAAATTATGAAATATAATAAAACAAGTTACTCTAAAATACGTGAGACGATTAAAAAAAAAAAATGTTTGTCGTTTGTTTATCAGAGAAACGCGCTGGGTACTTGTGGCAACCCTAAAACAACAAAATGCCTGATGCGCCGGTTCGTATTTATAGGAGCCTTACTTACGACTAATAACGAAATTAAATCCTTTATTTAATAGCCTTACACGAAATTAAGGATACCTTGGTATCTTCTTTCCGTTTCAAAGCAGAATCAGTAGACTTTAGTCTGAACTAAAGCCATAAATAAAATAATAGGCCGGCGCATCACCGCCATTTTTTTGCCTCCGAAGAGGACAGCATTCCAGCTTGGCGTTCTTATCGCTTTCCTAATCATTTTAAGAAATCTTGATCTGAAGCTAATCCGGTCATGATAAGTGCAATAAGCAACAATAATATTCCTAAAAACACATTTTTTTCACAGTACATTCTCAGGATGTCATTTTATTTTGAGGATATCCTATGGATGTACTGGGGTAAGATGTGTTGTTAGGACGGTTTCTGTTTCTTTTACAAAATGTCGCCAAAATTCAGATACACAGTAATAGAAGGCAGGGTTGTAGTGATTTAAATCAATTAATTTTTTTGAAAAGAATCACTGATTTAAATCATTTACTTTAAATACAAAGTTATTGGCTTTAATTGAATGTAATTGATAATCTAACTTTAAAAAATGAGATATTTAATTATTTCTTATGTAAATTTAAAAATACAAATCGTAAAATTTTACAAAATATTTCATTAGACGAGCTAATATTTCTCATTTCTTGAATTTAGATTCATCTCTACAAAGCAACATTAATAAACACAAAAATAAGTTATATCTTAACTTTCTTAATTATTTATAAATTTTATTTTATATTTTAACCCGTTAATGCCTGAAATAATTTTGAAAAATATTTTAAATTTAAAAAACTCTAATAGTTTTAAATTAACAACCTATCCTCATTTGAGGACATTTAGTGTTCTAGCAAAAAATCTTCCAGATAAAAAAAACTTTGAGATAATAGATTAATTTTCTATTATATGCTGACAAAGACCTCGAAAGTAAAGTATTATAATATATATTATTCAACTTGATTTAAGTTAATATATCTGCGCAAAAAGCAGATATATGTGCGACGAATGAAAAACCAGAAAATAACTGTCCGAATTACGAAACAGTAATTAATAGTAGACACATAAAACTCTCTGGGATCATTCGGAGTGATGCTATAAACTGTCACCCAGAAGCAAAAATCATTCCAACAACCCCCCAAAAATATACGTGCCATTTTATTAGCTGTCCTCAAATGAGGACGCTGGGCGTTAATGGGTTAAATATTTTTATAAGTACAGCCTTATGACTGGTGTATGAATTGTAAATATTTAATTAGTGTATAACTCATTGATTAATATTATATACATATTCTAGTTCGCCTTTGCCCACCTAGCAGTTGATATTTCAAAAAGAAAATATTTCCTTGTTTATTTAGCTCTCATACTAGTATATGTCATTTAGCACAGGCTCGTATGATATTTTAAAAATAATAACATAGTTTACATTGTACTGTTTAAAAAGCCATGAAGGCTCCAAAAAGTTTTTAATAACATTTTAAATAATAACATTTTAATTTAACTACATGTAATCAGTTAAATACAATTCAAGGCTGCTGTCACTGCTTGATTTAATGAATTGTACCCACTAAATGTAAAAAAAAAAAAAAAAAAAAAAAAAAAAAAGATAAAAAAATAAGTGAAAGTATTAAAATGGTAATGAAAGTATGAATTTTGTTAATGGGTAAAGTGTGAAAAAAATTTCTTGATTGAAATGATATTTGTTAAACCTAAGTAAAAAATTTTTAGGATATCATTTTTTTTTAATCTTCCCCAATTCCTTATTTATTTATTTATTTATTTTTTTTAATTTTGATCAGAAACTATGAGTAAAGTTTTCTTTCTCTTAATACATTGCTTCAGTTATATGTCATATTTCCTATTAAATTATCCTTTTCCAAAATTATTTTATGTGTTCAATGCAGTGAGTAAAATTTTGCTTTATTTCAATACATTATTGTAGCTACAAAGTCAAAGTCTGAAGTTGAGTGACTCATACTACCGCATTTATAATTGTTATAAAATTACTTCTCATTATGAAGATACTATGTTGAATTAAAATGTTGGTAATAAATGCCTACATGGATTTTTTCTATAGAAATAGAATATTATTTATATTTTTATAATTTAAGTAAAATGATTGATAGTGTGGTTATTGTGCATTTATATACACAAATACACATAATAAAAACCAAATGTTTTACAATAATGCATGAATACATAATAAAAATCATTAAAATCAAATAAATCTTGATTTAAATAAAAAAAATCTGATTTAAATCAAAAAAATCAACAACCCTGATAGAAGGTCTGCGAACACTCTACATTAACTTCTTCAATGATTATATGAGTTTATCGCTAAACAAACTTCCATATCATAGTTTACTTAGCTAAAATTATGAAATATAATAAAACAAGTTAATCTAAAGTAACGTAAGACGATTAAAAAAAATGTTTGTCGTTTGTTTATCAGATAAACGCGCTGGGTACATGTGACAACCCTAAGGGAACAAAATGCCTGATGCGCCAGCTCGTGTGTATAGGAGCCTTAGTCTCAACTAGAGCCCCTAAATAAAATAATAGGCCGGCGCATCACCGCCATTTTTTTGCCTCCGAAGAGGACAGCATTCCCGCTTGGCGTCCTTATCGCTTCTCAAATGGTTTTAAGAAATTTTGATCTGAAGCTAATCCGGTCAAGATAAGAGCAATAAGCAACAATAATATTCCTAAAAACACATTTTTTTCACAGTACATTCTCAGGAATTCATTTTATTCTGAGGATATCCTATGGATGTACTGGGGTAAGATGTGTTGTTAGGGCGGTTTCTGCTTCTTTTACAAAATGTCGCCAAAACTCAAATACACAGTAATAGAAGGTCTGACACTTTATATTCACTTCTTGAATGATTATAGCAGTTTATCGCTAAACAAACTTCCATATCATAGTTTACTTAACTGAAATTATGAAATATAATAAAACAAGTTACTCTAAAGTAACGTAAGACGATAAAAAAAAAGTGTGTCGTTTGTTTATCAGAGAAACACGCTGCGTACATGTGGCAACCCTAAGGCAACAAAATGCCTGATGCGCCAGCTCGTATATATAGGAGCCTTAGTCTCAACCAAAGACTCAGTGTGAAATGTGACGTCATTAAATAAATTAAAGTGGATAAAGCTTCTATATATACGAGCTGGCGCATCAGGCATTTTGTTGCCTTAGGGTTGCCACGTGTACCCAGCGTGCTTCTCTGATAAACGTACGACAAACATTTTTTTTAATCGTCTTACGTTACTTTAAAGTAACTTCTTTTATTGTATTTCATAATTTTAGCTAAGTAAACATCGAGCTTTAATTTAGGTAGAGAGCCAAATGGCAAACCCTTTGCGTGCCCAACATCATCGAGAAGTGTCACGTGACAATAACTTTGAGATTTCTCCTTTCTCGTGTGCGCGTGAACTACTACGGTATTGTGTTAGCCGAAAGCCAAATCTTAGAGGTATTGCGCCCGCGTGGTTTGTGATCTTTCCTCGTTGTGCGTAAGCGCATAGCGTCAAGCCACAGTGGGCGCCAAGCGTGAATCCTCGCCAAACTCACTTAGCTCCGTAGATGTCTGCCGCTACAAAGAGACGCTAGAAATAATAATAATAAATACATAACTCTTATAATATATTTGTTAAATAATATCTAAAGATGTAAATAATCTTTGGTATTTACAACCTAAAAAAATGTTTTTTATGGGAAAAAAACTATTGCGAAGAAAGCGATAAGTAGCGAAAAAAGTTAGCTCAACGAAATAACATGTTGGACACGTTTTCTTCCGTAGAAAAGAATAGGGATTCGCCCTCTACTAGTATACAGTCGACTGCAAAATTATTCGAGCACTAGCCAATAATTCCTATATTTAAAAAGTACACTTAAGAGTGTTTTGCTAAGTAAATCCTTGTCGAATCATGTTCTTAGACTGATTAAGAACATGACTCGACAAGGATTTATTTAACAAAGCTGTATTAAGTGTACTTTTTTTTGGCAAGGATTATTGCTAGTGCTCGAATAATTTTGCAGCCGACTGTAGCTGCTCGATGTAAGTAAACGATGATATGGAACTTTGTTTATCGATAAACTGCTATAACCATTCAAGAAGTGAATATAAACTTTTCGCAGACTGTTTATTTGAGTTTTGGCGACATTTTGTGAAAGAAACAGAAACCGCCCTAACAACACATCTTACCCCAGTTCATCCATAGGATATCCTCAGAATATAATGACATCCTTAGAGTGTTCTGTGAAAAATATGTGTGTTTAGGAATATTATTGCTGTTTATTTCTCTTATCTTGACCGGATTAGCTTCAGATCAAGATTTCTTAAAATCTTTAGGAAAGCGATAAGGACGCCAAGCAGGAATGCTGTACTCTTCGCAGGCAAAAAAATGGCGGTGATGCGCCGGCCACTTTTTATTTAGGGGCCTAAAAGTGGTGCTCTGGTAGGCACGTAACAGTCTTTTTTTTTTTTTTTTCTTTTTTGTTAGCCTGCTAGCGCTGCCGATTTTCGTGCTAGAAGTACCGTTCCAACTCTGTTTATGGTTTTTTGCTCTGGAGATTACATTTCAATAATAAAAAAAAAAGTAGGTGTTGCCATTTGAAATTTTCGAAATTTTCTCACTCTAACCGCAACTGTTAGAGTTTAACTGTTGTTTTTTATATAATTCTTGAGCGCATACCTCAAAATACCTTAAACCAAATTTTTATTCAGTTTCTCGGAACGGTATGGTCTCATATATCGGGGTAGTTTTTTTCGAATCACCCTGTATATTGCGTGCTTTAACAGCATTGGCCAATACTGGCCAATGTCGATAAACAACGCACGGAGGAATGGCAATTCCGTTGCAGCCAGTCAGAGAAAGCCGCCGACTTTGGTAAAATATTTGTAAACAAGATCAACCCATCGAGATCCAGGTAGCGTTGGCTTCGTTATGTAAGTTAATATTTTTTTCCTTAGTACCAGTTTTTTTTTTTTTTTTTTTTTTTTGTAAAATGAAAGTAATATGTTTATTTAAATCATTTGTGTTTTTCTATTGTAGCATTGTTAGTTATCAAGTTCATTTAAATGGTTAGTTAAGTTATCATAGTTCATTTGTTGAAATACAGCGTCCTTTTGCAATATAGGCTTAGATAGAATAAGCAATATATTTGTACCGTCTTATAATCAATTTAATAAACAAATTTCGTACTATTATTATTATTATTATTATTATTTGTAATTATTTTGAAGATTTTTTGAAATATGATACTTTGAATAACAATATTTTGACTTTCTCGAAAGGATGTCCTTCATTTGTTTTATTTGTTAACAAATAGTTTGACCCGAAAAAAAAAAAAAAAAAAAAAAAAAAAATTGCGAGTGTTTGCTTATAAAATTTTTTATTCACTATAAGTTTGCTTTAAATTGTATTTATCTATCTTGATTAAAATAACAGTTATTTTGATGCTATTAAATGTAATCTTTTTATTTAGAAGAAGCGAAAAAGTCTCTTGCTACACTACGTTTCATTAATTGTGTAGAAATTTACAAGTTGTTCAGATTTTAATGTAATTTTATTGCTGTGAAATTATGGAAATATTACTGATGGCCGGCCCTAAATAACTATTTAGGGAAGTATTAATGAATGTTATTACTATTTATAATTTTATTAATTAGAGTATAACATTAAGCCTTTAAAAAATATATGTTTAAAAAAAGATAAAAAATGTTCATAAATTTGATCATTGATTCCAGTAATAGAGGTATTGGAAAGTTTAATATTAGAAAGAATGTTTGCTTTCATAAGTACTGTAATGTGAATAGAATCTTAAAACTACTTTAATATATTTTTGTCAATTATGTTTTGTTGCATGAGTGTCAAAACTATTAACTCAACGATTTATTTTTTCGGGTAAAACATATATGAATATTTTTCTATATTAATCTTTCTCCAGCAAATAGTTTTCAGAACTCTGAGTTCAAGTGTAGACCGATTATTTACTACTTAAATTTTAATTAGGCATGTAATGGACATCCAGTGAATATATTAGGTCGTTGCAAAAGTTCGTGTGGACGCGGATCATTTTATTGCCTCCAAAGACGAGAGCTTCTATCGCCGTGGTATACATTTGTTACCCGAAAAATGGACAAAGGTTGTAGAAAGTAATGGAGAGTATTTTGATTAAAAATTGTCATTTGAAATTGTCATTTGTATTTTTATGAAATGAAGCAATAAAAACCGCACGAATTTATGCAATGACGTAATATTTAATTTTATGTTTGATCATAATTTAGTCATTTATCTAATCTCAAGTAATTAGTTGTTATTTCATTTAATCTTTTTCAAAATCTTTTATTGGAGGTTGTAACGATGAATAAATTATTTTAATCATTTTCTTTCTTTTTGACATTATAAAATACTGTTGATTGGTAACGGTTAAATAAACTGAGAAAAAATAAATTAAATTAATATACAAAATTGGAAAATGAAAATATTTTTTACTTTTTGTGCAGCTGCACAAAAGTAAATGAAAAATATGTAGATCGTGTAGAATTTCTGACACAAGCATTGACAAAATTTCAAACTGATTGGAGTAATTTAACACTTTAATTTTAATGTTTTAATAGCATTTAAAATAAGTATCCCAGTGTCAAGGTTATAATTTTTTGTTACCATTTTTAATTTTTAAGTTATATACTTAAGCACATAAAAAAAAAAAAAAAAAAAAAAAAAAAAAAAATCGGATGGGTAGCATTTTTGCTTTTTTTTTATTTTGATAGTCGGTTAATTATGATGTAAAAACTAATTCTGCGTTTGTCTGTAAAATTCTCTTAGGTCTGGTTTTATAAACTGAACCCCAGCAAGAATGACGCAAGTCAAAAAATAACAATTTCATGTTTGTAATTGAAAAGTGTGTATGAAGTGACTCAACATATCCAAAAAGCATCCGATCACTATTTAAAAAATTATCCACCTGAGAGATAGTTGTAGCAGTTTTATGACAATGCTTTAAATTGAGTTTTGTCAAATAGTACATTCTTTGGTTTTCACTTATCTTGCTTGGAGCAAAATGCAGGGCCTGATTATCCAAAAGACTCAGGAAGCACAAGCTTCCCCTCTAAAATTTAAGAGGGGACGTCATAAGGATTAAAAACATGGTCTTGAATTTTTTGTTTCATATTTTCAAACTGAGATCTAATTTTTCTGAGAAAGGTTACCTAAAACAAGACAAAATACACTATTTCGGGAAAAATCTATTATTTAACCTCAAAAATCTGAATGTTCTTAATGAAAAAGTTGCATGATTTTAATGTTCTGTGTAGAAACCACCCAGATGTATGAAAAAATAAATAAAAATAATAAACACACACTACTTTTTTTGTCTATAGCATTTTTATATTACAATATGTAACAGGAAAACAAGATTTTCTGAAAGGAAAGAGGGCCCCAAAATGATACCGAGCTTCCCTTAACTTCAAAGCTTAATCGGGCTCTGGCAAAATGATGCCTGCTTCCGAAAACAGTTTATCATTACATATAAACACTCACTGCATTAAAAGTGTATAATTAGAATCTTTCTTTAAAAAAAAAATAAGAAATTAAAGTAATACATAAGTTTTAAGTATTTGGCTTGAGCTAATAAATCTTTAAAAATGTTTAATCTGAGGTAGGGGAAAGGAGTTAAAAAAGAAATTAAAAATTCTGTCAAAGACAAAGTTTAGTTTAGTATGGAGGACTATTAACTTCAATCTGTAAAATTTTTTTTATTATTATTTATCTCATTTTTTGACTGTAAAACTGGGCCACGTACTTTTTAAAATGATTGAAATAAATAAAAATGAAGTGTTTCCATCTAAATTTCATACTTTAGTTAATTTTTAAAAATCTAATTGTGTCGAAAAACTGTTTTCACCTCTGGATTCAGAAAATTTTCCCTCTTCATTTGGTACCGAGTTGATAACGATAGGACTGATATTTGCAATTTATTTTCCCCCTTTGTGGTGTTACAGAAAGTAGGTTTACAAAATCTGACAACAATTTTACCCAGATTGAAACTAATAGTTTTTCCACTCCTAAAAAATGACATACTGCCGCCAGATGACTGGATATCTGGCTACAATTTATGCTGGCTTCTGGCCAAAGTGCATCCATTGCACTTTGGCCAGAAGCCAAAATAATTTTGCTAATTATAATATGAAAATATTTTTTTTCAGAATGGGGGGGGCATAATTTTCTCTTTTCGCAAAATATTGAAATGGTTAATTGAAAGGGGATGCGGTTGGCTAGGGTAAGTTATTGCTTAAACATTATTTACAATATGTAAATATATATATATATTTCAGAATGGGGGGGGGACATAATTTTCTCTTTTCACAGAATATTGAAACGGTTAATTGAAAGGGGATGCGGTGGACCAGGGTCAATTACTGTTTAAAAATTATTTACTGTATTTTTTTTTTTTTTTTTCAGAAGGGGTGGGGGGACATAAGTTTCTCTTTTCACAGTTTATTGAAACAGTTAACTGGAAGGAGATGCGGTGGGCCAGGATCAGTTACTACTTAACAACTTAACAGGTACAATAGGCGCATACAAGAAACAAAAATATAGGAATTATAATTACTCTTTAAACTTTAATTGACAAAAAAAAAAAAAAAAAAAAAAAGAAAAAGAAAAAAAAAAAAAAGGTTGATTACTTTTAAAATTAAAATATATTTTCTTTTGCTTTATTTAAGCATATTATGTATTGTTTTGTAATGGCAGATTCTTTTACAACTGCTAATGATAAAACAAAATATGTTCAACTACAATCTGATGATGAAAGTGGTTTCTGTGATCCGAAAACATCAAATTATATTTCAGGTAAGAAAGTTCTTATTCAATGCTATTTTTTTTTTTTTTTTTACTTCGACTTATTTTCATGCATGCTTTTTGAAAAATGTCTGTCAGTTAACTTCATACGATTTTATGTAGGGTTCTCACCGGGGTATGCCGATTTAAATCAACTTGATTAAAATAACTTTGATTTCTTTTTAAAAAATCATTGATTTAAATCATAAATAAAATTTTATAATTTTGGGGGAATGTGTAGTTTTATATAATCTTAGAACGTAAGAAAACTTGAATTTACTTGTTATTTACATCAAATCCCCCCCCCCAAAAAAAAAAAAAAAAAAAAAAAAAAAAAACAGATAATAAATAAAATATTGTATTATCTGAACTGAAGCATTTGTCTGGTATTCATTTTTAACTTTTCTTATTTCATTTATTATCACTATGTTTTTTAACTGGCCAAGACATTCATAAGCTCTTTTTCCAATTGTTTTTTTCTTAGAATTTTATAAAATTAAAAATAAAATGGTAATGGCAGTTTCCTTAATTTTTTTAAACTTTAATTTTTGAAAAAATCTTGAGTTTATATGTCTATTATTGATAATAAATTGCATAACTAATGTGTTTATTATGTGAGTATATATATATATATATATATATATATATATTATACATACATTGGATTTCTGCTGTTAATTAATTGAATAGTTATTATCCAAAAAGTTTACCTTTAAAAAATTTCATAATTCAAGATGTTTTAATATGCACATTTAATGACAATATTAATAAAAACATTAAAAATAAAATAAGAATACCTAGATCTTATATGTTTTTAAGATATTTACATTTAAAAATTTATTTATTTTAATTTTGTATTTATTTTTTTGGGGGTGGGGGGTGGGGGGGAGATAGAATGTTTGTACCTATGTTGGCTAATACTACATTTTTTTTTTCTCTTTTTTTTTTTATTTATTTTTTTTTTTTGTATCCTCCTTTTTAACACTTTCCAACAAGGTTGAAAAGTGTTTATGACTTCGGTTTGTCAGTCTGTCTGTTTGTCCGTCTGTCTGTCCGCGCTCTAACTCCCGTAAATATTTATGGAATTTCTTGAAACTGATATATGTTACTCAAGTTCACTATCGGACGGTCCCTATTGAAAATGGAGTTTATACCTCTACTGGTTTGTGTACAGGGACACCCGAAAATATTTCAAAGCATTGTGTTCTATGAGAGGTATTTCTATAAACCATATTTTCATATCTTTATTGTAGATATATCTTAATGAAATTGAAATATGTTATTCAAGTTCACTGTCGGACGTTCCCTATAGAAAATGGAGTTTATACCTCTACTGGTTTGTGTACAGGGACACCCGAAAGTATTCCAAAGCATTGTGTTCTATGAGAGGTATTTCTATAAACCATATTTTCATATCTTTATTGTAGATATATCTTAATGAAATTGAAATATGTTATTCAAGTTCACTGTCTGACGTTCCCTATAGAAAATGGAGTTTATACCTCTACTGGTTTGTGTACAGGGACACCCGAAAGTATTTCAAAGCATTGTGTTCTATTAGAGGTATTTCTATAAATCATATTTTCATACTTTTACTCTAGACATATCTTAATGAAATTGAAATATGTTATTTAAGTTCACTATCGGACGTTCCCTATTGAAAATGGAGTCTATACCTCTACTGGTTTGTGTACAGGGACACCCGAAAGTATTCCAAAGCATTGTGTTCTATGAGAGGTATTTCTATAAACCATATTTTCATACCTTTACTGTAGACATATCTTAATGAAATTAAAATATGATATTCAAGTTCACTATTGGATGTTTCCTCTATCAAATGGAGGAAATACCACCATCGGTTCATGTACAGAGACACTCAAAAGTATTCCAAAGCATTGCGTTCTAGGAGAGATATTTCTATAAATCAAACTTTAATAACTTTACTATCCACGAAGTTTTAAGAAATTGAAATATGTTATTTACACGCACAAAAGTATTCTTTGCATAGAATGTAGCATGATTAGCATTAGATTTACAGGGTGGCACAAAAATATCCAGTTATATTAAGAGGTATTAATAAAAAATTGCTAGAATTGTACTTTCGTTTACGTTAAGCGTTTTTAACACTTTCTAGCATTTTTTAAGTGTGAATATGATTTCAGTTTTGTGTATCTGCCTGTCCGTCCGTCCGTCTGCCTGTCTGTCTGTCCGATCTCTAACTGCCGTAAATATTTATGGAATTTCTTAAAACTGATATATGTTATTCAAGTTCACTATCGGATGTTCTCTATTGAAAATGGAATTTATACCTCTACTGGTTTGTGTACAGGAACACCCGAAAGTATTTCAATGCATTGTGTTCTATGAGAGCTATTTCTATAAACCATATTTTCATACCTTTACTGTAGACATATCTTAATGAAATTGAAATATATTATTCCAATTCCCTACTGGATGTTTCCTGTATAAAATGGAGGAAATATCACCACCGATTTATATACAGGGACACTCAAAAGTATTCCAAAGCATTTTGTTCTATGAGAGATATTTCTATAAATCAAATTTTAATTACTTTCCACAAAGCTTTAGGAAATTGAATTATGTTATTTATCTGCACAAAAATATGCTTTGCATAGAATATAGCATAATTAGCATTAGATTTACAGGGTGACAGAATAATATCCATTTATATTAAGAGCTATTAATAAAAAATTGCTAAAATATTACTTTCGTTTACATTGAATGTTTTTAACACTTTCTAACATTTTTAAGTGTGAATATGATTTCAGTTTGTGTATCTGTCCATCTGTCTGTCTGTAAGCCCGCGCTCCAACTCCATTAATTATCTATGGAATTTCTCGAAACTGATATATTTTATTGAAGTTCACTATCGGATGTTCCATATTGAAAATGGAGTGAATATCTTTCCTAGTTTGTGTACAGGGACACCCAAAAGCATTCAAAAGCATTGTGTTCTATGAGTGTTGTTTTTATAAACATTATCCCTATAGAATTTTCTCCATTTAGAATGACATTAATAGGTCCTGTACAACTAGTTTGTTTACAGGGACAAAAAAAAAAAAAAAAAAAAAAAAAAAAATGCCAATGCATTACGTTTTAGGACAGAATTTTTTGAAAATTATATTTAAAAGTCTTTCTACTGTAAAAATCATAAAAATATTGAAATTTATTGTTAATACTCTAAAATAATCTTTTGTATAGAATATGATATGATTAACTTTCTGATTTACAGGGCTACACTAAAATATTCAGAGAGATCAAAAGCTGTAATTATAATCTAATGGCTGCATTTTTTTTTTTTTTTTTTTTTTTTGCGTTAAGCCTTTTTAACCCTTTCCAAAATGCCTAAGAGCAATTTTAAAATCAATTAATCTATCTGTATATTTTTCAGTCCTTCTGTCTGTTGTGTGATAACGTAGGCAAAGAATAATAAAAGTTATTCGATACAACAATTACGTACAGTTGGAAAGTGTTACTAATCAATGCGTACTGCATGATTTTTCTTTCTTGTTTTTAAATTATTATTTATTTATTTATTTGTATTTATTGCTTTTTATATGTATTCACATTTAAGTAAAAAAAAATTTTCATGCTTAATTCCTTATTTTTAGTCGAATAATTTAAATAAATAATAATAATAATAATAATAAAAGATGATTTTTTAACACCCTGGTTCTCACGGGCCAGAGAGATCATGAAAAACTGGGAAAAATCAGCATTTATTAGTATTACCCTAAAAAAATAATGACTTAAACATAGGAAATATTTTTTGAGCATGCAGTTTAAAATGTACTATGTTGTATTTTATGATGTGGGCTATTTTTTATGGCACGTGTTAGATTTTATGTACAAACCAAATTTTTTGATTTGGAATATCGTAAAAATACACCTGGAAAGTTAAAAATTCGTTTGCTAAGCTCATGTATGCACCCCTAAAATGAATGTCATGTTACAATACTTTGTTAAATTTTATATTGCATGCATTCATATTTTGTATTTAAAATTGCTCTATAGTACTTAAAATTTGTAGTAAGAACTTTTCCATTCTCAAAGCTGGTATACGAGAAGTGCTGGATTTGAAATCTGATCACACCTACTGGCCTGGATATTGAGTTTTTTATGTTTTCTCCAAAACTTGAAAAATTATTGATTTAGAACTTTCCAAACCATTTTCTCTTTTGGTTGGATGTAATTTAAGCACTTTCTGCTTCTAGACTTAAGACCCTAGTATATTCAGTTGGTGTTTCCTTTTCCTACACCCACTTAATATATCATATACACCTGTTACAATATCACCAGAAAGATACTGAATCACATCGGGGGGGGGGAGGGGGGACCTCTAAATATAAAATATCAATATCTTATTGTATTAATAAAAAAAAAAAAAAAAATGTATTTAGGTAATTCCTGAAGTGAAGATTGTGGTTGGTTGTGTGGGTTAAGCTGATTGACAACACTGTGGCTTACAGGTGGAATGCCCTCCCATGGATAAGGGGGGGGGATGATTCTAAAAGATCCTTGCCCATATTTAAACTAATTTCAGAGAAAACCATGGGAAACTCCAAATAGCTAGGTTGACAAGCATGACCTATGATTGAATCCCACCTCCAGTCTTCCAGATTTGAGAGCAGAACCTGATGGTCACTGGTGGCTTCTTATGAAATCATGTTCATGACATTTACTTATAATGTAACTTTTAAATTATATTTAAAATTGTAAAGTAAATACAGCATAATTATCATAAATATCATATCTTTTAAGTAAGTTCTAATTATTGTGCCTAAATTTCTCTTGTCTCGCAATTATATTCTTTATTTTGGGCAATTGTATGGAATTTTTATAAATTTGTATAAAAAATAACGAATTAAAATAATAAGACAAAGATATGACATTAAAAATTGCTTTTATTTTATTTTTAAATTAATTATAGAAGTATTACTATATCATTGTCGTTGGAAAAAAAAAAAAATAGAAACCAGTAAAAATGTTTTATGTGAAAAATTAGACAATTTGTGTGTTTAATTTTCTGCCTTTTATATTTTTCTAGCAAGTGCAAAAATGAAGTTCCTAGGCAATGCGTCATTCTGTTGGGAGAACATTAATTGAAAGTATTGACTCACATGAGTATAGAGTAAAAAGCAAAACTGATTATGATGAAATTAAGCATTATAACCAAATGTGTAAATAAATTTTAATTTTGTTAACAAAAATTATGAAATTATTTCAATTTACACATCATACTTTTTTTTTAAATTAAAAGAAAAAAAAAAAGGGTTTCTATTTGAAATATTTTGGATATGCTGTCGAACCTTGTTAACGTGAATTACTTTTCACATGAACTGCTTCTAAAATCCCCGTCAAGATTAGTTACTGATAACATGAACAGATTTTTCAGCCCCCGTGAGATTCACGTTAACGAGGTTCGACTGGAAAAGAATTGTGATTAACCTTCCTACCCTGTTGAAAAAATGTTACGTTTTACCTGCATGGATCTAATCGACCCAGGTAGTAATATGGTTACTTTGACCGCAAGAAATTTTTTCTACCCATTTTTTTTTTTTTTATGTGTATTATTACCATTTACTTTTCAGAATTAAAATCTTTGTGGGATATCACAAAATCTTTTTTAAAAATGGGTCGAATCGACCCATACAGGGTACGAAGGTTAAGGTATTGTAAAATGCTGATCCTCTCACATTTAATTATTCTTATTCAAAATCTATAAATTTAGCTTTATTTGAATTTACCAAAATCTTTTAAGTCTCAAATATAAGGCACACAATACAATCAAACTGGCATGCTAAGTTTTCAATATTTATATTATATATATATTAACATAAATTTAAAAAAAAAATTTCTTTCTTTCTTTCTTTCTTTATTTTATTTATTTATTTATTTATTTATTTATTTATTTTATTTTATTTTATTTTATTTTATTTATTTTTTTTTTTTTGGGGGGGGGGGGTGTTTGTTTTAAGTATTAGTTTCTAAACATGAAAAAAATATTTCTTTATTCCAAAGTATTCTGTAAACAAATTGACTGTTTTGTTGACATATTTTGTATATAACAGAAATATAATCTTAATTGCATTAATCTAAAATCAAGTAAAAATTTTTAGTTTATAAATTTTCAAATATTTTGATGAATATAGTAGGTATACAGTAATTTAAGGTTGTAGTACACTACATAATCCTTAATACTAAAAAGTTTTCTGGGTATAACTCCTTTATATTACAGAATTAAAGACATAATAAAAGTAAATACATCTGTAAAGTTTCATTTTACATGTGTTGTCTAGCTGAGAATATTGAAAAGTCTGCTTCATTAAAAAATAAATAAAAGGTTAACTAGTAAATACAAAACTGTATATATATATATTTATTTATCCATGTTTATCAGGGGCAATTCTGTAGAAAAAAGTAAAAAATATTAATGATATTTATATTTTATTGAAATTAGCTCCTTCTATTATCTAATAAAACAATTTTGCTCATATATAAAATCAAGACTAAATATACACATATGATACATTGATATAAAGTATCCTGGAAATATCTAAATATAGAATGATTCAGTAGCAAATCAATGAAAGCATTTAAAAAAAAATTGATTTATGTGCTACAAATGATAGAGAATTAAGAGCAGACAATGCCTAATCTCGCTGACAGCCAAGGCTATGTGAAAAATTATTCTATCGAGAAAATTTTTTTAACTGATTATTCCTTACCTAATATGTTTTTATTCTGGTTATACATTCAGAAAATTCACAGCCATTAAATGAGTAGTCATTTGAAAAAATAAATAAATAAATAACTAAATAAATAAAATAATAATAATAATAATAATAAAATAATTAAGTGACATTTTCGCATTTTTACCTTAGCTAGAAAATATAACATTTAACTTGTCAAAATTTTTTTTTTTCTAGAAACGTGTATTAATGTAAAAATTGTAAATTTTCTGAATGTGAAAACAGAATTCATCAGGTAATGAGTAATTTTGGAAACAAAATTTTCGTAAAAGAACATGCTCCTTGGTTATTGCCGAGATTAGATATATTTCGCTCTTAAAAGATAAGTTAAAAGATTGTTTCAGTTATGTGAATTTCAAGTTTTCAAAGGATTTAACTACATTTTTGAAAATATCAAAATGGATTTTTTTTTCGAAAAATTTTGAATGAAAAAAAAATGGTATTCTAATATTTTACATAAGGAATTTGCGATCCATGTTTAAGATTTAACTGTTTCAAAGACAGTGCTGAAAGGTCTATCTACCAACTTTAGACTTTTTAGGTGCGCAATGGTTAAATATTAAATTGACATATATCTGATGACAGCAAATACTTATAAAATTTCTTTAAATATTTGCTGATGTGGATTCTATATGCAAAGAAACATTTTAAAAGTTGTTCGATAGACCTCTTATACACTGCCCTGAAAGGGCAATAATGGAAAATATCTGCAAATTTATGTCGGCAAGTGCAGCTTAGATTGGCAAAAGCCAGTCCAGCATAGATCAGCATTTGCCAATATCACAGGGCTACAAAAATGAAGCTGACAAAATTTGATTTGATAATTTTAGCTTATCTTTATGTTTTTGACGTGTCGAAACCGAAAATGCAGCCCATTATTCTCCATCACGTATAGATTTTTGTCAGTACAGGTTGTTTACTGACACATTTTCATACATATATCATCATAACAATAGGTTGGTTGGTACGATCTTACATCGCATTTGTGCTGCGCTATTACAACAATAGGTATGCATGATTAATTAATCATGGAAATACAGTCAATCCTTGTTAACGTGAATCTTAAGGGGATAAAATATTTGTTCATGTTATCAGTAGTTCATGCTGTCAGTAACTAATCTTCATATAACTAAATTAATCTTCATTTTGACGGGGATTGTGGAGATAGTTCATATTAAAAGTAATTCGCATTGACAGTGTTCATGTTAACGAGGTTCGACTGTATATTATAGAACTTATCATACAATTACATTTGCTAAAGAGTAATGGAAGAAATTGTATAGGTATGCACCTTGTATTTATAAAAATCTATACATGATAGAGAAAAACTGGCTTCATTTTTGGTTTCAGTACACCAAAAAACAAAGATCAGCCAAAATTTTACATGTCGACCTGTGTATTCAATTCTTAATATTGGACAATACTGGAAAAAAGGTGTACATTAGACATTGGCCAATACAGATTTATCGACATTGGCCAGTCTGGTTTTGATTAACATTGGCCAGTCCGGTTTACATCGACACTGGCCAGTCCGTCTTAGATCGACATCGGCCGGCCCAGCATAGATCGACTTTGGTCGGTCCGGCTTAGATCGACATTGGCCAGTCCAGTTTAGATCGACATTGGCCGACCCAGCTTAGATCGACATTGGCCGGTCCGGCTTAGATCGACATTGGCCAATGTTCAAATGACAACATTGGCCAATCTCGGCAAAAAAGTTTGCCATTCGGCGCTGGCCAATGTCGATAAATCGATATTGGCCAACGTTGTAAAATCTCATTATACGACATTGGCCAATATTGTTGTGCTACTGGGGTGTTTAGCTTTGCTTTGCAAAAAGTGGTCGATCTTCAACAACTGGGCGATACTAGTATATAAATATAATACAATTTCCAATTGTTATAAAACTATTACAAGATATAAATTCAAAATATAAATCTGTATTTGTCAATAATCTTCTTAATTTTAATCTACGGATCAAATATTTAGTGTCTGATAAACATCAAAAAGTACAATTTCGAGTCTTTAAAAATTTAGCATTAATTAAATGGCTATCCCAAGCACTTAATTAAAAAATTCTTTTAATTATTTATTCATTTATTTATTTATTTTTTTTTCCCTCATAATTTTTATTCCAATTTTAATTTAGGTCTAAAAATTAACTATTATTTTATGGTTGGTATGTATCTACATTAACTTTCAAACTTTGTGGCAATTTACAATCGTAGATAGCAACACTATTCAATCATACACATTTATTATCTGAATCCTAAGAAATAAAAAGTTTGTCTTCTTTAACTTTGTTCCATGCTTCTTGGATATTTTGTACAGACATTATATGTATTTTATTTCTCTTTCTCTTTTATTATTTATTTATTTTATCATTCATTCATTTTATTTTATTTTATTTTATTATATTTTTCCATTATTTTCATCTCATTACGGTAGACGGCAGCACTATTCATGATACAATAATTATGAATAATAATCTGATTACTTATTAGGACTTGAATCCTTATCTGAATCCTTATTCTACATGAATACCACTGTGAATCCTTTATTTTACTCCATGATCACTGTAATTTTGAACTGATTAACTGTGTGTTTAACTGATATCTTATTGTTAAATTTTTACATATGTATCGTTATTCTAACTTTGAGTTTCGTCCATTTAATTTATAATTTTTAAAGTAATTTTGTATTTTTATTTTATTCAACAACTTTAAATGGTTTTTATTGTAATCTTCAATTTTAAGTGGTTTTGGATTGTCAATTTTAAGTAATGGTTTTATTATGTTCTTCGTTTTTTCTGGTTTGACTATGTGTGTTTCTTTACATGTGTATCGCTTGAGTTGAGTCTGTTTCAATTATAATATATTAAGTGATTTTGTATTTTTATTTTAATCTACAATTTTAAATGGTTTTGCATTATCATTTTTAGGTAATAGTTTTATTTTGATCTTAGTTTTTTATGGTTTTATTATGGATGTTTCGGGCCTGTGAGCAAAGAAATTCTTAGCTTTTGCTTTCTTTGTGACAGAAAAACATTCATTTTTTAGCATATTTGCATTCTACCAGGCCCTTGAAAACATTAGAATGCAAATTATGCTTTTTTTTTCATTCCAATTTCCAATATTCATTTCGATTTTTCTTTAGTTCTTTTTTGATTTGATTTGGGTAGTCTTCGCTTATGATCCGAATAATTGCTTAAATGCTGAAGTTAAATCATCTTTAAATTTCAAAAAAAAATTGTACTGATATTATTGTATTACTATATATATTTATATATATATATAACTTTTTATGGTATGGTAAGTAGATAAAAAAAATAAAAATGGCGGGTAACTGACCTTTAGAATACCTATGAGTTATGAGGGTTTCAAATTAATATTACTCTACAACCAAAAATGTTTATTCGGTGGAAATTCAAAAGAAAGTTTATGAACAGTATTTCTACTGTGCTTTTCTTATTCACTGAAATTAATTTAATTACAACCATATCGCTATCAATGACTGACAGGAATACTAGTAAATAAACTTTCTTTATACTCAGGGATGGCAATTAGGCGCAAAACTCATACTAATATTTATTAAAAAAAATTCCGTATATAAGTGAATCATTGATTTATATATTTATATATATATATATACTAGCAGGGTTCGCCGGCTTCGCTGGACCCTATTTTTAAATGAATCACTATAATAACTGAATTCTCAAAATTGCATTAATTTTTATCACGTGAAAAAAAAAAAAAAAAAAAAAAAAAAAAAAAGCGAAACCAAATCTGATTAGGAAAAATGTCGATTTGTAAGTATCGAAAACCTCTATGTACCAATTTTGAATGATCTAACCTTTTTTTTTTTTTTTTTTTGCCCCTCCGCCCCTCCTAATAACGTTACACTTTCGAAAATATCCCCATTCGACTTGCAGGCCTCTAAAACCAATCTGTACCAATTTTGAAAGGCCTAACTGCATTTCTATTTGTTTGCCCATAGCCCCCCCCTTTACCGCCCCTCCTAATAATTTTACAAATTCAAAAATATCCGCATTCGATTTTAAGTATCGAAAACCGATTGTGTACAAATTTTGAATGACATAACTCTATTTTTATTTGTTTTAACCCCCCATCCCCTCCCCCCTTCTCGCCCCTCCTAATAACTTCACACTTTCGAAAATATCCCCATTCGACGTGCAGGCCTTTAAAACCTATCTGTACCAATTTTGAATGCCCTAACTGTATTTCTATTTGTTTTTGTCCATACCCCCCCCCCTCTCACCGGTCCTCCCCCTTCCCGCACCTCCTAATAATTTTACAAATTCGAAAATATCCGCAATCGATTTGTAAGTATCGAAAACCTCTATATACCAAATTTGAACAATCTAACTCTATTTTTTTTTTGTTGTTTTTGCTTCTCCCCTCTCTGCTCCCCTCCTAATAACTTTATACTTTCGAAAATATCCCCATTCGACTTGCAGGCTATTGAAACCTATCTGTACCAATTTTGAAAGGCCTAACTGTATTTCTAATTGTTTTTGCCCCTGCTGCCCCACCTGGGGGCTGAATTTTTAAAATTCCAGAAATTGTTTTTTAGATATTTGTATTAGCTATATTTTATAGCAAAAATTTCACGTATATCTGTTTTTTTTTTTTTTGTTGTTGTTTGAGATATATAGGATTATGCGAAATCGCGTGTTACGCATGTGAAATCCCGTTTTGCCCCCCCCCCCCCCGCTCCCCCTTGGGAACCGAATTTCGCAAATTCCAGAAATCAGTTTTTAGACATATATATTAGCTATACTTTAAAGCAAAAAATTTTACCGATATCTGTTTTTTTGTTTGAGATATGAAGGATTTTTTGAATTCACGTTTTGCCCCCCTCCCCCCCCCCCCTTTGGGGGGCGAATTTTTCCAATTTTTTTTTTCCTAAACCATCCCTGACCTATAAGGAAAAAAACAAAAAAGAATGATCGAAATCGGTCAAGCCGTTTACGATTTTATGAAGGACATACAGACAAACATTCATTTTTATATATAGAGATATAGATAGAAATGATTTCTGCGCAAAATTTTATTAATCATCTACATTCTAAGTACAACATCATTTTTCTTAAGCTTTTATTTATTTATTTATTTATTTTTATAATTATGAATCTTGATGATATACTTTGCGTAAATAAAACACATATCACCTATTAGCTCTCTTAAAATGTGATTTTGAAATAATTAAATCTTAAAAGAATGGAAGACAAACTATTCAGAAGTATACCTAAAAGTAATGATATAAATTAAAAGAAACACAGAACATTGTGATGCTATTTATGCATTTTTTTATTTTTTTATTATTATTATTATTTTTTTTTTTATATAAAAGATTTGGAAGTAATATACCGGAAAATATAAAAATATACAGAAAACACACCCCACTTGTACACATTAAAATAGGTGTTCGTTTTTCTTTAAAAAGTAGCAAATTTCTATTTTCCTTCTCTTGAAAGAGCAGATATCACGGATATCGATATTAAATTGATGATATATCGCAATATTTAATTTCTGATATCGTCCAGCTCTAGTCAATACAACATGTTTACTTTCAACTTTTTTTTTTTTTTTTTTTCATCACTTAAAGAATGAATATTTCATATAGATTTTTTCGTGTTGCGAATGGTCTCTCAATCTATGCATAACGCATGATTTTTCATTTTCTTTAAATTACTCTGTGTGCAATGTTTGGAAATGCTTGTAATCTACAGTATGTAAGTACATTTTAATAACGCTCCGTATATTATAATAATGTAAGGACGTTGGTTTTTAATATGGGGCGCCAAAACTTTTCTTTGCCTAGGGACGCCCAGTACTCTTGCGCCAGCCCTGCCAAGATATATGTAACAATCAGTGTAAATTTTCCTAAACATTCAGTTATATACAGGGCCCGATTAAGCTTTGAAGCTAGGGGAAGCTTAACATCATTTCGGGGAGCCCTTTCATTTCGGAAATTCTTGTTTTCCTGTTACATATTGTAATATAAAAATGCTATAGACCAAAAAATAGTGTGTGTTTATTATTTTATTTTTCTTTTCATACACCTGGGTGGTTTCTACACAGAACAATAAAATCATACAACTTTTTAATTAAGAACATTGAGATTTTTGAGGTTAAGTAATAGATTTTTCCCGAAATAGTGAGTGTTTTGTCTTGTTTTATGTAACCTTTCTCAGAAAAAATTTAATCTCAGTGTGAAAATATGAAACAAAAAATTCAAGACTATGTTTTTAATCCTTATGGGGCCCCCTCTTAAATTTTAGAAGGGAAGCTTGTGCTTCCTGAGTCTTTTGGATAATCAGGCCCTGGTTATATAAATGTTATTAAAATGCAAAATATAGTGATAAAACTATCATTTTCTTTCCCTATGTACTCCATCCCCCCCCCCTAACATATGTAACTTCACTGTAATTTTTCATTAAAAATAAGTGATATTTACACAAAATGTCAATAAAAATTAATAAGTGTTGTTTAAAAAGATTATTTATTCTTCATCTACCCTCCACTTGCCCCTCCCTTTTGAATTATGCGTAACTTTCACTATAATTTTAATAAGAAGTGATAATCATACAAAATTTTATATTAATAAGGAGAATGCTGATATAGAACCGAACACTTTTTTTACTCTTCCTCCCCCCCCCCCTCTTAGCAACTTCCTCAACTCATGGCCGTAATCACTATTAAATTCAACTCCCGGTTCAACGCAAAAACTTGAAAAGCGTCTAAAGGTAGTGTTCAGCTTTCCAGCAAAATTTGGCACGCTGTTTCTGCCATCTAGAGTCGAGGATTTCATATATTCTTTGATTGGTTATTTTCACCCAAAAATTCTGAAAATAACTATACCGCTAGATGGCTGAAACAATGCGTCAAAATTTAATGAAAATTTGCACCCCGTCTTTATACGCTTTTCAAATTTTCGTGTTCAACCGTGAGTTGAAGTTATTGGTGAATAACGGCCTATGATATGCGTATTACTCACTGTAATTATTCTTAAACTAAAAGTGATATATACACAGAGTTTTTAAAAACCAATAATATAGTAGTTTAAAGAATATATTTCTTTTGCGCCCCCATTGCCCCCCCTCAGGTATATAATACACACATTGTGATTTTCATAAAAAGTAAGAGATACTTATAGAATATATCATTAAAATCTGTAAATGGTGATATTAAAAAAATCATTTTATTTTTCGCCCCTTCCCCCAAGTACGTCTAACACTTAATGTAATTATTTCTCAAATTATACGCGACTATACAAAGTTTCATTAAAATCGGTAAGGTAATATAAAAACAACCACTTTTTTTTTATTCTTCCCCCCCCCCCCCGCCTCAGATACGTTTAACACTCACTGCAATTTTTCTTAAACTGTAAGTGATATATACACAAAGTTTTTAAAAATCTATAAGAGGGCCGTTTAAAGAATATATTTCTTCTGCGCCCCCCCCCCCATCCTCAGGTATAGAATATATCCTTAAAATCTGTAAATGGTGACATAAAAAAAAATCATTTAATTTTTCTCTCCCCCCCCCCCCCCCCGCCCTGAAGTATGTCTAACACTTCATGTAATTTTTTCTCAAATTACCCGTTACTATACAAACATTCATAAATCGGTAATGTGATGTAAAAACAATTATTTTCTTTCGATCTTGCCCCCCCCCCCTTCCCCCAGATATATAACTAAATGAATGTTGTACCAAAGTAATTGAAATTTCTAAAAATGTAATTTGAAAGTCATTCTTTAAATTCTTTATTTGAATTTATTAACTTACGAATTGCAAAAGAGCTTTTTCCAGATGCCCTTTCTTCCAGAATCCTCAAAATCTAGGTATTTCGGACAAAATACTTTTCAATCTGAAAAACGAGAATCCCGGAAAAAATGGTAACGGTAAAAATGGTACCGGAAAAAATGGTAACGGAAAAAATGGTAAACGGAAAAAATGGTAAGTGGAAAATTAGTATTCTGAAACATGTGTACTATGAATCCATGGTACACTGTCACTGAAAATGAGCATCTAAAAAATATCTGTAATGATGATCTGAAATTTGTATCATTAATTCCATGCTTAATGTCCTTTCGTCAGGGGTAAAACTACTTAACATGCAATAATCCAAAAAATTGCAACATGCATGCGAAACGAATGGTTATTATTAAAAATAATATTTATACCTTAAAAAAAAAAAAAAAAACAGATATTGGAGTTCCTGATACATTATGAGACAAATAAAAGATTCAAAATGAGAAATTAATGTACAAACAAATTATTTAGCACGAAATTCAGAGACAGAAAAAATTTCAAAACCCATAAAAGTTACAAATTTGTTTCATACGCACTAATAAACGAAAATTAATAAAAATCCATATTAGGTAGGCTTTTTATATTGTGAAATCCATGTTAATTCTAAACACAAAATCTGTAATAAATTAATAAATAATAATTATAATAAAATATTTTTATGAATGTCTCTCTTTTTATCAGAAATTATATCGATTATTATTATAAGGGATTTGCACATTGGCAAATCTTTTATAAATAATAGAACATTTTTAGATTTATTACATTTTAAATACAAAATATATTGAGTTTCTTTTGTACAAAATATTATGACGAGTGTATTTTGATTTTTTTTTTTTTTTTTTTTTTTTTTCAATATTTACCATAAAAAAGGTCTATGCTACAGATGTCTTTAAAAATACGAGCACCTGGTCCGTCATTGGAATACGTCTTCTAAATTGCTATGCCCTTCTTTTTCTAAATGAAAATTCTTTCATCTTTGAATAGTTCATTCGTATATTAGGTATCTTGTCCTGTTTTTATGCCCCTTACAACAACCTCGTTGACTGGCATATGGGTCGAACGGATAACAATGGTTCCCAAGCGCATACAATTTACGGCTAATATGTATGTATAGTTCATGTTTAACAAAAAGCATATATCTTTAGAATTTGGGCTTTTAAAAACAAACAAACAGAAAAGAAAAATATATCTGCATTTTATTTGCTGTGTAACTATGACAGTTACATAAGTCAGTGGCGTAGCGAGCATAAGTGGCGCCCGCGGCACGATTTCTTTCTGGTGCTCTCCCCTCCTCCCATATGTTTTTTTTTTTTTTTTTTTTTTCTCTGAATTTTGTGTTAATTTTTTTCTGTTTAATTGAGCTAGTATTTGTAAAAGAACATACTTTTTTTTCTTTTCTTTTCAATTTCCCTTACCGAAATATGGTAGAGAAGAGTATTGTTTTAGGATCAAATTTCGGAAATTGAGAGTTTTTGTGATATTTGAAATAATTGAGGTCCCTCCAAATTCTAAAAACAGATCATTGGCGGTTGGTCTGTATGTGTGTTTGTTATCGTAACTTGGGTTTGAACTTTGAACCTCCCGTCTGTCACATTGTTGCCAAAATCTTAATATTCAGTAGTACTATTAGTATCCGTCGCTTTTTTCGCAGTGGTTTATTTTTAGAGTAATTCCTTCCAAATGTAATTAAGATTAAATTAAATATATATATATATATATATATATATATATATATACATGTATATATATACATATATTCACGCTGGTTTCGGGGAAAACCACGAAAAATTGACTAGGGTTTGAACTCGGGACCTCCAGTCTAGCACATAATTGCCTATATCCTAATTATGTTCCATAGTACTATTAGTATCCGTGACTTTTTTTTTTTTTTTTCACTGGTTTATTTTTAGAGTAATTCGCCCCAAATGTAATTAAGATTAAATAAAAAAAATTCATATTCACGCTGGTTTCGGAGAAAAGCACGAAAAATTCTGAATGGCTGTGTTAGATCAAGAAGTGTGACTTGGGTTTGAACTCGGGTCCTCTCGTCTAGCGCATAGTTGCCAATATCCTAATTATGTTCCGTAGTGCTATTAGTATCCGTCGCTTTTTCTCACACTGGTTTATTTTTAGAGTAATTTGCTCCAAATGTAATTAAGATTAAATAAAGAAAAAAAATATTTTCACTCTAGTTTCGGAGAAAACCACGAAAAATTCTAAATGGCTGGGCTAGATCGAGAAGTGTGACTTGGGTTTGAACTCGGGACCTCCCGTCTAGCACAAAATTGCTAATATTCTAATTATGTTCCGTAGTACTATTAGTATCCGCGGCTTTTTTTGCACTGGTTTATTTTTAGAGTAATTCTCTGAAAATGTAAAAATGATTAAAGAAGAGAGGAAAAAAACCTCGAATACCGTCTGGTGTGAAAATAAGGCGGGGACTAACACAACTACAGAAAATTAATTAGGATGTTGCCAGCCATGCTATCTTCTTAGAGAGCAGAGTATTTCTACCACTGAAAGGGAACTCTTTATTTATAATTTTCCATTGATCAAAATTTCTCTATAATTTTTATCTTAAAGCATAAATGTGTGGAGATATGTAGTTTTTGATTCTCTTTTCGATATAATTCTGTGTATTAAAATTATAAACTAAACATTCATTTAACACTTCTAGCAAATAATTAGCACCAAATAGCCAAAAAATATAAATAATTAATGCACGGCACTTTTATCGGCTTTAAAATGTAATAGTTTAATATTTTTAAAAATTGGCTGAACTGTAAAGAAGTTTGCTCTATAAAAGATATATTAATGTATGTGCATTAATCTGTTTTTCTTTATTAGATTTGGTTTAGTAAATATTTAAAAGCAAGGAACTTCCTTTCGTTTTGATTTTAAAAGTTCATCGGTTTGTAAAAAAACTATCTTCTACAGAATAACTTTCGATATTCGAAGAGCTTGAAAAATAAATAAATAAATAAAATAAAGGGTGGGGCTGTCCTTTATTAAGCATATTTCTATGACTAAAACATTTTTTCTGTTAAAAAAAAAAACTTATGATTTTATGTATATATTTTTTATCGCTGAAAATAAAATTAAATTTGTTTTTAATTTTGTTTGTTTTTAAGTATACTTTTTAGGATGGAGGACTATTATTTTCAGTGTGGGAAAGACCGTCCTCGCCAGTTTTGTGTAACACCAAAGAAAAGGGAAAGGTGGTGGGGTGGGGAGTTAAAGAGGAAGATTGCAGAATAAAATGATTTTTTACATTACCATTTTACCGATTTTAATGATATATTCTATAACTATCACTTACTTTTTATGACGATCACAATGAGTGTATTATATACCTGGGGGGGCGGAGGCAAGGAGGCGCAGATGGAAGTGAAATATATTATTTTTTAAACTACACTATGATCGATTAAAACAGAACCTTTATGTATGTACAACGTACAGTTTAAGAAAAATTACAGAGTGTTACACATATCTGGACGGCTTACTAAGGGGGGGGGGGCAGAGGGAAGAAAATGGTCGTTTTTATATCACCATGCTACTTATTTACATGAAACTTTGTACTATCACTTACATTTTATTCAAATTATAGTGAGAGTTTCCTATAGTTGATAAGGGGGAGTAGGGGTAGAGGAGGGGCAGATGAAAAATAAAATAATCTTTTGAAACAAAACTTATTATACATTTTTTTATTCAATTTTGTGTAAATATCACTTATTGTTCCAATAATGAAAAATTACAGTAAGGTTACATATGTGTGTGTGTGGGGAGGGGGGGGGCACAGAAGAAAAGAAAATGAATGTTTGTATCACTATATTTTGCATTTTAATAAAATTTATTATAAATATCGTTGAATATTTAGAAAAAATTACGCTGATTGTTATATATATCTTGGGGGCAATGGGATAAGGGACAAAGGAGAAAAATAATTGTATAAATACCACAATATTACCAATTTTAATTAAGATTTCAAAAACTATCACCTACATCTAATGAAAACTTTCAAAGAGTGTTATATATATCTAGGAGGAGGGGAGGACTGAGTGAAAAAAATATTGTTTTTAAATAACTTTGCTTTACATTTATAGGAAATTTTGCATTAATATCTCTTATTGTTTATCAAAAATTGAAGATAGGGTTACACTACCTGGTGAGAGCTAGGGGCCCACATGGAAGGAATATATTTTCATACCATCTTATTGCCAATTTAATGAAGTGATCGTTATAGAATATATCATTAAAATCGGTAGAATGGTGATATAAAATATCATTTTATTTTCCTCCCCCCCCCCAAAGTATGTCTGACATATACTGTAATTGTTTCACAAATTGTATGCGATCATACAAAGTTTCATTAAAATCGGTAGGAATGTGATATAAAAACAATTGCTTTGTTTCGATCTGCTCATAGTCCCCCCCCCCTCCCCTTCCTGCAGGTATACACTTATTGAATGTTGTGCCAAATCAATTGAAATTTCTAAAAATGTAATCTTAAAATCATTCTTTAAATTTTTTATTTCATATTATTTTGCGAATTGGAAAAGTGCACTTTTTTTCCGGTGCCCCTTTTTTCAGGGATCCACTTACAACATTATTGTGACAGTAGTTCCATTCTCAGTTTTTGTACACAACTTATTTTCATATCTCTAGGTATTCATATAGCTAGAATGGATGAATAGATCTATAATAGACTTAAACAAATTTGTGTAATGTCAATATTTCTAATTTCAGCAATAACTAAAAATACATTTTTCTTTTTCCTTTTTTTAATCAGACATTTAAATGTTAATCATATAAGTAATGTAATGTTTTAAAACACATTTAAAAAAATAATAATATTTCCTATATTATCTTTTTATTAAATGAATTAAAAAATGCTAATCATCTCAGTCAGTTTTTAAAAACTATCTGAAAAATTATAATTTGTGTTTAAGTGTTTTTTGGTTTCTTATAAGGCAGATTTGTAAAACGTGAAACATTTGGTGGGCCAAAAAGAAAATCACATTTTTTTTTTTTTTTTAACAAAAACAAACAAACACCTTGAAAACTGTTAACGAATTCACTGATTCCAGTGGATATAATCGGATCCGTATAATCACGGCCAAACTTGTTTATCCCGCAGGGAGAGAGAGGAGTTAGGCCAAAATAGAATGTTCCGGAAAGATTAGCACTCTCGCTTCAATAATACAAGTTAAAAAATGACCTTGACATTCTAATTTAAAAAACTTCACTCCTACCATTGAATACTTATAGCGATCCAAAACTCTTCCGACCACTTCAGTTTTGAGCCACCCAATAGCTGTGTAAAATCGCTTTCATCATGATATGATAATGATATTATTGCAATTTGATTTTACTAATTTCCTCATTACCATTTTTTCTGTTTACCATTTTTTCCGTTACCATTTTTACCGGTTACCGAAAAATGGAATTCACATTCATAGACTTTTCTCTGATATGAGATACAGATACATCAAAGGTTTCACAACCTTTTGAGAAAATCTTACAGATTACATTAACACTTATTAAACTATTTCCATGTATAAGTGCGTACTTGTCTATTTAAATTTTCCTTTCAGGAATATCCTATAAAACATTCTTCACAAATATAAAATTTCTTTTCTATATGAGTGCGTAGATGATTAATAAATTTATTCCTTTTTAAAATATATTTTTGACACACGACTTTTATCCAATATGATTGCGTAGATCTTTATTTAAACGTCTCTTTTGAAGAAAGATTTTAAAACATGCTACACACGTACGGCTTTTCTCCTGTATGAATGCGGAGTTTTTTTTTTTTAAGTAGTCTTTATCAGAAAATTTTTGGAACATTCACACTTAATAATAAATATTAAACTTTGTATGAACACCGTAAAATGCAATAAACTCGAAACAATTGTTTCAGGTCGAAAGAAAATACGACCTTTCGTCAAGCGAACCAAATAGGCACAAGTTCTGCAATCGAAGCGGCAACACGTTGATTTGATTTTTTCTTTCGACACCAATCAATTGTTTCGAGTTTTTATGGTGTGGTGTTCTATGAAAGAATGTGCTAAAATTCATTTCATGGTTCTAATTTATAGTTTTGTACTTATTACTTTAAATGCAGTACTATGGTGCTTTCTTAATTTTCACCCTTAATGGTTTTTCTCAAGTATGAGTGCGTAAATGTATATTTAAATGATAATTTTTAGAAAAATATTTTAAGCATATTTCACCCGTGTGTTTTCTCCTATATGAATGCGAAGATGTTTTCTTAGAGTGCTTTTTTTAGAAAATCTTTTAGAACATTCTTCACATACATATGGTTTAACTCCTGTATGAATGCGAAGATGTGCAATTAGACCGCTTTTATCTGAAAATTCTTTAGCACATTCTTCACACACATACGGCTTTTCTCCTGTATGAACGCGAAGATGTGTCATTAGACTACACTTAGCAGAAAAGCCTTTAGAACATTTTTCACAAACGTATGGTTTTTCTCCTGTGTGAATGCGAAGATGTCTTGTCAGAGTGCTTTTATCAGAAAATCTTTTAGGACACTCTTCACACACATACGGCCTTTCTCCTGTATGAATGCGAAGATGTGTTTTTAAATGATGTTTTTGAGAAAATTTTTTAGAACATTCATCACACACGTATGGTCTTTCTCTTGTATGAATTCGAAGGTGTGCAATTAAATTACCTTTTTGAGAAAATCTTTTGGAACATTCCACACATACATACGACTTTTCTCCTGTATGACTGCGAAGATGTTTACTCAAACTGTCCTTTTTAGAAAACCTTTTAGAGCATTCTTTACAAACATAGGACTTCTCACCCGTTTTTATGTGCATATTCATTGTTATTAAGTAAATTTAATTTTGAATCCATGATAAAAATAATTTCAGTTTATTTGAAATTAATGTATAGATGTGAATTTATAAACGTAGATGTCTATTAAGATGTTCTCTTTTTTCAAAATTTTAAAAAGCGTATATCACACCCAAATGGCCTTTTCCCAGAAAAGAAACCGGCCTTTTGATTCATGCTTTTAAAACATTTCACATCACGGATTAACAGAGTAGGATAGGAAAGTCCAATGGTACGCAGTCTCGGTTGGTTGGTTGTAGGATTTAAGGCCGATTGACTCCTGATGACAAGCGGATAACCACAGAACGACTTCTTGTGTTAAAACTTAGAAATAATTTTAGCTTGAGTTCGTGTCTCTTGCGCATGCGTAAAAAGAAAGCTGAAAAGGGAAAAAAGTACCGGATGGGGAGAAATTAAATACATTTTCCCTCTAAGTATATTTATGTTTGTTTACAACTTTAACATTTTTTTGACTGTGATAATTTTCTGACTCGTTTTAAGGAATTGATTACCAATATAAATTTTATCGCATTACTTAAAATATTTTATTCGTTATTGTACGTTTAATGGCGAAGTCTTGAATGACGGAATTATTTTGTAATTAAAATATACGGTAAGGTGTCAAATGTTTCCAGGAAGTATGTATGGGACGTAATTCAAATGTAGGATATGGATGTTTTGTCTCTCTTACTTCTATTTCGGAGATTTTCAGCCAGTTGGTGTTACAGTAATAGCAAAAAGTTTTATTTATTTTCTTGCTTTAATGTAAACACTTGCAGGATTGCCTCGCAAGATTGTTTCAAGGTATTGTGATTTCAAATCAGTAAGTTTACTTATCTCTATTTCTTAAAGATCAAGTATAAATTTATCTTTTTTTATTTAACCACGAATGTAACATATGATAAAGGATTTAATGCAGCTATTATATTTTTCACATACTTTGAATAATGTAATTGTAATACAGGAATCCAATTAAAGAATAAGTTGTAAATTTTAATTATTATTAATAATCTTATTCAAATATAATGTACCTTAACCTATATTTTTCAGTTATGTAGGAGCAACTTTTATTTTTCATTCAGAATTATAATTTTTTTAATCATTCCATTACACATAATATGTATAGATATAAATCGTTCTGTATTAATAAAATATTTTTATACTTAATACATTTACGTGTTCTGTTTTTCATGCTGAACAATACTTACTTATAACACTGTAATTTTTAAATAATCCTTATTAGAATAAAGTACCATCATATTCTGATTATTTAAAGTAAGAACTGTTTTGATTTTGCTCCCCCCCCCCCCGTCCCTTTTGAACAGAAAAAGAACAATTTTTTTTTTTTTTTCTGTTCATTCTCGAGGGCGATATTTTTTCTTTTTTCATACATTGATTTATATTTTTTAATTTGTTATTGTTTTAATTAATTGTTATAATTTAAATTTATTTTCATTACATTTGTTAGATTTAAAATTTCTATTTATTTTTGTTGAATTTATTTATTATTTTACTTACAAATCAAATTTGCAAGGAGAAAGTTATATTTATTTCTGCAATGGATGCAGAAGTAAATTCGCTGCATAATTGTCCAGAATGTGGAAAGAATTTTTCAAAATCTTAAAATTTATATACACATCTACGAAGTATTCACGGCATTGAAACACTTTTCCCAACATCCCAAATAAATTGCTCTCTTTGTCCTTTAAAGTTTAAGACTAAAAAACAGTATGAAGAACATTTGAGTGCGCAGCACACTATAGATTTGATTAAAAGTGAACTGGAATTTGAATCATTCGATTCTTTTCTAACATGGAAGAAAGAAACTGGCATCCAATATTTTCTTAATTTATTTAAAACAATATTTGAAAAGATTTTCAAGAAAAGATAAAGTATTAATAATTTTCAAAACTCAGTAACCAGAAGACACAAAATATATAACAGTCTAAATATATAACTTCAGTCTAAATATATAAATATATAACTTCATATAAATATATATATATTATAGGCATAGGCTAAAAATTGGAATTTCATAGCAAAATGTAGCATAACAAAAGTTTAAACAGAGTTAGATGTGTAAATGTCACAAAGAAACTGAAACTAATCATAAATACACTATGGTCATGTCATTGACAATCAATTGTAAAATCATTCAATCATTAAACTGTTAATGCCAATCGTTCAAATTTTCCTATTTCTAGTTAAAGTATATAACTTTTATCCCTCTTTCCCTTAAAATTTCCAACGTTTTCAGAAATGATATGTTAAAAATGTGAATAGTATATGTAAAATTTCTTTACAATGATCAATATTGATGTGTTTTACTGTGCGAAAATAAATAATTCTTGTGAAGTATATATATAAAATAAATAAATGATAATAAACGGCCAAAAAATAAAAATAAATAAATAAATAACAACGGAAGGCGGAAGTAAAATATCGAAAAAAGTACAAGGTTATGAAAACGACAAGAACTAAACAATCAATGCGATTTTTCATTGACAAAAGATTGCGATGGGTGTATAGATAACTGCAGTATATCCTCATTAATCAAAACAATTAACATTATAAACTGAAAAATGCTATTATTAAAAAGAAAAAGAAAAAAATGGAAATTTTATTTATTTTTTTATTTATTAATTTTTTTTTTTTTTTGTTGTTGTTGTTAAATATTTAAATAAGATACATAATTTAAAAAAGTATTCATCTCCTTAAAAATCTGTAAAACTGATTATGTCTAAATATTAATTCTTCCAAATCCATCCATACTTAATTTGCATGTTTATTTACATGTAAAAATGTAAACACAACCAAATAGGGATAAACTACTCATTTATTCCTTCACAGCTTTCCTTCCACGCATGCGCAAGACGCACTCGAATCATCCTCAAAATTTTCAAAGTTTTAACACAAGAAGTCGTTCTGTGGTTATCCGCTTGTCTCCTGATGTGTCCTAGGCCTAGAGGGGGAATGCCCTCCGTGGGGGTCTTTCTAAGGATTCCTAGCCCGTATTTACGCGAGTTTCGGTGGAAACCACGGAAAACTCCGAACGGCTAGGTCGATGAGCGCGACCTGGGATCGAACCCGGCACCTCCCATCTACCAGCTTTGAGCGCAGAACCGCTCGGCCGCTGGTGGGCCCCGCAGTCTCGGAAACTGGAAGACAATTTCTTAGTAAATATTGAGAGCGCTATAATCAACCTTCTCCCGGTTCCCGCGTTTTGACAGGTGATTTTGGTTTTCGAATGAGATCAGCTGCTTTTATTTAAAACTATTTTGATAATTATATTAATAACAATCGGTTGCTTAGTAAGATGCACCTACATTTATATAGAATCTCATTCGGTTGTTAAAAAATAATTCTGTTTAAAAAAAATAATTTATTAAAACTATTATTTAAAAAAATTATCTTTTATGATAATGCAGACGATTTCCATAATAGAGAACTAGTATAACACTAAATAACCAAAAAAAGTCAATTTCATTCTCAGTATTAAAAAGTTTTTTTTTTTTTTTTCGTTAAAAGTAAAAAAAATCGATAACTTTGTTTTAAATTATCGCAGATCGATGGCTCAACCATTCGTTTTAAAGGCATTGTCAAGCTCTTTTGAAAAATACCCATCATGAAAATTTACTCTCCTTGAGGGCGGACTTCATCCCCCCATGGAGGTGAGGCACCTACATACACAAAAAATTTTTTTCCCAGTTGATTTTTTTCCCCAGTTGTTTTATATCTCTATTATAAAAAATATATATTCGTTTCATTTGGTTTAGTGCAGTCTATAGAAGTTAAACTCTACTTAACTGCAATTTCCCCCATAGACGTAATGTATTTTAATATTTTTGAGTGTCCCTGTACACGAACCATTTGCTTCATCTCAACGGGGGAAAAAAAAGGTCCTTGTTACTCATAAAAAATAAATAATATATCTGCTTATTATTTTTTTAAATATGTTGTTAGTCACGCGTATTATCTTTTTTTTTTTTTTTTTTTTTTTCACGAACATATTTTACTTTACAATATAAAACATTCTGCGTGTTTAGGGCCGACGGTAGATGCCGAGTGCGAATGAAATTTGTCCTCGTCGGCTGAACTGCTTATAGTTTGAATACCAGGACACTTTAGAAAGACCTCCTCAGGCCTAGATCTATTGAGTAGGCCGTCTGCCTTGATTCGTAAATCACATTCTCACTTCATATTTTAAAATTTTTAATAAGATGATGGTCTTGATATTCGGGTTATGGACAACTGTCTATACTTGAAACTTGGTTCTAAGAAGGTATGCCTAACTTGGGCTCTGTTTAAGGGTTTTCTAGCCCATATTCACACAAGTTTAGGAGAAAACCTCGAAAAACTGATTGGCTAGGTCAATGAGCGTGACCTGTGTTTTCGAACCCCACACTTTACCTTTGCCCAACAATGCAAATTGATATTAAACCCAGAAGTCTAATGATATAAAAATTGAAGCAAAATTTCCAGACCAAACCTGGCTAATATCAGGAGTACAGCTGATTTATTTATTTGTTTGCAATATAAGCCATGCCTTGCTTGCTTAACTAATCCCCTCCCTCTCCTCCCAAAAAAAGATGCATTTGTCTAATTGCTACTCCACAATTAATATTCTTAGAAATATTGCATGCATTTCTTTGTAGGATTTCTTAAAAGTTATACTAATCATTTAGACAATGACATGCAAATGGAGATTCATTAAAGATTGATATAAAGTTTAAAAAAAAAAAAAAAAAAATGTATGGCCTAAAATTACAAATCTCAAAAAACAAAAAAAGTGCCACTGTTACTCATTAAATAAATAAATAAATATATATATATATATATATATATAAACATATCTGCTTATTTATTTATTTTAATATAGAGTTAGTCATGCACATTATTATTATTTTTTTTTCTTCCACTAATATTTACAGTTAAAAAAAAAAAAAAAATAGTATGCATGTTTTAGGACAAGCGTAAGGTGCCAAATGCGAATCCAGATCACCTTCGTTTTCAGACATGAACTGGCTTAGTATGGGAAGAGTTCAATCCATTTACTGCGTGATTTCGATCCCAGGTCGCTCTCGTTTTCCTATCCGCTCGGAGTTTTCCTTGATTTTCTCCGAAACTTGCGTTAACATGAGCTAGGACTCCTTAAAAAAATATCCACAGAGGGCACTCCTCCTCAGGCCTAGAAACCGAGTGCAGTCAATCGGCCTTATTCCCTACAACAACAACAGCAATCCATATATTTACTTGTTTGCAATGTATACCATGTCGCGATTAACAAAAATTAATAGAAGAAGCTACATTTATGTAAATGTTATCCCACAATTAAATTCCTCTTATAAATATTGCACATATTTCTTCGAAGGATTTTCGGGAATAAGGCCGATTGACTGCTGTAGGTCCTAGGCCTGAGGAGGCGTGCCGTCCGTGGGGGTCTTTTTAAGGGATCCTAGCTTGTATTCGCGCAAGTTTCGGAGAAAACCACAGAAAACTCCGAACGGCTAGGCCGACGTGCGCGACTGGGATCGAACTCGGCACCTCACGTCTACCATCTTTGAGCGCAGAACCACTCGGCCGCTGGTGGGCCCATTTCTTTGAAGGATTTCTGCTTATGGTACTTTTCAAATATCTAGTCGAATATCTAGTCTTTTAGAAGTCGAATATGGAATTAAAAATTTTACTCATCACTTAGTCATGCAAATGGAAATTCGTTAAGGATTGATATGGTTTTAAATAATAATAATAATAAATAATAATAATAATGTATAGTTTAATGTTACAAATCTCTAAAACGAAAAAAAAAAAAAAAAAAAGAGAGGGGGGGGGGAAATCCTTAAAAAAATAATAATAAATATAAATTTATCTGCTTAATTTTTTTTTATTTACGTTAATCATGCACATTATCATTTTTTTCACTAACATATTTTCAATTATATATATGTAAATATACATATATGTTATTCTACATGTTTTAGGATAGGCGTGAGGTGCCAAATTAGAATCCAGGACATCCTCGTCGGCTTAGCCGTTCGGAGTTTATCGCTTGAATACCAGGACATTTTAGAAAGACCTCCCCAGATTTATCGTGTACACAGTCGGCCTTAATTCCTACATCATACATAAATTTTTAATAAAGATTTGGTGTTTGAATTAAAGCCAAATAGCTACACTTGGGACTTGCTCCTAACAGAAGATGCCCATCGTGGGGGGTTTTCGAAGAGTTTCCTAGCCCATATTCATGTAATTTTCGGAGAAAAAACCCAAAAAATACTAATGGCTTCGACAAGCATAGCCTGCATTCAAACCTCGCACTTCCCATCTACCAGATTTGAGTGCAGAACCGCTCGGCCACAGTCAATAAAGTGGTGCTGATGCTGGTGTGAAGATTTAGGCTGATTAACTATGCGAGGGTCCTAGGCCTGGGTGGTGTGCTCTCCGCAGGGTCTTTCTGAGGGGTCCTAGCCCGTATTTACGCGAGTTTCAGCGAATATCACGGAAAACTCTGATCAATTAAATCGACTAGCGCGACTTGGTATCAAGCCCGGCATTTCCCGTCTACCAGTTTTGCATGCAAAACATATCGGCTACTGTTTAATAAGGTGGTGGTCCTGCTGGTGTGAAGATTAAAGCCGATTGACTGCACGAGGGTACAATTCCTGGGTGATGTGCCCTCCATGTTGATCTTGATTAGGGTCATAGCTCGTATTTACGCGAGTTTTGGGGAAACCCGCGGAGACCTTCGAGCAGCTAGGTCGACGAGCGAACCCGGCACTTTTCATCTAATACATTTTAATCGCAGAACCACTTGGCCACTGGCGAGGCTTTTAATAATCAGATATATGTAAAATAAAATACTTTTTTGATTTTTTAACATTAAAAAACTTGATAACTCAGTCCGATATTTACATACAAACACACATTCGTTAAAAATGGATGTGTTTTAAAATAGAAAATGACATACGGTTTTTAAAAATCATAATATTAAACATATACAGTAAATGGAGGGGAGGAAGGGAGAAATGATTTTCCCTGTGATTTGTTAAAACGAAAATAAATTTAAATATATCTTCATACAATTTCTAAAATACCTCAAGTCACAGGAACTATCATAATTATTTTTTTATTTATATTTAAATACATATATATTATATTACCTTAAAAAAATTAATAAGTTGGTTAACTTTCTGTATTACATATAAATCAAAATAATTCTTATTAAATTTAAAAGTTTGAAAAATAAATGGAAAAAGTACAACAGATTTTATTTAACTACTTATTAATAATTTTCTTTTCTTTCTTTCTTTCTTAATAATTTTCGTTTATTTATTTATTTTTTCTTTCTTTCCTTAATTTCTAATATTCCTTATTAATGACATTTTTTACTTTGTATCACAGATTATTTGTACAGTACTGAAAATTTTTAAATGTCTTTTATTCTAATTTTAATCAATACGATCTGGTATTTTATATAACCTTTTACAAAGTCATGAAAAGTCCCACCGTTATAAATATAATATATATATATATATATATATATATATATATATATATATATATGTTATTAGGAAGAACTTATATAGCATTATTTCTGTTTACTTGATTCTGGTTAAAGTTAAATTTTTCTATTAAAAAAAAAATAAATTAACCCCCACATTCAGATGTCCTCTGTTAAGGATCCTTAACTAAAGATCTTTAACACAAAGTTAAAGATTTTTCCTTAAAAAGCAATTCAGACCGGCCAAGAATAAGGATCCTTAACGCCTACGTCACGATTTAGGACTATTTCGGCTTTCTTTACTTCCGATTTTATCTTCGGTAATCTTCGGGCTCTAATATCGATTATGTGACTGATAAGCCAATCAGAATACAGAAACGCATAAAAATATCGAATAATACGAATAAATCTCAAATTCGAATAATAGTTTGTTGTTATTTTGTACTCGCCGTAATTATAGACGAAAATTGTAGAAAAAGAAAAGTTTTCATCTTACTTCTATTATAATTACATTTTTATCTATAATATACAATTAATATTTTATTCAGTTGCACTTAATTTAAAATAAAGCCTTATACTTTAATAAATAGTTATTAAAAAAAAATAATAATAATAATCCAGTGTGTTGTTGAAATTGAAAGGTTGAAGTTTTAATAAGTATTCAGAAATGATTTCATTTAAATTTTCCTTATTTAAAAAATAGCTTTATATTTTAACTGAATAATGCTGGATATTTACTTTATTCAGTTGTCTTTTATGTGTTTTAATTTACTAATTTGCATATTAAATTTATTTTTGCCAAAATTCAAAATTTGTAATGATTTTCATTTATTTGCTTATTATCGTATATAGTTTTAAATAAAATTACAGTCGTACAGTCGGTTTACAATTTTCTTTGCAATGAAAACAAAAGATATTGCAACTTAATGTAAAGTCTTGCAGAAAGAAAAAAAAAAGTTATCAATTTTTCCAAGCTCATTTATTAAATTAACAAAGTATGATAGTGTCGAAATGTCCACATTCTAAAATTTAACTTTTAGGTATTTCATTAATAAGCATAAAATTTAAATATAGCATTCACTTCAACAATCTACACTATTGCCCATGTTATATTTCACATAGCTGTTTCAATGGGCAAATGAAAAAGCTGAAATTGCAACTTAAGTTAAAATTTTATCTTTTTTAATGATTCAAATAAGACAGGTTATATAAATATATATGAACAAATTTCTGCATGGTAGGAATAAATATTATGCATACATAAATTCTATGTTTGCATGAAAACAAAACTGAATACTATCACCTTGCTATGCATAATTTAAAAATGTATAAAATTTCATATCGGAGCAATCACTATTACACACGTATCAGTAGCGTCTCATGAATGACATTTTGGGTATGCTCCACTCGGGTAGTTAGAAACAATGCATCAAAATGGGTATTTAATCATTTGTTTGCTTATTTCGAGAAACAATGCAGATATGATGACATTTCAGAGACTTTAAATTAAATGAAAATCTGCCGTTTCACTGAAGATAATTGTTTTAGGTGGCATTTATTTTCGTTTCTGTTTCTTTTTTGAAACCGTCATCATAGTATCTGTAAATAAGATTAATTCTAGATTTCAGTGTTTTAAATGTTTTTTTCAGGTTTAAAACTCATTTTTTTCAGAGTATTTTATATGTTTTTTAATTATTTTAGAAAGAAAAAAAAAGGGGGGGGGAGGGAAACATGATAGTCATTGCTACAGTATAGATTTTTCATGCATTTTCTGCACTTCATATTATATGTAAGATTTTTTTAATCATGAACCATGATTTAGGTGCATTCAGTGATTATTGTTATTACTAGCGAGCTTCGCCCGCTAACGGGTCAGCATTTTTAAATGGAATACAACGTTGCATGCGCGTATTCTTTCACCATCCTTATGATTTCTCAAAATTCCATGTTATTATTCATAAACTTTCATTCTTAAAAAAAAGGAATTAAAAAAGAAATCATTTAGAATCGGGTAAAAACACACCGGGTCCCTACTGCCTTCGGCAGTGCAGACCCATGTGCGCTGTACGCACATATTCCTTCTTAATATTCCTTCTTGTACGCACATATTCCTTACGCACTTATTCCTTCCATGTATATTCCTTCTTAAGTCAAACTTTTATTCTTAAGAAAAGAAAATTTTAAAAATCCTTTATCATCGGGTGAAAATTTGGACCAGGTCCCCACTGCCTTCGACAGCACAGTGCCGTGTGTGCTGCGCATGCACAGGTTAGTGGATATGTGCGCGCCTATTCCTTCCCCACCCTTCCAGCCCCTCCTAATTAACCTACATATACCAATTTTGAATGGTCTAACTCAATTAGCTGAGATACAAAAGAAAACCTAATCAGGAAACCTCAAAACGTGTAAATGGGGTGAAATCTCGTATTCTACTTTCGATAATATGATAGTACTTTAAAATATCTTTCGAATGATGTATTAAAAAAATTTAATCATAATCAGAATCTGAAATATTGAAATTTTAAAATATTACAGCGCCATCTGGCGGTAGAAATTTCTGTAATCTACTGTTCGATTCAAATAAACAAAGCTTTCAAATGATGAACTACTTATGAAATTATTTTAATTAGTAGCTGAGATACAAAAGAAAACCGATTCAGGACACCTCAAAACGTGTAAATCAGGTGAAATCACGAATTCCACTTTCGATAATATAAAAGTACTTTAAAATATGTTTCGAATGACGTATTAAAAAAAAAATGTAATCATGATTAGAATTTGAAATATTGAAATTTTAAAATATTACAGCGCCATCTGGTGAAGAAAATTTCTGTAATGTACTGTTCGATTCCAAGTCAACAAAGCTTCCAAATGATGTATTACTTATGAAATTATTTTAAGTAGTAGTTGAGATAAAAAAGGAAACCTAATCAGGAGACCTCAAAACGTGTAAGTCTGGTGAAATCTCAAATTCAACATTCTATAATATAAAAGTACTTTAAAATATCTTTCGAATGATGTATAAAAAAAAAAAAAATTAATCATAATTAGAATCTAAAATATTGAATTTTTAAATATTACAACATTATCTGGCGGTAGAAATTTCTGTATCTACTGTTCAATTCAAAATCAACAAAGCTTTCAAATGATGTATTATGAAATTATTTTAATTAGTAGCTGAGATACAAAAGAAAACCTAATCAGGACACCTTAAAACATGTAAATCACGTGAAATCTCAAATTCCATTGCATATGGTAGTCAATTAATTTAAGGCGATAGAGATTTGTGGCGTCTACTCTTGAAATTCAATTCATATAAGTTTTAAAATGACATATTACTTTTGAAACTATGCGAATTAGAAGCTGAGATACAAAAATGATAAAACGATTTATGTAAGACTTTCTCATGGTTTTCCCCAAAACTTATGTAATTCTGGGCTAAATACTGTTAAAAATCCATAGTATGAAATGTGAATGGAGTATCAGAATTCGAAACTCTGCAAAATATAAAAGAATAAAAGTATTCTGGATTTTCCGCCATTTTCTCTGAAACAACCGTTCCTTTTATATATTTTTGCCTCCCCGCCCCCATTCCGTCCCTTCTAATAATTTTACACTTGAAAATATCGGCAATGGATTTATCTTGCCTTAAAACGTAATAATACCAATTTCAAGCGCTGTAACTCATTTTTCTTTTTTTTTGCCCCTTCGCCTCCTCAAGCCCTTCCTAATAATTCTACATTTTCAAAAATATTCATAATTGAATTATCGGGCGTTAAAACCAAATATTATGAAATTTCAACAGCATATCTCAATTTAAAATACTGCAAAGTCTGAAACAAAACTTAATCTTACATTGTGATTTGGTCACATGAGACGTGATAAATATAATTCCCAATAAAAATGTAATTTTTTTGTTTATTCACATATTTTCAAGAAAATTGAACAGTAGCTTTATAATATGCTCTCTGGGCCGAATATTAATTCAAATGTAACGTGAATAAAAATTTGAAAATTGCAATTTTCCCCTCCTTCACTATAAAACACGTGACATCTTAATCGGTTATAATCATTTTATTTTTCATCTCAGACAGTAGTCTGGCATCTGAAATGATGTTGCCACAAAAAATTCATACTTTAGTTAATTTTAAAAAATCTAATTGTTGTACCGATAAGCCGCTTGCACTCTTAGATTCAGAAAAATTAACCCTTTCATTTGATACTAAATTCGTAACGATAAGACTAATATTTCTAATTTATTTCTCACGTTTTCTTTTGATTAGACATGAGTCAACATTTTAATTAATATCGACAAACCTTTCCTTTTATTATTATAGATTATCGCTGATCGATGGTTCAACCATTTGTTTTAAAGGTATTGGCGAGCTCTTTTGAAAGATACCCATCATGAAAATTTACTCTCCTCAAGGGGGGAGGGAGAGTCGAGGCTCCTACATACACAAAATATTTACCCCAGTTGAATATCTCAATAACAAAATATATATATTCGTTTCATTTGGTGCAGTCTATAGATGTTAAACTCTACTTACCTGCAATTTCCCCCATAGACGTAATGTATTTGAATACTTTTGAGTGTCCCTGTACATAAACCATTTGCTTCATCTCAACGAAAAGCTTACTGTAGCATCCCTATATGATACACATTTAGAATACTAAGTTTGGAATTTCTGCTACTATTTATTCTTGAGGTATGCTGATAACAGACCATTCGCTAAAAACATGATTTTCGTATTCAGGGGACCTCAGAACATGTAAATATAACAAAAATTCACGTTCGAAAATTTGACCCTAAAACAATACTTTCTCGACCCTATGGGTAAGACAAAGTAAAAATATGTTAAAATACTCACTTTTAACCTTTTATGAAAAATAGCTTTAGAAATAATAATAATAATGTAGTACATACATATACATATGCGTATATATATTTATATTTTCTTTATCAAAGGTTTTACCGAATATTTTAAAATCTTTATCTGTTGTTTAGTATTTTTGTTTGGATGTAGCATTATGTTTGTACAGAGGAGAAATTCTTCACAATCGACAACAAAACAAAATCATGAATAAATATATATATATTTTTTCTTCCTTTTACAATTATATTCTTTTGTAATTGCAATACATGACACACCTGTTAAATATATATATTATATATACACACATGAATTTTAAATTGAAATAACTAATACACAGAGTAAGTTATATTTTAAATATGCAAAGCAAAAATATAAAAGAATAATTCAGAACACGTGAGCCAACTTTTATAATTACATAATTTTAAAAAAATGCAGAATACATATCTTTATTTATTTACTTTGATTTTAATCAACATCGAATTATAAACGTTCTTCTTTTAAATGCCTGTAAGTAGTCATCTTGGATGGCATGGTAGTAAAACATTACATGCCTTCCAAAATTATACTAGCTAGCATGAATGTCCAAGTTGAATAACGCTTCCTCCACGTATGAAAGTTATTCAGATATTCATACATACAGTAATTACAAAATTTAAAATAGAAAGTATACTAGGTAATAGAGAGACTTTAAGTATGCAAACAGATCCCTAAATAAATCTATGAATACTAAAAATAAAAAGCACAACTTAGAATATGTGAGCAAATTTATATAATTAATTACACATTTTAAAAATGCCGAATGGAATACATACCTTAATTAGCTCTTGATTACCGTCTCTGTTTTAAGGCCAGCACATTCTTCATTTTAAAGCCAGCAAGTAGTCATCTTGCAAGGCATAAAGTAATAAAATTTAATACCTTGCAAAATTCTACCAGCTAGCGTGACTGATGATATTCTCAACAACTTCCTCTGGCTCAGGTAGCATCTTCTTCTATTCTAATCAGTTTCTTTTCCATACCGCCATATGTGATTTAATGAATATTATTTAAAAAAATTCTATTTATTTCTTCTGAGAATGTCTTAAATAAGTGTTAGTATGAACCTTTATTATTAACTATACAAATTAAATTATGCTTAATAATTTTTACAGTCATGAAATTCATAGTATAATAAAAATATTTATCATAGATAACTACATAAAAATATATTCATGTATCTCTTACAAACTTATAATAAATCTTATTAATAAGTGTTTTCATAAAAGATATCAAATTTTCGTATCTGTAATTTAATAACCCTCACTTCACTTATTTTGGAATTAGAAACATATTAAACAGAAGAAAATTGCATTTATTTACATTCTTGTTCAATATGAACATAACAAAATTTTGAATATTTGTATATATATAAATTCAAAAATTTTAAGTGAAAATCTACATAGTGTGGGAAAGTATACTTCTTTTAACAAATATAAACTTACCACCATTATCATGATAATTAAAAAGTGATATGTTTTCAGGTCTTTTTATCTTTTCTCAAAAAAAAAAAACCTGTTCAAGTGGTTATTCATTGCAGAAATATCACTCAATAAAATCAATCACACATTAAATTTATACATTACAAAAGATGGAAGATTAAACGTAAACAATAATAATATTATTGTATCATAGGATCTTAACTGGAGCAATACCTTATAATAATGATCTTGTTATGAAACTGACAATTTAAATAACCATGCTCTTTAATAATAATAAGTAAACAGTAGCTACAGTCAAATGGATACTTTCTATATTTCATACTTCCATGAAACAGATTAAACGTAAAAAATAATAAACTTTTTGCATCATAGGATCTTAACTGAAGCAATATCTTATAATAATGAGCATGTTATTATGAGAATGACTATTTAAATAACCATGCTCCTTAATAATAACAAGTAAACGATACCTACAGTCAAATGAATACTTTATATATTTCATACTTTCATGAAACCGATTAAACGTAAACAATAATGTTATTGCCTGAAGCAATATCTTATAATAATGAGCATGTTATTACGAAATTGACTATTTAAATAACCATGCGGTTTCATCCTATTATACGGTACCGGTAGCCCATCGAAAGAAATTAAAAATGAAATTGTTTTTGAACGGAATGACAAGTATTTAAACTACACATGAACCTTTTAACTATGGATAAGCCTTGTTCGCGTTCACAGTGCATACGAAAAAATCAAAATTATTTTATTAAGGCAGTAAAAATGCATGTATAATAACTCATACAGAAGGACAGTATAAGTAAGGACTTGAGAAAAATACTTTATTACTTACTTTATACGAAAAAAAAAAGAGCAATGATAAAAATAATGCAAAATCACCACAAACAGAAAAACAAGATGGCTGCCGATCTTTAAGTTTAAGGAGAGGTGTAGAGCTATCCTTAAGAATTTAAGGATCCTTAAAGTTAAAGATCTTTAAACGGACATCTGAATTTCTGTTTTAAGGAAAGTCGGAAAAAAATATTGTTTACATTTCGATTGACCAATGAAAATGCATTTTTTTAAAGATCTTTAGTTAAGGATCCTTAACAGCGGACATCTGAATGTGGGGGTAAATGATGCCTTTTGCCATTGGAAATCATTACGGGAGCTTTTGGAAAGGGAGGTTCTCGACTGTGGCGCTATCTGTTGTGCTAAGATAAAAAAAAAAAAAAAAAAAAAAAAAAAAAAAAAAAGCCAGATTTGGAAGCCTCTTTCGTATCCTATTCTATTAATCCGTAAATAGCTTCTTGTGGAATGTTTATGGATTATAATTTGAAATTTTAAAATGTTTTCTTTTAATTTAATTGCATAAAGGTGTTACAACAGGTTAATTAACTTAGTTACTGGTCTAAATGGATTTACGCAGAACGATATTGCACGTCACTGATTTAAGTACCAAAAATCAGCGTACTTAACGAACATCACTAACATCACTAACAAATATAAACTAAATGATGATTGTAAATGTATGCAGCGAACAAAATATGATGAATAGTGATATAAAATGGATACAAAATGATGATTTATAAAAAATAACACAGATTAAATACGATTGATCAAAAATAGGAATAGAAAATATGTTATTTCAGCAATCAACTATAGATAAACAATACTTTGTCTGCTATTTATTTTTCCTCTATCATGTGACCTCTGACGTCAGGTGGGTAGAGCCCATTGACTTCTGTTAGCTTTATTATAACTATACAGAATCAGGATAAACATTTTTTACAATTTTTCATAATTTAAAAACCTTATACAAAATAATCTTACTGAATGTTTGATTATTTAATAACATGTGATATTCTAGCCGTTGTGGGCGATGAAGCGAAAAAGAAAAAAAAAAAAAATACATATATGTATCAGTGCTTTCATAACCGCTAAATAATATATTTAATTCAGCGAAAAAGCGCTCTTTCAAGACTGAAGTGCACAGGCAGTCGATGTGAGCGCTATCTTCTAAAATCGACTGGAATGTGATGACACAGCGTCGGCGGTCCATGGTGTATACGTCCATGGTACACATACATTTAAATGAAACATTATTTGCAACATAAATTGAAAGCTAATTTAGTATTTGAAAACATGGAACCTATAAATACGGATAAAAAACCATACGTGTGTAATGAATGTTTTAGACGATTTTCTGTCAAAGGCAGTTTAAGAAAACATCATCGAATTCACACAGGAGAAAAGCCATATGTGTGTGAAGGATGTTCCAAAAGTTTTTCTCAAAAATTTCAACTAAAAAATCATCTTCAGTTGCATACAGGAGAAAAAACATACGTGTGTGAAGAATGTTCTAAATGTTTTTCTCAAAAAGGTAATCTAATAAAACATCTTCGAATTCATACAGGAGAAAAACCATATGTGTGTGAAGAATGTTGTAAAGGTTTTTCTCAAAAGTATCATCTAAAAAATCATCTTCGAATCCATACACTAGAAAAACCATACGTGTGTGAAGTATGTTCTAAAAGATTTCCTCAAGAATGTGATCTAAAAAAGCATCTTCGAATTCATACAGGAGAAAAGCCATATGTGTGTGAAGAATGTCTTAAATGTTTTTCTGATAAGAGCAATCTAAAAAGACATTTGTGTGTGAAGGATTCTAAGTGATTTGGTAAAAGAGTATTGAAAACTCTTTGCGTATATTTAGGTGAAAAATTATAGTGAGCGAAGTACTATGCATTCATATTTCTTCCTAAAAAATTCATTTACACATATTTCTACGCATTTGAGAATTTATGTGGAGAAAAGCCGTATATGTGTGAAAAATATTCTGAAGTATTTCCTTTATAGGGCTGTATAAGAAAATATTTTCGTATTCATACGTTAGTTAAAGAAAGTTAAGGAAAGAAATTAAAAGGGAACATTTAAGTAGCACTTACTTATGCCGTAGTGTAAGCATTCGTGTGTAAGAAATGTTCGTAACGTTAAAAACATTCGTTTTCACCAGCTGTATGTCTCTGAAATATGGCACAAAGGATTCAGTTAAGGCGACATTATCACCTGAAAACGAAACTATTCGTCCCCATGTTAATCTATAGGGAATAAATTTCACCTTCTAGCAAGTACAATTATTTATATTTTGGCTTCGTTTTTTTACATTGTATGGATAAACTCAAAGCTCAGATGTTTCGCTTATTACAATTTTTATATACTTAATTGTAATTTTAATTAATGGTCGAAAAAAGCCTATCTAATAATATATGCCATTTTAATCGTATAGTAAATATTGTTTAAATTATCACAGAGAAATTTTTAGAACATGGACCTTTTCTCTAATGTATGTAGTTTTTATTAAAATAAACAGTAATTTTTTTTAATGGAAATTAAATTGATTATCGGTACAAATTAAAATTGTATCAAAACTGGCAATTGTACAACCGCGATAACTTGGCACGCGAATCACGTGATTTCAGATGATTCCATGAATGAAATAAGGTGAGGATTGTGTTTCCATGGTAACACAGAGTAGAGTGGCTTCCAGATTTGGCGTTGTTAGCCCGTTTCTTAGTGTGAAATTATAATTTGAAGTTGTTGATAAACTTAATGTTTGGATGTATTTTTAATTATTATTTAAAAGAAGTGTTCGGAGGTACTATTGTTTACAAATTTTAAAGTTTCGGCAATCAAATAACATTCAAAAAGAAATTTTGATTTTTTAAAATAAAGCAACCTTAATGGCTTCCGAGAAGTAATTTTTAAGTACAATCATTATCAGCAGAAAGGGATGAAAGAAGTAACTTAATTAAACTTTTAAAAAGTTTATTTCTACAATGTATGAAATAAAAGAAACCATGATTAATACCATTACAGTTTCGATAAAATAAACATTAATTTATTGTAATTGTCATTAAATAACATGACATAATCATATAATGGTTGTAATAAAAGTAGAAAGAAAGAAATTTAATTAATCATGATAGTTAATATTTACAAAACATTCAATTATGATATATTTTTAGATTTAAATAAATAAACTAATCATGATAGTGAATGTCTATTTAAAAAAAAAAAAAAAAAAAAAAAAAAATGGAACTGTTTTACGTATACTTTGAGAAGTTAAAAGGTAAACGAGTAAATTTTAGGGATTCAGTTAATTTAAATACTAGAAATAAACATTGAACACAAATTATAAGCAATGTTTAAAGATATTTTGATTTATCGATTTTCTGCATATCTGATAAAATAATTATAAGAAATAATTAAAACAATATTTAATTTGACAAATATTTAGCAATATTCTATTTAATTAGCAACAATAGACACTTTGATTGCTCGTATAGGTGCCAAAGAAGCTGGTAAGTCGAAGAATTGTTTGGCGAAAAGAACTGCCGCCAAGCATCATTTGTATTTCATTCGGCCGCCCCTTCTTCAAAATGAACTATTCCAAGGTCGTATGCCATCTTTTCGCGGTTTCACAGTATAGTAAATATTGTTTAAATTATCATAGAGAAATTTTTAGAACATGGACCTTTTCTCTAATGTATGTAGTTTTGATTAAAATAAACAGTAATTTTTTTTTAATGGAAATTAAATTGATTATCGGTACAAAATAAAATTGTATCAAAACTGGCAAAGAAATATTCACAGCAAAACGAAACTCCTAATTTGACAGTTTGACAAATCACTTCACACTACGGGAGGACTGAGATAATGGGTTTTCTTCACGCGGCGGAAACCGGTATTTATCGTAAGGTGGGACTATCCGCGATTGTAATGAAATGCTCGCCCTCTGGTGGGCTAAGGTGAAATTATCATACCACTGATAACTTTCACGCTGAAACAATGATAGAACACAAGAAAGCACAATAATAAATGCACGTGGCAATATTTACTAACAACTGCAGTTGAGAAAGCGGCGTCTATCGATCATTACAAACGCGGATGATCAAATTACTAATTTGAAAACATACAGATGTTACAGAGAAAAAAAGCAATCTTATTTGTGCTTAAATGAATATTTTTGAAAATAAGTCTCTGAAGGTATTGTAGTAAAACACATGTTTGTGCATAGATCTGTTTTAATATATTTGATTTGCTTTAAATTTAAACTAATTAAATATTAAAAATTTATTTTTATTTTACATAAATATTTTATATTTTACACCAGAGGAACATATTTCATAATAACAGATTTATAACTGTATAATTTTGCATTTTTTTTGCCTTGCAGCTCTATAAAATGAAATAATAAAATAACAATTTGCTAACATATTTACTTATAATAAAATACTGTTAAAAAATAGTGATAAAACAACAGAGAGGAAAAAAAAAAAAAAAAAAGTAAAGTCACAATGAACTGAAACTTTATAATGTGTAAAATTTTTGTAAATCAATAAATTAAAATTTGCTAAACCAAATAAAAGAAAAGGTGAAGTAAGGAAATATAAGTTTCAAAGTTACAATTACTTAATTAAGCTAAAAACACTGTTTTTATTTAAAAACTTGCTGTCGTACCTATTTTACGCATATTACAACATAAATTAAAGGGGGGACTCTGATTAAAATCAGTACACACAGTTAAGTAGTGTAAATTAAAACCGATATATATACATACACACACACACACACACACACACACAAATATATAAAAATAATTAATAAAGAGTATTAATAAATTTTAATAATTAGCTGTTTGTATTTAACAGCATAGTAAGCTGTAAGCATCAAAGAATAAATATTTTTAATATTGTTTTGAATTGAAGGTCATTTGCACTTTTTTTAAACAAACAAGTATGTAAAAACTAAAATTTAAACTTTGAATCAACTGCAAAACAAAAATTCGATTAATTATACCGTCAACGATAAGTAAGGGAAATCTGGAAATGAATTAAGGATAACATAAACATAATAATGATAATCTGGTGTGTCACTCACACAACTTTCTCTTATCCCGCTTTTTAATACTATTGAGATAGATTAAAGGTGAAGAGGTCAGATAACAAGTAGTGTATATGGACATACCTTAAAATTTTTTTTTAATAAATTCAGGAATAGTTTTATTTGAGATGTAATTCTGTTGAGAGTTACCAGTTACCATGCCCTCAATCTCTGTTTAAATATTGTATTACTTATTAAAAAAAAAAAAATCGACGCTGTTAATAAATTTAAAAGTTTATTCCATGTCATTCAGACAACATTTATTCGCAGTGCTCATTGAAAGTTACAATTTTCAAGTGGTATTCCCATGTAAACTTCAAATTATCAAATTTTATTTTCCTGTCACTATTTGTGTTTAAGCTATGTTGATAACAGACATATATATAGTTTCACCGGTAAAAGTTTGATTTTCGTATTCATGAGATGATGGGACCTTAAAACGCGATATCATTAAAAAAGCCAGAGCTCAAAATTATATTTTAAAACATACTTTGTTTACCGCATGAGAATTTTTTCATTGCTGAACAGTTTCCGTCGATATGTAAAAATGTAGGAAAGCGTTTCTTCCAATTACACTCTACAGACAAAAAGAAAAGAAGAGAAGAAAATTAAATAAGGGCAAACACTTCCATTAAAAGGTTAAGATAGGTTATACATACATACATATATATATATATATATATATATACATATATATAAAGACTTCTGTGGTCACGAAATTCGAAATCCCCCCCCCCCCCCTTCTCGGAGTCGGAGGGCAATAAACATGTGTAAAAACATGTTTTCCGTTTGAATTCGCTTTGAATTATTTTAGAATGGCGAATTTTGGTGTGTGGATATTGATTAAGTGTACGCATTATGTACATTAGTGGGATTTTGCAAAACTTCGAACTCACCCGCTGAGGGTGGGGAAGTAAGAAGTGGGTAAGTTGTGCCGAAGACAGTGGGGACCCAGACTCCTTACATTGGGAGCGAAAAAACTTCTACCAATCACAGCGAGAACTTAAGTTATTAATAAAGATACGGCATTTTGACAACTCATTTAAGTTTAATGTCCAGCGAAGCGGGCAAAGCCTGCTAGTTTATTAAATAAAATAAAAATATTTTAATGGAAAAGGAAAAAAAATAGTATTGGAAGATCTGGAAGATTTTTATTGTTGTAAACAGTACACAAACACCAACATAATTTTACTTTTGAGGTTACGTGAGAAAACTGAATTTCGAATTTTGTGTTGTTGCTTAATTTTTGTGATTTTTCATGAAAGAGATATTTAAGAGCATAGCTGCCATAAATCCTTTTCATAAATTAGTGTCCATACATTCCCTTTTAAATAAAACAATATTAAGTATATTAAAATTTCTTAAACTACAGCCAAACCTCTTTAATGTTAACACTGTTCACGGGAATTGCTTTTAACATGAACTATGTTCACAATCCTCATCAAAATGAAGATTAGTTTAATTTTAAGAAGTGCAACTGTATTTAAACTTATTTATCAAATTTTGGATATTTTGCAATATAATTTAATGAATAACAAAAATGAAAATTATCCAAAAATTGTCCACTATCATAATTGTATAAGGTACTTCCCAATTAGTCACATCAAGTAAAATTTAATCCAAAATTAGCCATAATTCTCCACTAATAACTTTTATTCATAGCATCATCTTCAAAAGTCAAAATCCACTTAGAATACATAAGTAGGCGCTTTTACGTATATGTATTTATATATTTCCATAAACAGAAAATGTGAAAAATATAAGATGCATGAAGGTTTTTCTAACTTTTTTTTTTAAATTTAAACAAACTATTTTTTAAGATCTTTCTTATTTGTATTACTGATTTTATTTTTTAATTTCGGTTTTGGTTATTAAGATTTTCTTCTTTGAGAAGTCTTAATGTATCATTTTGTATATAACTTTCTAAAAAAATTCTATTAAAATAGAAACATTTTTTACTTAAGTAAATAAGGAAAAAAAAAAAAAATCAATCTACTACTATCTATATTTTTCTTGTATGGCTCTATTAATCCAGTTCTATCTGATCAACACTGGATTAATAGAGCCATACAAATAAATGTAGATTAAATTAGAACTTTTTTTTTTTTTTTGTTACATAATTAAAAATCTTAATTTCTGAATGAGATATCCTTATAAGAAATGAAATAATAAGAATCCCATGGGATAACACAGAAATAAAGAGAGAATCTGACTGATGTACAACATTACTGAAACTCTCTATACATTGTCGTTGGTAGCCAAAGCCCATGTAATTGTGAGTAAATTTGTTACAAGAATTACTTATTACTTTATTATTATTCTGTTTTTTTATTAAAAAAAAAAAAAAAAAAAAAAAAAAAAAAGCCTCAATTTGTTTTTGTTTTTTTAAATTATTTATGATTTATTTTAAAACTTGAACAACTAAAAAGCATAAGATTCAGAATTCCCCTTTCTTCCTTCTCATGTTATCTAATGGTTTTTTTTTTTTTTTTGCTTTGTTTTATAAGAATCGATATCATTCAAAAGTTAAGTTTATCAGATTCTGCTTTTTGAATTACTTTTTGAACGCGTCAACCTTTTCAACAAAATGAGCAACATTTTTTTTTTTTTTTTTTTTTTTTTTTAATGAAATTAAAGTATTTTTTTTTTTTTTTTTTTTTTTTTTTTAGTAATTTAAAATTAGAGTCTTAGGTTTGCTTGATAAAATATTTATTTTTTAAAAATAAATTTAAATGTTATGTCAATTATGAACCTGATGTCAGTTCATAATAGAAAACCTGGATTTTAAATCTTTCTTTTGATTAGGTTTAAAACAAAATAATTAGTGTTTCACCTAAAGGATGCATAAGTAAGCTGAAATTAATAGTGCATCTTAAAACTGAAATTCTGTTTATACATGCAAAAAATTCAGAATGCTTCAGCTTGCATATGCTGTTTATAAGAATTTAAGTAGAATAAAATAAAGCTATGTTTTATTACTGTTCTTCTTCTCTCTCTTTTTTTTTTTTTTTTTTTTTTTTTTTTGTGTGTGTGTGTGTGTGTGTGTGTGTTTAAACAACAACTTGTTTAAATTTAATATATTGGCACATTCTAATTCTTTCAGAAAAATTAAGGAGCTATTTAAGTTACTTTACTGAATATATATATATATATATGTGGGAAGTTCCTTGCAGAGCCAACAGATGGCGCTGTCTCTGATGCTTATCATTGAACGAGATGACAAACGGAGGAGTTGAGATCTGGCTGCAGTGGAGATCGGTTGAGACCTTCAGCGCGTAGGCTGACAGGCTCATTTTTCTGCTAATTAGAGCTTGTTGTGCTCTGTATAAGTGTGTAGAGCCATGGAGAGCTCTATACCATAATCTCACTTATTAGAAATAGTACGCGTAGGTACTAATGTGAATTGTAGAGCGAGTCAGTGCTCATATATGTTATTTTCTGTTAGTCCTAGTAATGAAGAGAGCTTGTTATGTGTATTAGGCCTCGAAACCAGCAAATGTTATTGATGGAAACCCTGCTAATATTATCATTTTATCTTTGTGTAAACTGTGTTGTGTACGTAATAAATGTTTTTAGTTATCTTAATCGCACCTCTTCATTGCCCCACCCCTAGACGCCCAGCCAAGATTCTACAAGTGGGGGCTCGGCCGGGATATTACCACCAACAAGTTAAAAAAGGTAACTGTTATTGTTATATATTTATCATTGTGTTTGATAATACATAATAATGATTAATGCATTGAGCAAAAAGAGTTTGAGTTACTATTTTGAATTAGAAATTAATGGTGAAATATTTGAGAACACTTTTGGTTTCACTGTGTGATGAAATTAAATAAATAGATTACTTGACAAGAATGAATAGAAATAAGAATTATGATTGAAAAAATATTCTGAGTAATCTTTTATAATTTTGCTTATTACTGTTTGCAATAATATTTTAACAATATTATAACAATATTATTTTAAAACGAAAGTGATAACAATTATTAAATAGAGAACAATAATGATAATGGTGATATTATATGAAATATGTGTAATAATTAAGAAATATATAAGATGATCTAAGTATTCTGTTGTATATTACAAATTGTTCTGCAGGTGGTTATTTAAAAATCATGATAATTTTGATTTGAGAACAAAAACCATAGAATCATTTTTTGAGAAAATTGTTCTCATATTATTTTGTTTCTATTTAAGTATGATATTAATTTGGTAGAAATATTGAAATATTTTTTGGTATAAATAATTATTTAGAGTTATAATGGCCCAAAACGTGTTGCAAGGCATTAGAAAAGCTGATTTAAGAACAATTGCTGAAGAATTAGGCCTAACTGTTCCGGCGGAAGCTAAGGTACTTGAAATCAAAACTTTGATTGAAAGTTCTGATATTTATAAAAATGATTTAGAATTTGTTAGAGGTGTTATTAAAATGTTACTAGAAGAACAAAAGTTGAAATCTGTAGAAGAACAAACCAAAATTGAGATAGAAAGAATTAAATTATCCCAGTTAGAAAAAGAAATAGAGTTACAGAATTTAAAGTTACAGGCTGCAGCAAATAATTCTAGTAATAATGTTGAGCAATCAAATTCAGAAACTACTTCACAATCATTAGAAAATTTAATTAGAAGTATTCGAACTTTAACCATTTCAGTACCTGAGAAACCGGAAGCTTTGCACTTATTTTTTCAATCCCTTGAAAAAGCATTCGTTTCTAAAAATGTACCCCCTAAATTTAAATCGGAAATATTGATTAATTTATTGGGAGATAAATGTAATCAGGTTCTTGCGTACGTAACCACCGAAGAGATTAATGATTATGAAAAAGTTAAGGAATTAATTTTAAGACAATTTCAACCAACGCCACGTGAATGTTTAAGTAATTTTAAAAATGCGTTCCGTAATCCTTCAGAATCTCATGTCCAATTCGCTTCACGTCTAAGCGCTTCTTTTGATTACTATTGTAGATTGAGAGGGGTGAACGATGTTAAACAATTGTGTGATCTTATAGTTTCTGATAAATTATATGAAACGTTGGATTCTAGAACTAAGGAACATATTAGTGTTCGAGAAGGTCAAAATTGGTTTAAACCCAACGAATTAGGTCGGGAGTGTGATTTATTCTACTCTTCTAGAGGCAAATCGTTAATTGAAACTAATAATAATACGCGAAACGAAAGTTCAGAGAATAAGCGGTTTGTAAACAAAACTCCTTTTAGAAAGACACATTATAATAATAAAGATCCCATAGTACGTAATTCGGTATCTAATCAAACTCACGAAAAGCATGAAAGATTGTGTTATATTTGTGGTGCAAAAGGGAAAACATTTCATTTCGCTAGAGTGTGTCCTAAACGTAGTTCAGAGAAAAAAGAATTCCGTGAAAATCTTCCTACGAATTCAGTAGTTCAATCCGAAACAAGTCCGATTAACCTAACTGTTAATGAGCTCGAATATGTTGATATTTTAGTGGATGATATTCCACTTAAAGGGTTAAAAGATTCTGGTTCTTCGATTCTAATTGTAAATAAAAATAGCATTCCACAGACTAAAAATGTTATTTCTTCAACCACTCTAGTTAGCTGCTTTAATGAAAAGAAAGATGCAAATCTGACTGAATTTAAAATATCTTTACCTAATCATGATTCAATAAACATAATCGGTGCTTTATGCAACAATTTGACATGCGACGTAATTCTGCCTAATAATATCTTTCATATTTTGAAACAACAAAATAAAGAGGAAGCAGATGTTTCGAGTTCCAGCGTAGGGGGGAAAGATAGTCTTCTAAATTCGGGGGAAAGCAATTTCGATGAAGCAGGTGGGTGTTCTTTTCCTGTATTCGATCGAAAGGAAAATGAGATAGTTTCTTTTTTTTCAAGTATGTGCAATTTTTCAGAAGAAGAAAAATTCGATGTCAGTTATATTTTAGATAAGTCGTTAAAAGAGAAATTAAGCGAATTAATAAAAAGTTATAAGCCAGTTAAAACAAAACGTACTGATTTAAAAATGTCCATTATTTTATCTGATGATATACCAGTGTGTTCACGCTCTCGCAGATTATCATTTGTAGAGAAATCAGAGGTGGACAGACAAATTGACCAGTGGTTAAAAGATGGTATAATTAGAGAAAGTACGTCAAATTATTCTTCGCCAATAGTGGTGTGTAGGAAAAAAGATGGAGGAATAAGATTATGCTGTGATTATCGTGCTTTAAATAAGAAAATAATTAAAGATAAATACCCGTTGCCAAATATTGAAGATTTATTTGATAGATTAGGGGAGGGTAAAGTTTTTTCGACACTAGATTTAAAGAATGCGTTTTTACAAGTTGATGTAGAGGAAAAAAGTAGGAAATATACAGCTTTTGTGACCGATAATGCCCAGTATGAGTTTCTAAAAGTTCCCTATGGATTATGTAATAGTCCCTTAGTATTTCAAAGATATGTAAATTATGTGTTTAAAGACCTATTAAAAGATGGTACTGTAATTATTTATTTAGATGATATAATTATTCCATCTAAAGATGAGAATGAAGGGTTAGATAAATTAAAACGTGTGTTAGAAACGGCATCAAAATTTGGTCTAGAGTTAAATTTAAAGAAATGTCAGTTTTTGAAACGAAAGATCGATTTCTTAGGCCACATAATTGAGAATGGCACGATTAAACCCTCAGTAGAAAAAACTCTTGCAGTACAAAATTTCCCAGAACCCCGTAATGCTAGGGAAGTGCAGAGTTTCTTAGGTTTAACGGGTTACTTTAGAAAATTTATTCGTTCATATGCCAACATAGCAAGACCACTCAGTGACTTATTACGTGCTTCCACTCCATTTAAATTCGAGCAAGAGCAGAAATTAGCTTTTCAAAAGCTGAAAGACATTTTATCTAATGCACCTGTCTTACACCTTTTTAAACAAGGCTATAAGTTAGAAGTTCATACAGATGCATCTAAATTAGGATTCGGTGCAATCCTATTACAACAAGATGACGATGGACAGTACTATCCAATCCATTATATGAGTAAAAAGACCTCTGTACAAGAAGAAAAATACTGTAGTTATGAGTTAGAAGTGTTAGCGATAGTAGAAGCCCTTAAAAAATTTAGGAACTATTTATTAGGTAGTAAATTTAAAATTTATACTGACTGTCAAGCGTTCACTAAAACTTTAGATAAACGTGAATTGACACCTAAGGTAGCCAGGTGGTCTTTCCTGCTACAGGAATTCGACTACGAAGTAGAACACCGTCCTGGTAAACAAATGCAGCATGTTGACGCTCTTAGCAGACACCCTGTAATGGCTGTAAATACTGATACCCTTACTCATCGTATTGCTACTGCTCAAGAAAATTATGAGCTTATCAATACTATGAAATCTCTTTTACAACAAAACCAAAATGACGAATATGTATTAAAAAATAATGTTTTATATAAAGTGTTAAATGATAGGGATGTACTAATTGTCCCAGAGCTCATGCAACTTGAGGTCGTAAAGAAATGTCATGCCTTAGGACATTTTTCGGCTAATAAAACTGAAGAGTTAGTAAAAAGAGATTACTATTTTTCTAATATGAAAAAATGCGTAGATAACGTTGTAAAAAGTTGTGTAGAATGTATTCTTGTAAATAAGAAACAGGGAAAAGGAGAAGGTTTTTTGAACCCTATACCTAAAGGAGAGATACCATTATCCACGTATCACATCGATTTTGTGGGTCCATTACCAACCACTAACAAAAACTACAATCACATTTTTACCGTCATCGATGGATTTAGTAAATTTTCGTGGCTATATCCAGTCAAATCAACTTCTTCAGCAGACGCCTTGCAAAAATTAAAACAGCAAGCTGCTATTTTTGGTAACCCCGCAAGAATAATATCCGATCGTGGACCTGCGTTCATATCTAAGGAATTTGCAGATTACTGTAAATCAGAGGGAATTGAACATGACACCATCACAACTGGAATCCCACGAGGGAATGGTCAAATTGAGAGACTTCATCGAACAATCATTCCTGTATTATCCAAGTTATGTATAAATGACCCTAACAAGTGGTACAAGTTTGTTGAGGCTGTTCAGAGAACTATTAATTCCACCACATCGAGAAGTACCAAAAGAACTCCTTTTGAACTACTCACTGGAGTAACAATGAGAAGGAAAGAAGATAAGAGAATACTAGAACTTCTCGAAGAGGAAAGGATAAATTCCATGCTTGATAATCTCAACACCATTCGTGAAGAAGCAAGAAAAAACATTCTTAAGATTCAAGAAGAAAATCGCCGATGTTACAACAAGAAGAGAAAGAAAGCCCATGTATATAAAATTAATGATCTAGTTGCCGTCCAGCGAACTCAGTTTGGAACCGGCATGAAACTAAGACCAAAATTCTTAGGTCCTTATAAAGTTGTGCGAGTAAAGTCCAAAGACAGATATGAAGTCGAGAAGTTAGGTGATCACGAAGGACCTATACATACTAGTACTTCTGCAGACCATATGAAATTATGGTCCACAAACTAAATAGACTGAACTAAATGGACTGATAAACATTACAGAAAAAGTTAACTGTGAATTTTTATGTACATAATTTTTTTTAATGTCTGTTTCTCTTTTTTGTTTTTTTTTTCTTTTAATTGTATTTTGCAGATATCCTTTAGTATCCCAAGATGGCTTACGGTGAGGTCACCGCAACATCAGAATGGCAGAGCGTTGTGGGAAGTTCCTTGCAGAGCCAACAGATGGCGCTGTCTCTGATGCTTATCATTGAACGAGATGACAAACGGAGGAGTTGAGATCTGGCTGCAGTGGAGATCGGTTGAGACCTTCAGCGCGTAGGCTGACAGGCTCATTTTTCTGCTAATTAGAGCTTGTTGTGCTCTGTATAAGTGTGTAGAGCCCTGGAGAGCTCTATACCATAATCTCACTTATTAGAAATAGTACGCGTAGGTACTAATGTGAATTGTAGAGCGAGTCAGTGCTCATATATGTTATTTTCTGTTAGTCCTAGTAATGAAGAGAGCTTGTTATGTGTATTAGGCCTCGAAACCAGCAAATGTTATTGAAGGAAACCCTGCTAATATTATCATTTTATCTTTGTGTAAACTGTGTTGTGTACGTAATAAATGTTTTTAGTTATCTTAATCGCACCTCTTCATTGCCCCACCCCTAGACGCCCAGCCAAGATTCTACATATATATAATATTAACGCTTTAATACAAATATAATATTAAATGGAATAAACACAAATATATATATATAGATAGATAGATATAGATATTTTATATAGATATTTATTCTTCAACTGCAGATTTAATTATGCAAATATAATATTAAATGAAACAAACACAAATATATATATATATATATATATTTATTCTTCAACTGCAGATTTAATTATGCTTCTGCGCTGAATCCGTCCCCCATCTCTATCAAGGGCTGATCGTAGCCATCTTTTTATAACATATTCGATATTTGCTTGCGAAAAATTCTTTTATCTATTTCTCCTTACAGCAGCTGGTAAAAGAAAAAGGAAAAATAAAAAAATAAAAATAAAAATAAGAACAAAATAAATATTTACTGCAATTAAAAATCTAGATGTGTAAAGTTTTAACCTGCAATTAGTAATGTAATTCGCTTATAATCTCTAAAAGCAACTTTTTTGGGACCCCCAATCCAATTAATTTCTTTGGAGAAATTGTTTGTTAGGATTTTCGCTAATATCCACCTGGTCATATCTTTAGCGTCGCGACCTCCAAAACAGCTAAAATACTTCACTAAAAAGAAATAAAAAAAATATATAATACACCATGGTTAAAAATAATATATTCATAGTTCCCATCAAAGTAAGACCATGAAAATCTCTTTATGTTTTAATATTTAAGAAATTCACACATGCTTGAAAAGAGTCAATTTAGAAAAAAATTGTTCAGAAAATAAACCTTTTATAAAAATTTAACATTCTTAAAACTAATATTTTACAAAAAAAAAAAAAAAAAAAAAAAAAGCAAAAGTAAATAATTCTGTATTTAAGAAATTCACTTAAAAAAAAGTGCAAATTTTATTAATTAATGGCACAATAAATGCATAGTATTTAAACCATCAGCACTGGGAAAATATATGTATACTAGCTGGCATTGCTGGACATTATATTTAAATAAGTTCTCAAATAATATATTTAAATAATTTCTATATCATTATTAATAAAAGCTGGCAAAAAAAAAAAAAAAAAATACTGAAATTGTTGAAACTAAAGTTAAAGTTTCTGTGGTGTTCAGTAGAGGATTTTCCGCTTGAAACGTGAATTATGCAGGTCCCCACTGTCTTCCACAGCAACTTACCTGCTCTTTACTTTCCCTTCTCCAGCTGGAAAGTTTGAAGTTTCATGAAATAACACTAAAGTGCATAATATGTAATGGTGGTTCGTTATTGAGGGCACCTGAGCCTGAGTCTTTCTTTTTATTTTTTTAATTCTAACGCTTATAAAAATGTATCTTTCAAGTTAGAAACGTGCATATAATTTCCTCTTATTCTTCTCGGACATAAAAGTTTGCTTCCCAGACAACAAAAATTCGACCAGATTAGGTTAAAATACGTATTCTGGATATATAGACATGTCCATATTACAGCCAGATTCAGTCTGTATTTCATTAGATTTTGTAGATATTATGTAGAAATGTTCTCACCTGTTACGTCTTATGTACATCTTTTAGCTGAAAAAAATGACGTAAAATAGACGTATAGTGAACATAATATAGACATGTCCATATTACAGCCAGATTCAGTCTATATTTTATCAGATTTTGTAGATATTAAGTTGAAATGTCTCCACCTTTTATGTAATAAATACGTCTTTTAGCTGTATAAAATAACGTAAAATGGACATATGTGAACATAATATAGACATGTTCATTTTCGTTCCTATTGCATCCAGAAATTACTCATGTTATTTTTCAGATTTATGTAGATATAGTGCTGGGAGAATAAAATCTTTAATGAATACGATCTTTTTTTTTTTTTTTTTTTCTTAGTGTGACGGTCACTCTATCAAAATCTACATAATGGACTTTCTGTAAAATCCACAGAAAGAGCCCAAAAAAATTATTTAAAAGCTTTAAACTTTTTTTTTTTTATATAATTTAATAATACAATTAACAAGCTTTAAACTATTATTTTTAAAGTCATCTGGAATAAGGCAAAAAGAGAAAGAAAAAAAACTTCTTATGATTTATTTTTTCGAACAAAATATTTAATATTTTCAAATTTCATTCACTGCCAGCACCCATGTGTGTAAATAAATTTTTTATGGAATCTAGCTAGGATTCAAACTTAAGTCCTTCGGACCAATTCACTATTATTCCACTAAGTGATGTTCTCGTTCAATATTTGACTTGTCTTAGCACTCCTATAAAATAGATTTCATCTTTTCTTTATGCAAATAGATGCAGAATTACAGGTAATTTTTTTTTTTTTTTTTTAAATATATGTAATCACATTATGATGGCTAAGAAACGTTAAAGCTGTTCACTTCCTCTTGCGATTTTCCCTTCTCTAGTCACCAAATCCGATGTAAGTCAGTGGTGAAATTTGTTTATAGAAATACTCTTTATCTAATTGAAATTTTTAAATTTTGTTTTCACATTAAGAAAATTTACAACCATTAAATTAGTACTCATTCCCAAAAATTGATTTTTTTTTTTTTTTTTTTTTTTTTACGGCTAAAAAAATGAGAAAATTGCTTTTAGTGAAAATTCGCATTTTTGAACTTAAAATTGCATTTTAAAAAATTAAATTTTTGAAAAACGAGTACTAATTTAATGGTTGTGTATTTTCAGAATGTGAAAATGAAATTTATAAATAATAATTAAGTAATACACAATTCTTTAAACAATTTTACCCATAGTATTCTATAGGTACAGGGGGGTTTGGGGTGACCTTGATGATCTGTGATGTACTCCCTTGAGTTATAACTTTGTTTATATACTTTACACACATGTTTAAACAAAATCTAAGCAAATTTTTACAGGGGATTAATATCGAGGCACATACAAATTTTTTTTTTTTTTTTTTTTTTTCTATGTTTTACATGTTCCACAGCTTTTTTATGGCAAAATGCGAAATGCTTGCTAGTTTATATGTAATAATTCATATTCCATTAAAAAGTTTTTTGTATATATATTTAATCTGTGTGCATAAATGAACAACTACATTTTACTGGGGGAGAAAAAAAAAAAATCATCTTCTAACCTTCTAATTTCATCTCACAATGTAATTGAAAATGTTTTTTTTTTTTTTTTTTGCACTGTACAAACTAATCATAAGCAATATTTTATATTTTGTAGAAAACATGTTTTTTGTGCATCTAAACAATGTATTTACTTTCATTGTATTGTGCAGTATGAAAATATAGTAAATTATGCTTGAAAGCAAATTGTACAGTAGAGCACCGATTATCTGCGGAATTGGGTGTCAATGGCATCGCGGATTACCCGAAAAAAGAGTAATATGGAGTGCAAACAGGAAAAATATATTTCAGCAAAAAACCTATATTTTATTGTACAAGAAAATATGTAAATTTTGAACAGTAAACAAATCCGTGGTAATAATCTTAAATGAACGATAGAACAGTAACTCCTATTTGTAAAGTGGAAAGATTCATTTCCTCCTAAAACCGTCAAAGAAATTCCTACAGAGAAAATACATTTTTTGTGTTTTTCCTGTTGTTGGCTTGAATTAAAATTTGTTTTATTGAAGGTTATTAATTGAATTTTTTTTTTTTTTAGGCTCTCGCACTCGCAGACAATTCGCACTACGGCTCTCGCAGATAATCGGTACTCTACTGTATTCAAATCCTTTTCAGAGTCCCTACATTAATCTTTCATTTTCCATGTACATGTATTTAAAATAAAAAAGAAAGTTGATAAAAATTAACGATAAAACTATATATATATATATATATATATATATATATATATATATATAAAGTGTGGACGTGTGCTTCAATAGTTTAGCTGCCAACTATTCCAGGGCTACCTGAAATCAGGCGACCACTTAAAAACTCATTATCTAGATAAATTTTGAAAAACAATGAATCAATTTGAACCAAAGTTGAACAGTGAACTTACAGTCAGCAGCAAAATTATTCATGTGCTAGCAAAAATTCCTATATATATATATATAAAATACACTTAATACTGCTTTGTTAAATAAATCCTTGTCTCTTATGTTGAGTCGAACATGACTCAACAAGGACAGTTGAAAATTTGTTATCACAGTAACTTTTGAAATATTCAATTTATTTGAATCAAAGTCGAACAGTAAACTTATCTTTCCAACATCTTGAATTAGTTAATTGAGCAACTTGCTCCTGGCATTTTGTTTCCAGGTGGCGACCACTTGAAAATTTTTTAATATAACTTCTGAAATACAGTCGAATTTCATTAATAAACAGCACCACAAAACGGATGTTTTTAAAAAATATGTTCAAAATTTTGGATAAACACCATAAAATACAAGAAACTTGCGATTATCTTGCAATTCAAGGCATTTATTCAAAGTTTTGTACTTATTACAGTCGAACCTTCTTAACATGAATTACTTTTAACATGAACTGTTTCCACAATCCCTGACAAAAGAAAGATTAGTTTTTGAGTTACTGATACCATGAAATTTTTTTTTTTTATCCTCTTGAGGTTTACGTTAACAAAGTTCCACTGTAATGAATTAATTCAAAATAAACTTGCAGGGTAGACTCATCTTACAAATGCGTTTGACATGTTCATTTGCAAACTTCACCTGCTTTCTTATTTGTAGTGCTGAGCACTTGAAAATTTTAAACTCGCATATAAAAGGTATTTATGAACCAATTTGCTTAAAATTCAGCCTTCATCAATATTTAAACTCTGAGTCTGCTAATAAAATAAATCTTAGCTGTCATTTTCAAACAAAATGGCAGCTACTTCATATGGAAATAGAAATCAACTTGCCCTTCGGAATAAACCTGAAGGACTTGTTCTTTTATTTAATCTCACCAGGTTTTAAACCTGGATCCTTTGGCCCAATTCATTTGTGTTCCACCAAATGATCTTCTCATTCAATATTTGACTCTGCCTTGTCATTTATATATATATATATATATATATATATATTTCTTATGTGAATACAGATCCATATTATATATATATATATACAATATATATATATATATTTTTTTTTCACCACATTATTTGCAGATGGTTAAAATATTGTAATTTACCATTTTTAACTTTTTTTTTTTTTTTTTTTTTTTTGCCCCAGTGAAGGCATTTTTTTTCCCTTGCTTTTTTTTTTTTCTTCCTTCCTGCAAAAATTTAAATAAAAAAATATATGTAACAATTTTTCGTTTGTTTCCCTATCAACGCACATATCTTTAAATCAATTATTTTTTGCTTGATTCTAGATGAGAATTACTGATCGATTCTAATCAGTTTCCGCGACTGAGTTACCTGTGGTAAACATGTAAAATATTAACTCATCAGAATAATGGAATCTTCTGATCTGTTCTGAAAATACAGACACAGTATTTATTACTTTTTTTTTAGGTATTATTTAATTTTTACTGGATGAGAATGTATAGTCTTATTATAACTTAGCCCTATGTTTTAGATAACTGTTAAACTACATAAAAATAACATAATTTCCTCAAATGACGACTTTTTAAAAAGTTAAATTACTCACAAGAATTTTGATGCATATTTACATTTTCTACACTTATTACAACTACTCAGCCAAGGGAGGGGGGGGGATAAAAAAAAAAAGAAAAATATTTGTCAAAGAAATATGTGTAAATACAGTTTATAATTTATTGATAAAAGGAATGCAAAAATATTAGAATATTTATTTAATAATGATCAAGTAAGAAGTAAATATGCTTTTATTATTTCTATTTGATGCATACGAAAATAATATACTCTTTATATTAATCTAAGAATAAAGGCTTAACAATAATAATATTAATTTTTTTTCAAATTATTTTTTTTTTTTTCATCATCCTTTCCCCTCTCGCATCAAGTTAAAAAATATTTAAAATGAAATTGAGAAAAACCATGTGAAAGAAATGTACCAGTTTTAGTATAAGATCCCCTTGGTGAAATTTGAAATTTTACACCGAAGTAGCACAGATATTTCTTGTCAAGGTCTTTACTGATGCAATTGTAATAGCCATTTTAATTCATCACCAGGATGGCAAAGATTTAAAAGTCGCCCTACTAAAGCTGTATGAATGAAATTTTAAGAAATAAACATAGTAACCGCTGTTGAGTAAGTCAAAACTATTACCATATGCCTTTATATACAGTAACAGATTAAAAATAAGTCTTGTTACATTAAATTCTGTAGTTTTGTGTAGAATTTTATAGCTATTTCTCAAGAAACTTTTTTTTTTTTTTTTTTACATTTCAGTATTTAAACATATTTGTTATAAATTTGAAAAAAATAACTTAAATAACTTAATAATTTTCCAGTGTTTATTCAGCGACAAAACAATTTCTATTTTTAGAAAAAAAATTTCTTTGGTATTATGTGGAATTTTTGTATGTGAGGAGAAAGAATAAATATGTAGAATTCAGCTGCATCAAGATAAATTAATAATATAAACAAATGAGATACTTTTGTATTAATACTATATGCCAGCAATTAATCACCATTATGATAAATCTATATTTGTTTTAAATTTATATAAAACAAACTTACTATATAAACATTTGTACATATTGTATTATTTCAATTTTCATATAAGGCATGCTATTAATACTAAAAGATGAACTGTCAGCATGTGATTAATATGAAAGTACCAGAAATGGCTACTATAATACTAAAATTAAGGGATGTGTCATTTTTAAATCCTTGAAGCCATTTGCACTCTTAAACATGTAAATGTTATAATGCAAAAGAGGTCATTATGATGGGGGGAAAAAAGACATTTTTTTTTAATTGGATGCATTTTTAAACAAAAATATACTTGTTTATTATAACACCCCTCCCTGAAAAAATGTTCTCTTTTGAATCAAAATTATGCTTGCCCTTTGTACAAAGCAAAACCCAAATTTATTTAAATTCGAAAAAAAAAAAAAAAAAAAAACAGCTTTGAAAGTGTATTATAATAACAATAAGTTGTATTTTAAAATTACAATGCAATAAATGGTAAAAAAAAAATCTAAAACATAATATATGTGGATAGTAAGTTAAGATGAATTTTAAAATAATTATAATCTGTACTTATTACACTTATCATTTATTAATGTTTTATCGATTATTACTATTGATTGTATAAATATTTGTACCTGTTTATGGTTTGAACTAGTAAATTCAAAACAAATCTGTACTAAGTAAATGTTAAATAGTTTTTACATGCCCAGAAAGCATTTATATTTCTCATCTTATGGTAATTATGAGAATTTAAGAAAAGCAAAATGGACAATTTAATCTTGTTTAACATTCAAAATTATTGCTTTTTCTTAAAAACTCGCAGTCTCAGCAGTCATTAAAATAATAATAATAATAATAATAATAATAAAATCTGTAAAATAATTAAATGCAAAATATTAGGCTATACATTTTTATTTTTTGGTTAAATACATATTATAAAAAGCACAAAATATATGTATATATATATATATATATATACAGTGTTACATTATAAATAAAATGATTTGTCATCAAAATGATCAATCAATGATTTATAAAAAATGAATTTTTAGAAGCCCAAAATTTTGTTTTTATATTAATCAAAACATTATAATAACTTTTCTCCAAAAAACATAAATTTGTTTACTTTTTTAAATCATACTTATAAATAATCTTATTGCCGGCCTGGTGGCTTGGTCGGCAGGGCGCTGCCTTCTCAGTCTCCAGGTTCCGAGTTCGAATCTCGGTGCGGGCATGGATGTTTGTGCTGTCCTATGTCTTCAACAATATTGTGTGCACGTATTTCTGTGAATTTCTGTAAAAATATGGAGCAATCGAGATGAAAGTCATTGTAACTATAGATCTCAATAAATGTCAAATGTCAAAATAATCTTATTAAAAACTGTATTTTTAAAGTATCACAAAACTAAATTTAACATATACCATATTAAGCATAGTGATAAATAAATTTCGTAGTAAAGTATCACATCACAGCATATTTTGAATGAAGATAACAGAAATTCATAGTAAAATTTTTAAAAGCCTACAGTTTTGTTTTTTTTATATTAATTAAAATGTTATAACAGTGAGTTTTTCAAAGAACATAATTTACATAGAACAAATATATATATATATTTTTTTTCAAACACAATTTTGAGAAGGCAATGCAAATAATCTGTGATACAAACCAAAGAATAATAACAAACAAACACAGAACCAAGGTAAATAGAATGAATAGAATATATTCCCCCTTCTTTTTTCATGAAAAGAACCATGGAGATACGTTGAGAGGGCAGCTCCCTAAACATTGAATAAATAGAATTTAAATTTGAATGGAAAAACTTTGTAGAAGATAAACTTTCTTAAGTTTGATTACCATACTATATCTACATAAAGAAAATGACGACCTTCAGGTGCAGTTTAGCTCCTGTATTTACGTAAACTGGATTAGTTCAATTTTCATTCAGTTTATGTGCCAAGATTGACGTCCGTATTTTGTACGCTTTTCGTAGATACCTCTATGTCCAGAATTTCACATATTCTGAAGATATTTGAGCTTGAGGCCTATGTTCAAAATTCATCTATAGACGTAACTCAGACGTGATGGATAAAATCTGAATGTAAAATGAACGTATGTGTTATGTGGGGAGCGGCACAAAATGTACGACATTAGCCAGTGTACGCCATCGTTGGCCAATATTGTTGTGCTACTGGGGTCAGGGTCACTTAGTGGAATAATTGTGTATTGGACCAAAGGACCTAATTTTGAATCCCAGATAGATTCCATAAAAAATTTATTTACATACATGGGTTCTGGCAATGAATGAATTGTAAAAATATTAAATAATTTGTGTGAAAAAATATATCGTGCGTAGTTTTTTTCTCTCTTTTTGCCTTACAATAATAATAATAATAATAAAAAAATACAGTTTTCATTAAGGCAGCCAGTACTATATTATATTCTGCCAGCACTATATTTACATAAATCTAAAAGTAACGAGTAATTTCTGGATGTAATATGAACGCAAATGGACATGTCTATATTATGTTCACATATGTCCATTTTACGTTATTTTGTACAGCTGAAAGACGTACTTATTACATAAAAGGTGTGGTCATTTCAACTTAATATCTACAAAATCTGATAAACTATAGACTGAGTCTGGGTGTAATATGGACATGTCTATATTATGTCCACTATAAGTCTATTTTACGTCATTTTTTTTAAAGCTAAAAGACGTACATAAGATGTAACAGGTGAGGACATTTCTACATAATATCTACAAAATCTAATGAAATATAGACTTAATCAGGCGGTAAACAGGACATGTCTGTATATCCAGATTACGTACTTTGACTTAATTTGGACGAATTTGTGTTGTCTGAGATGGGATTTGGTGATTAGAGATGGGAATTCGCAAAAGGAGTGAGCAACCTTAAACTTTTCCTTTCCATCACAATGTGATTATATATTTTTTAAAAAGATCACTTGTAACTCTGCATCTATTCGCATAAAGAAGAGATGGAACTTAGGCAAGTGAAATATTGAATGAGGACGTCACACTCTTAGTGGAATAATCTTTCATTGGGCCAAAGGAACTAAATTTGAATCCTAGCTAGATTTCATAAAAAACTGACTTACATACATGGGTGTTGGCAATGAATGAGATTTAGAAATATAAAATATTTTGTGCGAAAAAATAAATCACATGGGAAGTTTTTTTCCCTCTCCTTATGCCATACTCAAGATAACTTAAAAAAATAATATTTTAAAGCTTTTTAATTATTAAATTATATATATATATATATATATATATATATAATAGTTTACAGCTTTAAAAGAATTTTTTAACTCGTTTTGTGGATTTCACAGAAAGCCCATTATGTAGATATTGCTTAAACTAAAATGTATAACACTAATATGAGGTTTATAAAAAAACATAGTGAGTGCGATCTTTTTTTTTTTTTCCCCTCTCTCTCCATTTGCCTTAATCAAGATAACTTCAAAAATAGCATTTTAATATATGTAAGTTTAAAGCTTTAAAATAATTTCTTGGACTTTTTCTGTATATTTCACAGAAAGCTCATTATGTAGACCTTTGCTTAGAATGACAGTGACACTAAATATTAGGTTATATATTATATACATATATATATATAAAGACCACACTCACTAAGGATTTCATTCTGCCAGCATCTATGTTTAAATAAATCTAAAAATAACATGGGTAAATTTTAGATGTAATATGAAAGAAAGAGGACATGTCAAATTATGTTCACGTATGTCCATTTTACGTCATTTTGTTCAGCTAAAAGACATACTTATTACGTAATAGGTGAGGACATTTCAACACAATATCTACAAAATCTCATGAAATATATACTGAATCTGGCTGTAATATGGTCATGTCTATAATATGTTCACTATACATCTATTTTACGTTATTCTTTTCAGCTAAAAGACGTACTTATGACGTAACAGGTGAGGACATTTCTACTTAATATCTACAAAATCTCGTGCAATATAGACTGAATCTCGCTGTAATATGGACATGTCTATACATCCAGATTACTTATTTTGACTTAATCTGGACGAAATTCAGTTGTCTGGGAACTAACGTTTATTTACTTTTTTTTAAATCTTCTGTTCAAAAGTACATTATGCAACGGTAACATACATAAAGTCAAATATTGAAAAGAAACCAATAGCAAGTATACAATTCACTTTCTCGAGAACTGAAGGGAAAGGTATTACGGTTAGATGAATAAATAAATGACTGAGTAATCAGTTAAACGTCGAAAATTAATAATTGTTTACATAAATATCATAATTTTTTTAAATGATAAAATTGATTGGTATCATTACAAAACATTGGTTCATTACAAAAAAAAAAAAATAAATAAATAAATAAATAAAAAAGAAAGAAAAAGAAGCCACAATGAAAACAGCGTAAAAGCGACACCTCTGAAACTATCTATCTGTATATATTTCTATACTATTATTCATATGCAAAGAACTCTGAATCGGCCGTTTCAATGTCTTAGCTAAGTTTCCAAGTTTATTAAAATTGTCATCATTCAGTTGGTTAGTATGAAGAAATTTGATCGATTCGTTGTATGAATTTTTATAATAATCGGCTAAAACAAGTTACAGTACAGTTAAATGCTCTTGTAATGCTCATAAAGATATTGAAATTGAAGTCATAATTTTTGTTTCTCCTTCTGTCTCGCGAGGATGACTCAAACTTGTGCAAAAAATGGGATACCAACCGTACTTTTATTTCAAGAATTTATTTAAAAGTTTTAATTGAATTAATAAAACTATTGTTTTTCTCATACGGAAAAAATAATTATTCAACAAATACGTAAGTGTTGTGTATGTGTTAGAAAAACAATCTCAGAATTATTTTTCCTACATATATGCTGTATCATTGTCAGTACTACAAATTTCAGCCCATTTCCTACTAACACTTGAAAGCAATCTTTACACTTTAAGGCATATTCACACAAAATCTGAAAACTAATGACCTATCATCCTAATATGCTTTTTACCGTCCACAGCTGTGATAAATGAGAGCAGACAGGAAGGGGGTAAATCCAGTTTTATATACAGCGTCACTCAAAATTTGATATTTTTAAAACCGACATTTTAAAATCATATAGCCATAAATTGTAGAGCTGCATCACAAAATATTATCTCATTAAGGGATTTTGTATTGATCCATTATATAAATTCAGGAGACGAGTTAATTTTTTTTTGTCTTTTGTGTGTTTAAAAAAGCATTCTTTGAAAAGTTTTACCTCTGGTTATCCTTTTGAACATACTTCACATTAGAATGAGTTTTCGGCATGGGAAAGGAAATGTGTGTTTAAACATTGCTTAGTTGAAAATTATTTTTCCTATTCAGAGCAAGCATATGGTTTATAAAAAAAAAAAAAAAAAAAAAAAAAAAAACATGTATTTTCAAATTTTCACCTAGCGAAAATGATTTTAAATAGATTTCACATTAATGAAGTTTCTCTCCAGTATGACACAAAAGATGTCTTTTTAGATTTGCAACAAGTGAAAATGATTTTGAACACATTACACATTTATGAGGTTTCTCTCCAGTATGACACAAAAAATGTCTTTTTAAAGTTTCGACTCGTGAAAACGATTTTGAACACATTTCACATTCATGAGGCTTCTCTCCAGTATGACACAAAATATGTCTTTTTAGAGATCCAACTGTCGAAAACGATTTTGAACAAATTTTACATTTATGAGGTTTCTCTCCAGTGTGACACAAAAGATGTCTTTTTAGATATTCAACTTGTGAAAACGACTTTGAACACATTTCACATTTATGAGGTTTCTCTGCAGTATGACACAAAAGATGTCTTTTTAGACCTCCAGCTTGTGAAAATGATTTTGAACACATTTCACATTTATGAGGCTTCTCTCCAGTATGACACAAAATATGTCTTTTTAGAGATCTAACTGTCGAAAACGATTTTAAACACATTTCACATTTATGAGGCTTCTCTCCAGTGTGACTCAGAAGATGTGTTTTTAGATTACCAACTTGTGAAAACGATTTTGAACACATTTCACATTTATGAGGTTTCTCCCCAGTATGACACAAAATATGTCTTTTTAGATTCACAACTTCTGAAAACGATTTTGAACACATTCCACATTTATAAGGCTTCTCTCCAGTGTGCCTCAGAATATGTGTTTTTAGATATTCAACTCGTGAAAATGATTTTGAACACATATCACATTTATGAGGTTTCTCTCTAGTATGACACAAAAGATGTATTTTTAGATGTCCAGCTTGTGAAAATGATTTTGAACACATTTTACATTGATAAGGCCTCTCTCCAGTGTGTCTCAGAAGATGTGTTTTTAGAGACCCAACTTCTGAAAACGATTTTGAACTCATTTCACATTTATGAGGTTTCTCTCCAGTATGACACAAAATATGTCTTTTTAGAGAACCAATTGTCGAAAACGATTTTGAACACATTTCACATTTATGAGGTTTCTCTCTAGTATGACACAAAAGATGTATTTTTAGATGTCCAGCTTGTGAAAATGATTATATATACTTCACATTTATTGGGTTTCTCTCCCGAATGAATAAGGAGATCCATATTAAGATTGTGTTAGTTGTTACTTCGGGTAAGTTGCAAACAACCATACATAATTACGGAAGAAAATTAGATAATGTAAGTATATACATTCCAGTCGGGGGTGTACCACGTATTGTTTTGTCCGTTTTACACGCATCACAAGTGTATGTTGACGTTATTCATAAATTCCTTTGCACATGTGCATTTTCTGATGTTTGCAATTATATAGAAATTTGCACTGGTAATACCTGAAAAAAAGCTACTGTGCAACCGCGAAAAGAAGGCATTCGACCTTGGAATAGTTCATTTTGAAGAAGGGGCGGCCGAATGAAATGCAAATGATGCTTGGCGGCAGTTCTTTTCGCCAAACAATTGTTTGACTTATCAGCTTCTTTGGCACCAATACGAACAGTCAAAGAGTCATTTGTTGCTAATTCAATAGAAAATAATGCTAAATTTTTGTCAATTTAAATATTGTTTTAATTATTTCTTATAATTTTTTTTTATCAGATATGCAGAAAATCGATAAAACAAAATAGCTTTAAACATTTCTTATAATTTGTGTTCACATGTATGTTTATTTCTAGTACTTAAATTAATTGAATCCCTAAAATTTACTCGTTTAGCTTTTAACTTCTCGAAGTATACCTAAAACAGTTTCTTTTTTTTCTTTTTTTTTTTTTTTTGTAAATATTCACTATTATGATTAGTTCAATTATTTAAATCTAAAAATATATCATAATTGAATGTTTTGTAAATATTAACTATCGTGATTAATTAAATTTCTTCCTTTCTACTTTTATTACAACCATTATATGATTATGTCATGTTATTTAATGACAATTACAATAATTAATTTAATGCTTATTTTATCAAAACTGTAATGGTATTAATCATGGTTTCTTTTATTTCATACATTGTAGAAAGAAACTTTTTTAAAGTTTAATTAAGTTACTTCTTTCATCCCTTTCTGCTGATAATGATTGCACTTAAAAATTACTTCTCGGAAGCCATTAAGATTACTTTATTTAAAAAAATCAAAATTTCTTTTTGAATGTTATTTGATCGCCGAAACTTTAAAATTTGTAAACAATAGTACCTCCGAACTCTTCTTTTAAATAGCAATTAAAAATACCTCCAAACATTAAGTTTATCAACAACTTCAAATTTTAATTTCACACTAAGAAACGGGCTAACAACGCCAAATCTGGAAGCCACTCTACTCTGTGTTACCATGGAAACACAACCTCTTACCTTATTTCATTAATGGAATCATCTGAAAACACGTGAGTCGAGTGCCAAGTTATCGCGGTTGTACAATAAACGGAAATTCAGAATATCATCAAATATATTTATAAAGAACATTATAATTTGTTATAAAACACTATCATTTCATTGGTTCATTTGTTTTGAGTAATATTTTACGTTGCACTGGAGCTACATTACAGGAAATTACGCGATATTTGATTGGTTCACTTGTTTTGAGTGTATTTTACGTTGCACTAGAGCTACATTACGGGAAATTAGGCGATATTTGATTGGTTCATTTGTTTTGAGCGTATTTTACGTTTGTCTAGAGCTACATTATGGGAAATTAGGCGATATTTTATTGTTTATTTTTGTATTGAGCGTATTTTACGTTGCACTAGAGCTGCATTGCAAGAAATTAGGCGATATTTGATTGGTTCATTTGTTTTGAGCGTATTTTACGTTGCACTAGAAATACATTACGGGAAATTAGGCGATATTTGTTTGTTTCATTTATTTTGAGAGTATTTTACGTTGCACTAGAGCTACATTATGGGAAATTAGGCGATATTTGATTGGTTCATTCGTTTTGAGCGTATTTTACGTTACACTACAGCTACATTATGGGACATTTTGGTCTTAACATGCGCGATAGTGATTGCCGCGGAGCCGAGTTACGAGTTGTTTCAGATTCATGCACAGCGAGTAGGGTTGTCCAGTGATGTTTTTTTGGTTTTAACATGCGCGACAGGGACTGCCGCGGAGCCGAGTTACGTGCGTTTTCAGATTCATGCACAGCGTGGTAGGGGTGTCCAGTGATGTTTTTTTAGATTTAACATGCGCGACAGAGATTGCCGCTGAGCCGAGTTACGTGCTTTTTCAGATTCATCCACATCGAGGTAGGGGTGCCCAGTGATGTTTATTTGGTTTTAACATGCGCGACAGTGACTGCCGCGGAGCCGAGTTACGTGCGTTTTCAGATTCATGCACAGCGTAGGGTTGTCCAGTGATGTTTTTTTGGTTTTAGCATGCGCTACAGTGACTGCCACCGAGCCGAGTTACGGGCCCTTTCAGATTCAGGCACAGCGAGGTAGGGGTGTCCAGTGATGTTTTTTTGGTTTTAACATGCGCTACAGTGACCCGAGTTACGTGCTGTGGTGTTTCCCCCACTTCATATCATTATTTTTTGTCATTTTAAAATTATACCATGTTTATTTCCAGTTCTTGAGAAAAAGATATCAATTTGTTTTTGTTTATGTGGCTTTATTCAAAATGATATTTTAAATATCAATGTATCTTTAATTCATTTTCATTGTTCTCAAAAATCAATGAAATTCTTGTTCTTTTTTTCAAACCCAAACTTTCCAGATTGTTCCATTCCTTCTAGAAACTTTCTTTATTAAAAAAAAAAAAAAAAAAAAAAAAAAAAAAAGAAAGTAAAGCAATATTATAAAATAATAAAAAATGTATCTTTAAATTTCAGCCAATTATATTCAGTGTCACCCATCATACGTCATTTCCATTATTTGAAAGCGAACGGTTCTTTTTTAAATTTAGCCAATGAGAAAACTAAAATATAGATAATATGTCACTTCCTGTTTCAGTTTAATCAGTCTCTGTCCTTTATTTTTGGCTAATTATCAGCCTTCTTTTGTTTAAAACTTTCATAACTTAAAACTTTAAGATGCCTGGTTGGCTACATTTAGCTTTTTTTTTAATTCTGCCATTTGGCGCGTTTTTTTTTTCTCCGGCAACCCTGTTCGGCGTTGGTAAAAAAATTAGGGGATTCCCCTAAGCAGCTCTCTCTCTTCTCGTTCGGGTCGGCATGCTACGTAGGTACTTCAGAAGAATAAGGGCCTGTTTTCAGCCGTCACCCGCGTTAACGCGCGCGCGCGCGTTGGGCGATAGAGACTTTTCACTCGGGGGATGATTGGGTTATTGGGTTGAGCGCTCGTTCCGGACGGCTCTGAACGGCTTGGGTGATGGATGGGTGAATGAAACATAAACAAACATGGCTGCTCATCTTCAGCACGATCGGATGATGCTGGCAGTGAAATATGTATGAATAAAACTGAAAACAAACAAAGAATTTCATTTTTTTCCTCAATAAATCTTCTACACTGCAAAACTAAAAAAAGGATTTCGAAATGTCTGAAACAATTTTTGTAAACTAAACTCTTACAAGTATAACCGAACAAACAACTGATATTATTTTCAGAAATATAGAATGTTTATTTTTTTACTCATGTTTTACTAACGGAATAATCTAGTTGTGTCCATAGATTTTTATTGCTGACTGCTGACACAAGTTTTATTGAAAAGTGTTAAGTTTGAAATTAACAATAACGTTTGGTTTGATTTTATAAATTTTTTGTAAACATTTGACTGGATTATTTTGAAATTATATTAAGCATGTTAATAATGAAATTTACGAAGATATACATTAGATTACTTAAATAATCTAATGTATTCAACGCTTCAATCTGATAGTCTTGTTTGAATTAAAGAATTGCTATAATCACTAATTTAACATATATATTTCAGATGTTATATACCAAATGTAATTTTACTAGGGTCATTAAAAAAAAAGTTATTGACCTTGTAGTTTTAATGAAAGTGAAATGGTACATGAACTAATTTATTGAAAAAGTTTTTAAGACAAAATAAATAAATAAAACTTTGGGAGGAAACTTATTAATTTATCAATATATTTACTTTTAAAGTCTTCATTTCCTCATGGTAATGAAATATTTAATTTAAAAACTGCACATATGCAAGTCTTATACATTTGTTTTAAATATCTGATGTAATTTATTGTCATATTGGGATAAATTATAAATTCTTTCTTGATTTTTTTTCTTGACACACAATATGTATGCGTAAAATAATTACTAAAGTTTTCATAGAATCATGTACATATTTTTATCGTTTCTACTGCTAAAATATATAAAATCTTGGGGAGAAAATACAAATGCTCAGATTTTGATACCCAGATATTTCATACCAAATATTAGGAAGAAAGGGGTTTTCAAGATTTATAAAATCTCCTTTATTACCATGATGCAGTGTTTCTGATTACAGGAATTAACTTATTTAAGAGTTTTTAGAGTAATCAATTTGTCTGATAATTTTTTAATAATTTGATAAATTGTTTGTTCTTGTTTTCCTTAATCCAAAAGAAAATTTAAGCCAAAATTTTGATAATTAACATCTGAACCTTTACAAGTAAATATTTGTGTTTACATGATAAAGCAGTACCTCGCCAAATTAGTTAACCTGTTGTTCAATGCGCAGAGGATAAAATGCTGTACTCTGTCAAATAAATTTATTTATGGCACTGGGATCACATACTTTGACAAATGGGCTTTGCACGTAAGAAAACAGAGAAAATTGTGTTCATGCTGGTACAACTTGTAAGTTGGTCCACACCCGTATTTGGTGATTTTCTTTTGGCACTGTTTTGAACGATAATGATGCCGTCCTGGATTCTTTGCAACATGATATGGCAACCTGCTTTCAGAAAAGAAGGTGAATGTACCAGAATTTTTTTGAGTTAATTGCTTAGAGAGAGAAATATTTTTAAATTCTTTTTTTTTTTTTTTTTTTTATGTAGTTTATATAATTGTATTTTTTTTGTAAACTGTAGAACATTTAAATGTTGTTAGGTACTTTTATATTTCGCTAGCACTGGCGATAAAATCACCAAAAATCATACGATCGATAGTACTAATCATTAAGCACCTAAGAAAGAGTAATTGTTTCAAAACATTTTAAGTAATAATAAGAGAATTAAAGATACATGACCATTTAATTATTATTTTTTTTTTTTTTTAAGAGGTAAATTTTCTGAAAATTCACTTAAACCTAGAGTTAAAAAGTGCTGTCCCATAACAATTATTTTATCAAATTCATAATAGCAAAGATGAATTAACTTTAAATTTGATAAATAAATAACTATATAATAAACAAATCATAGTTACGAATTAACTTTTAATTCATTAATGAATCTATTGTTGTTGCCAATAAAGTTTACTTGGTGAAATTTGCACCGGTGAGATGGAAAAGTATCTGTATATATTTATGCATATTGATGATCCTTGCCTTAAAGTACTTTATGCAACTATTTTTTTATGCAAACTGAGGTACCATAAAAACTAGTGGGTGAGTCGTGGCCCTTATGGAAAAAATATTTCTTCTTAGTTGCGGCCCTTGCAAAAAGTGTGACTGATAAACAATATATATATATATACATATATATATATATATATATTTTCCCATAGTCACAAACTTAAAAAATAAACTAAACTGACAGGTTTTTTTTTTTTTTTTTTTTTTTTTTCTGTGTGTGTATGGGGGAAGATGACACAAAGCTATTGACTAATTATGTGATAATGCATATGTAATATTTCTTTACTTTTGTAACATTAACGTAACGGAATCTACCTTTGCCTTTCAGCTTGCAGAAAAGAGATTTTTTTTCATTAAATTAAATAGAAAATAAATTTATTTTTTACAATATTTAAGAATACAGTAAATCACGATAAAAATAGTTTCATAATACAATGCGACATATCTGTTTGGCATTATTATTATTTATTCTATAATTTGGTTTTGTCAGACACTTCTATTATTAGTATTTTGTAAGAGGGGGGGGGGATTTTAAAGAATGTACGCAAGAACTTTTAATGGCACTCTTTATTACATACTTTTTATAACACCATTAATGAGCTTTAAATATTATTTTACTGAATTAAATAAAATCTACAATGTTTATACTATTATATATTTGTACTATATGTTTATACTATTATATATCGTACTATTTAAAAGAAACAATTTCTATTTTTTTTTTTTTTTTTTTTTTTCAGTCATTTAAAATTAAATGTATTTTTCAAACTTTGCTACCTGCTTCATCTAATGAATGAATCAACATTCATTTTCTTTCTTTTTTTTTCCCCTAAGAATGGTGTGTGGTTTATTTATAGGGGAATTAGATATTGACCACCAGAATATAAAGCATTTCAGCAATATGACACAAAAAAGCAGAATTCATGAATAAAAATTTCTAGCAGAAATTTTGTTAATTATCAGTAAAATGATAAAAAATTTGGGAATCAGCTTTCAAAAATTGTTTGCTAAATTATTACTTAATTCGGCAGTTGATTCAAAAATATCACGTAATTGACTTGAAATGAATTAAAATTTTTTTTAAAAGAAAGCAGGAACACACAAAAAAGGGCTAAACAGTTAAAAGAAAAAAAAAAAAAAAAAAAAAAAGGGGGGGGGGGATCATAAAAAACTAACGATAACAAAAGTGCATCAGAGGACGAGGGTTGGAAAGTAATTCGTTAAATACTTTAAATAAACACCATAAAATGCAAAAAACTAGCAACACTTGTTTCAAGTCGAAATAAAACACGACCCTTCGCCAAGTGAACAAAGTAGGCACAAGTGCTGCAAACAAAGTGGAAACGCACGCTGCAAAAACTGTTGTGCCACAGGCTATTAAAAATTCTCTTTAATATCAATATTTATAACAATGCCCCTAATGTTAATCATTCAGAAATGTTTAATTAACATAACTTTTCTTAATAAAAATTTTACATATATAGTTTGCAAGGTTTAAACTGCCATTAGTTTTTTTAGCATTTTGCTAAAAGGTATCATATTTTGCTAAAACATGTTGGTCAGAATTTCGCTAAAAAGATAAAACTGGTAACTGTATAAAATATCTCTATATAATAACTCGGATTTTATTTATTTATTTATTTATTTTTTGTAATATTTGCAGACAAAAACTACAAAAGGACTGAAATTTTTGGGAATGATTATTTATATAGTAATTTGGATTTATTTTTAATGATTGAATTTAAATGCAAAAATAATTAAAAGTATTTTAGAATTCAGAATTTGATTCATAGAAGCATTCTTAGCACTAGTATTTCACGATTATCTACCACTACACTTTACTTAATTTTTCAATTGCTTTTTCATTTTACACATATGATATGAGTAGCGATAGCCTGGTTGGTAGCAGCGAGTTCGTGATCGAAAGATTGCGGGTTCGGTCCTCAAGCTGGCCGAAGACCGTCGTGTACGCTAATGGCGACTGGTGCACGTTAAATTCCGTCGTGGTCGCAAAGTCCTCCAAGTTCCCATCAAAAATTATACCTCTGGGGGTACCGGAACATGGGTCTAAACTCGCTCTGATCCGGATCAAAATTCGAGTTTGGCTGGTGCTGCCATCTTACACCAGCTAATGGAACTAGAAGTCGTACTTCCTCCCTATGAGGCGTTCCTAATAACGGAAGACGCAACCCTCTTGCCTTAAACTTCCGGGGCTCGGAATTTCCGAGTGGCACACGACAACAACAACAACCTCTTTTTCTATTGTTAAATCAAAACATAGTTTCCCTGATTCATATTTTTAATGTCACAAATATGGATGCTTGATTAAAATCATCAATGAACAAAAGAATAGAAAATAAAATTGAGGATAACAAAGCTAAATAAAAGAAATCAATGGTATCCAAAGAAATAACTTTCGGAAAAGCTAAAATAGTGCTTGCCTATTTTCGCTAAAATGCTAAAGTAATTTTTTTGCCAGTTTAAACCCTGGTAGTTTGGCATAATTTTAAGCAATAGATGCTAAGTTATAGCCATATGGGAAATTGTAGAAAATGAGTAATAGCAGCGCCACTTTTCGGTCAGTATACTATTGATTAAAAGACTTGTATATGTAGGCTGGGATAGGGAGGAGGTATTTTACCATGTTTTTATTAACTTCTTTCTTTTCTTGTTTGTTTGTGTGTTTGTCCGGTACAAATCTTGCAATCTATTTTTAACTAACTTCTCTACTAGCTAGACATTTGAGATTTTCACAGTAACTCAGAACCTGGTGACAACACAATACTTCGAAGTCAGATTTTTGAATAGTTTTCTTTTAATTAATTAAATATGAAAATAATAAGCTCCTAAAAGCAATAAAAATAGTCATTAAAATATTAGCTATAATTTAATTGTTGCCAAAAAAATTTAAGAGTTCATTTTCTTTTGACATAAAAATAAATACATTTAACTAAACGTGAGCGTTAAAAAATTGCCAAAAAGTTAAATTATGCATCTGGCAAAAATTTATGTCATTACCACTTTAAAGATTTTCTACACATTGATAAAGTGCTAATGTAGTTCATGATGCAAACATGTTGTTCTGAAAGGATTAATATTTTATTTTTAAAACCAACTTTTTTTTTTAATTCAAATTTCCTGTAACCCTTTAACCAGTCACATTAGAACGTCCATCCAGTGGCAGATTTAAGGGGGGGGGGGGGGGCTAGGGGACTGAAGCCCCCCGTCCCCAAAGTCAAGTTCTGGATCCGCCACTGCGTCCATCTTTGGAATATCGATAATAAGCCATGTTTAGCCAGGGCGTCAACCTTTTCGTTTCCCGGAATATCACAGTAACTGCTAAAGGGATATAAATCATTCAAATTTTGCATGAAATTTTTGGAGAAAACTACGGAAAACTCAGAACTTTTTTATTATTTTATATTTTACAGAGTTTTGAATTCCGATTTCCGCTCACATTTTGTACTAAAGGTTTTTAATGTTATATAGCCCAGAATTATGCAAGTTTCGGAGAAAACCATGGATAAATCAGACACAAATCTTTTTATAAAAATGTTTATATTACCTTTGTATCTCAGCTTTTAATTAATATAATTTCATAAGTAATATATCATTTTAAAAGTTATTTGAATTAGAATTGAAGAGTATATGTTTCAAATCTCTATCGCCAGAGGGTGCTTTGATATTTTAATAATTCAATATCTAGAATTCTAATTATGATTAAATTGCTTATAATACGTAATATGAAATATTGCACTTTTGAGCTGATATAAGCTGTTAAATTCAGGCCTAGAAGTGACATTTTTAGTAAATATTATAGGAAATATAGGAACTAACTTTTCAAAATATAGGAATTTTATAGTAATTAATTTAGGAAGGAGATCTTTATGCACACAAAAATTATGTATGAAATATTGAAATTACGTATACAGTATCAGGGTTCTCACAAAGGAAAATTTTTATATTTTTATATAATTATTTTACATTTGAATATTTGTTGATAGCTATTTTAAAAATATCTCTATTTAAAAATAGTGGTATCGAAATTTCCCTCTCTGAAAGCCCTGTACAGTACCAAAAGTCTGGATTTTTCAAAGAAATGTGTATCATTGTTATAAAAAGCTGAGGCTTTTCCGATGAAGCCTTGCGTGAATCAATTCTAGAATTAGCCACGGTTAGAGGTAGTTCAAAAAATTATACGTAAGAAGCACCTTGATTTTGGATCATGGAAAAAAACTCTCAAACAATATTAAAACTCAATATTTTTTGAAAAATACTGCATCGTTGAAAGGGGAAAAGAACTGTCTTCTCTATTCCAAAATCTTTTTTCTTTGGGAGGAGATGACGTTTTAAAAATGCGACTTCTTTTCTACTTTCCGTTTTAGCGCTTCGGAGCGGCATTTATCTCCTTCGCTATTAAGAAAAACAAACAGTACAAGGTGACAAATTGATTGGTCGTTAATGTTTTAATTAATATCTGAATAACAGAGGTGTACATCTAAAATTTAGGTTCGATGATTTTGGCTGATCTTAATGTTTTTTAGTGAGCTGAAACCAAAACTGTAGCAATTTTTCTCTATCAGGTATAGATTTTTGTCAATACTGACATAATTTCATGTGATTTTTCTACCAATATTGTTATATGGTAACTTTTATAGCATGTTAATTATAATTAATCATGGAAACATACCGAAAACTATTGCAAAGGGAAAAAGTGTGTAGATAGTGCATTGACCAAAAATCTATACGTGATAGATAAAAATTTGTTTTATTTTCAATGTCAGCACACTGAAAAAACATATGTATCAACTAAAATCATCAAATGAAATTTTTCAAACATTTTTGACAGACATCTTTTTTTAGTATTGATAAAGCTGTACACAAATTGGCGTAATATCTAAGAAACAAGCAATTAAAAAAAAGATCAACCGTGGCTGTACTAATATTAAGCCTCGAAAATTATAAGTTCAATGGAAGTGACATTAGAAAAACCTTAGTATTTTAAATAGGCCATATCCTTTTAAGAGGCTTTTGAATTCTGATATTCTGCTCCCATTTTGTATTAAGGATTTTTAACACTCTTTAGCCTCCAGTTATGCAAGTTTCAGAGAAAGCCACAGAAAAATTACAAAATTTTTTTATAACAATGTTTATATTACCTTCGTGTCTCAGCTTTTAATTAAAATAATTTCATAGGTAATATAGCACTTTAAAAGTCATTGAAATTGAAGAGTATATATTGCAAATCTCTTTCACCAGAAGGCACTTTGATATTTTAATAATTCAATATCTGCAATTCTGATTCTGATTACATTACTTATCGGGAGGAGATTAGGAGACCGTAGGCCCCACTGGATTGGAGATTTGTCACAATCAGAACTTTCAAAAGCGCTTTATATGGTGAGCAAACAGGTCGTTTCAAATCATGAAATGTAAATCGGCGCCTTAGTCGCCACAAAGCGGAATTTTTCTACAGTTAAAATTTTCAAAGCTATTTGCACTATAAATAAGCAAGATGTTGAAAGTTTTAAAATGGTGATAAGGTGCGCAAGGCACCATTACATGGGAATGTGCTAAAGTCAGAATTTTCAAAGATCATAACATTGTGAATGAATAGGTTGTTTCAGATACTGAAATGGGAATAGGGTGCCGCAGGCACTATCGAGCAGGAATTTACTGCAGTTAAATTTTTCAATAAAGCTATTTGCACTATATGTCAATAAAGCTGTTGTAGGACCTGAAACGGGAAAGAGGCAACGCAGGTTCATCCAAATGGGAGTTTCAGAAATTCGAATTTTTCAAAGATCGTGAACCAGCTGGTTGCCGAAGGTGACTAATATATAATAAAATCAACTGCTCTTAAGAAAAACTTTGAAAAATTATGTATCAAGAAACAAAAATAAATAATTCTATGAGAATGTGTTACTTACAGAGTCTTGTTTTAGAAAGCTTTCTGTGCATTTTGGCTATGTCAGTCGAAATTTCCTTTCTCAGCTTCACCAAGACATTCTTATGTATATTAATTTTTTTCTTTACGTATTCTTCATTCTTCTAACTATTATATCAAGAAAACTACTTCACAGTATCTATGGTCTTAAATTACCATATACACTGTAAAGAAATTCACTTAATTTTTTTTCCTCTTTTCTGTTTTCCTTTTTATAAGCCAGCATATTTCGTTAACCTGTAAATAGACACACACTTTCTTTTTTTTTTTTTTAGATAATGAACTCCAAAAAAATCCTTCAAAGTAATAAAAAAGAAGATAACGTACTTATTATCAATGAAACTTTTCTGACAAATTCTACATAAACAATGTATCATTTTACTAATTCTTATTGATATCTGGTACTTTTCCATAATGGGGAGGGGAGGGGGGGAGGGGCAAATGAAAAATCACCAATTCTATATTATTGCTCTAATTCAATATTATCGCCAATTTATATTATAATCGCATATTGCATTCTTTGCCAATAAACCCTTCTCTTGAAAACAAAAGACTACATCTTCTTCAGTTGTGGGCAAATCCCGAATTTTCATCATTTTTGTAAAACAAAAATTCAGGTAGAAGAAAGAATGTTAATATATTTTACTTAGAAAACAAAAATGTTCTAATGTTAATAATTGGTGATTTTTCATTTGCAAACAGAAAAGTAGGGGAAGAGGGGGACATTGGGACACTTTTTATAAAAGCATATTATTTTCCAATTTATAAAAGTTTTAATACTTTTGTGCATTTTTATTCAAATATTTGCGTTATTGGTCACCTTTTAAATGGGTAACGAGCATTGTTTAATGTGTTTTACAAACAGAAATAATTAAAACATAACTTATGCAAAAGTGTCCCAATGTTCCCCGTGCAGGGGCAGATTGGGACAACACTGATTTAATGATGGAGCACTTTGGGACAACATTCTTTTTATTTATCTAATTACAATATTGCAAAATATTTTGCTAAAGTAAATGAAAGGCTTTCAAAACAATGAATTTGATGCAATAACAAATAATAATAAAGTAGGTAATTATGAAAAAATGAAATTGTTATGAAGCATTACTGCATATTCATATCTTAACGCACATCAAAACCCTGCAAGTCTACACAAAACTTTAATGTTATGTAGGATCGTGTTGATGGCATAGTTAAGTTGAGAACATGATATTAAATAATCTTTCAACAAGAGTTCTTGTTCAGCTGTGAATATTTGTTGAGATGTATATTTGGATTGAAACTTATAATTTATATTTTTAGTACACACTCAATCTTATTTTCTTTAATTTTTTTCAATCTATTAAATAATGTAGATTTTGGTATATAATATTTAATTGCAACTTCCCTCACAGAAAGTTTATCTTTGATTATTTCATTTATTGCCTTTTCTATATTTTCTTCTGAAATTTTAGTTCTTTCAGTTTTTGGCTTATAATTTCTAATCATTTTCTATTTATTTAAAGAATACCTAGAAAAAAAAGAAATGAATACAATTAGCTTATATGTGCAAAAAATAAGTAAATAAATAAAAATATATTGGTGTTAGAAAAGAATGGACCATTGGAGCAGTCCCAATGTGCCCCATGCATTGGTGTCCCAATATACCCCATCAGGTCATTTTCAAAACAAATGTTTAGGCCTAATTTTCTAGAGTACATGGGCTAATGATCTATAGTGGAAACAAAAACTTAATGTTTATAAAAACACACAGCACTTTTAAAAATTAAAATATTTATTTCCTATTACCTAAAAAATCAACATTAATTTACTTGAAAAAAAATAAAAATTACTTTTCATATGATAAAATAAACTATCCTTGTTCATAGGCAGCAGATTTGAATGAATGAGTTGATATCACAAATATGAAGATGTACCACTAGTGCCGTCTAGTGTGATTTTTTACAAATTTTATTTTGCGATAATAAAGGGATAAAAGCCTTTGTCCCAATGTGCCCCGTGTCCCAATGTACCCCCTTCTCCCCTACCTGATATTGTCACACACACACAAATTAAAGGTCATTTAATATACCTATCAAAAGCAAAGTATGCAACAGCAACTTTATATTAAACCTGCAACATATATTATTATTATTATTAGTATTCTATGTAAATTTAAAACATTAACTGTGACATTGAGATGTTTCTACTAAGTGAATGATATAGTATGTTATGTTATTTATGGCAGATATATGAAATATTACTTTTCAATTTTATAATAAGTGTAAATCATAGAGCTTTACACTTTTATTCTAAATGTTTTAGATGACAAATTAAGTTCAAATAATAATGATGATGACCGTCACTATATAAAATTATACTCTCTCAAAAAAAAAAAGAAAGAAAGAAAAACCAAACACAAATGTGAAAACAAAAAATAAACAACTGAGTAAAACCAAAAAATATTTAATTGACTATAATTAAATCAGAAAACATTGTTAATTAATATTTATTACTATGATTAAATGTTTAAATGCTGTTACAATGTACTACAATGTAAACATCACCTGAGTTGAAGGATATATAGTACATAGGTAATAATTGTTGTACCATGATAACTATAACAAATATTAACAATAAAATAAAAATTGGAATGTAAAAATATTATACTAAAATGATTTAAAGTAAAAAATATTTCCAATAAAATAAATACATAACAGTAGGTAAATTCTAAAGCGCTTGTTGTTAAGTATAAGAAAACTTTCTCCACAGCATAATGCTTAATTAAATTACACTATATTGCAGACAAATTCACTTGATTCATTTTTTGATTTTTACAATCCTCGAAAATACGTTTATCCTTTTCAATATATTATTATAGATATATTTCCCTAATAAAATTATATCTGACACTATTATGTTATTCTATGTAATATATATACATATGTAAATGGTATGCAATTCAATAGGAAATAAAAATAATTCCATTATCAAACGAAATGGACAAACATAAACAGTATCAAACTAATTTTATTCTTTGTATAAACAGAATTAAAATCATTTATATAAAAGAAAAAGAAAATACCGATGCACTAAATAACTTTAACGATTAATATGACAATAATAACATGTTAATTATTATCATTATTCAATAACGTAAATAAGTTGTCTGAAAATTTTTGCATTATAAAGAACTTCCCAAGCGATAAAACTTGCAAGAAAAAAAACTAAATAAAATAATTTTTTTCTATAAGAAATAAAATATATAAATTTTTACCATCAATTAATTATAAGTTTCTTTAGTTTATGATTTTTATACTAGAAATTTATCTTCTGATGTCGAATTTTCGTAGTTATATACTGATTTAATTATACATATTGGTATTGGATGGGTTTCACAAACGTCAATTACGAAAATTAATCTTGCTTAGCACTATAAAAGATTTATTTTATCATCTAATTTAACAAACATTCCATCAATTTCATAATCATAATTCGCTCCGCTCGGCATTCGCTCTGTTTTGTTTTGTTTTGCTCGAAAAACCCATCACGTGATCTGAAAACCCAAAGAAATTTTCTGGGCTTTGTGAGTTAAGCCCGAGTGAAAAAAATGCCCGTCTCTGAACGCTGGGCTTGGGTAACCCAAACCACATGATACCATCTCTGAACGCTTCTGGGCTTGCTCTGCGTAACTCGCGTTAACCCGCGTTACGTCCGAAAACAGGCCCTAAAATTCTTATGTACATCATTCCTGTGTGTGTCTGCAACATTTTATTGTTTTTAGTCGTTAATTTGATAAATCTTTACGGTTTTGAGACTTAATTTAATCGTTTTTATTACAGATTCATTTTCCTTTGGTTTGACAGGTAAATTTATTTTTATTTTAACAACTTCAGATTAATTTATGTGAGATCCCTTTGAGCGTGTTCAGTAGAGCGCCCGAGATGGATCAATACGACCGGGCGATGACGTCACTGATCCTGGACCGGTCTTGGATCGGGCCAGGACTCTACTGAACGCTTTGGAACAATTTTGACGTGATAGGAGCAGCGCCATCTATCTAATTTGACCTGTATTAGCAAGTTATATATTGTATTTCTGTTGTTTATTTTGTCTGGACTTTTAATACGTAATTCCATAAAATGCTAAATTATATTACGTTTTTTCTTTAAAAAAAAAGAAAGAAAGAAAGATCTTTTATGGAATAACAGTTTTACTTCTTTCTTATTAATGTAGAATTCTGTACTCTGCTAACAAAAAATAAGAAGCTATTAATTGATTGTACTGACAAATTACTAATATACATTACTTTGGTTATGATTTTTCTAAATTCCCGTATAAATTTTAATCATGAAAATGTTAAGAATGTTACGTTACATTTATTTTTAAAGGAGCAGAGTAGATTTATCTTAAATGAGCACTTAAAACACCTTTCTTTCTCTTCGAATTTTATTATGAACAGAAATGTACAACAAAAACGTTTTTGAAATAAATAAATTATATAAAATATGAAATATGCTGTTCAGTTAATATAATGGATTTATATAAAAAATAATCTTATTTTCTTCTTCGATTTATGAATCAATATAAAGAGCTTTTTCTCTTATTACCGACTGAATATTAAAATAAACTAGCAATGTAAACAACACTGCATAATTTTATAGCTACTTTTTTTACAGTCTGTTTTGTTAATTAAATTTAATAATTGACATCTTAAACTTATTTTTACCTAAATTAAAAATATGTCGAAGGATTTTGATTTATTTACTTGTAGTTAACTTATAATTTTAAAGGTAAAAAATACAATCGTTTACAAACTTTTCTATTTGTAAACAAAAAACAATCGCATGAATGAAAAGCTTTGTCTGAAAAAAAAAAATATATATATATATATAATTTTTCCCAGCTTATTTTTATATATTAAATTAACAAAATATGATAGCGTCCGAATTAAAAAAAAATATATTTTTTTGTTTCAATTAAAATTGTGTAAATTTTTGTTTTAATTTTATGTTTGAATGTTAAGTTCATCAATAAAAAAAATTACGTATCGAAAATCGTTATTACGTAAAAAATTTTTTTTACACAATAAATAAATAAACATAATATAGTTTAGCATGTTAAGTTCATCAATAAAAAAAATTACGTATCGAAAATCGTTATTACGTAAAAAATTTTTTTTACACAATAAATAAATAAACATAATATAGTTTAGCATTTTATGGAATTACTTACCTTATTTTCTACAGCACAAACAATGCATATAAATAGGTACATCTGTATTAATCCTCAGCTAATCAAACAAATAAACAATCATTGTCAAAAACACATGTTCATTGTTCAGGTTTTCACTGCGTAATGTCAATCAGAGCCTGATTTTCAACCTACTGCGCATTTGATCCCTCACGTGACCCAATGGATCAAGAAATTTTTCTGGGCTTTCTGATCCACGACCGGTCGAGACCGGTCCATTCCACTGAACGATGTGACTCTGGATCGGTCGACACCACTGAACGCTTTGGCTCGGAATCTTTCGACCGGTCGTGGATCGGGCGCTCTACTGAACACGCCCTTTATTATACAAAATGGACGTAACACATTTAGAGACAGTAGCTGAACAGGAAGTGAAAAATCTGACAGTTACTAAGAAAATTCGACTCCAAATTGAAAAGTATTGGAGAATAAAGAATATAATGATAGTGTTTTATAACTAATTATAATGTTCTTTATAAATATATTTGATGATACTCAAAATTTCTGTTTAGCTTTTTTTTAAGTTTTACCAGTGCAAATATTTTATAATTGCAAACATCAGAAAATGCACATGTGCCAAGGAATTTGCGAATAACGTCAGCATACACTTATGATGCGTGTAAAACAGACAATACAATACGTGGTACACCTCTGACTGGAATGTATATATTTACATTATCTAATGTTCTTCCGTAATTATGTATGATTGTTTGCAACTTAACCTGAAGTAGCAACTAAACACAATTTTAATATGGATCTCCATCTTCATTCCGGAGAGAAACCCCATAAATGTGAAGTATGTTTAAAATCATTTTCACAAGTTGGAGCTCTAAAAACACATCTTCTGTGTCATACTGGAGAGAAACCTCATAAATGTGAAATGTGTTCAAAATCATTTTCACAAGTTGGAGCTCTAAAAACACATCTTCTGTGTCATACTGGAGAGAAACCTCATAAATGTGAAATGTGTTCGAAATCTGTTACAGAAGTTGGGTCTCTAAAAAGACATGTTTTCTGTCATACTGGAGAGAATCCTCATAAATGTGAAATGTGTTCAAAATCATTTTCACTTGTTGGAAGTCTAAAAAGACATCTTCTGAGTCACACTGCAGAAAAGCCTCATAAATGTGAAATGTGTTCAAAGTCGTTTTCAATAGTTGGGAATCTAAAAAGACATCTTTTGTGTCATACTGGAGAGAAACCTCATAAATGTGAAATGTGTTCAAAATCTTATACAGAAGTTGGGTCTCTTAAAAGACATCTTTTGAGTCATACTGGAGAGAATCCTCATAAATGTGCAATGTGTTCAAAATCATTTTCACATGTTGGAAGTCTAAAATGACATCTTCTGAGTCACACTGCAGAAAAGCCTCATTAATGTGAAATGTGTTCAAAATCATTTTCATGTGTTGGAGATCTGAAAAGGCATCTTTTGAGTCATACTGGAGAGAAACCTCATAAATGTGGAATGTGTTCAAAATGATTTTCACTTGGTGGAAGTCTAAAAACACATATTCTGAGTCACAGTAAAGAGAAGCCTCATAAATGTAAGATGTGTTCAAAACCATTTTCACGATCTGGACATCTAAAGAGTCATCTTTTGTCTCATACTGGAGAGAAACTTCATTAATGTGGAATCTGTTTGAAATCATTTTCGCTAGTTGGAAATTTGAAAATACATTTTTTTTTTAACCATATGCTTGCTCTGAATAGGAAAAATAATTTTCAACTAAGCAATGTTTAAACACACATTTCCTTTCCCATGCAGAAAACTTATTTAAATGTGAAGTATGTTCAAAAGGATAACCAGAGGTAACACTTTTCAAAGAATACTGTTTTAAACACACAAACAACAATAACAAATATTAAACTCGTCTCCTGATTGTAGATAAGGATCAATACAGACTCCCTTTATGAGATAATATTTTGTGATGCAGCTCTACAATTTATGGTTATATGATTTTTAAATGTGGGTTTTAAAAAAACCAAATTTTGAGTGACGCTGTATATATAAACTGGATTTTCCCCCTTCTTGTCTGCCCTCATTTATCACAGTTGTGGACAGTAAAAAGGACATTAGGATGATAGGTCATTAGTTTTCAGGTCTTGTGTGAATATGCCTTAAAGTGTAAAGAATGCTTTGAAGTATAAGTAGAAAATGAGCTAAAATTTGTAGTACTGACACTGATACAGCAGACATGGGCGTAGCGTGAAAATTTGGGGGGGGGGAGACCCGACGTTTGCCGCCCTTTCGTATTCCTCAGCTGAAAATGCCACTCACATACTTTCAAGAGTGTTGCCATATTTAGGATCGAGGGCACAGGCCCTCTCGTCGTTTAATACGTGCCCCCACCCCTCCTCTTCGGGGCATATTCTAAAATCTTCCAAGAAAAAAAAACAGCTGCTCCCCTCCTTCATTTAGCAGCTTTTTTTTTTAAACATCTTTGGAGCATTCTAAATTTTTTCAGTGAATCTATATATTAATACGCAGACATGAAATTTCTCTTACATTTTTAGCCTACTTTCAATAAAACAAAAGACTTACAAGTAATATCGTTGGAAAGGTATGGTTATTGTGCTTTGCAGAAATATATACATATATATATTCTCGTATGAGACTAAGAAAAAGTTTCTTAGGACAACCAGAGTATTGGTTTGAGATAAAGTAGAACAATTGAAAAAGATTTTTTCCCCCTTTTCCAACAAGTTTAAAAGAAATTACATTATAATTCAGATAAAACATAAAACTTTCAAAATAAATTTTAAGAAATGAAAGTAGTAACTGCTGCTAAGGAAAGCAACTTTATATTTGTAGAGTGGACAATACCTAATCTCGGTGGCAGCCGTGGCCCATGTTACTCTATGAGAAAATTTAATTTCATGATTATTCATTACATAATTTATATTTAAACTCTGTTTTCACATTCAGAAAATTTAGAATCGTTTATTTATTTATTTTTAATGTAATTCTAAGTTCAAAAATCTGAATTTTCAATATGTGCATTTTTCTCTCTCTCTTTTTTTTTTTTTTTTTTTTTTTTTTTACCGCAATATGAAATATTAAAAATTTCGCAGTGGTTAGAGAACCGGCAGCCGTGTCGGCATTATATTCCCGGCAGTTCTGACGCTTGCGCAGTATGACTGCCGGGTGATTTATTATTCATCTGCCGGTAAAGTGAACGACTCTTATCAACACATGCTTTTGATAATTCATATTGCCGCTTTAATTCGCATTTATTTCCATTGACCATGTTTTATATTTTGATTTTTATCGCTAAATATTTGTTTCATTATTCAATTCTATTTACTCTTATATTTTTTGCTTTATCTCTATGTTATCTTTCGTTAAATAAGTTAATATAACTAAGCTAAATAAATTTCTCAAATTGCTACAGATATTTATGAGATCTTATATTACTCCACAATGATAATTAAAACTAAAAATTTAAGAAATTTGATAATGTACATGATTGAAATATATATGTATAAAATGAGGGAGGGGGGGGGGAAATTTACATTACACAAAAACCCTTACATTTCTAACGTATATTTATATTTGATTTTAAAAGCTAAATTTATTTTTAAAAATTTTAAAATAATTAGTATAGTAAAAGCAATTTCATTTTTGAACTTTACATGGTTTCTCGAAAGATTACTCTAATATATTATTATATTCTTATTTTTAAAAATTAAATATATTTTTAAAAAAATTAATCAGTGTAGTACAAAAAAAAAAAAAAAAAAAAAAAAAAAAAATCTAATTTTTCAACTTTTCGTGGTTTCTCCAAAGATCATTCTAATTTATTATTATATTTGGATTTTTAAAAACTAAATATATTTTTTAAATCTTTAATATAATAAATATAGTACAAGAAGTTTAACTTTTAAACTTTGCATGATTTCTCCAACGATTTTTCTAATATATTATATTTAGATTATTAAAAACTAAATATATTTTTAAAAATTTTAGTTTTATCAGTATAGTACAAAAAAAATTATTTCTAACTTTTGCAAGATTTCTTGAAAAATTATTTTAATATAGTATTAAATTTTGATTTTTAATAACTAAATATATTTAAAAGAAAATTATTTTAATTAGTACAGTATTAAATAAATAAATAATTTTTCAATTTCGCATGGTTTCCTCATAGATTATAACAAATTTATCATTGTATTTGGATTTTTTAGAAACTAAATATATATATATTTTTAAACTTTAATTTAAACAAAATAGTACAAGAAATTTAATTTTTAAACATTGCATGATCTTTTGAAAGATTATTCTAATATTTTATTATGTTTTGATTTTTAAAAACTAAATATATTTAAAAAAAAAAAAAAAAACAATCAGTTAGTACAAGAATTTTAATTTTTCAACTTTGCATAGTTTCTCCAAAGTAGTTTTTATTATTATATTACGATTTTTAAAAACTAAATTATTTAAAAATATTAATCTAAATTTTAATTTAATCAGTATAGTATAAGAAATTTCATTTTTTAAATTTGCATGTTTGCTCCAAACATTAGTTTTAGAAAATCTTTGGTTTCAAATCATTTCGAAAGATGGCAGCACCAGCTGGAGTGATTACAAAGTTGACTGGTTGAAAAACAGCTACTGCGGCGCTATTTATTCGTTTGTTAATTGTTAAAATACACATCAGACTTATATGCCTGACAGACGCTATTTATTGTTTACTTTTATGCATTTATCTGTTAGGAATAAGAACTATTAAAAAAAAAAAAAATTGGTACTCAGTGTCAACCGACACTTCAGGTACAGATCAAGTATTCCATACATGGAAGTTCTAATATGCAAGCGCAGAAGACTGCCGGGTCTATAATACTTACCCGGCTGCCGGTTCTCTAACCACGGCCTAAAAATTTATCAATTTTTGGAAAATGAGTGAGAAAAACATAAGCTTTACACATTTGTTGTGGTCCTTCTAGTCTTTCGAATGAAATTAATTACTTAAAATCTCTTGCTCTTTCTCGAGGCTATAATCCCTCTATTCTATTATTAATAAAGCTTTATATGAATTCAAGGATCCTAAACGTTCTGATACCAAATTGAACGATCACAGTTTTATTCCAGTTGTTTTACCTTTTTATTTATCACTGTCTTTTAAAATTTCTAAAATTCCCTCACCGTTTGGTTTTTAAAGTCATTTAGAAACCCGCCAACAAAATTAAATTATCTCCTTAAAGATTCCATTCCTACTGAAAACCGTTCTGGCATTTATTTAGTCCTATGTTCGTCGTGCAATTTTGTTTATGTTGATCAAACTAGAAGGCGTTTGAAATATAGAATAAAAGAGCACCGTCGAAATGTTCGTAATGAAGAGATCTCTAAATCTTCTATTGCTTCCCACTGCTGGACTCATGGTCATCGTTTTGATTTTTCTAAAACTAACATAATTGTATCTCCTGTTTTCTCTTCCCATTTGAATATCCATGAAGTTTTTTACATGTTTAAAAATTCGAAAAATCTTGTTAGTGATATTTGTTCCATTCCCCAACAAACACGGAGGTAATGGCCCACTTGTGGCTATGTTACCTTTGGCCATAAGCAACTTGTAGCGGCCCGCTATCGATGGCCGTAACGGCAACGTAACAAAAGTGTCACGCCGGCCTCAATACGGCCAAATTAAGCTTGGCCGTAAGTACAGTAAGCTGCCCGCCATCATGCCACTAATGGCTAACATAAATGAAAATTGGCCAAAACATGCCCATTATCATGCCATTAATGCTTAACATAAATGAAAGCTAGCCAGAACTTGCCCACCATCATGTCATTAATGGTCACGATAACTGAAAATTAGCCGAAAGATGCCCACCAACAGGCCACTAATGGTTGGCAAATATAAAAATTGGCCAACAGTTGCCCACCATCATGCAATTAATAATTAATATTAAAGAAAATTAACAGAAAGATGGCCACCAACAAGCCACTAGTGGTTGACAAATATGAAAATTGGCCGTAAGTTACCCGTTATCTAGCAACTAATGGTTGACAAATACGAAAACTGGCCGCAATTTACCCGTTATCAAGCCACTAATGGCTGACAAATATGAAAATTGGCCGCAAGTTACCCGTTATCAAGCCACTAATGGCTGACAAATATGAAAACTGGCCGCAAGTTACCCGTTATCAAGCCAGTAATAGCTGACAAATATGAAAACTAGCCGCAAGTTACCCGTTATCAAGCCACTAATGGCTGACAAATATGAAAATTGGCCGCAAGTTACCCGTTATCAAGCCAGTAATGGCTGACAAATACAAAAATTGGCCACAAATTACCCGTTATCAAGCCACTAATGGCTGACAAACATGAAAATTGGCTGAAAGTTACCCGTTATCAAGCTACTAATGGTTGACAAACATGAAAATTGGCCGAAAGTTACCCCTCTATCATGCTGTTAACAGTTAACATTAATGAAAATTAGCTGTAAGTGGCCCGCCATCATATCATTAACAGCCATTATAAATAAAAATTAGCCGAAAGTTGCCCACCATCAAGCAACAAATGATTAATATTAATACAAATTGGCCAAAAGTTGCCCACAGTGTTACTAGCAATGGCCAAAGCTCAAATTATTCCACTGGAAAATTTGTTACCAGAATTATTCATTACTTAATTTTTTTGAAATTCCATTTTCACATTCAGAAAATTCACATCCATTAAATTAATACTCATTTTCTGAAAATTTGTAACATTTTTCATTTTGTGTTTAAAAATGTGAAAATTTAACTGTTTCTTTTAGCTTTGAAATAAAATATTAAAAAATGAACTTACAAAACAGAGTACTAATTGTATGGATGTGAATTTTCTGAATGTGAAAACAGAATTCAATGAAATGCATTATGTGAAGTGGTTCATTGTGGTTACAAATTTTCCTATAAAATAACTTAGTTTTTCTCTGCCAGTGAACATAAGTATTGTATAATCTTAAAGTTATGTATGGATTTGTTACCGTCATAAAATTGTTTTCAGAATAGCCAAGTCTGCATTTCTGGCCAATTTTCAATTAGAACTATCAGTAGTGTATCTGTAAAAAATATGCTCAGAAAATGTGAGAAGCACTTCTGTAACATATAGAAAATTTCAATGTTTCACTCAACTACTGAGTATACTTTATTTTCAGAAAGCAAAAATTTAATATATATACATGGCGGTGACATACCAAATTTTTTCTCCTGATTCTTGGGAAAGATTAGGGAAAAAAGGCAGATCTGTCGCTATCCTGATATATATACATATATAATTTATTGTTTATAATATTATACAAAACTAATTTTTGTATTATTCTTTATATATAATAATGTATTAAAGGAAGTTTCTGATTGATATATATATTTATTTATTTATTTAATATAAAGTATAATTTTACCAGCAATGGTGATATACAGGGTATTTCAAGAATTCCGCCGAACTTTATCAGGCATACTGAAACAAATAATTTTTACATAGAAAAATACTCGGAACACCATATATGCTCACTAGAAGAAGGCATTTATTTGGCTGAAAGTGAATTGAGTAACACAAGCCATGGCACTGTTGAGTGCCAGGGGCTGATCCACTGCCTGGTAACCACGATCTCCCGATTTGTCCCCCTATCAATATCTTCCTATGGAAATCATAAAAGACCTTGTGAACGACTCTGCTTAAGACTTTGTAGCACAAGTTGTTTAAATAGTACATACAGTCGGCTGCAAAATTATTCGAGCACTAGCAATAATCCTTGCCAAAAAAAAGTACACTTAATACAGCTTTGTTAAATAAATCCTAGTCGAGTCATGTTCTTAATCAGTCTAAGAACATGATTCGACAAGGATTTACTCAGCAAAACAGTCTTAAGTGTACTTTTTAAACATAGGAATTATTGGCTAGTGCTCGAATAATTTTGCAGCCGACTGTATCTGTGATAGACCTGGACTGTTCGAAAGCGTTTGCCAATTCATGATATGCCATTGTGAAGCTTGTGTTGCTACCGATGGAAAGTATTTTGAGTACTTTTTGTAACATGCACACAGTGTTTCAATAAACTTGTTTTTTTCTGTTAAATCCATATCTGCATTGATTTATATTGTATTGTTGTCTAATTAGTGCAGATACATAACATTTCTGCCAATATGTAAAAATGATTTTTTTGACATGTCTGACCTACCCTTAAAGTTTCTTGGAACTCTTGAAACAACCTGCATACAAAAATTCCTCTTATTTGTTATTGATAAGCAGTAAACACAGTAACAATTTTTCTTCTCATGTCATCATGTGATAAAAGATAAAACTAAATCCTGAATCTTGTTTTGTTGCTAAATTTTATTTACCATTAAGAAGAGTTTTTAAGGGAATAGTTGGCATAAATCCTTTTCATAAATTACTGTTAAAAAAAAAAAAAAAACATTTTCTTTTAAATAACACAATATTAAAATATATCAAAAATTTTCAGACTATTTTATTTTATTGAATATTTCAAAAATGCAATTTTTAATTGTCTTGTTTCTACATTATTATAGTTTATATTATATTCTAAACATACATGGATATTATTTTGTGGATCCATTGATAAGTAAATAAATATTTTTGTTTGAATGCTGAAATTTAATGGAAAATTCTGGCATTCAAACATTTTTTTTTTTTTTTTTTATTTAACTTATCAATGAATTTACAAAATACAAAAATCTGTTTAGAATATATTGTTAAACTGAAATAATCTAAGATCTACAAAAAAAAAAAAAAAAAACTAGTAAGCAAGTAACACTTTAAAAATTTTGAATAAGTTTTTTTTTCTTTACTTTTCAAATAAAAATAATATATTTAATATTGCTGCATTTCAATTCATATGCGTGCAAAATTAACATTTCAAACACAGTAATTTATAAAAACTGATTACAATATCTGTGATACCCACCCTTAAGGCTGTACATCAGTCAAATTCCCTCCCTCTCTCTTTCTTTTCATTTTAATCAATGGGATTTTTGTTGCTTCGTTTTTTAAAGTATCTCATTCAAAAATGAAATTTTTCTAATTCTGTTTCTTGAATATTACTCTTTGAACATGTCGTCTTTTACAGTAATTTTTCAAAAATAATAATAATAATAATAATAATAATAATAATAAATAAGTAAAAATAAATAAATAAATTAAATAAATAAATATTTCACTTAGAGATCCAAATTTAGACTCCTAAATTTACTTATTGAAATAAAATATTCAAATTGATTTTTTCGAAAAATTACGCACTAAGCTAAATGGTGACCTGTTCAAAGAATAATAATAATAATAATAATAATAAATAAAAAAATAATAAAACAGAATTCGAAAAACTTTACTTTTGAATGAGATATCCTTATGAAACGAAGCAACAAATATCCCATTGGATAACATGTGAAGGGAGAAAGGGCTGTTTTAATAAATTAACAATGAAAAAAATATTTTCAAATGCAGTCTATAGCACTGGCATAAATCTCATAGTAAAATCCAGTGTTGATTGTAGCTCACAGTAGAGAAGCTAGGTATCAAATCTTTATTATAAAAAAAAAAAAAAAAAAAAAAAAAAAAAAAAAAAGCTTTACTGGACATGTTTTACTAAAATGTAAAAATTTAAACACTCCATTAAGAAATGAAAATTTTACCACAATTTAATCATATCACATCATATATATGCAAATACTTTTCTCATTTTTAATAAGCAAGAGTAAGCTGAAATTAAGCTCGTAAATACTAAATCTAACTGAAATAAATGTAAGACTACAACATTGTTTATAAATAATGCAAAAATCCAAGAAGCTATAGCCAGATTCTCATGAAAAATGTTTGTAGAATTTAAAAAAAAAAAAAAAAAATCAACAAAGATTATATTTTATTAGTTTTTTAATATTTAAATCACTTTTTTCTCTTTTAAATATTTTATTCTGATAGAACTATGCCTGAAAAATCATTTATTTTTTAACTTACTATTAATAATAACAAATTAAAGAGAAAGTTCTAAAGTCGAACAATTTAATACTTAAAAAGGGTATTTTCAATCAAAGTTGCTACACGATTCTCAAAAAAAAAAAAAAAAAAAAAAAAATTTCATCTGGTTTTTATTATTATTATTATTTTATTTTTTTTTTTTTACATTAAGCATTAACAGACAATTTAAAATTTTAAACTAAAAGACTTAATACATTAATAACTTGAGACTTTAAATGATCCCCCCCCCCCCAAAAAAAAAAAAAAAAAAAAAAAAAAAAAATTGCCTGAGTTTTTCCTGTTTTTACAATAAACTATGAAACTCCCTGAACTTTACAAGTTTTCATTAAAATTACAGGTACTGTAGCAACCCTGTCATTTTCTAAGTAAAAAAAAAAAAATAAAAATAAAAAACTAATTTAAGCTTTTTGTGTGTATGCGTGTGTGTGTAAACTTTGCTTTGTAACAAACAAAAACAAGTAACTTCGAAAAATTTAATTTATTTTTTGTATGGTTTTTTCCCGCTTAGTTAACATGGCTGTTAACAAATGAGTGATTGACTTTTTCCAGATCTGATCCTCCTCACAGCAGTTAGAAAAAGAAAGAATAAAATAAATACTTATTTACATTAAAAAATCTTGACATGTGAAGCATGCAATCTGTAATTAAAATACAATGCTTTTATGAGCTTTAAATGATAGCTCAGTTTGTTCCCCTAATCCATTTCTTTTTTTACTCATATGTTCTTTGCATAATCATTAAAAAAAAAAAAAAAAAAAGGTTTGTCAATATAAAGAAAACTATGGGATTCAAGAAAATTATATATATACATAAACATACTGTAAAATACTGCTCAAGCTCCCCCTCAATCTTTCTTTGAAAGTCAGGATATATTTCAGAGAGAGGACGGGTAAACAAAAAAATTGGCAAAAATATAGACATTGACAAGTATTTTCGTGCTGAAATTAAACATGGTTAAACTACATTCAACTATCTGGAAAATATAGATAAACTTTACTCACTTCCAATAAATTCTTTTTTAATAATTGCCGCTATTTTAGGAAGCTTATTACAGAGCCACCCCTATGACAGAAAATGTGAGACATGAGACACATAGTGCTGCTTTTTTTCAAATGCTTTTTTTAAATTTCTTTCATTGCCAGCACCCATGTATCTAAATAAATTTTTTATGGAATCTACCCTGTTAAAAATTTCAACAGAAAACTGTGTGTAATCTATTATCTTAAGTCTTACATAAAGTTACGGAAAAAAAATAAACGGAGGTATTAAAAAACTTATTTTATACATTCATTTTAAAAACTAATATTAATTTAATTAATTATTGTTGAGAATATATTTCGTACTTAGAATGCTTTTTCTGAAGTAGAAACAGTCATTTTTTAAATTAAAAAATTAAATAATAAAATTAGGTAAAAATACAGAATAAAGAACAAGAATCTCGATTATTCACTTTTAACTAAGAATTACTGTAAATTAGAGATTCTGGATAAATATTTACAAAATTTTTTAACATTGTAGCTAGAAGTCAAACCTAGGTCCTTTGGTCCAATACACAATTATTCCACTAAGTGATGTTCTCCTTCAATATTTGACTTGCCTTAGCCCTCCTATAAAATAGATTTCATCTTTTCTTTATGCGAATAGATGCAGAATTACAAGTTTTTTTTTTTTTTTTTTTTTTTTTTTTTTTTTAAATAGATACAATCACAGTATGATGACAAAGAAAAGTTCAGGGCTGTTCACTTCCTCTTCGGATTTCCCCGTCTCTAGTCACCAAATCCCATGTTAAGTCTATCTATGGCAAAATTAGTTTATTGAATTACTCTTTATCTAATTGAAATTTTTTAATTTGTTTTCACATTCACAAGAAATTTACAACCGTTAAATTAGTACTTGTTTCCAAAAATTAATTTTTTTTTTTTAATTTTAATATTTTGTTTTACGGCTAAAGAAATGAGAAGTAATGCATCTAGTGAAAATTCGCATTTTTAAACTCAAAATTATAATATAAAAATTAAGTTTTTGGAAAACGGGCACTAATTTCATGGTTGTGTATTTTTAGAATGTGAAAAGGAAATTTAGAAATAATAATTATGTAATGCGCAATTCAATAAACAATTTTATCCATAGTATTCTATAGGTACATAGGCTTTGTGTGATCTTGATGGATGATCTGTGATGTACTCCCTTGGGTTATAACTTTGTTTATATACTTTACACACATGTTTAAACAAAAGCCAAACAAATTTTTACAAGGCATTAATATTGAGGCACTTAAATATTTTTTTGTTTTATGTGTTCCAGATTTTTTATGGCAAAATGCAAAATGCTTGCTAATTTATAAGTATTAATTCATATCCCACTTAAAAGATTTCTGTAATATATATTTAATCTGTGTGCATAAACAAACAATTACATTTTACTGGGAAGGAGGGGGGGGGGATCATCATCTAACTTTCTAATTTCATCCCGTAATGTACCTGAAAACGTTTTTTGCACTCTAAAAACCAATCATAAGCAATATTTTATATTTTGTAAGAAACGTGTTTTTGTGAATCTAAATAATGTATTTACTTTCATTGTATTGAGCAGTATGAAAATATAGTAAAATATGCTTGAAACCACATTGTACAGTAGATAATTCGCAGAATTGGGTGGCAATGGCATCGCAGATAACCCGATAGAGTAATATGGAGTGCAAACATGAAAAAAAAATATTTCAGCAAACCCCTATATTATATTGTACACAAAATATGTAAATTTTGACGGTAAACAAACACACGGTAGTACAGTATAACTCCTATTTGTAAAGTGGAAATATTCATTTCCTCCTAAAACTGTCAAAGAATTTCTAACAGAGAAAATACAATTCTTTGTGTTTCCTCTGTTGTTGGCTTTAATTAAAATTTGTTTTATTGAAGGTTATTAATTAAATTTTCTTTAGCGGCTCTCGCACTAGTGGATAATCCTCACCGTGGCTCTCTACTGTATTTAAATTCTTTACAGAGTCCCTATATTAATGTTTCATTTTCGATGTACAAATATTTAAAATAAAAAAGTAAGTTGATAAAAATTAGTGATCAAACTAATATATATATCTTATATATATATATATATAAAGTGTGGATGAGTGCTTAAATAGTTTTTTCTGCCGATTCTTGCAGGGCTACTTGAAATCAGGCGGCCACGTGAAAACTCACTATCTAGATAAATTTTGAAAAACACTGAATCAATTTGAACCAAAGTTAGACAGTGAACTTACAGTCAGCAACAAAATTATTCGAGTTCTAGCAATAATTTCTATATAAAAAAGTACACTTAATACTGCTTTGTTAAATAAATCCTTATTGAGTCATGTTCTTATATAAGGACATGACTCGACAAGAATAGCTGAAATTTTGTTATCACAGAAACTTCTGAAATATTGAATTTATTCGAATCAAAGTCGAACAGTAACTTATCTTACAAACATCTTGAATTAATTAAGTGAGCAACTTGCTCCTGGCATTTTGTTTCCAAGTGGCAACCGCTTGAAAATTTGTTAATATAACAGTCAAACCTCATTAATAAACAGCACTCCAAAACTGATGTTTTGAAAAAATAGGTACAAAATTTTGAATAGACACCATAAAATGCAAGAAACTTGTGAATTTCTTACAATTTATGGCGTTTATTCAAAGACTTATTACAGTCAGTTACTTTTAAAATGAACTGTTTCCACAATCCCTGTCAAAAGGAAGATTAGTTTTTGAGTTACTGATACCATGAACAAATTTTTTATCCCCTTGAGATTCACATTAACAAAGTTCGACTGTACTGAATTAAATAAAAATAAACTTGCAGGGTAGACTCATCTTACAAATGCATTTGACATGTTCATTTGTAAACTTCATCTTCCCTCTTATTTTTAGTGCTGACTACTTGAAAATTTCGAACTCGTATATAAAAGGTATTTATGAACCAATTTGCTTAAAACTCAGCCTTCATCAATATTTAAACTCCGAGTTTGTTAATAAAATAAATCGTAGCTGCCATTTTGTTTCAAAATGACAGCTACTTCATATGGAAAAAGAAATCAATTTACCCTTCGAAATAATCCAGAAGGACTTTTTTTTTGTATTTAATCTCGCCAGGTTTTAAACGTGGGCATCTATTCTCCGATCTGACCACCATAGCGACCTTCCTTAAACAATGACAGTCGTCAAATCAAAAGTCGGAATGTGACGTCACGTGATCAAAATAACGACGGTCACATTCGGAATTGATGTATAGTCTGGTCGGAGAATAGATGCCCTGGGTCCTTTGGCTCATTTCACTTGTGTTCCAAATGATTTTCTCATTTAATAACATTTGTCTTTGTCTTGGCATTTATATATTTCTTTCTTTCTTTCTTTTTTTTTTAAATACAGATCCATATTACATTTTTTTTTTTTTTTTTTTAATTTCACCACATTACTTGCAGATGGTTAAAAAATTGTAACTTGTCGTTTTAAAACTTTTTTTTCCTCCCCCAGTGAAGAAATTTCTTTTCCCTTGCTTTGTTTTTTTCCTTCCTGCAAAAATTTAAATAAAAATATATATGTAACAATTTTTCATTTCTTTCCCTATCAACGCATATATCTTTATTTAATTTTTTTTTATTGTTTGATTCTAGATGCGAATTACTAATTGATTCTAATCAGTTTCAGCAATTAAGTTACCAGTGGTAAACATGTAAAATATTAACTCCTCAGAATGATGGAATCTTCTGATCTGTTCTGTAAATACAGACACAGTATTCATTACTTTTTTTAGGTATTATTTAATTTTTCCTGGATGAGAATGTATAGTTTTACTACAATTTAGCTCCATGTTTTAGTTAACTGTTAAACTACATGAAAATGACATAATTTTCTCAACTGACAACTTTTAAAAGAGTTAAATCACTTACAAGAATTTTTAACAACATTTAAATACATTTGTTAGAAATGGAGGGGGGAGGGGGGGATGCTTAAATAACCTAATGATTTCCCCAGGGCCTGATTAAGTTTCGAAGCTAGGGGAAGCTCAGTATCTTTTCGGGGCCCCCTTTCATTTCTGGAAATCTTGTTTTTCTGTTACATATTGAAATATAAAAATGCTATAGACCAAAGATTACTGTGTGTTTACAGTTTCTTTTTTTTTTCCCCATTCATATATCTGGGTGGTTTCTATACAGAACTTTAAAATCGTATAACTTATTAATTAAGAACATTTAGATTTTTGAGGTTAAATAATAGAATTTTCCCAAACTAGTGAATATTTTAGCTTGTTTTAGGTGAATTTTTTCAGAAAAAATTCAATCTTGGTGTGAAAATCTCAAACAGAAAATTCAAAACTCTGTTTTTGGTCCTTTTGGAGCCAGCCCCTCGTAAATTTTTGAGGGGAAGCTTGTGCTTCCCTTTGGGTAATCGGGCCCTGGATTTCCCAGTGTTTATTCGTCGACAGAACAAGGCTTGAATAAAACAATTTCTATTTTTAGAAAATTCTTTTCTTTGCTATTATGTTGAATTTTTATACGTGAGGAGAAAATAATAAATATGTAGAATTCACCTACAACTACAACATGATAAATTAATAATATAAACAAATCAATGAGATATTTTTGTATTAACTGCATGCCAGCAATTAATCACCATTAAATAGAGGTCAAGACTTAAAATTTTTAGAAGTGGCCAGTGGCCACTGGACATGATGAACTCAGTGGCCACTCATGAGTCGTCGTCGTTATACATCGGATTCATACACATACAAATAATATATATATATATGATCATGTATGTGTGCGTAAAAGCATAAAAACACAAATGATGTGGTCGTAAAATTAAATTAAGAAATAGTGCTCTTTATTGTATTATTTTAATAATAAAAAAATATACATGTGTGTATTTCTACCCATTTAAAAAAAAAATAAATAAGTATTATTTGAAAATAAATTTTTTAAAACTCACGTACTTCTATATATAGTTTAAATTTTTCAATATCTGAAATGAAAGGAGGTAAGAGGAAGAAAAAATAGAATAGATTGAGAAATCGATTCATTGAAAAGTGATTCAGTTTTTGAGGAAAGGTATGACCTCATTTGAACTTCCACTGAATGCTTATGACTTTATTCTTGTTAATGTTTTAAGAGTGAGTTCTATAAGTATGTAGTTATAATAGCATGTAATTCAGCTTTTTTTAAAATGCTATTAATAACTATAGTACTTAGAAAGAAGACTTTAAAATTCAAAGTTTTAGCAATGAGGGAAAATATATAGACTTTCGTAGATAAATATTAATTTTGCTATGGAAAACAGCTGGCTATAATGATGATATGATCTAATAATGTTATTTCTCATACACAATTTGTGTTTTACAAGAATATTTATTTTATGTCCCGTTGCAAAAGAAATACAAAAATATGATTCATTTAATAAATTTCACCTAGTCTGGCACTTCTATCTGCAAATGGAAAATAATTATGATTAGAATTAGAGGAAAACGAAATTATTTTGAGTCTGAGGAGGGGATGGGGAGGCAAAGAATATGTACTAGCCTATTATCAGAAGTTTAATTTTATTAACTGACATTTGATTGCTAAAAATAGAAATTTGCTGAAAATTTTCTGTAAACATGATTAGTTGGTGGATAGCTTGGACGTATTAGCATTACTTTCAATAAATTGACTACCTAAAAAGTTGTATATATAGTTATAGCTTTTATCTACATTAAACACTTTCAAGATTATTTCATTAACACAAAAAAATTATTTAATATAACTGCACATATCAACATAAAAACTTATAAAAATTTCATACCATCAGAAAAACTAATTTTTCAAACATATATAGAATAAAATTTTTATGTATGTACATTAATCATACATTAATAAGTATTTAATTATCAGCTTTAAACATATATGAAATCAACTTAGCATTAATTTTCTTAAATTGATTTAGAAAAAAATTTCTTTCCTAAAAAATCTATTTTTCACCCCTCCACCCCCCTGTTTACACATTTGGTATGGATATGATATATAACTATATAATTTAATAGAGAAAAAATAAATAAATTCATCAAGTTAAGTCTAAAAATAATTACATATGTGAGAAATAGTGAGCACTTCTATCGCTTTTTTGTTTCTAGAATTGATCAGTTATCACTATCTAGAAATTAGGAAAGGGGAGGGGGGTAAAAAAGTAATTATAGTAAGTAATAGGAAATATTACATTCTCAATTCAACTTCTAAATTCTATTAAAGCAAGTTTAAAATGAATATTGCCATTTACATTATGGATGAAGAAGGTCTGAGAAACAACTGCAGAACATTCGATCAGCGACCGCTAGTTGGAAATAAGAAATGGGGAAGAGAGGCATTACACGAACAAGAAATATTTAACAATTCTATATCTTTCTAGGCTCTAGAATCTCATAAAGCAAGTTTTAAATGAATATTGACATTTATGTTGTGGATGGAGAAAGATTGGAAATCGGAAGGCACGATCGTCATCGAAATATCATTAACGATCGCCGATCGTTAATGGGGTTTCTTTTTTTTAAACGAACGATATCCGCGATTTTTTTTAAACGGAAGAAATATTTTCGCGCATTCGGGGAAAAATTGGCGATCATAGCAAATTTTTTGGATCGACACTTTTTCAAATTAAGTCGCCACGTGGCGAGTGGCGACCGTGAGTCTTGACCTCTACCATTATGATAAACTAATATTTATTTTGAACTTATATAAAACAATAAACTTACTATATAAACATTTGTATGCACTGTATTATTTCATTTCATATAATGGCATGCTATTAATACTAAAGGATAAACTGTTAGTATGTGATTAATATGAGAGTACCAGAAATGGCTATTATACTACTAAAATTAAGGGATGTGTCATTTTTAAATCCTTGAAGCTATTTGCACTCTAAAACATGTAAATGTTAGTTATGAAGCAAAAGAAAAAGAATTTTTTTAAATTGGATTCATTTTTAAACAAATATAACTCGTTCATTATAACACCCCACCCTAAAAAAAATAATAATAAATTTTTACACAAAATTAAAAAAATTTAAAAATGAAAAATGTCTCTTTCCAATCAATTTGTCGATAATTACATCAAGTTATGCTTGCCCTTTGTACAAAACAAAACCCAAACTTATTTAAATTCTTAAAAAAAAAACTCTGTAGTGTATTATAAACAATAAGTTATATTTTAAAATTACAATGAAAAAAAAAAAAAAAAATATCTGAAACATAATATAAGTGGATAGTAATAAGTTAATATGAATTTTAAAATGATTATAATCTATATTTATTACATGTATAACTTATTAATGTTTTATATATTATTACTGATTGCATAAATATTTGTACCTGTTTATGGTTTGAACCAATAAATTCAAAACAAATCTGTACTACTAAATGTTAAATAATTTTTACATGTCCAGAAAGCATTTATTTCTCGCCTTGTGGTAATTATGAGAATTTAAGAAAAGCAATTCAAGCTTGTTTAACATTCAGAATTAGTGCTTTTTTCTTAAAAACTCACAATCTCAGCAAAATCTCAACTCATAAAAGAAAAAAATCTATAAAATAACTGAATGCAAAATATTAGGCTATACATTTTTATTTATTTATTTTTGTTAAATACATAACACTAAAAAAATTTAGAATATACAATGTTATATTACAAATAAATTGATTTATCATCAAAATAGCCTATCAATGATTTATAAATAATGAATTTTTAGAAGCCTAAAATTTTGTTTTTATATTAATCAAAATGTTATAGTAATGTTTCTCCAAAAACATAAATTTGTTTACTTTTTAAAAGATACTTATAAATAATATCTTATTAAAAACAGCTATATTTTTAAAGTATCACAAAACTAAATTTAACATATATCATATTAAGCATAGTTATAAATAAATTTCGTAGTAACATGTGAACGTATCACAGGTATATTTTGAATAACGATAACAATTCATTATGAAAAGTTAAAAGCCTAAAGGTTTGTTGTTTATATTAATTAAAATGTTATAACTATATGTTTTTCAAAGAACATAGTTTACGCAGAACACATATTAACTTTTCAAACACAATTTTCAACACAAATACGGTTGAAGGCGATGTAAATAATTCGTGGGTACAAACACAAACCATGGTACTGTGAAACCGCGAAAAGATGGCATACGACCTTGGAATAGTTCATTTTGAAGAAGGGGCGGCCGAATGAAATACAAATGATGCTTGGCGGCAGTTCTTTTCACCAAACAATTCTTCGACTTACCAGCTTCTTTGGCACCTATACGAGCAATCAAAGTGTCTATTGTTGCTAATTAAATAGAATATTGCTAAATATTTGTCAAATTAAATATTGTTTTAATTATTTCTTATAATTATTTTATCAGATATGCAGAAAATCGATAAATCAAAATATCTTTAAACATTGCTTATAATTTGTGTTCAATGTTTATTTCTAGTATTTAAATTAACTGAATCCCTAAAATTTACTCGTTTACCTTTTAACTTCTCAAAGTATACGTAAAACAGTTCCATTTTTTTTTTTTTTTTTTTTTTTTTAAATAGACATTCACTATCATGATTAGTTTATTTATTTAAATCTAAAAATATATCATAATTGAATGTTTTGTAAATATTAACTATCATGATTAATTAAATTTCTTTCTTTCTACTTTTATTACAACCATTATATGATTATGTCATGTTATTTAATGACAATTACAATAAATTAATGTTTATTTTATCGAAACTGTAATGGTATTAATCATGGTTTCTTTTATTTCATACATTGTAGAAATAAACTTTTTAAAAGTTTAATTAAGTTACTTCTTTCATCCCTTTCTGCTGATAATGATTGTACTTAAAAATTACTTCCCGGAAGCCATTAAGATTGCTTTATTTTAAAAAATCAAAATTTCTTTTTGAATGTTATTTGATTGCCGAAACTTTAAAATTTGTAAACAATAGTACCTCCGAACACTTCTTTTAAATAATAATTAAAAATACATCCAAACATTAAGTTTATCAACAACTTCAAATTATAATTTCACACTAAGAAACGGGCTAACAACGCCAAATCTGGAAGCCACAGAGTAATATATACAGAGGATTCTCTTTCGAGATGACTACCAGCGCCACATTCCTGCGGATGGCCGACGAATAAACTAATCAAGCCTTTGGCAATGTACTTGTCAGTGGTTGGATGGTCGGAAGCACTGTTGGCGTCGGAAAAGAAATCTATGCAACCCTACAGTGTTTTGATTTTGAAGCGGGATGTTTTTGTTTAGATTGGAATTCTAAGAACAATACGATTAAAAGATAAGTATTATTTCTGTTTATTTTGAACTTGTTTTTATTTCAATTTATGCTGTTTATATATATTTTTTTTCAGTGCTAATTTACTTTTCTTCTTTTTAGAACAATATTTTGGCTCTCGCTATTTCAGCTTCGAATTCGAAGAACAGTACGATGTAAAGCTAAGTATATTCGATTATTTTATACTTGTTTTTATTTAACGTTACACTATTCTTATGTAAATTTTTACTGCTAATTTACTTTGCTTTTTTTTAGGATCAGTTTTTGATGACAATGTTTTTGATGAAAAACGAATGTCTTCTGTCTTCTATCTACTTCGTCGTCTCCACCATTGCTGTGTTTTCGTAAAGACCTGAAAAGGTGAGTGCTTTTTATAAGCTTAAAAAAGGTTTTATTGTATTTACGTTACCCATGGAAAATTTTTATTGGGATTTTATTAAATATTAGTATTGCTCTTTTCCAATATCTTCTCTTCCACAAACTGTGTTCTATCAATTTTGCGGTAGTATTTTTTCCTTTCTGTTTTCCTTTAAACGTTTTATTGCTATCTTCTTTCTGTTATTATTTTATCCTAAGGATGTCTCTTGATCTATATGATATCCGGAGGATATCTTGTGGATGAGATGTGCTGTTAGTGTTGCATTAATTTTATGAGTAATTCATGCAAATTAAGCGAAAAATTTTTAAACATTTTTAAAATACATTAAACTGTTCATTAATTTAAGTCATTGAAGTTTTTTTTTTTGGTTCAAATGTGAATATCTCAGTTTTCCAGTATCTCATATATAGAAAAAAAGAGGGAGACAGATACAATGTGATAAAAAGGAATATTTAAATTGGAATATGGAATATGAATTCTAAAGTTAATTGTTTGGGCCATTACCAATGATTTTATTTTGTCATCTTTCTTGTGAAATGTTCGGGACATTGGAAAAAACCACTGGAAACTGGACAAAATATAATCCGTTAAATTGTATATATTCAGTGCATAAAATTATTCTGTTAAAGTAACAATTGTGCTTTTAACTTTGAATTAGCAATAGAAATCTTTTATTAAAAAGTAATAATTTGATTAATAAAAAGTGCGATTTCATTTTAATCACGGTCAGTAAAGAAAATGTTAATTACATTAGTTATGTATAGTTTGCAAATGTAACAAAGTAAACCTGTTGTTGACTATCATTGCAGTGTTATATATTGGATATTGAGAGTAATATATATATATATATATATATATATAAAGTTCTTTCATGCTATACCCAAAATCTTTAAAAAGCAAAACAAAATTCTGAGTTAGGTTCAGTGAAAATGTTGTCAGTTAAAAATGAAGAATAAAACTTAACCCCTAAACACCCTACTACTCCCTTTAAAGAGACTATTACTAGTTTTCCATGATCAGCATGATAGACAAATACACAGACAATTGTAATCTTAAAAATAATTTATTATGTTTACTTGTCATTTTGTACTTAACATAGAAATATTTTATTTTATTTAATATTTCTAATCTAGGTAAAATAACAATAAATATAAATTAAATGTTTTTAACAAATTATGTCAATAAGTCTTTTCAGGGCATAGCTTTTATTTAATATTTCACTTACAATATCAACTTGTTATTTATTTTATTTTTTATCCAAGAGTTTTAAAAATTAAATTTATGTTTAATGGTTTGATAATTTTGTAAACATATTATTAATTAATTGGTAATTGGAATTGTAGATGAAAAAAGTACAAAATTAAATTTTACTTCCTTTTTTTTTTTTTTTTTTTTTTTTCTAAATCACAAAAGTAATGCATATAGTAATGTGTGTATATGTGGATATACTGTATAATATATTTATAACCAATTTGGTAAACATGCAAAACTTTAACAGAAATAATAAAAATCTCAAGTGACTCCACTCGACTTTCTGAGCATAAGTAATTTACTGCTTTTAAATAAAGTAAGAGAAGTCGTTAAGAGAAAATTATTAAAGGTATTTAATTAGTTTTCCCAAACAGCATGTTGCTTAATGGAATGTTATGTATCTAAATTCTTTTGTGCGTCTCTGGAAATGAAATATTGGTACTAGATTCACCAAAATCGATACACTTCATGTGACATAGACGTATAACATGTATATAAATTTAAAGCTCAATTGAATGAGGCATAAAAATGCCTCAGACAGTGGTTAAAATAATTTGAGACCATAGGCCGTAATGTTAAAGAAATTTTTGTTGCGACTGTAAAATATATAAAGTGCAAGATTCACCAAAATAAATTTTACAGTTTGTTCGACGGTGACCTATAAAATTTATATAAATTTTCAGTTAAATCGAATAAGGTATTCAGACGCTATCGCACTTTGAGTAATTTGAGCTCACAAACCATAATGATAAATAATTTTTCTTTGTGTCCTTGTAAAAAAAATATGAGCTAGATTCTCCAAGAAGTATATACTCGTGCTACGGTAACCTATAACATACTTACCAACTTTTAGCTCATTCAAGCAAAGTGTTTAGATGATATCGTGTTCACTCATGTGCATACATATACGTACATCATCATAAAAATTGCAAAAATGAACTCATGGGAGTTCAAAACATATAGATTTATCAACATCTCAAATTTTTATCATGATTTCAAAATTATAATACTTTCCTTACATATGTATGTTCGGAAAGTTAAAAACTGCAGGAAAGAAATGTAAACCATTTAATTTTATTATGCTTCATAACCAGTTTTTTTAAAAGATACTTATGACTATGAGAAAGGAAATGACAATGCAACTGAAAGCACTGGGGGAAGGGGGGGCGGGGGATTAAAATTGAAATTATTAAATATCACTTTTCCATCCACTCTGTTAAAAATGCAAATATATTTATTTATTTTTTAAATATTGTTAATTGTGATGTGATTTTATTTCTATTTTGAAATACATAAATTGATTATGTACATACATTAATAAAGATTTATATATATATATATATATATATACTATATGGAAAGAATAAAGACAATTTTTAATTTACAATTCGCAAATAATTAATTGTGGACAAAAGTGAATAAAATGGCATTTTATCCGGGACAATTTTTAACCAGGTTTTTTTTTTTTTTTTCAAAGGTTTGAATGTTCCAAAGAAATTCAGAAGTAAATAAGATTATCTGAATTTATATTATGAAGAGTGAATTTTAATGAAACCTTTTCAAGCAATAGTGACTGGTTAATTTATAAGATAAAACTAATAATTATAAGATAAACTAAGCTTAAACTGTTTTGTATCGTTATACTGTATAAAAATACTGTATAAAAAACCATTGCACAGCTGCCGGTTAAAATAAAAAATAATAAGTACAAAATTAAATTAACAAATACAAAATTTTGAATAAACACCATAAAATGCAAAAACTCACAACAATTATTTTGGGTCAAAAGAAGACATGACCCTTCGTCAGGCGAATAAAATCGGCAAACAAAGCAGTAACCTTCCTTTTTATGGTGTTTATTCAAAATTTTGTACTTATTATTTTGCATGGTGTGTAGTTATCAAATACTGTTAATAAAAAATTTGTGGATTATAATTGAAGTAAATTAGCTCCAGCTGCTGCAGTATATTTTGCAGTTAAAATTCAGTATCTTGTAATTTGTACTAATGTTTCACAAAAATCTTTAAATTTGTCAATCTGTTAAAGAAAGTGACAGCTTAGTTAAAATTTAATTACACACTTGCAATACTTGGATAAAACCAGAACTAAGCGTGTATTTTTATTTATTTTTCTCTCTTTTTACGAAGACTAATTTAATGATCTCTTATTCGATTTATGCCAATTTAAACTTATATCAGACAACGACACAAGCACAGCTTATATTACAGTATTTTGTTTGAGACTCAAACACTGCCACTATTTCTTGGAAATAGTAAAATTGTAATTTTAGTAGATGAGCAATTTCTGTTATCTTTCCACATATATATACATTTTTTTCTTTTCTTTCTAGGAAGTTCACAGTGTAAAGTAGCTCATTTGAAGTTAATTTATGTATTTGAGACTGGTTGTAAATAATATGAATATTTTTGTTGTAATTAATACTGTAAGTATTTTATTGTAATTAATATTGTAAGTACTTTTATTGTAAATAATAATGTAAATATTCTTATTGTAAATAAAATCTTTTTCATTTGAACAATTTCATTTGATGCTTTCTACATTTAAAGGTGAAAACAGGTTCTCAGATTTCTACATAATCTTTATTTTTAATTTTAAAAAAAGAAAAAGGAGGGAGGGGGGGGGGGTTAAATATGAAATTTTTTGCAAAATGAATTACATGATTTTTACACATGTTAATATGTAGGGAGAATTCAACTATGAAAAAATAACTTATTTCGTCAAAAATTAGAAGAGAACAAAAATAGTTGGTGCGTTAAAAGTGTTAGCATCATTTTAATAATCATAAATAAAAATTATTTCATTACATGAACTACAAAAGGTTAAAAAGAAGAGTGACTGAGGTGAGTAATAGTTTAGATATTATAAAGAAATAATTTAACAAATAAACATAAATAATAGAAAAGAAAATGTGCATTTTGATGAATAAATTTTTGTTTATTTTTTTATCTTTAAAAAAAGTTGTTTAAAAGTAATAAATATGCTTTGAAATCAAATATTGTTAATTGCAAAATTTCCCAATAATTTTTTGTGATGAAATAACACCACAGCTCCTCATCAGGTGAAGAAAAAGAAATACAACATTAAAAAGATAATTTTCTTTAAAAAACTAAAAGACCAAAGAGAAAAGTAATTAGTATTTGTAATAGTTGAAAGTAATAAATTTGAAAATCCAATACCTTAAAATGGAAAAATTCACAATTGTTTTGAGTTGAAGCAATGTTACAATGCTTCATTTGGTATAAAAAGTAGGTACAAATATATAGCAACAAAAGAGAAAAAGGAAGAAGAAATATTTTATGCAAATTACACACGACTTAAGACAAGAGTAATTAAGGTGAGTATAGTTAAAAATATGTTAAAGAAACTAATGTAGCAACATAATTGGAAAAAATACATAAAGCCTGATGTGTGTGTTGTAATAATACATATATATTAAAAAAAAAAAAAAAACCAAATGGATTAGTTTTTTTTTTTTTTTTTTTTCATATTTCTCCACATAGAACCTGAAAAAGAGAATTATTTTATTTATTTATTTTTAAAGAAAATGTGGTCTTTTTTTTTTTTTTTTTTTTTTTCCCAGGAAGTTTTTAAAGGAGAAAAGGGGAAAGAGTTCTTTCAGATTATTTTTTTCTTTTTAAGAATTAAATGAGAGTACCTATAGGATGTTTTAAAATTAAACATTTATTTTTCTTCTGGCTATATGTTTACATATTTTTGGATAACTTTAATTTTTAAGAGATAGCTAAAATTTTTATTTCAATCCTAAGTGCTATTCAAAACTTTAAAAATTTTAGTACTTTCATATTAACTGTATGCCAGTGATTAATGATCATTACGAATTGAAATGAAATGACCAATGAATTTGTTTGGGCAAATTATTTAGAAGTGTCATTCAGTGTTTATAGAAATCTATATTTATTGTATTGAAACCTGCGTCATCGTATAATGATCTTTATTAACATCAATTCATGTCAGACAGTTAAGAATTATTACATGAAAAGTTAAATAAAAAAATTGATATTCATAAGATTAAGCAGCAAATCTGTATAAGTTAAATGTATCAAAGCTGATGAAGTGGTAGCCTAGTTGATGGGGCATTTCTGTCTCTGACTGGAAAACAATCATCAACAGAGTTCATAGCTCTAAACATTAATGTAGTATGTTCTATAGTAAATATATCTTAGAACAAATATATCATGGGGAACGCAGCAGATATCTATTATACTAGCTAGTTTTTGGTTGTAACATTATTGCCCTAAGCATCTGAATATAATGCTGAATCTTACATTTGTAATAATACTCAACACTCAAAATAAATCTCATTTTGCATGTAAACTGTTTATTTTATAAGTAATTAGCAAAACAAACTATTTTATTTAATAATCAAAATCAATTAAGTTTCAATACCTTAGTATTTTAATTTATTTTATCAAATTCTTACAAAAGTGAACTAGTTTGCAAAGGTGGAATCTGCTCAGTTCTCCATTATGTATTTATCATAAATTTTTAATACAAAGCATACTACATTCATGTTAAGATAATTTTGATTGTTTGAAAGCGGTGACAGAGTGAAATGCCCCACCTATTACGCTACCCGCAGTTTAATTCAATACATTTACATTATCCTAATTTTTTAATTGATTTTTTGGAGTTAGTTTCATATTTTAGTTTTCATGCAATGGATCTTATGCACCGTGCGTCACTGCAGGTATACAAAAATTTCTTCGACAATCGCTGAGCTTTTGTTTACTTCTCTATCAGCCAATACCAGCTGCTTAAATCGGTAAATGCCCGCAGCCGTTGCCAATCGTGCATGAGGTCCATTCCATATATTATTTCCAATACAATAAGTCTCATAATGTGTCCCAAAATCCTCAGAACTGATAATTTGAAACATGTCTGACATTTCTACAGTAAAAATATTCTTTTTAATCCACGATTAAGTGAAATTTTGCCCTATTCTCCGGTATTAAGAAAATTGTAAATTTCGAATAACTTATGAAGTTTTCATATTAGAATGTTACTAATCAATAAGGTTTTGCCAGTGTCATAAGTCGTATTTTAAAACTAGCCCGACGTCTCTAAAGTAATTTCATTTTTAGATGTCGTGTACACAGACTTTCAAACCAACCAACATCGGGTCATTTGTTTAGATGTATTGCTAGTTACTAGGCACATATGTAGACATATCTTGAAAGACATGTTGACATAATATTTTATCTTGAGTAAAATGTTTATGTTAAGTAAAATCACTAAATCATATACTTTTCTTTCTTCTTTTTTTTTTTTTTTTTTTGAGAAAACAATGTTTGAGTGTTTGCTCCTCATATAAGGAAAATTGAAAAAAAAAAAAAAAAAAAAAAAAGATTTAAAATTTTCTCTCTCACTACATATATGTGTTAATTAAGGGAGAGTCTGTGTTAAGAAAAAGTAACTTCACTCAATAACTAGTATGTTGTGGCCACCACATGACTTTCTTCTATATTTTCCTATACAAATTCACTCAGTAAAAATAATTTATTAAAATTATTATTTAAAAAAAATTATCTTCCATGATAATGCAGACGATTTCCATATTAGAGAATTAGTAGAACACTAAATATCTAAAACTAAAGTCCATTTTATTCTCAATATTAAAAGAAAAGAAAAAAATAACGATTTTTTTTTTTTTTTTTTTCGTTAAAAGTAAAAAAAAAATAAAAAAATCGATAACTTTGTTTTAAATTATCACAGATCTATAGTTCAACCATTTATTTTAAAGGTACCCCCCCCCGGGGGGGGGGGAAGAAACGATGCCCCCACATGCACAATTTTTTTCCCTAGTTTACTACTATTATCAATAATTCATATTAATTTTACAATCACAAGTTAAAAATAACTCTCATTATGTAAATTCATACGAAATTTTGTCCTATACCGCCATGTTAAAAATTTAGAAAAAATGCGATTACAGCGCCACCTGTTGAGCGAATGAACCTCAAATCTAATCAGCACCAGTTTATCTCAGGGTCCAACTAAATACTAAGTTTGGTTAAATTTCGTTCATTGGTTCGTGAGATACAGCGTCCGCAAAATTCGTGATACACACAAACACAGACATTTTCTAAAAAGTATCAAATCGTGTTCAGGATATCCCAAAACGTGTAAATCCATCGAAAACCGGAGTTCGAAAATTTTCCCGAATCCAATATTTTTTCCATATATACATATAGAAGAAAGTAATAAGTTTAGATATTTATTGTATATCCTTAAAAATTTCTTATACTCAAAAGGAATAAATTCAAATGGAAAAAAAAAAATCTATCTATCTATATATATATATAAATTTGTATAAAACAAATGTCACTGACTGGCATAAATGAAAAAAATATGTATTTACATGGAAGTTCATAAAATTTTTTGGTGAAGTTAAAAAAAATTTATGAACTAAAAATCATTCATAATTTTATTTTCTTAAAACGACAAACGCATTAATAAAAGAATAAAATTCATAGAAAAAATAAAATTAATTGGGCATAAATAAACAATTGCAATGTATAATTAAAATAAGAATAGAATTTAAATTTTTACAATATATTTGCCATATTAAAAAGTAAGCAAGGCTCAAAAAGAAAATATATATGAAATATACATAATTAAATTCCAGAATTTCCTGGGGGAAATAGAGGGCAAGTTGTTAAAAATCCGAAAATTTAAAGAATAATAATTGAACAAGTTTCCCTGATATGAGTCAATAGCACATGAGCTCGGGCTGAGAGGGGGGGAGGGGGGGAGAAGAAAAAAAAAAAAGATAGTACTCTTAGGCTGCCGTCGTTTTTTCGTTCACACTTTTGCGCCAAACAGCGATAACGCGCCAAATGTGACTGTTCGCTGATTTGCATATCGCATTTCAGTCGTTGGCCAGCGGCGCGCATCGTCTATGTGATTTTCCATGTTAATAAAATTTCCATTACATCCAATGGGAGTCAGCCGTCTGCATGTATTAGTCTGTGCTGGAAGCCACTCTACTCTGTGTTACCATGGAAACACAATCCTCACCTTATTTCATTCATGGAATCATCTGAAATCACGTGATTCGCGTGCCAAGTTATCGCAGTTGTACAATAATATTATATTCTCTTCACGGAGTAAAAGACAGGAGAAGAAGGTAACGCTGAAATTTTGTGATGTTGTTTTCTAATGTTTACAGATGGCGCCAGCGTGCAATCCTTCCTTCTCTCCAGCTTCCGCAATGTTATTCAGTGGGGAAATGTCTCGTTTTCATTATTTTTTTAAAAATAATATCAAACTGAAAAAATTTCGATTGAAAGCAAATTTCATTAAATAGAGTATTCTAACCAACATGTTTTTTTTAAGAGCCATTTTATACTAATTTTACTTTGAAAGAAAGCTTTTAAAAAATGGCGATTCTTATGAACCGAAGCTAGCTAAAACAGACAATTGGGAGGAAGGAGAATGGATGAAATTTTGTAAAGAAAAAAAATAAACTTACTTTCGGTGCAGAAAACACGAACTCGGACTTTATTTTTCTCCTACGGCCTTTTTTTTCTTTTCTTATCACTATCATAGCCTGTTTTACAACTAGGAACGAAGCATTTATTTGAAACATCTGAATTATGCAGTTTTAAGAACTTACAAAGAAATTAAATTGCTTAAAATAAAAAATTTTAAATGTACTCCAGCAAAATTCTATTGAAAACAACAGTATATCCGCGCCGAGGTAGGGAGGAATGACAAGTGGCGCCCTCAATATTTACCAAAAATTTAGATCACAGTTTCGTAGCTTTCTCCCATTGGACCTTCAACTCCTATTAATATTACTCCGTGATTCTCTTCAATTTCCATGCACAGAACCATGGAGATACGTTGAGAGGTCAGCCTTCTGATCTGAACATTGAATAAATAAAATTCAAATTTGAATCGAAAAACTTTGTATAAGAGAAACTTTCGTAAATTTGTTGATAACCATACCATATCTACACTACATAAAGAAAATGGCAATCTTCAGGTGAAGTTTAGCTCGAGTATTTACGTAAATTGGATTAGTTCAATTTTCATTCAGTTTATGTCCCTATATTCACGTCCGTATTTTGTACGTTTTTCGTAGATTCGTCTATGTCCAGAATTTCACATATTCTGAAGATATTTGAGCTTGAGGCCTATGTTCAAAATTCGTCTATAGATGTAACTCAGACGTGATGGAGGAAATATGAATGTTCAGGGCCCGATTAAGCTTTGAAGGTAGGGGAAGCTCAGCATCATTTCGGGCCCCCTTTCATTTTGGAAAATCTTGTTTTCTTGTTAATATTGTAATATAAAAATGCTATAGACCAAAAAATAGTGTGTGTTTATTATTATTTTTTTTTCTCTCTACATGTGGGTGGTTTCTACACAGAACAGTAAAATCATACAACTTTTTAACAAAGAACATTCAGATTTTTGAAGTTAAATAAGATTTTTCCTGAAATAGGGAGTGTTTTGTCTTGTTTTAGGTAACATTTCTCAGAAGAAATTCAATCTCAGTGTGAAAATATGAAACGAAAAATTAAAGACCATGTTTTTAATCCTTATGGGGCCCCCTCTTAAATTTTAGAGGGGAAGCTTGTGCTTCTTGAGCCTTTTGGATAATCAGGCCCTGTGAATGTTAAATGAACGTATGTGTGATGTGGGATTTTATTGCTTTTGGCAGTTAATTTGATAAATCTGTACGGTTTTGAGACTTAATTTAATCGTTTTTATTACAGATTAATTTTTCTTTGGTTTAAAAAGTAAATTTATTTTTATTGTAACAGGTTCAGATTAATTTATGCGAGATCCCTTTATTATACAAAGTGGAGGCAGGCCCTGACTAACGGCAGGGCATACGGGGCAAATGCCCTGGGCCCCCCTACAGGCGTATGCTGAAATTCTGCAACCTAAAGAGCTCTTATGCCACAGCAAGGGGGCCCCCCAGAATAGGCTTGCCCCGGGGCTCAAGGTAGTCTAAGTCGGGCCCTGAGTGGAGGTAACACATTTAGAGACAACAGCTGATCAGGAAGTGAAAAATCTGACAGTTACTAAGAAAATTCGACTCCAGATGGGAAAATATTGGTGAATAAAATAAAGAATATAATGATAGTGTTTTATAAACAATTATAATGTTCTTTATAAATATGTTTGATGATACTCAAAATTTCTGTTTAGCATGTTTTTTTTTTTTTTTTTTTTAAGTTTTACTAGTGGAAATTTCCATATAATTGCAAACATCAGAAAATGCAAATGTGCAAAGGAATTTGTGAATAACGTCAACATGCACTTGTGATGCGTGTGAAAAAGACAAAACAATACGTGGACTGGAATGTATATATTTACAACTAGCCGCCTTCGGCGACCAGCTGGTTCGCGATCCCTAAAAAATCGGACTTTACGAAACTCCCGCTCGGTGGCGCCTGCGGCGCCTTTTTCCCGTTTCAGGTCTAATAAAAGCTTATTGATGTATCGTGAAAATAGCTTATTGAAATCGCAGTAAATTCCCGCTCGGTAGCGCCTTCGGCGCCCTCTTACCTTTTCGATATCTGAAACAGCCTGTTCGCTCAGTGCTGTTATGATCTTTCAAATTTCTCACTTTAGCTAAGTCCCGCCCGGTGGCGCCTGCGGCGCCTTATCCCCGATTTAGAACTTACAACACCTTCCTCGCTCATTAGAATTTGAAATATTGAAATTTTAAAATATTACAGCGCCATCTGGCGGTATAAATTTCTGTAATATATTGTTCATTTGCAATTAAATGTAAATTAAAATGTGTTTTTTTTTTCTTTTATGCTGCGAAATTTCTTTCAGTAATCCCCGAAACTTGCATAATTCCGGGGTATATAACGTTAAAATCCTTAGTACGGTATGTGAGCAGAAATTCGAATTCAAAATTCTGCAAAATATTAAAGAATAAAGGTGTTCTGGGTATTCCGTTGTTTTCTCCGAAACTCCCGTTCCTTTTCTACATCTTTGCCCCTTCGCTCTCCCCCCCTTTCCGCCGATAATAATAATTTTACACTCGAAAATATTCGCATTTGATTTACCTTGCCTTAAAATCTAAATATACCAACCAATTTCAAACGCAGTAACTCTTATTTTTAAATTTTTGCCCCTTTTCCCCCTTCCTCAAGCCCTCCCTAATAATCGTACTCTTTCAAAAATATTCACAATCGAATTATCGGGCATTAAAACTACATACTACGAAATTTCGACGGCTGCAAATACTGCAAAATATAAAATAAGATAATCCTTTTCCAATAAGTATGTCATTTTTTTATTTATTAATATATTTTCATGAAAATTGAACAGTAGCTTTATAATATGCTGTCTAGGCCGAATATTAATTCAAATGTAACGTGAACGAAAATTTGAAAAAAATTGAAAATTGCAATTTTTCCCCCCAGTATAAAACACATGATATCTTAATTGATTAGAACCATTTCTGTTTTCATCACAGACATTTGTCTCCTATGTGTTTTGTTTCCGATCGAGACCGCTTAGAAAATCGTCTGGCTTTCTAATTTATTTTCCATTTTAACTCCGTTAAAATATCTATTTTTATGCAATCGTAGTGAATTCTGAGTCAATGAGATCGCTTTTTGATTAAGACATACGTCTACGTTTTGATTAATATCTCCGCAACTAATTAAAATTTTTAAATTCTGTTTTGACTATCAACTCGGGAAGGGTTCTGAGCACCCGTATGTCAAATTTTATACTTCTGCGTTCAGTAGGGGCTGAACGTATAGATGCACAGACAGACAGACAGACATCTTCCTTTATTATTATAGATATGTAATGTTCTTCCGTAATTATGTATGGTTGTTTGCAACTTAACCTGAAGTAGCAACTAAACACAATTTTAATATGGATCTCCACATTCATTCGGGGGAGAAACCCCATAAATGTAAAGTATGTTTAAAATCATTTTTACAAGGTAGACATTTAAAACAACATATTTTGTGTCATACTGGAGAGAAGCCTCATAAATGTGATATATGTTCAAAATCGTTTTCTCAACTTGGGTCTCTAAAAACACATATTTTGTGTCATACTGGAGAGAAACCTCATAAATGTGAATTGTGTTCAAAATCGTTTTCACAATTTGGATCTCTAAAAACACATCTTCTGTGTCATACGGGAGAGAAACTTCATAGATGTGAAATATGTTCAAAATCGTTTTCTCAACTTGGGTCTCTAAAAAGACATCTTTTGTGTCATACTGGAGAGAAACCTCATAAATGTGAAATGTGTTCAAAATCATTTTCACGAGTTGAACATCTAAAAAGTCATCTTTTGTGTCATACTGGAGAGAAGCCTCATAAATGTGAAATATGTTCAAAATTGTTTTCTCAACTTGGGTCTCTAAAAAGTCATCTCTCGTGTCATACTAGAGAGAAACCTCATAAATGTGAAATGTGTTCAAAATCGTTTTCAAATGTTGGGAATCTCAAAAGACATCTTTTGTGTCATACTGGAGAGAAACCTCATAAATGTGAAATGTGTTCAAAATCGTTTTCAAATGTTGGGAATCTCAAAAGACATCTTTTGTGTCATACTGGAGAGAAACCTCATAAATGTGAATTGTGTTCAAAAACGTTTTCACAAGTTGGAAGTCTAAAAACACATCTTTTGTTTCATACTGGAGAGAAACCTCATAAATGTGAAATGTGTTCAAAATCGTTTTCAAATGTTGGGAATCTCAAAAGACATATTTTGTGTCATACTGGAGAGAAACCTCATAAATGTAAATTGTGTTCAAAATCGTTTTCACAATTTGGATCTCTAAAAACACATCTTTTGTGCCATACAGGAGAAAAACCTCATAAATGTGAAATGTGTTCAAAATCATTTCCATTAGTTGGATCTCTAAAAACACATCTTATGTGTCATACTGGAGAGAAACTTCATAAATGTGAAATATGTTTAAAATCATTTCCGCGAAATGGAGATCTGAAAAGACATCTTTTGTGTCATACTGGAGAAAAACCTCATAAATGTGAATTGTGTCCAAAATCGTTTTCACAAGCTGGGTCTCTAAAAACACATCTTCTGTGTCATACTGGAGAGAAACTTCATAAATGTGAAATGTGTTCAAAGTCGTTTTCACAATTTGGATCTCTAAAAACACATATTTTGTGTCATACTGGAGAGAAACCTCATAAATGTAAATTGTGTTCAAAATCGTTTTCACAATTTGGATCTCTAAAAACACATCTTCTGTGTCATACGGGAGAGAAACTTCATAAATGTGAAATATGTTCAAAATCGTTTTCACAAGTTGGGAATCTAAAAAGACATCTTTTGTGTCATACTGGAGAGAAACCTCATAAATTTGAATTGTGTTCAAAATCGTTTTCACAAGTTCGGTCTCTAAAAACACATCTTCTGTGTCATACTGGATAGAAACTTCAATAATGTGAAATCTGATTAAAATCATTTTCGCTAGTTGAAAATTTAAAAATATATCTTTCTTTTTTTTTTTTTCTTTCTTTATCCATATGCTTGGTCTGAATATGAAAAATAATTTTAAACTAAGCAATGTTTAAACACATATTTCCTTTCCTATGCGGAAAACTCATTCTAATGTGAAATATGTTCAAAAGGATAACCAGAGATAAAACTTTTCAAAGATTGCTGTTTTAAACACACAAACAACAACAACAAAAATTAAACTGGTCTGATTGTAGATAACGATCAACACAGAATCCCTTAATGAGATAATATTTTGTGATGCAGCTCTACAATTTATAGTTATATGTAGGGATGAAACGGATAGTGATTTTGCCGGGTATCGGATATCCGGAGCTCTTCTGTCTGCCGGATACGGATATCCGGCATTAGTTTTTTTTTTGTTGTGTTGTATATTTCTTTTCTTTTTCGTTATTTTAAAACAATAAAATATAAACATATTTCATATACTATTCTTTAAAAAACACTTTAAATATAATTTATTTAAACATATTTAATATTCTATTTATTTGTGCAATATTGCCATGAAAAATAAAATTTTAAGCATAACATAATCATTCCTACATTTGTAATTTTTGGTGAAAAGCACTGTCACAAAAAGATAGGTTTTGTTAACTTATTATTTACATATTTTTTACAATACTGTTATTAAAAAAAAGAAATAAAATATTTTACTAATATAATCACAGTTGAAGGGTTATTTTCACATGAAAACTAATATGTTGTGGCCATCACAAAACTTTCTTCTACATAATTCTATATAACAGCACCACTTACGGTTTAAATCGTATAAAAGTTTAACAATAGCTTCTCACAATAAATATTTTACAAAAGGAGTTTATGCAATTTTAATCAACAGATGCTGAGATATACGCTTGTGAAAAATCATAATAGAAGCTCCACCTGTCAGCTGATATACACATAAATAAGGTCAACATTTGCTTTCATAATGGTTGTCTTATATATGAAGTTTCATGCACATATGTCATAGAAGTTTGGATTAACTTAGCCTATTCATTGGGTAAATTGTAGTGTAGTATTGCCACCTGTTGGCCGATATACACCTAAAATAAATCGCAATAGTGTTTCACAAATGCTGGTTCTCTCATATACCAAGTTCTATGCAATTATACACAATAGAATAAGAGATATCGCCTTCCCCTTTTGGGGGGAAATTTCTGCATTGCAGAGCCACCTACTGGCCAACATGCACCCAAACTGAACCAGCATAATTTCTCATAATGCCTTTCCAAAATGAAGTTTTGTGTAGTTACACGAAATAGAACCTAAAATATAGCCTTCCCTAAACTGCAGAAAGCACTGTGTAACAGCACCACCTGTAGAGCGATTGGCACAAAAACTTTATAGGCACTAATATATGCCAAGTTACATGTACATATATTTATATAAAATTCTGGGCAGTAGTTTCTGAGATATAGCCTTCCTCTAAGTTGCAGAAATCGCAGTATGGCAGCACCACCTGTTCAGCCATTTCCACCAAAAGTTGGTAGGCACTGATTTATGTCATGGTGCAACTACACATAAATTTATATGTAATTGTAGTACGCAGTAGTTCCGGAGATACAGTTGAACAGAATTTTTCTCACACACACACAGACATTTTTTTTAAATTGGTCAAACCAAGTTCTGGACTTCTTAAAATGTGTAAATCCATCAAAAACCAGAAGTTGAAAATTTTTATGAATCCAATGCTTTCTTTTGAGACATTTATAAGAAAACATAAAAGAAAGAAGAAAAAAAAAATAAATAAACGAAAACTTCAAACTAGTATGTTATGGCCATCACAAAACTTTCTTCCATATCTCTCTATATAACAACGCTACATGCTGTTTAACATGCAGAAGAAACATAATCATAGCTGCTTACAATAAAGATTTTAGATATTGAGTTTAGTGCAATTTTAATCAAAAAATTTTGAGATGAAGCCAAGTGGAGAATCACAGGTGAGGAACAGCTGCGCCACCTGTTGGTCGATATACATCCAAATTAAGCCAACTTTTATTCTCATATTATTTTTATCTTATCTGTTAAATTTTATAGATGTTGAGATTTAGCTTTCCTAGTCACAGAGTAAATTGCAACATATAATAGCCACCTATCGACCAATATGCACCAAAATTGAATCAACATGATGTTTTATAAAAATGATCCTTTTCCATACTAAATTTTTAGCAATTATACACGAATGAATCTGAGATATAACTTCCCCATTCACGGGAAAATTGCAGCATAGCAGCATCACCTATTGGCCGTTATGCACAGTAATTTTATGAACATGTTTCATAATAGCCCTCCGTGTGACACACTTAGTTTATTTTTTTTAATTATACACAGTATAAGCTGAGATATAGTCTTCCTTTAAATGGGAGAATTCACAGTAACAGCGCCATCTGTTGAGTGATTTGCACCAAAAGTTGATGGGCGCTTTTTTTTTTTTTTGGTAAGATGCAACTATGTATAAATTTATATGAAATTCTGTGCATTAACTCTTGAACTGTACAAAATTTGTTTCAGATAGACATTTTCCAAAAATGGTCAAATTGTGTTTTGGTTCCCTCAAAATGCGTAAATCTACCAAAACTGGAAGTTTAAAATTTTCACGAATCCAATGCGTCCTTCTATTTAATATAGAAGAAAGTAATAATTCAAAATGAATTTATACTTTTTACTTATTTTATATTTTTATATTCTGTGCAGAGAAGAAAGAAAATTTTACATTAGTTATTAAAATTCTTTAAGTAAGTGAAGTTTTTAAGCAGTACAGAATCAAAAACCTTAAATAACTGACTTTTTTTTTTTTTTTTTTTTTCTTATGAACAATATGAAAGTAAAAGTACAGACTTTCTGAAAATTTAAATATGTACTTTTATTTGAAGTAACGTCCACATCTTGAGTATGCCACCCCCATTTGGGCCCATACTTCAGCCAGAACACTCCACTACTTGGACGGCATCCAGGCTACAGCAGGCAAAATCATCTGCGGTGCAGTTTCCTCTACAAACAATGAAAAAGTGATACGAGAATGTGGCTTAGCATCACTCAATAACAGAAGGAAGTACCAAACCATAAACATCACTAACAAAATATGAAGTCGGTACTCAGACCACATCTCACGAAGAACCTTTGAAAATTGGTCCAAGAAAACCAGACTTAAAAGATAGTCCAATCTACAATTTGATTCCGATATAAGACGAGAGATCGTTCTCGAGCACAGCACCCTTGATTTCCTCGAAGAGCCTGCATTCTCCAAGTGCTTACCCAAGAATACCACTATCAACACCAATCTTGTTGTTCCATGCTCCAAAAAGGAATTAACATCAGTTATCTTTGAAAAGGGTATGCAGACAATCAATGCAATGTCGGAAATAACCTTGTCCACGCATATACTGATGGCTCAGCTGACGAAACTTTTCAAAAAGGCGGTGCGGGCATACACTTTGTACTACCCAACGGCAGAAGTACGAACCATTCACTGGGCACTGGTTCCATTGCCTCAAATTTCACCAGTGAACTTAAAGCAATATACAATGCATTGCATGAATACATCTTACTCAACAACACTGACAAAGCTAACGGGCTAGTCATCTTTTGTGACTCCAAAGCTGCTTCAGAAGCATTAAATAAAGGTCAATCAAGGCTAACCCACAATATCCAACACCAATTAGAAGAAATTGACAAACTGCACAAGATATGTATTCTACAGTGGATCCCCGCGCATGTCGGCATCCCTGGAAACGAAGAGGCAGATCAACTTGCCAAGAAAGGGAGAAATCTCAATAATGAAAATATCGCCAAGGTCACTCTTGATGATGTTAATGCGATGGCAAGGTTCCGTTTGAGAGAAAACACCATTAAAAAAGACTCTCAGATTTGTGAAATAAACGCTAACAGAGACCTTACCAAAACTATCACCCGCCGTAGAACTGGTCATTATCGAGGTATGAAGATCCTGAGAGATGGCAATAGAACCTACCATCTCTGCAGCAACTGTAATGATGTTCCACTATCACCAAAACATATTTTTGACTGCCCAGCCATTTTAAGATCCCTGGCTTAGCTTGGGGGCGATTTATGAAAGACTTCCAGCAACGAAGATTAAGCAAATAGAGAGCAGCAATTGGTCAGACGTAACTACTGTAGGAGGAGCCAAAGCTCACTCAATGAATCGTTCTTTTTATGAATCTATCAAATCAACATAACATGGCTTCGTCGTGTCTTCGTAATCGTAGATCATCGCTAACACTTACAAATACAAAATAAAACGTTAATTTGCGTACAGTGGTTTTATTGTATTTACTTAAAATTTTTTATTTCCACAGCACAAAGTAGTTCACATTTACTGTATTAAATTTTTATGATATTTAGTTATTATTGCACTGTAATTATCAAATATATTAGTTGAAACTATATTTTTCACTAAACATAAATATACCTTATTTTAATCTTGTATTTCGGTTGGCTTACTTATTTATTTGCATTTATTAGTCACTTACATAAATAAAATGATTCATTAATATACCAGATTAAAAATGATTGTTATAAAAAAACTTTCATGCTTTTTATGATAATGTTAAAAAAGCCAGCTTTAGCCACCCTCCTTTTTTTTTAATCTGCGTTTTAATATTTTATCTTGTCATGCATTAATCTTATCTGGTATCTTGTGGAAAAATATGTACACTAAGTTTCATAATGAAAGTTCTATATCAATTTCATTAGTAAATATTTATTTTTCATAATATTATGATGATTTTACTTTTGTGAAATATACAGCATATTATTAAAAACAAAAATTATTTTATTTATGAGACAAAATTTTAATTAAAATACATTTACAAACAAAATAATTTGCATGCAAATTATGTTGTAGTGGTATTGATGAGGAAACCCGGACGGGTTTTGAAATGTCTAAATTTTAATTGTTTTAAAATAAGATACATTTACAAACAAAATAATTTGCATGCAAATTATGTTGTAGTGATACTGATGAGGAAACCCGGACGGGTTTTGAAACATCTAAATTTTAATTGTTTTAAAATATATTTTACCTAAAATTTTGTCTCGTAAATAATTTTTTTTAAATATTTATAATTGAGGCGATTTGATGTTTGTGCACAATACAGCATATTATTATTACAAAGAGATTTTACTGAAAACAATTTTGCAGTTTGGAAGCTTTTAAAAAATGCTTATTCTTCCAAAAATATTTTCTTTTTTCCTGATAAAGTAGTGTATTGCATGAGTTACTTGTTGTGATTTTTTTTAAATTCCTGAAAAATTCTAATTATGATAAGTGGTCTTAAATTTTTGTTGTAGCTGTTGTGCTATTTAATGTCATTTAAACAACCCAAATTAAGCAAACTCATTTTGTAATGCTGTGCTGTGTTCACTATTTAATAAATAAAAAAAATAATCTGGTGTGTCACTCACACGACTTTCTCTTACCCTGAAATTTAAATACAGGTTGCAGATTAAGAGGTAAGATAACGAGTACTGTTATGTAAACCTGTGTTAAACAATTCAAATTATACTTCGGAAGAGTGTTATATGATAAGTAGTTCTGTGCGAGGGGGGGCTACTGCCCCCTCAACCCCAGGTTTCATTAATGCACCTACATTTATATAGAATTTAATCTGGTTATTAAAAAATAATTCTGTTTTTAAACCTTAATTTATTAAAATTATTTTAAAAATATATCTTTTATGATAATGCAGACGATTTCCATATTAGAGAAGTAGTATAACACTAAATATATATAAAAAAAACTTAAATTTATTCTCAGTATTACATAAAAAAAAAAAAAAAAAAATGTTAAAAATGAAAAAAAATTATAACTTTATTTTAAATTATCGCAGATCGATGGTTCAACCATTCGTTTTAAAGGTATTGGGGAACTCTTTTGAAAGATACCCATCATGAAAATTTATTCCCCTCAAGGTGCGACTTCCCCCCCAGGGGGGAGGCGAGGCTCCTACATATACAAAAAATTTTCCCAGTTGACTCTCTATTACAAAAAATATATATTCATTTCATTTGGTTTAGTGCAGTCTATAGATGTTAAACTCTACTTACCTGTAATTTCCCCCATAGACGTAATGTATTTGAATACTTTTGAGTGTCCCTGTGCCTGTACACGAACCATTTGCTTCACCTCAACGAAAAGCTTATTGTAGCATCCCTATATGATACACATTTAGAATACCGAGTTTCGAATTTCTGCTACTATTTGTTGTTGAGATATACTGAAAACAGACACACAGACCATTTGGAGCTGATTTAAGCTTTAAAATGTGTTTTTTACATTCCTACAGGGAAGTTAAAAAATAATTTTGTGAAATCTCTGTATTATAGCATCAGTGTGTGTAAGCAATCATTTGGGTTTCTTCCAGGACGGTGGAAGAAAGTGGATAAAAACAAACAGAACACAAAACAGGTGTTCCAGATTAACAGGTGTTCGACTAATTTGCCGAGTACTCGGTACACAGCCAAATTTGGACTAAGTATTTGGCCAATAAAGAGTCGTTGTAAGAATTTCATTATTTTTATGTATTATTGAAAGAAATGTATTCATAACAGTTGTTTATTAATAGCTAAATTAAAAAAATCTGGAAATATATATAGAGAGTCATTAAACTTTTGCTGCAAACAGCTTTCTGCAGTTAAAACGGGCAAGTAGATTGCCACCAAACTCGGTATAGAGATGATTCATGATATGATCTTATCCATTTAGTTACAAGAATTTAAGTATAACCATATGCAATTCTTTTTATAAAAACTTAGTACATAAAATTGTATCTATAAAACAGACAAAAATAAAATATTTTAGAAAAAAGAACCCTTATGCCTTATATAATACTCGATAAAACTTTAGTTACATATTTGTGCAAATAAAAATAAGACACTTTTAAAACTGTAAGGAAAGATTGATTTTTAATTTAAATAACTATGAAAAAGGTAAACACTAAAATGTTATTAAAAATATATTTGAATAATCAAATTTGTTGTTTTGCAAATTATGGCCCAAAACCACCTATCTTTTTTAATCTTCTAGAATTTGATGATTAATGAAATCTATCAAGTTTGAAATGATAAAATATTTATTTTAATGTTCTTATTTCATATGTAAATTTCATGCATCTTAAATTAAGCCCGAGTGTATAGAAACTTTTATATTTTCTCTAAGAATTAGCTGAGAATGATTCACATCTGAGAAAGACTATATAATAAAGAATGAAGTTATCAGTTATTATGGTTTTAATAATTCACTAAGCTGGAAGTATCAAATGTAACAATGAACCTAATTGTGTATATACACTACAAAAGTTCTGAAATGTTTCATGAAAACATGCTGTTTGCCATTTAACTTAATTTTGTATTCAAAAGGCCTTTTTTTAATATCAAAATGTGCAAAATTCTTCATATGTACATCAATTATTCATTCTTACAACTACTCGGTATTCGGTACTCGACCGAGTAGTAAGGCCAAGTACTCGGTACTCAGCCAAAGTGCTACTCGGTGCAGCACTACTCCCAATGTAGGCTAACTCTCACCGTTCAGATTCCCACTCCTCTCATCATCACATTTTGACTGACAAGGAAACATTCAAAAGGTGTCGTCTTCAAAAGATATTGAAAAAATATATATGTGATTCTATTCCTAAAACACCAGAAAGTGAAAAAATTATCGGCTGAAATGAATTACGGCGAGCAAAAAAAATTATCAAAATTAAGCATTTTTGGCAATTCAGCACTGTTAGGCGATAAGTTTGCTAGCACCAAGGTTGCCATGTACGAACAAAACCATGGTTTGCTTCTCCGCCAAGTACTCAAAATCAATCGACTAACAGTGTGAATCGCCAAATATGCTTAATTTTGATAATTTTTTGTGGTCGCTGTAATTCATTTCAGCCAATAATTTTTTCACTTTCTGGTGTTTTATGGAGAGTAGAATCACATATATTTTTTTCAATATTTTTTTGAAGAAACCACTTTTTGAATGTTTCCTTGTGAGACATTGTGTTGAATCAATACACCATTAGGGGATTTACACAATTTTTCTCTGTGCATGTTTCTGAACATGGTGTTCAATTAATACACTCTTTTAGGGGATTGGTATCCACTGCTTGTTTGTTCATGCTTTGTGAACTTGTGCTGAATCTGAATCTTTGCATATCATCTTTAAAATTGATGATAGTTAACAATTCTACTCTTTATAGATTTCACAATTTAATAAAGCATGCTTAAAAAGAATATTGACATTTATGTTGCATATAAAAAAAAAAAAAAAAAAAAGAAAGAAAGAAATTGAAAGGATTCCATAAGGTGTTTGGTTGCCGATCGTTAGCTTAAGATTAGGGCATCTCAAAAATTATATCAGTATAAGGTAATAAACAATTCTACTTCTTTATAGCTGTGAGAATCTAATAAAGTGTGTTTAAAGAGAACACTGACATTTATATTGCAGATGGAGAAAGATTGGAAATCGCATGACTTCTGCAGTGCATTTGATCAACGAGTGTTAGAGCAGAGGGAAAGGGGGGTGGTCCTAAAAAAGTATATGATGAGTGAAAGATATTTAACTATTCTATTTCTTTATAGATTATTGAATCTATTAAAGTAAGTTGAAAAAGAAATCAACATATATGTTGAGGATGGAGAAAGATTAGAAATCCCAACATTTCTGCAAAGCATTTTATTGTCGTTTGTTGGCAGAGGGGAATGGTGGATGGGTTAAAAAATGTATGAGATATATTGAACACTTCTACATATTTATAGGTTCTGGAATTTAAGTTAAAAAAGAACATTGACATTTATGTTGTGTATGGAAGAAGATTGGAAATTGGCAAGGATTTAATGAGGTGTTAATCGTCGATTGCTAACAAGAGGGGGGGGGGGGAATCATTAAAAATTTCATAAATAAAAGATATTAAACAACTCTACCTTTATAGGTTCTAGAAAGTGTCTTTAAAATGAACTTTCGCATTTATGCTGTGGAAGGAAAAATATTGGAAAATTAAGAGACCTGAAATTTCTACACTATATTGTTTTCAAAAAATAATCTGCAGTATATAAAAAAAAAAAAAAAAAAAAAAAAAACTGTGGTGTATGTCTTGTGTCGCATTTTCTGCCATGGGGGCTCCCTTGTGAGTCAAGAGTTAGAACAGAAGCAGGGTTGTTCAGTTTTTTCCGAATTGGAAAAAAACTGATTAAAACTGTCCCGGACAAAATACTATTTTGTCCATTATTAATTATTTGCGAGTACTAAATAAAAAATTTTCTTTATTCTTTCCATATACATAAAACAATTCTTTATTAATATGCGTATGTGCAGGACTTGTGAAATACAGTCACCTGGTCACCAATGTCGACCAATATTTTTTAACTGGCAACAATTTTTTCAACTCTAAGGAAACTTTTTTAAATTTTGATATTTTGTTGAAAGAATTGGACTCTGATTCCCACTTCTCTAATTACTTTTTGAAACACTGTGTGGTTTCAATACACCATTAGGAAATTTACACATCTCCATGCATGTTTCACAAATCAGTGTTAAATTATTACACTGCTCCTATTTGCACATGCTATCAACCTGGTGCTGAATCGTTGTGCCGGTGAAATGATGTATCAATGCCGATTGTATATTGGTTTAATGAAAATAACAAAATTGGTTTCATGATGTTAAATTAACAGGTGTTTCCTGATGTATCAGTCTAGCTTAATAAATAATTGTTCTTTTATACATAGAATTTCAATTTCTATATTTAAGTAAATTAAATTTTAAAATTGAAAGAAAGAAAGAAAACGGTGGAGGATCCTTTTTATGGGCCACCAGAAATTTTTGTTGGCAACCATTTTTTTTACAAATTCCTGGAGCCCTGTGTATGTGTATATAATCAGTTTAAATATTTCAAAATAGACATGCAAAGTTAATAATATTTAATAAATAAATATATCTGTATTTTTCTAAAGATCGATTGGATGCAAAAGTGATAGTTTACATGTAGTTATAATTTTAATTTCCCTCTCTTTCCCCCACTGCTTTCAACAACATTGTCATTTCCTATCTCATAATCATAAATTCCATTTAAAAATATTTTATTAAGCATGATGAAATTGAATGGTTCACACATCTTTCATGGAATTTTTTAATTTCTGAAAATACACAGTAAGGGAAGTATTGTAATCATAACAAAAACTTGACTTTGAGATGTTGGTGTATCTGTGTGTTTTAAGGTCCCATGAATTCATTTTTGCTATTTTTATGATTAAATAGCGCGAGGAAGCTGATTTAACGTCGCATTAATAGGCACATATTAAGCAATTAGCGACGGTTTGGAATTAACGCCCCAGTGGCAGTCCGAAGACGAGCCGTCACAATTTTTATCTTCTGCGGAAGGGATGGCTCCCCTGCTTCAGTATCCCCAGAGGTATTATTTGCACGGAGCATGGAGGACATTGCAGCCACGACAGAGTTTACGTGCAGCAGAGATTGACTTTCATGATGGTCTTCAATTGGCTCGATTATTGAATCCGCAATCTTTCTGTAAAGCTGGTAGACGTGAAGTGCCGGGTACAATCCCAGGTCGCGCTTGTCGGCCTAGCCGTTCAGAATTTTCCATGGTTTTCTCCGAGACTTGCGTAAATACGGGCTAGAACCCCTTAGAAAGACCTCCACAGAAGGCATTCTCTTCAGGCCGAGGACTCTAGAGCAGTCAATCAGCCTTTTTCACAAACACCGACACCAACACCTAAGTAAGAAATAAATTTCTGTACAAAAAAAAATTAATTTTGGTCAACAGGACTTTTTTTTTTAGTTTGTTCTTCCACATAAAGGCATGCGGTAATTGTGTCGCGTTCCTTAGCAATGGTCCACTCTAAAAGTATAAAGTTGCTTTCCTTAGCAACAGTTACTACTTTCATTTCTTAAAATTTATTTTGAAAATTTTATGTTTTACCTGAATTATGATGTAATATCTTTTAATCTTGTTGGGAAAGGGGGAAAAATCTTTTTCAATTGTTCTACTTTATCTCAAACCAATATTCTGGTTGTCCTAAGAAAGAATCATTTGCTTAGTTTCATACGAGAATATATATATGTATATATATATCTGCAAAGCACATTAACTATATCTTTCGAACGTACTACTTGTAAGCCCTTCCTTTTATTGAAAGTAGGCTAAAAATCTAAGAGAAATTTCATGTCTGCGTATAATACACAGATTCGCTGAAAAAATTTAGAATGCTCCGAAGATGCATAAAAAAGAAAAAAGCTGCTAAATGAAGGGGGAAAAAAAAAAAAAAAAGCTGCTAAATGGAGGGGGGAAAAAATCAGCTTTTTTTTTTCTTGGCAGATTTTAGGAATATGTCCCAAAGGAGAAGTGGGGGGGGGGGGCACGTATTAACCGACGAGAGGGCCTGTGCCCTCGATCCCAAAGATGGCAACACTCTTGAAAGTATGTGGGTGGCATATTCAGATGAGGAATACGAAAGGGCGCCAAACGTCGGGTCTCCCCCCCCAATCAAATTTTCACGCTACGCCCCTGGCTGTAACTAGTCTGGGAACATTTTTTTTCCAAATTTCTGTAGTTAGCCTGAAATATTTCTAACATATTGTAATTTTTGTGAAGACTAAGATACTTGTTAATAAGTACAAAAATTTAAATAAACACTATAAAATGCAGTAATATCTCAGACTGCAGCACTCATGCCTACTTTATTCGTCTGAAAATGAGTTGTGTGTTATTTCATCCCAAAATAATTGTTGTGAGACTGTTATATTTTATGGTGTTAATTCAAAGTTTTGTATGTAATACTTTAAAACACCAGTTCTATGATGCTTTCTTATTAAAATACTTGTTGTTCCAGATATTTTACTTGTTAGAATGATTAACCAAAATATGTTTTTTTCCCCCTCACATTGTTTTGAGAACAGTCAATGAATAAAGAAAAAGTGCTGAAAGAAGCTCTATCGATTTGATATTTAATTGCTCTTTATCCTGTTGTAATCTTTTTCATAAAATTTGCAGAACAGATTTAAATAAATGTTAAAAATAAACTTTCTTTAATAAATCTCAAAAACCTTACTTTAGGCTCCATCTTAGTCGCTTTCGCTGGAGGCCCCCAGCATCTTCAGAGTGCAACTTCAGCGTAGACAGCAAAATGTTTAATAAACTATTTTATTTTTAATGCTTTGCATTTAAAAATTTTTGCAGGAAACACATGAAGATGAAATAAAAATTCATCTTGATGAGATTTCCAAAAGTCTTAAGAAAAAAAATGTGGACAAAGTGCACATCGGGGAGCTGATGAAGATCACTCATGACCATAGAAGACAGACAATAATAAGTACAAATAAAACAATTTTGGAAATACAAGAAATGTTTCTTGCTTTAAAGCTTCAGGAGTGGGTGAGAAAATAATATATTTATACCTTAAAATGAGTTTCCTATTTGTAATTTATTTTAATTAGACTTAAAATAGCTATTTTCATTTGCAACAAAATAGTTTATCTGAGAGCGGAGTTTTGTGTATAGGATTTTGATATACTTTTCTTGATTTCAAAATATTTTCTCATTATTTGCATCCATTGTTTAAGAGAAAATTTTTATATAATGAAAATTTAGTTTTTTTTTTTTTTTTTTTTTTTTTTTTTTTTTTTTTAATAATTCACTAGTATTTTTTTTTTTTTACAAAAACTTTACTTCTTGTTTACAATCATAAAAAATATTAATTCTACCCTGGCTTTCTTCTATTTTCATGTAGTTTTAAAGTGGGGTCATAAACAGTCCTGCTGAGATAATCATTTCATCATTAGCTGTTTCAATAATTAAATTTCTGATTTAGCACTGTGTATATAATGTATAATTAATGGCTCAAGTAACAAAGCTTGTCAAATAGTACAGAAACAATAAAGCTATTTTTGAAATGCATATTATCCTATACTTAAGTTTATTTAATATGCTATGAAATTCAGTACTTAGCTTTGTCAAACCTAGCAAGCATTGCAGATTTCTTTTGAAACTTGCAGTATGTTATGATATTTTTGTTTTTTTAATATCCTATTTTACCTTTTGTGTTTTTATTCACATGGCCCTCACCCCCTCTCAATCTTTCTCGTTACTTCATTTTCTGTGTATTTCTAGACTTAACACTATTAATTAAAATATTACAAAGCCTCCATTGCTTCATTACTGGCTGCTTTTGCTGAAGGGCCCTCCACTTCTTCAGTGTTTTGTCTTATGGAAAATGCCGTGAAAGTTTGTTGTTTACTTCACTCTTCACCTCTCCTCTCCTCTCCAGCAGGGGATGCCACTGCGGGTCCAAACCAGCCTTTGATTCGGAATTAAAATTATGGACGATTTCAATGGTTTCACAATAAGAAGCGTAATTCATAATTTTCGTGGTGTGATTAAACTGAATGTCTATACTACTATTTTGGTAAGTTTTGGCCAAGGCGGTAATACTTTTTTCCCATATTTAATATTGATTCATACCTTATTGAAAGAACCTCAAAATGATATTAAATACAGAAAAAGTACTACCGCCTTAACCAAAACTTATCAAAATAGTAAGATGTTCAGTTTAATCATACCACAAAAATCACTAATTATAATAATGAAATTATCTATAACTTTAATTCTGTTAATGACCACAAATGAAAAACTGGTTTGGACCTGCAGTCTCACCATCTGCTTGAGAGGAGAAGTAAAGAGCGAGGTAAACAACAAACTTTTGTGACACTTAGCATAAAAGCAAAGCACTGAAGAAGCAGAGAGCCCTCCAGCGAAAGCAGATATGCAGCCAGTAATGAAATAATAGAGTAAGGTTTTTGTAGTATTTTAATTAATTAAAGATGCTTCATTTTATTAAGTTTAAATAAGTTAACATTATTAGTTGAAACAAAATAAGCACAAAATAATTTTTACGAATAATCCCTTTTTCAGTGCTGTTAAATATTGAAATTTCGTTTTGTTTCAGTCACGAATAGAAACTCTTATCCAATAATAAAATAATTTAACAAAAACCTAAATGAGTTTAGAAAAAATAAGCAGTTTTCAAAGAAGTGTTATAATTATTACTAATATTATGAAAATTTTTCAATGCTAGAACAGGTGATGCAAAACATGTGATTTGCTCTAGGACAATCGTAGCTTCACTTCTGTTTGTTGCAGTTATCATTGAAAAGATATATTTCAACTGATTTCCTAATTTTTTTACATAATGAGGTGAAAGAGGAAAAGAAGATAAATGATAAAGAAACAAATTCTTAAATATCAGAAGCTACTATCCTAAATGATGTCGTTTGATGATGTTACATTTTTCCAATGATATTGAAACTGATGTGAATTTTTGATATGGGCTAAAACATGTTTTTATTGAACAGAATGCAGAGTACAAAGCATTTATCTGTCATTTACAGAGTTACATAAAATTTTCTTTAATAATGGGATTACAAGAACATAGGAAAACGAGGCTGCAAAGTGTTTTATAATCTATGAAAATGACATGATTTTTCTTCTTATTTCTGTTAATGATCAATGTTACCATGCAATTTTTAGATTATTAATTTGTACACATATTATATACTTCCAGATCAAATTTGATTTCAGCCATGAAACTGATGTTTCTGAAGAAACAAGGAAAACTAATTTTAATACTGCAGTGGCAACACTTAAAAAAATGAAATCTTCTAATGATGATGACAGCAGTCTGTTGAATCTGTTCAAATGGATTGAACAGTCAACAACAAATAAAAAAAATGCACAAAGCTGCATTTCTCTATTAAAGGTATAAATACTGATTTGCTAAATTCATTTTGTTGAATGACTTGTTTATCCACAATGATGCTTGCAAAGATTTTTTGTAAAATTTAAATTACAGCTAGTATTCTGTATATACTCGGTTTTATATTCTTTAAAAATTAAGTAAGGATAATAGTTTTGCATCTTAGAAAATTTTTAAGAATGAAGTTATCAATTATTGTGGTTTCACATAATCTGCTAAATTAGGAGTATGAAATATAATAATGAGCTAATTTGGGTACATTCACATAAACATTTACTACGAAAGTTCAGAAACACTTTATGAAAACATACTGTTTGTCCTTTAACCACATTTTGTGTTCAAAATGCTTTTTTTACTTTCTTTTGTATATATGAAAAGAAAGTGTTGGATTCATGAAATTTTTTTCACTCCATTTTTCGATGGATTTAACTGCTTTGAGATGTCCTGAACACAATTTAACTGTTTTTAAAAAAAGCCTATGTGTCTGTATCACAAATTTTGTGGAGTCTGTATCTCATGAACCAATGAACAAAATTTAGCCAAACTTGGTATTTAGTTTCTCCCTGATTTAAACTGGGGCTGATTACGTTTGAGAATTAATCATTTAACATTGCTGTGTAATCACATTTTTTTTTTTTTTTTTTTCAAAAGTTTTAACATGGCAGTATAGGATGGACAACATTTCATGTAAATATACATAATGTGATTTATTTTTAATGTATGATTGGAAAATTAATACGAATTGTTGATAACTGCATAAAGTGAGTAGCAGTTAGAGAAAAATCAAGAATCAGAAAAAATAGAAAATCTGGAAAAGTCATAAAATTTCATTAAGTCTGGAATTTTGAAAAAAAAAAAAAAAAAAAAAAAAAAAAGTGATAAGCTATACTAATAATTAAATTATTAATGCTATTTTAAATCACTAAATTTTTCACTAATGTTGTGAAATTTTTATGGGATATAAACTGTAAGAGTTGAAGAAAATTAAGGGAAAGTCTAAAAAAATAGTCAGGGAATTTAGAAAAGTTAAAATGCTAGTAGTAGTAAACTAGAGAGAAATTATGGGCATGTAGGAGCATCACTCCCCCAGGGTTGTACAATTTTAATGTGGGTATTCTTCAAAAAATTTGTGAGTGTATTTAAAATAAGTGCTCGGTCAAAATGCTACTTAGTACAGTACTAATGTAAATTACTGTTTTCAGGATTCAAAATGTGGAATGAGAATTTCATATTTTTTAATATTTGTATAATACTAGGGGCATTCAAAAAGTAAGTTACACTTGTTCCTCCATGGATAGCACCATTGTGAAACAAGACTGAAGCTTGCGCAGACGATAGTTCAGTTCTAGGGCTTCCAACATTAGTAATTTCATTCAGATAGTGTCAACTGTTGGTGTGCAGTACGAGAAGAAAATGGTTAAAATGTAACTAACCTATTGATAAGCAGTTTAATTAAATGTTACTTCATTTGATTAGAAAAAATGCTAAAATTGTTTTGTAAATGTTTTACTTTGTTTTATAAACAAAAAATATATTTGCTTTTATGTTTCTTTTTATTTGTAGGTCGGGGATCCCATAGTGACATCATGTGCTGATTTTCAGGTACCACATGTTGTTATATACACGCGAGAAAGTGGAGAAATAGCTGCAGCAAGTGTTTTGGCACAACGTGTGGTGGTCGTTAGCTTCAGAGACTTATCATTATTTGATATTTTTGACACACTTCTGGCCATTTATTTTGTATTTGATTATGAATATCCCGAAGCCTATAAAAACATTTTATTTTTTTTACAATACATTTTATTGAGAAAGCCTTACAAAGGACAAAATATGTCCTCAAAATATACAAAATTTCTGAAATTGTTTCAACAGCATATGTAAATTATTCCTTGTAATTATCAATGCTTGTAACTATTCTTTTGTATTATTGCTTTATATTATTGCTTGTAAATATTGCTTTGTATTATTGCTTGTAAATATTGATTTGTATTATTGTTTGTAAATATTGCTTTGTATTATTGCTTGTAAATATTGCTTTGTATTATTGCTTGTAAAGATTGCTTTGTATTATTGTTTGTAAATATTGCTTTGTATTATTGCTTGTAAATATTGCTTTGTATTATTGTTTGTAAATATTGTGTTTTATTATTGATTGTAAATATTTCTATTTTTTGTATATTAAAAACTTTTCATTTGTTATGTGTTTGATTACTTATAAAGAATTAATGTACTCCCAAGATATCTTATATATAAGATTTCTTAAATATATGGATGTGTTCTCTAGCCTTCAAATTTTAAATCTCTTGTTCACATACAATTAAAATTTTTCATTTGATGTTAATCTATACATTTTTTTTTATAAGAATACAAGGAATTCGTAGAAAGAAAGATTTACAATGGAAAAATACAGTATTTATATTGATTTTTAAAGAAAAAGAATATTTGTTGGGACTCCTATAAAAAGAGAAAGGTGTAGTATAGAAAGGGTTTGTATCAATGATTTTATTGTAGAGTTTACACATTTATTCTTAAAAAAAAAAAAAAAATAAATAACAACTTTTATTCAATAAATTAAATTTAAATTAAATTTTTTATTCATTTTTTATCATTTCTTTTATTTCTTTTATGAAAACTTGTTTGCTCCATTCCACTACAACAGAAAAAAAATCTGTGATATTTATCAAATACATTTTCAAATTCCCTTTTTGTTATTATTTTTTAGCTTCAATTTCTTGTAAAAAAAATTCCATAATGTTCTGCAATTCAGTTTTGAATATACTTATAAAATATGTTATACATGAACAAGTTATTTTATTGATAATTTGCAATTTTTAACAAAATACATTGTCTTAAAATATAAAGGTTCTTTATGACGGGGCAATATTTATACAATTTAAATGTAAATCATCAAGACAAAGACAATAAAAGGAAATTAGAGAAAAACCCAATGATATTTCTGCTCACTTAAGCATTTCATCTTACCCTGCAGAGTGGAAGCAGTATATAAAAGTTATTGCATGTGTTGCAGATTTAAATAAGCAAATTTATCATATACTAGCAGGCTACGCCCGCTTCGCTGGTCACTATTTTTAAATGAATCACAATAATTAATGAATTCTCAAAATTGCATTAATTTTTATCATGTGATAAAAAAAGAGAAATAAAATTTCTCATCTGGAAAAATGTTGCACCGGGTCCCCACTCCCTTCGGCAGCGTAGACACGTGCGCTGCGCGCACGTACTCCTTCAACATCTTTATGACTTTTCAAAATTCCATGTTATTACTCATGAACTTTCATTCTTAAGAAAAGGAATTAAAAAATATATCATTTAGCATCCGGTAAAAACTCACACTGGGACCCCACTGCCTTCGGCAGCACAGACTCATGCGCGTGCACGTGTGAGGATATACGTGCGCTGTACACGCATATTCCTTCTCAACTCAAACCTTTATTATTAAGAAAATAAAATTAAAAAAAAAATCTTTTATCATCGGGTAAAAACTTGCAGCGGGTCCCAAACCCATGTGCACTGCACGCCTATTCTTCCCCACCCTTCCAGCCCCTCCTAATTAACTTACATATACCAATTTTGAACGGTTGTAGTCAATTAGCTGAGATGCAAAAGGAAACCTGATCAGGAATCCTTAAAATTGTAAATCAGGTGAAATCTCGAATTCCACTTTCGATAATATAAAAGAATTTTAAAATATCTTTCGAATGATGGATTAGAAATAATTTAATCATAATTAGAATTTGAAATATTGAAATTTAAAAAAATTACAGCGTCATCTGGCGGTAGAAATTTCTGTAATCTATTGTTCCATTCCAGATGAACAAAGCTTTCAAATGATGTATTACTCATGAAATTATTTTAATTAGTAGATGAGATACAAAAGAAAACCTAATCAGGACACCTCAAAACGTGTAAATCGGGTGAAATCTCAAATTCCATTTTCGATAATGTAAAAGTACTTTAAAATGTGTATCAACTAAAATAAGCTTTCAAATCATGTATTACTTATGAACTTTTTTTAATTAATAACTGAGATACAAAAAAAAAAAAAAAAAAAAAAAAGATTCAGGACACCTCAAAACATGTAAATCTGGTGAAAAAATTAACTTAACTTTATACCTAACAAATTATCCTTTTATAGTTGCACTTACTTTAAAATTCAAATATATTTCGAGCACACACGCGCTCATCATCAGTGCTTTCTAGTGGATTCATCTTCTCTGTTTACGTCGTTCTTCATCTCGGGATCCTCGGTTCCCTTCACTTCAGCAGTGGTGTTTCTTTTAATTGCTTGTAGCCAGATAGGAGGAATTATGCTATGTTCGCGATCGTTAATGGATGAGTGGTTAGCGATTATTTCTATTGCTTCTCTTTTAAGGGCATAGTGGTGGTTATTATATGGAGCTATTTTACGAGTTTTAGCAGTATTAAAATTAATGGGGTTATTTTTACGGTGAAAACTTTCGATAATTTAAAAGAGCTTTAAAATATCTTTCAAATGATGTATTAAAAATAATTTAATCATAATTAGAAATTGAAATATTGAAATTTGAAAATATTATAGCATTATCTGGCGGTACAAATTTCTGTATTCCACTGTTCGATTCCAAATCAAAAAAGCTTTATAATGATGTATTACTTATGAAATTGTTTTAATTAGTAGCTGAGATACAAAAGAAAACTAATTCAGGAGACCTCAAAACGTGTAAATCTGGCGAAAACTTTCAATAATATAAAAGAACTTTAAAATATCTTTCAAATGATGTATTAAAAATAATCTAATCATAATCAGATATTAAAATTTCAAAATATTACAGCGCCATCTGGCGGTAGAAATTTCTGTAATCCACTGTTCGATTCCAAATCAAAAAAGCTTTCTAATGATGTATTACTTATGAAATTATTTTAATTAGTAGCTGAGATACAAAAGAAAACCTAATCAGGACACCTCAAAACGTGTAAATCGGGTGAAATCTCGAATTCCATTTTCGATAATGTGAAAGTACTTTAAAATGTGTATCAACTAAAATAAGCTTTCAAATGATGTATTACTTACGAATTTTTTTAATTAATAACTGAGATACAAAAAAAAAAAAAAAAAAAAAAAAAAAAAACTGATTCAGCACACCTCAAAACATGTAAATATGGTGTTCTGTATAGCAGTGCCACCTGTCAGTCCATAAGCATTCAGATTGAATCAGCATAATGTCTCATAATGATTTTCTTATATGTCAAGTTTTGCTTGATTATTCACAATAGAATCTGAGATATAGCCTCCCCTCAAATTGTAGAAATTGTTGTATTGCAGCGCCACCTTTTGAGTGGTTGATGCCAAAAGTTGATAGGCACTAATTTAGGCCAGTCTGTATCTACGTATAAATTTATATACAATTCCGGGCAGTAGTTGTGGAGATAGAGTTGCCACAAAATTTTTGTTACACACACAGACATTTTCTGATACTAGTAAAATCGTGTTCTAGAACTCTCAAAACATGTAAATATGTCAAAAACCGAAAGTCGAAAATTTTTAGGAATCCAGTATTTTCTTCTATTAAATGTAGAAGACAGTTTAAAAAAAAAAAAGGTGGTAAAAAATGGCTGCTGAAATTAGTGGTAAAAAATGGCTGCTTAAATCAGTGGTAAAAAATGGCTGCTTAAATCAGTGGTTAACAATGGCTGCCTTTTAAGACACTTAAGTGTCTTAAATTCAGTCACTTTCTAGTCTTAATTTAAGACGCTCCATGTGTCTTAAAATTTAAGACGCGAATTCGTGTCTGAAAATAATGACACTCATTTAAGACGCGTATGTGTCTGAATTTAAGACACGTGAATTTGCAGTGTAGAAGATAAACTTTCTTAAATTTGTTGATTACCATACCATATCTACACTACATAAAATAAATGGCGGCCTTCAGGTGCAGTTTAGCTCGAGTTTTTACGTAAATTGGATTAGTTCAATTTTCATTCAGTTTATGTGCCTATATTGACGTCCGTATTTTGTACGTTTTTCGTAGATTCGTCTATGCCCAGAATTTCGCATATTCTGAACATATTTGACCTTGAGGCCTATGTTCAAAATTCGTCTATAGATGTAACTCAGACGTGATGGAGGAAATATGAATGTAAAATGAACGTATGTGTTATGTGGGTAGCATTTCTTCATCAGGTGCAAACACGTGCAACAGCCTTGGAGGCAAAAGCAAGACTGAAAGCTGGACAAAATCCAGAGGAGGAGGAGCAACACAAGCAACCAATAGGAAGCATAATGCAGGAAAGGACCAATCAGAGAGGAACACGCGTACACACACCACAAAAAGAGGAGGGAGGAAAGGAGTAAACAATTATTATTATTATTATTATTTTATTTTTTTAAATTTCAATAATATTAAACTAATAAGTAAATTTAATAAAATTTATCCATTAATTATTATAATTAGAATTATTTTATTATAACTAATATGATGTTATAAACATAATGAAGGAAATTATTTAATTGAATTAAACAAATTTTTCCAGGCTGTAGACAGCAAAGTGGAATCAGATTTTTAATTGACAATTTTATCGCGGTTAAGGTAAATAGCTAAATTTTCCAAAAAATCCAGTTCGGAAACGCGTTTGGCATGAAAGATAATTTTGGCACTCTTAAAATTAAAACTATGATCAAATTCCCAACTGTGCTTCGCAATAGAAGATTAAGAAATTTCTTGATTAACAACATACCGAGAATGTTCACGTAAACGACATTCAAGATTTCTTTTAGTTTGACCAATATAAGATAAATCACAGTTATTACAAGGGACATTATAGATACCCCATTTTTGAAGCTCAGGAACAGGGGATTTGGTTGAAGGAAATTGGAATTTATTGACAGGTTTAAAAATAACGTGAAAATTGAAACGCTTCAAAACTTTGGCTAATTTAAAACTTAAAGGGGGATAAAAAGTTAAGACAACAAGATTATCAGGTTTAATTTTATCATCGATGGAAAGAGTAGAACTATAAGTTGGCCTACTGAACTTTTTGAGAGCTTTATGAATTATAGATGGTCTAAAACCTCTTTTAATAGCAACAGACTTTAAATAATTCAGTTCTTCTTTAAGAGAAGAAGTATCAGGAAAACATTTAAGGGCACGATACACGTAAGTGTAAAGGGTACCAATATTTTGTTTAGCCGGATGATTAGAGAGAGCATGGAGAGGGTTAGAAACAGAGAAAGGTTTCCTGTACACAGATGTTTTGAAAGAGGAATCGTACCTAGTAACTAAAACATCAAGAAAGGGAAGTTGATTACAATTTTCTAACTCGAAGGTAAACTGAATATGGGGATCAATAGCATTAGCAATATTAAGAATGGCAGAAACATCAAACGGATTTTCAACAAGAATGAAAGTGTCATCTGCGTAACGTAACCAGCATTTTAAATTTAACAACTTTAATAATTTTTCCTCAAAATAATGCATATAGATATCGGCAAGAATAGGAGATAAAGGATTACCCATACTTAAACCCTCACACTGTTTATAAAATTTGTTATTAAATTCAAAAGTAGTTTGGGAAACACAGAGTTTAGTTAGATCGACAAATTCTTTGATTTCAATGTCAGAATAATGAAATTCGCGTAACCTTTTTTCTAAACAATTAAGTGCACCTTCAGTGGGGACGTTAGTAAATAAAGACTTCACATCAAGAGATAACATAGAGCAATTTACAGGATTCAAATTATTTAACTTCATAACAAAATCATAGGAATTTTTTATAGTATGGCTATTAGTGCTGCATAAAGGAGAAAAAATAGAAGCTAAAAATTTAGAGAGGGGATAAGTAGCAGTACCAATATTCGAAACAATATGTCTGAGGGGAACATTATTTTTATGAACTTTAGGTAAAGCATAAAAACGAGCACAAATTGCTGAAGAATGGGAAACCGAGAATTTGGTATTGTCGTGAAGAACGGTGGAATTTTTAACAGCTTTTTTGAACAGAGCTTAGAAGAGATTTAGTTTGGTCTTTTTTTCATTTCAGTATAAGGTCCTTTAGATAAAAGAGAATTATCAACATGATCAGTTTTGTCCATGAGAACAATCTGGCCACCTTTATCTGCTTTAGTAATGACAAGATTTTGATTAGATTTAAGTTCCTTGAGAGCAACACTTTCAGATTTATAAAGATTAGATTTATAATTGGAATTATTGGAAGAAATTCAATCAGCAAGAATATGGCGCAGAGATTCGTTTTGAGAGGTAGATATTTTACTATATTTTAGAGAAGCGTCAATGGGAGCAATTAATTTAGAAATTGAAGGTTTACAAGATTGGGAAAAATCTAAACCGAGTTCTAACACTTTATTTTGTTGGGCAGTTAAGTTATGTGAAGACAAATTAACAATGTAATTTTCTTCAGGAACTTTGTTAATTTTACAAGAGGATTTTCGGTTTTTACACAAAACAGAAAACTTAGAATCTAAATTACGCTGATGAGCAGAATCAGGTGAATGTAAAGATAAATAATTATCATTTTCCAAAACAGCAAAACATTCAAGTTTTTTCCAAGGAAGAGATGAAGCTCATAAAGCTCTTCCTCAATTTTGGCGATACGTCAACGAGAACCTTGAATACAAGCATTTAAGAGAATAAATTTGGAGCGAAATAAGGCTTTAGATACTCTACCAGTTACAGGAACAGAACACTGCAATTTCATAAAATGAGGAATAACTTTGTTATATTTACATTTTTGAAGAAATCTCAGATGGTTAAGAAATTTTACACGTTTACGTCTAAGTTTACAAAATATGTTGAAATGGGAGTTAAACATGGTAACACAAAAAATAATGTTAAAGTAGTTAAAATAAATACAAAAAATAATAAAACTACAAATTGACAAAAAGTAAAAGCATGCAAAAATAAATAAGTGACAAATACACAAAAAAGTAAAAGCATGCAAAAATATAAATGAAATAGAATTACCTGGTACACAGGATCGTGAATAAACTAGAGAAACACAGAATCAGGTTAATCACCAAAAATAAATTCAAAAACTGGCGTACAGACAATAGCAAGAAATTAAAACTTCTTCACACACCATAAATTTTAAATCAGCACAACCGGTTTCGAAAAGACGTAGCCTTTCTTCATCAGGTGCAAACACGTGCAACAGCCTTGGAGGCAAAAGCAAGACTGAAAGCTGGACAAAATCCAGAGGGGGAGGAGCAACACAAGCAACCAATAGGAAGCAACATGCAGGGCAGGACCAATCAGAGAGGAACACACGTACACACACCACAAAAAGAGGAGGGAGGAAAGGAGTAAACAATTATTATTATTATTATTATTATTATTATTTTATTTTTAATTTCAATAATATTAAACTAATAAGTAAATTAAAAAAAAATTATCCATTAATTATTATAATTAGAATTATTTTATTATAACTAATATGATGTTATAAACATAATGAAGGAAATTATTTAATTGAATCAAACAAATTTTTCCAGGCTGTAGACAGCAAAGTGGAATCAGATTTTTCATTGACAATTTTATCACGGTTAAAGTAAATAGCTATATTTTCCAAAAAATCCAGTTCGGAAACGTGTTTGGCATGAAAGATAATTTTGGCACTCTTAAAATTAAAACTATGATCAAATTCCCAACCCAACTGTGCTTCGCAATAGAAGATTTAGAAATTTCTTGATTAACAACATACCGAGAATGTTCACGTAAACGACATTCAAGATTTCTTTTAGTTTGACCAATATAAGATAAATCACAGTTATTACAAGGGACATTATAGATACCCCATTTTTGAAGCTCAGGAACAGGGGATATGGTTGAAGGGAATTGGAATTTATTGACAGGTTTAAAAATAACGTGAAAATTGAAACGCTTCAAAACTTTGGCTAATTTAAAACTTAAGGGGGGATAAAAAGGTAAGACAACAAGATTATCAGGTTTAATTTTATCATCGATGGAAAGAGTAGAACTATAAGTTCGCCTACTGAACTTTTTGAGAGCTTTATGAATAATAGAGGGTCTAAAACATCTTTTAATAGCAACAGACTTTAAATAATTCAGTTCTTCTTTAAGAGAAGAAGTATCAGAACAAATTTTAAGGGCACGATACACGTAAGTGTAAAAGCTGCCAATTTTTTAGTTAGCCGGATGATTAGAGAGAGCATGGTAAGGGTTAGAAACAGAGAAAGGTTCCCTGTACACAGAGGTTTTAAAACCTCTGTGTACAGGAATTGATAAAGCTCTCAAAAAGTTCAGTAGGCCAACTTATAATTCTACTCTTTCCATTGATGATAAAATTAAACCTGATAATCTTGTTGTCTTACCTTTTTATCCCCCCTTAAGTTTTAAATTAGCCAAAGTTTTGAAGCATTTTAATTTTCACGTTATTTTTAAACCTGTCAATAAATTCCAATCCCCTTCAATTAAATCCCCTATTCTTGAGCTTCAAAAATGGGTTATCTATAATGTCCCTTGTAATAACTGTGATTTATCTTATATTGGTCAAACTAAAAGAAATCTGGAATGTCGTTTACGTGAACATTTTCGGTATGTTGTTAATCAAGAAATTTCTAAATCTTCTATTGCGAAGCACAGTTGGGAATTTGATCATAGTTTTAATTTTAAGAGTGCCAAAATTATCTTTCATGCCAAACGCGTTTCCGAACTGGATTTTTTGGAAAATTTAACTATTTACCTTAACCGTGATAAAATTGTCAATAAAAAATCTGATTCCACTTTGCTGTCTACAGCCTGGAAAAATTTGTTTAATTCAATTAAATAATTTCCTTCATTATGTTTATAACATCATATTAGTTATAACAAAATAATTCTAATTCTAACAATTAATGGATAAATTTTATTAAATTTACTTATTAGTTTAATATTATTGAAATTAAAAAATAAAATAAAATAAAATAATAATAATAATAATAATAATAATAATAATTGTTTACTCCTTTCCTCCCTCCTCTTTTTGTGGTGTGTGTACGTGTGTTCCTCTCTGATTGATCCTGCCCTGCATGTTGCTTCCTATTGGTTGCTTGTGTTGCTCCTCTCCCCTCTGGATTTTGTCCAGCTTTCAGTCTTGCTTTTGCCTCCAAGGCTGTTCCACGTGTTTGCACCTGATGAAGAAAGGCTACGTCCTTTCGAAACCGGTTGTGCTGATTTAAAATTTATGGTGTATGAAGAAGTTTTAATCTAGAATAGTATATGCTAAAATAACCTAAATTAGATTACTTTTATAATTATGAGATGTCAGTATATCTGTATATATAAATTCCCTTAGACTGTGTACAAAATCGAGATTAAAAAATAAATAAACAATAATAAAAATAAATATTTATACTTCAAGCAATCTTGTAAGAGTCCGCAACCGAAGATATAGTATTTTAAGCTAGGAATAACTTTTTTAATACATTACAATATTATAACTTAACAATATTTCTATTAAAATAGAAGCTGAAAATTGTGAATAATTAATAATATTATAGTGATGCAGTTTGAGAAATTGAAAATTATTTAAGGAAAATTACATGCGCTTATCATTCTAAATAAATAAATAAAATTAAAAAAAAGGTGTCCGTACAAAAATATTAATATTATATATATATATAGAGAGAGAGAGAGAGATAAACGTGTTTAGTTATTTTTATAATGTAATTACTTTTTTATTTGGAAAAAATTGAAAAATAGAAAGAAAGAATTAATAGAAATATAAAGTAATAATAATATCAATATTTAGCAATAGAAAAGATATAAGGTGCTTTAAAATAAAATAAACACATGAAATATATGTCAAATGTAATAATATCTTATAAGTTATACATGATCTAGCTATAAATATGAATGGTATTAAATAATTAATTAAAAATTTGCAGTAAATTTCAGCAATCAAATGCAATATATACACTAGTGGACAATTGCTAAGAACGGATGACAATAACTAAGCTATTGTTATTGTAACTTTATTAATACACACATTTAATCACGATAAACTACACAATAAGAAATTACATACAGGAACGCTTAAAGTTACCGTACACTACTACGTCAGAAGAACAACAACCACTAACATAGACATAGAGTCTTACGTAAAGTACACTGTGCACAACACAGAGACAGCGACCTTCTGCGGTCAGGCACGATCAGAACAAGGAACGAAGTCTAATACGTGGTATTAGCTGGCGCATCAGGCATTTTGTTGCCTTAGGGTTGCCACACGTACCCAGCGCGCTTCTCTAATAAACAAACGACAAACTTTTTTTAAATCGTCTTACGTCACTTTAGATTAACTTGTTTTATTATATTTCATAATTTTAGCTAAGTAAACTATGATATGGAAGTTGGTTTAGCGATGAACTATAATCATTCAAGAAGTGAATTTGGCGACATTTTGTAAAAGAAACAGAAACCGCCCTAACAACACGTCTTACCCAGTACATCCATAGGATATCCTCAGAATAAAATGACATCCTAAGAATGTACTGTGAAAAAAAATGTGTTTTTAGAAATGTTATTGTTGCTTATTGCTCTTATCTTGACCGGACTAGCTTCAGATCAAGATTTCTTAAAATCATTAGGGAAGCGATAAGGAAGCCAAGCGGGAATGCTGTCCTCTACGGAGGCAAAAAAATGGCAGTGATGCGCCTGCCTATTATTTTATTTAGGGGCTCTAGTATTAGCTTATAGTTCAGAGGATAGGATCTTTCGTGTGATAGCTGCTTAAAAATCTTTTAATATCATTATCACCACTTTCCATTATCATTATTTTCAATGGGCTCTTCCCACCGTCGTCTGCTCAATCACGTGATAGAGGAAAGCGAATAATCGAATTCCGAGAATCGAATTCAAATAAATATTGTTCTTAAGAACAAAAATGTTAATATTTAATATAAAATAAAATAAAAGTAATGTTGTGCATTTGTAAACAGTAGAATAATTGTATTTGTAAATTTAATAATTTTTAAAAAACATTTTATGTGTTTATTTATTTTTACCTATAAGAATCGATTTTTGTATATTGTAGTGTATCTGTAACATTAATTGATCTAGCAATAAATAATAGCTTCTTGTGGAATGTTTATGGATTACAATTTGAAATTTTAAAATGTTTTCATTTAATTTAATTGCATAAAGGTGTTACAACTAGTTAATTAACTTAGTTACTGGTCTAAATGGATTTTCGCAGTACGATATTGCACTGTCACTGATTTAAGTACCAAAAATCAGAGTATTAAACATGTTCTTCATGAAGATCAATAACAAACATAAACTAAATGATGATTGTAAATGTATACAGCAAACAAAAGATGATGAATAATGATATAAAATGGATTAAAAATGATGTTTTATAAAAAATAACACAGATTAAATACGATTGATCAAAAATAAGAATAGAAAATATGTTATTTCAGCAATCGCTACAGGTAAACAAGACTTTGTCTGCTATTTGTTTTTCCTCTATCATGTGACCTCTGACGTCAGGTGGGAAGAGCCCATTGTTTTCTTTTCATGGCGGATGTCCAAAAGTTCAATAGGATCCTGTGGAACGCTAAAGAATAGCTTTTGAGAAGCATTAGCTGTTGTATTAGTGCTGAGTGGTACAATACTACATTTATATTACGATTTTTTAATACAAAACCTATTTCACTGACTCAAGAAGCAAAACAAAGCACGAAATCGAACGTAAACACCATTACTCCCATTTGTTGTCAAAAGGAGTGACGTTACGATATATTCACGGATTAAAAGAAAAAAAAAATCCTAATCCGTGGATACAGGGGGGTGCCATTTCATAGATGTGCGAATTTTTAGCTATTTGAGATTTCTCGCGCACTACGTCATAAGGAGGATGGATCAAATCTTGTTTACATTTGAAATAATTGTGTTTAAATTGGGTTTTTATGATTTATTTTTTTTTCTTTTCTTTTAATCGAATTTGCTTAAATGTACCGTGTGATAATCTTAATCTACGTCTTTTATTGCTTCCTTGACATACTCCGTATTAGAGCACATAATTTTTTTAAAGAATAGATTATTGAAAATAATAGAACATTGATGAAAAACTGTGATGTATCATGTATAATAGCAATAGATAGATTGCTCATAAAATCAAATCATGTAAGTAATATATCATCGTGTATATTATATCATATATTTTCAAGATCAGAAGTAATAAATCAAAGAGATATTAAATTTGCACTAATCATGTAATAAGTATGTTTGTTAAATGTTTATGCTACTTCCCTTCGATTTTCAAGTATACTCTTTTGAAAGCAGACAGTAGCCAATGTCTGCTGTCTGCTGTCAAAAGTGACCTTTTTTTTATTCAAATAGGGACATAATTAAGATTTTGTTAAAATTTATTATCTTTATGAAACATGAAACAAATTGTGGTATCTCATAATAAACAAAATGTTTAAGTTATGTAGTTGTTAAAAATGAGTACACACAAAAATATTCTTGCAGTTCAAAATTAAATTTGCAGTGAAATAAACTTGTGTGTAGAAAAAAAGAAAAAAAAATCTTAGGTACTTATTTTTTTTTTCTTTCTTTAATCCTCTGTAGAAAGCATCTGGATAATTGAAAATTTTATGAAATTGTTTTTATGTAGTAACACATTTCAATGTAGCTTTTGTAATAACATGTTAAAAGTGTCAGTAGTAGCACATGTTTTCCAATGAAAATAGTTTTAAGAATGCCAACATGAGCAAAATGTTTTGAAACTATTTCTGTCATACCATATTTAAACAATGAATATAATTTTTCTTTTGTAAAAAAATGTTGATCATTTCTTAAACATTTTGGAGTATTTTATATATATATATATATATATAAAACACCACAGAACTGAGGTTTAAAAGTAATAAGTACAAAACTTTGAATAAACACCATAAAATGCAAGAGTTCTTAATAATTGTTTTAGGTGAAAAGAAAACATGACCCTTCGGCAGCGCTTTCTTGGCAGCACTCTTACCTACTTTATTCGCCTTGATGAAGTGTTGTGTTTTCTTTTAACCTGAAACAAATGTTGCAAGTTCTTGCATTTTATGCTGTTTATTCGAAGTTTTGTATTTATTAATTTGGAGTATATTTACTGACAGGGTTTAACCTGGCAAAAAAATTACTTTAGCATTTTAGTGAAAATAGGCTAGCACTATTTTAGCTTTTCGAAAGTTAATTAATTCTTTGGATACCATTGATTTCTTTTACTTACAAGGAACATCACCCAAGTGTCCGGCTCGGATTTCAATGAGTAAAAGGCGTTTCTTTTCTAGAAGCGTTTCTTTCATATTTGATATGCTATCAAATTTTACTAAAAAATTTGTATTTATACAGCATGTGACTACTCAAATGAATAATTCATTTGAAATAATTTTCAGTACTACTATAAATTTTCATTTGTAACTTAAACATGAAAGCGCAAAATCATTTTGCTTTGTTTTTAAACTGTGCTATCATAATGTTAGACCCACCACCACGTATAATTTTTTTTTTTTTTTTTTCTGGATTGTGTTTTATCAACTGCCCTTCCCCATTTTTCGGTGCAAGAATGAAAAAAGTGATCATCAGTCCATTCTCATATCAGACTTTTTTGTATATTCATATTGCTTTCCGCTACAGTACAGATTTTCATGCAAGACAAGTTAGCTGTATCCGAAGGCCTTTTTGTTTTCATGTACATGAAGCATATTACTGATTACATATATGCATATTATTGATTGCTGCAGTACAAAATTTCATACATTTCTTGAATTCTTCATACACTTGGAATTTAACAACTAAAAATTCGGTAAGTGATTTTAGTACCCTTCTAATTTCTGCTATTAAGGAACCTATTTTATTTGTAAACTGATACTAATAATTATTTTGAAATATATTATTATACTGAAACTTTTTTTAAATGGGGAAATAATAAATTTAATATGAGTTTAAAGTCTGACATAAATATTAAATTCTTCTATTTCCAATATTTAGTTTATTTTTAATATTAAAATTAATAATATTGAAGTATTTAAAAGGTAAACAAACGTATCATAATATTACAGATAACTGAATATATTATGTATTTCTTTTTAAATTGAAAATTATAAGTGTTTTATTTTGAACAAACTATTTTAAAGAATGTATTTTTATTTCATTTTTACTCATAAAATTAAAATTCATGATTTTACTGAAATATCTGAAATGTAAACAAACAAATCACGCTAGTACAGCAAAATTTATATATTTTAGGTTTTTTTAAAAACAAATACGTGCGCTTTCTTTTGAGCAAAACATCTAAATAACTGCATTTTTCTTTCATTTCATTTTAATATAATTGAAATTCATCGTCTTATTGAAGTAATTCATGACAATGTTGAAGTATTTAAAAGGTAAACAAACATATCATAATATTACAGATAACTTCATATATTGTGTATTCCTTTTTAAATTGAAAAATATAAGTGTTTTATTTTGAACAAATATTAAAAAAAAATGTGCTTATGTTTCATTTTTACTCATAAAATTAAAATTCATAATTTTACTGAAATATCTGAAATGTAAACAAACATATCGCGATCGTACAGTAAAATGTATATATTTTACATTCTTTTAAAAAAATATGTGTGCTTTCTTTTGAGTAAAACAATTAAATAACTGCATTTTAATTTAATTTAAATATAATTGAAATTCATCGTTTTATTGAAGTATTCTAAATGTAAACAAATGCATAGCAATGTTGCCGAAAACGCGAAAGCTTTATAATTTTTTATGAACTTATATGTATTTAAAATAAATATTTTAACGAATGTACTTTTATTCATGTAATACTGTTCTTGATTTTCGTTTTGGGGTAATATTTATATCAGATTATAGGATATATTTTTTAGTAAGTAATAGCTCTGGGCGAACAGCCGTATATCTTGTATCGTAGTATGTTTCTGTCTTTCGCCACGTGACGTTTCACTTTTGCTTGCTTCTGATTGGCTACTCTTCAAATGGCCCAACCTTATGATAGAAGAACCTTGCGTGGATATATTATACGGCGTTTTCTCGGTAGAGTAAATATTGCGATGTTAAAATAGTTATAAATCAGTCATTAGATTTCAAATACAGAAAATGTATGGATTTTCTTACCTTCTTATTTTGTATTATATAAGAATAAAACCAGAAAACGTGCAAATTCTTCATTGGTTAAAGGGTTCGTGTTAATAAAAATTTTTCTGTTTTTTAAAGTCGCAATTATGGCAGAAAAGCAAAAATTGGAATACTATAGTAACCTGTTTGTTTACTTCTGTTATTAGTTTATCTTGAGAGGACTATAGATACTTAGCTACACATTCATCCACATGGAAACACAAATTATTTGTGACAAATTTCATTAGTAAATTAATATTTGAAAGTATAAATATTCATCTACCCATAAATGCGGAAGGAAAGCCGTGTGTGTGTAAACAATGTTTTAGAGGTTTTTTCATAACAGCCATTTAATTATACATCTTCGCGTTCATACTGGAGAAAACCAGTGTGAAGAATGTTCTAAGAAATTTTCTGCTAAGAAAAGTCTAATGACACATCTTCGCATTCATGCAAGAGAAACCATAGGTGTGTGAATAATGTTCTAAAAGATTTTCTCATAAGAGCCATCTAATAGAACATTTTCGTATTCATACCGGAAAAAACCACATATGCGTGAAGAATGTTATAAAGGATTTTCTCGAAATAGTAATCTAAAGAGACATCTTTCCGTTCATGCAGGAGAAAAACCATACGTGTTTGTAGAATGTTCTAAAGAATTTTCTGCTAAGAGAAATCTAATGGAACATCTTCGTATTCTTACTGGAGAAAAACCATACGTGAGTCCAGCATGTTCTAAAGGATTTTCTGGAAATAGTGCTCTAAAGAGACGTGTTTCCGTTCATGCTGGAGAAAAACGATATATGTGTGAAGAATGTTCTAAAAAATTGTCTACTAAGAGAAATCTAATGGACCATCTTCGTATTCATACTGGAGAAAAACCGTATGCCTGTAAAGAATGTTCTAAAGAATTTTCTCAATTAAGTAATCTAAAGAGTCATCTTCGCATTCATACAAGAGAAAAACCATATGTGTGTGAAGAGTGTTCTAAAGGATTTTCTCGTAAAAGCCATCTAATGGAACATCTTCCTATTCATACCGGAGAAGAACCTTATGTGTGTGAAGAATGTTCTAAAAGATTTTCTCGAAATAGTAATCTAAAGAGACATCTTTCCGTTCATGCAGGAGAAAAACCATACGTGTGTGAGGAATGTTCTAAAGAATTTTCTCAAATAAGTAATCTAAAGAGCCATCTTCGGATTCATGCAGGAGAAAAACCATACGTGTGTGAAGTGTGTTCTAAAGGATTTTCTCGTAAGAGTCATGTAATGCAGCATCTTCGTAGTCATACCGGAGAAAAAACCATACGTGTGTGACGAATGTTCTAAAGAATTTTCTGAAATGAGTACTCTAAAGAGTCATCTTCGCATTCATACAGGAGAAAAACCATACGTATGTGAAGTATGTTCTAAAGGATTTTCCTATAAGAATAGTCTAAAGAAACATATTCGTATACATACAAAAATATAAAGCCATATGTCTCTGAAAAATGTTTCAAAGGATGTTCTACGAATAATTATTTAAAAGAACATCTTAGATATTTTACAGAAAAAAAAACCTATGTGTGTGGAAAATGTTCTAAAGGATTTCCTTAAATATGTAATCTAAAGAATCATCCTCGCGTTCAAACAGAAGAACCATATGTGTAGAAAGAATTTTTTCTAAGAGAAGTATGACGCATCTTCGAATTCACACAGGATAAAAGACATAGGTGTGAAGAATTTTCAAAAACATCTTCTCAATTAACTCATCTAAAAAATCATCTCTGAATTCATACCAGAGAAAAATTATACGCGTGCGAAGTGTGTTCCAATCCAATTTCTGAAATTAAAAATCATCCTCAAATCCATACAGGTGAAAAAAGCTTTTCGTAGAAAAATTTGAATGAGTATGTAACTTTTCTGAACTTTCACAAGTAAGTTGGTATGTTGTTAGACCTGAAAATTTCAGAGAAGTAAAAGTGTCAAAATACAAAGAATGAAAACTAAACATATGGCTCCGCGGACGATGTGTATAAAGAACTTCCATCACTGGGGAAATAATATTAGGATTCAATTAGGAATAAGCAGTGATATGTGCGAAAGATTCGATTTTTACTAGAGATAAATAAAAAGATTTCAAAAGCGAAAAAAGAAAAAAAAAATCTGCTTACTTTCTTTGTAAACAGAATTTTATTTAGTATGGCAAGGTATTTTTTTTCTCTAACATCGGCTACTATATTTATTTCTTAAAATTACATTTGTATAGCTTCACTTTAGGAGCCCCTTTACGGCTTTTATTTATTTTTTTGGTCATATCGGCGATGTTTTAAAATGGCTATTGCAATGGGCTCTTCTCACCTGACGTCAGAAGTCACATGATAGAGGAAAAACAAATAGCAGACGAAGTCTTGCTCATCTACTGCGATTGCTGAAATAACATCTTTTCTATTCTTATTTTTGATCAATCGTATTTAATCTGTGTTATTTTTTTTTTTATACATAAACATTTTTAATCCATTTTATATCATTATTCATCATCTTTTGTTTGCTGTATATATTTACAATCATCATTTAGTTTATACTTGTTATTGATGTTCATGAAGAACATGTTAAGTACTGTGTTCATGAAGAACATTTCAGAACTCTGATTTTTGGTGCTTAAATCATTGACAGGGCAACATTGTGCGGCGTACATCCATTTAGATCAGTAACTAAGTTAATTAACTTTTTGTAACACGTTATGCAAATAAATTAAATAAAAACATTTTAAAATTTCAAATTATAATCCATAAACATTCCACAAGAACAAGCTATTATTTATTGCTAGGTCAGTTAATGTAAAAGTTACACTAGAACATACGAAAATCGATTCTTACAGTTGAAAATAAATAAACACATAAAGTGTTTGTAAAAAAAATTTAAATCTACTATTCTACTGTTTACAAATGCACAATATTACTTTTATTTTGTTTTATATTAAATATTAGCATTTTTGTTCTTAAGAACAATATTTAATGGACTTTATGCATCACACGTCACTGCAGGTATATAAAAGTCTCTACGCCAATCACTGAGCTGGAAATTTTTGTTTACTGCTGTATTAGCCAATACCAATCGCCGAGATAGGTAAATAGCCGCAGCCGTTGCCACTCGTGCATAAGGTCCATTGAATTCGATTCTCAGAATTCGATTATTCGTTTTCCTCTATCACATGATTGAGCAGACGAAACTGAGAAGAGTCCATTGCTTAAATACCGACCTTGGGGAGAAACGTCCGAGCTACACCGGTGCCAAATTTCAAATTACGCAAAGGGGTTCGGTACCGATGCTATTCTATTTCTTGTAGCAGTTTTTCTCAATTTTATTTTAATTATTTAAATTAATAAAAATGTTTACGCTTTCATTTTGTTTTAACATAAAAAGAAATATATTTACTTATTTAATTTTACTTTTTTAGCATCAATTTTTTTTTATTTTTTTTATTAAATAATTTTAATGCTAAAAGGACGCTTTTACATTTTTTTAAAAGTCAATTATCTGGTTGAAGAAATAAATTCAGATATTATGAAAAAGCACCACACAGCAAGAGTTTCAAAGTAATAAGTACATAACTTTGAATTCATACCGTAAAATGGAAGTACACTCAATAACTGTTTCGGGTTTAAACGAAACAGGACCCTTCGTCAGGATAACAAATTGGGCGAGAATACTTTAATGCAAACAAAGAGGCAGCGCATGTTTAAAGCATGCATTTTTTTCTATTTATTCAAGATTTTGTGATCATTAAAAAATACTGCGTTAACTAAATATTACCTATCATTCCAGACAAGTACAATTACAAACTTTCAGCTTTATATATTTCAAATAAACACAGAAATGTTTGTACGTTTATCCGAGGTGATATACAATAAATGGCCCCAAAGTAAATTCGCTATCCTAGAGAATTCTGAAATTATAATTTAGTACGACCTGTCAAGCTAAATAATAATAATAATAATTTGATTAGAATAAAAGAAATAAATCTGAAGCATTGACTGGGAGTAAGATATTTTTGTTTCTTACAAATAGAAAAATAAAGCAGCTTTATCGAAATCGGTTATTGTAAAACCCAGTTAATTTGGATTTTTGGTTACATGCAAACGTAACGTTTGAAAATAAATCGATTGTAATTGTAAAATGAGAATTTGCAATGGGATTGCGGTGCCTCGTTCTTAAGTCTGATCTTAAATCTTACGAACTTTCGTACATGGGCGTGGTTAAGGACGATCTTAACTTGGAGCCGTATTCTCCCCTCCTTCGGAATCGTAATTTCATGCGGAATGGGGAGATTTCGAGAGGGAATCCGAATAAGAGTTATTCTCCCAGCAAAAACCGGAATCCAGGCTTTTCGAATGAACGGAATATGGATCTATCTTTTCCGACAGCTCAGAGCAGCCGGAATAGCATTCGTAAGCGGAATATTGTGTGTGGAAAGATAAAATGGCGGACGGTTTGTTGTTATTAGAAGTGTATGACTGAATTCTTGTGTTGAAAAAAAGCACCTTTCTTTTTAATTGAAAGTTTGCCGGAGTTTTTGCAACCGAAGTCTTATGTAAAAGCTTTGTATCCTGAATGAAGGTAATATTTAGTGAAATTTCTTCTTTATATTTTCTGTTAAGTTGTTTATAGTCAATGGTTGTTTACAAGTTTGATTTCATAAGTGCTTTATACATTCGTTAAAATTTCGTTCATTTTATACCTTGTATTCCATAACTTTTGAGACATAAGTTACTCTATGTGATGCACTGTATTCATATTACCTTTTTTTGTTGCATTCATTATGTGAATCTGGGCACTTTTCTCCATTAAAATGACATAATTCATTAAGTCATGCTTTATTATATTTGAAAGCTTAAATAATTTAAGGGACTTTCAACTTGCTTTTAAAGTAATATGAATGTATTTCATAGTTATTACTTATTCTAAATATTGAAGATTTTTGAACTGATAATTACAAACTTTTGTACGTTAAAAACTAATGCAAACTTTGCAGAAATTGATTGAAATATCCAGCACTTTTAAGTACAAACAATTTTTTCTTAATTTGTTAAAAAATATGTATTAAATTGAATACAGGCTTTGGAAATGCTCTTTTTTTTAAATATAACTTTGATTTTTTAGTTGTGTGCTATATTTCTGTTCTACACAATGTAAATTTATTTAATATATTTATTTTTACATGCCAGATGAATTATGCCTTCAACTCACTTATTACATTTAATAAAATAATAAGTTGTAATTGAAAATTCAATTATCCCATTGAGTAGTTCCATTATTTTAAATGTTTTACACCCTTTTCTAAGTGTAGAAAATAAAATATTGTGTTAATTACAGTGATAAAAGTAACATGTAATGAATGATTTTTTCTTTAATCAGAAAAAGTAAATTATTAATAATAAATTATGCGCAAGAACTAGCAAGTACCATATTTCTTTTGGTCATTTATGGAGTAATTAGTGTTAAAAATATTTCTTGCAATAAAAGAAAAGGATGAAGAAAAGTTGCATAGTAAAAATATGTCATTTATGTGTTGATAGTTAATGTAAAAGGAAATTCTTAAAGATTTCTGACAAAAAATTAAGTAAAATTATTTAACATAGTGTGTATATTATATATATGTATAAATTCATATTTTTAAGACAATCCAAATTCATTTATTATAAAATCAGACCAGTAATGGCAAACCTATTCAAGAATTTGTAGATTATTATTATTATTATTATTATTATTTTTTTTTTTTTTAATAATAGTTCATAGGCAACTTAAGTGAGCAAAGAAAATGTATTTTCCCATTAGCCTTGTGCAAATGATTTGTTGCTGACTCTTAGTTAACAAAGCACCACATAATGAAAACACATTTAATAGTAACACTTTTAGCAGTAAAAATAAAAGTATTACAATTAATTTTCAATGATTTCTCACAATGTTTTACCGAAGCTGACCTGTGGTGACCTGCAATTGACTCAATCTTATTTCCTCACAACTTTTCTATTTATTATTATTATTAATTTCCTCCTGCTTTCTTATTTATATTTAATATTTACTTATTTTTCAATGTGTAATAGATCTCTTAATTCTTTAATATTCATTGGTTTCACACAAAAGAGTGAAAGAAAAGATTTCTCTCTTGGAACTTAAATGTACTCAGTATGACAAGGCTGAGAGCTGAGACAGCCCTCCTACAGAAGAACTCTGACAGACCACCGTCTAAGGCACCCCTCCTGAAGAGGACAATGTAAATTAAACTGATTGTAACTAAAGCCTGGTGAGTGTCTAAATTGTGCAATGTTTATATTAAAAAGCTGCACGATTGAGACAGATCTCCCTGGTAATGCTTTGGAAACAAGTTGACGTCACATCTAAGTATGAATTGCTATACAGGTAATAATTTTATATTTTCTTTTTAACTCAAGTTTAAATTGATTTTTTTTTCTATTTACTGATATTAATTTTTACTTTGTCCTTGCTTTAAATTACTTCTATTAATAAAATAACATATTTTTATGATGATTAAAATTTAACTTTTTTGTCTTTAGGATGTGAATTTGTTCAATCGGTAAATCAAATAAAACTTAAATGAATACTAAAGCATAAAACAATTCCTTTTTTTTTTTAATTGAAGATTATAAAATATATTTATTGCTCAAGTATAATAGATTTTGTCATAAAAATTCTAATACTTAATTTTAATGTCTTGTCTTTGCATAGTTTCATCTTTATCTTTATGCTAATCACATCCCTGATTAAAAGATAGTTTTGTTATGACTCGCAAAGTTCAATTATGATGATTATATTACAACAGTACAGAGACACACCAAAGTAAAAACAATCTTTTTGTTTTCTCCATTACTATTTGAATACAACTGTACTTGTAATTAGATAGTTTGACTATAAACAGTGTCCAAACAGTAGTGAAAAAAAAAAAAAAAAGTCTTATTCTCAATTTATGTTAATTTTAATTATAAATTTAAAAAAAACAGTTCAATGTATGAATATTTACATACTGTTAAAAATATCAATGTAAAAAATATTAAGAGCAAACTGCATTTTTTTTGTACCGTATAGCATACTGCACTACATATATTGGCATTTGATAAATTTATATTTCTGTTCAAGTCTGGTTACATATTCTAACAGTTCAATGTGCTAAAGATCTGTCGTTCAAATTCAATAAATAAACTTTGTCAACAAATACCATAAATTGAAAAAAAAAAAATCATAGGTCAACATAATAGCATAACCCTTCATCAGCCCCCCCGCCCCAAAAAAAAAAAATAAAATAAAATAAAGTGTGTGAAAATGCCACTTATGCCTACTTTTTTGCCTGATGAAATGTTGTACTATTATTTTTGTCCAAAACAACTGTGGTATATGTTTTTTTTTTTCAGAATTATTTTATATTTTACAAGAGCTGCACCAAGAATTCAATATGTATTCTGTGAATACTGAGTACATATTCACTGTCGTTCAAATTCAATAAATAAACTTTGTCAACAAATACCATAAATTGAAAAAATAAAATAAAAATCATAGGTCAGCATAATAGCATAACCCTTCATAAGCCCCCCCCCCCCCCAAGAAAAAAGAAAAAGTGTATGAAAATGCCACTTATGTCTACTTTTTTGCCTGATGAAATGTTGTACTATTATTTTTATCCGAAACAACTGTGGTATATATTTTTTTTTTAGAATTATTTTATATTTTACAAGAGCTGCACAGAGAATTCAATATGTGAATACTGAGTAGGTATAATAATTTCATTTTTAAGCCTTCTGGAAATAGATGTTAACTAGCAAGTAAAAAGTTTCTTTTACTTGTTTTACTAAAAGTTTCTTGTCAGGTACGACCACTCCAAAAAAATTTCTTGACCGCGATTTTATTTTGATAAATTGTATGTTGTGTTATATCAGATTTTAATTTGTTTTACAAAGTAAACTGTTCCACCGATCGCAACAAAAATTAGTACATTTATTAATTTCAAATTTATAAATCTATCTAGCGCTGTAACTTTTGATTCAATAGGATAATTTGTTCAAAATATATTAAATAAAAACCCCATAATAATGTTGTCCCCTCCCCAACCCTTTGATTAAAAATAATAATAAATTTATTTTTATGTAAATCTGTATCATAAAAAAATATCTGATAAAACTGACATAATAATGATTTTTTTTTATTAATTTCAAATAATCAAAATTTCCCCTTTGATTTTGTTATTCATAAAAGTAACGTTGACACAACTTTAACCTCTTTGGTGACTTTTATTATTATTTTTTTGCTATGTGATGATTGATGTCAAGGTCTTTACTTATGCAATTGCAATAACCATTTCAATTTACCGCTAAAATGAAAAACAAAATGTTTAAAACTGCCAAGCGTGTTCCATATTAAAGCTGTGCTGAAAATAGTCGCCAATAATCATTAACGTTTATTTAAATGCTTAAATTATTTAATAAATAAATAAATATATATATATAAAACTGACATCATAATATTTTATTTTAATTATTTATTTATTTTTGAAATATTGATTTCAATCAATCAAGTTGGCTTATATGTTCTTTCTTTTCTTTTCTCCCGTAAGGCAGGCAAAGCCTGCTTTTAAACTAATAAAAGAAGATATTTGTATCTTTGCCTGAGTGCGATGTAGATTTAAAAAAAATACATATATGGCACATTCTTTTTTTTCCTTCTAGATAGAGGATTGAATTTGGGAATAAGGCCTATTGACTGCTGTAGGTCCTGGGCCTGAGGGGGTATGCCCTCTGTGGGGGTTTTTCTAAGGGGTCCTAGCCCGTATTTACACAAGTTTCGGAGAAAACCACGGAAAACTCTGAACGGCTAGGTCGACGAGCGCGACCTGCGATCGAATCCGGCACCTCACGTCTACCAGCTTTTGAGCGCAGAACCGCTCGGCCGCTGGTGGGCCCTCTAGATAGAGGAATATGTGCAGATTCACAATGCATTTTAAAATTTCGATATTTTAAAAAGTATGATTTTTTGTGTTTTTCCCCAACATTCTTCTTTGAGCTGTAATTTCCAGCACAGACCACCAATATAACATATTTACAACTTTTTATTTCATTTATTTATTTTAATATAAAAATGAAACACTTCTTTGCACATGAATGTTAAATTTAAAAATTATTCCTGTTTAAACAAAAATAGCTGCTAAAATTGATGTCATAATAGATGATTTAAAATTTTATTTAGATTTATTTATTTTTTAATTGTTCATTGAAATTAATCGAATTGTCTTATAGGTTTTTTCCCCTTGATTTTATCATCCACAAACTAAAATGGGTACAGTTTTAGTATAGAATCCCCTTTGCGACTTTTATTATTTTTTGCTATTTTGGTGATGAATTAAAATGGCTATTGCAATTGCATAATAAAAGACTTCCGAAAATTGCTCGAGCTACTTAGGAGCCAGTTTTCAAATTTCATCAAGAGACCTTATACTAAAGCTGTTTCTTAATGTCAATGCATTTTTTGTTTATTTTGAAATAACAGTGTTTCTAATCAACATAATGAACCTCAAATAATTGAATATCATTTATATTTTCTTAATAGCAGTACATATATGATAGCACTTAACTATGGCTTTGATTTGCTGAAAATAGAGCACAGTTTTAGTATGGGACACCCTTGGCCAAATTTGTGACTTTTTTTTTATATTGTTTTAGTAATGGCAACAGTTTACAGTGTTATTTTTCAGAAAATTGGATGTTTGGTTTATTAGGATTATTAATAAAAAAATAAGCTTTTAAAAGATTAGCTTTATATCAAGTAGCTGCTTATAAAATATATATAAATAAAAAAATAAGCTTTCAAAATATTAGCTTATTATGAAGTAGCTGCTTATAAAAAAAAAAAAAAAAAAAACACTTATGTTGTTGCAAGTTATGAATTTTTCATTACATTTTACTTTAACAGATACTTACATATTACAGAGAGCCAAAAATGAATCTTATAGTGAGGAATATGGCATTTGAGATTGTTTTTTAATAAAATGTTGGTTAATTTTTGTGTTTCATTCATGATCTATTATAACTTGGGAGTGATTCATAATTTGATATCATAGTTAATAATTTTGAATCCATTAAATGTGGGGTTCAAACTCAGCACTAGCATTTCAGAGATTTTTCTGAAACTTGCATGAATTTGAGCCAGGACTCTTTAGAAAGAGACCCACAGAAGGAACGCCACCCAGGCCTTGGATCATCGCATACGCATAGTCAGTTTACCTTAAACAACACAACACCCTCCATATATGTGATGTTGTGGTGGGGGATGATCTTTTAAGAAAAATTTTCTTAAATGAAATCGATTGTACAAATACAGGTAATTCAGAAAATTGTGAAGTTCCAATTGATATGAACAATCAGTGTAATATCCAATAACGGTAAAGGGCAAAACTAGATTGTGTTGTGTGGGTTGGAACTGATTGACTATGCAAGGGTTCTATGCCATATTTATGCAAGTTTCAGAGAAAACCATGTAAAACTCCAAACTGCTCAGATGAATTTGACCTAGGATTGAACCCAGCACCTTCTTTCTTATGAACATATCAAGTGAGAGACATTTCATTCAGCTATTTTACTGAACACACACAGCGTGGTCAATTTTTCCAAAAGATAGTCTAAAATATTGATGACCCACTAATCTCGAATCTTTTAAAAACCATTAATACATTTCACTGACAGCCTTAAAAAGAAAAAAATAATAATAACTAATGGCTGAGCTGCTTTTTTTTTTTTTAAGTTAAAAATACAAGACAATTTAACATTTTTTTCTGGCAATCCTAACTGCATAAATATTATAGGTAGTCTAAATAAATGTTATTTCGTAACATATTAGAGGTGAAATTAATAGTAAATTGAGGTAGAGTGTATGTATGGGGGGGGGGGTATATTTTTTTTTCTTCTCACAGATACGAAGCTTCAGCAGACGTCTAACACACAGACAGCCAGTTTCTGAATGGTCAATTCATGTGTAAAACACATTTAAACATGTAAAATCCATCAAAGACTAGAAGTTTAAAAATTTTATGAATCTAATACTTTCTTTTATGAATATCGCAGAATGTAAAAATGTGTTTTAAAAGAATACCTCTTATAGACTTTCATATATTTTTATAGGTTCTTGTAAAAATTGCTAGAATTTTTTTTAATTTAGGATGTATAAGGTTTGACTTGCGACTGGAAAAATTACAATTAAAAATAAAAAAATATTTTTCCACAAATCATGACATACTAGCAATAACTCTGTTTCCTATGAATAATTAAGACATTGAAAAAATTCAGCTTATATGTTTTAAAAAATTCTTTCAAATTTCTTTATGACAAATTAACTAAAACTTCTGATGAAGAAATTACTTGAATATTAAATTATATAACAAGTAAGCTAACTATTATATTAATAATTTAACCAGTCACCATATTTAAACGAGTATAAATTTAAAATTATTCAACTAATTAACTAAATAATAAAAAAAAATAACTCCATTAAATCAATAAACAATTTTAAAATTATAAAAATTTCCTGTTAATTTTTTTAATTACCTCGTAATATGATACATTAAAAATGCAATGCTATACAGCAAATACTGTATTCGGATGATATTCATGTTTTAGTGTTATAAAGCAATCGAATCCATATGTAGTAGGAATAAAGTATGTGATGCCGTGAATAAATTTTATGAAAATTTTACTACATTAATCAATCATACGATTTATGGAAAGGTAATTTTTTGACCGATCACTTTTTTAATTTTTAGATGTATCTTTCTTTTCAAACACACTCTGAAATATCTGTTTAAGCAGAACTAAATATGAGCGATTTTAAATATCTGTGAGAAAATACAACCATCGAGTCTTTGATCGAGTGGTTGTTTGTTTACTAACAAGCGTGATTTTTCTCTAACTGCTGATTGGTTTGAGCGTCTCAAATACGTCACTTCCTCTCGAATGCTTCGGAATGATTTCGCATACGGAATTCAATGAAGGGAGAATAGAAGTTTCCATACGGATCGGGATTTAGACTCCATTCCGGCTAGTGTCCATTCCGATTACGTTCCATTTTCCGGTTTAGGGAGAATACGGCTCTTGGTATTGCGGTGCCTCAAGCGTAAGTCCTCCGCGTGTCCTCGTAAGAGAAAGCCAGCCAGCCAATGGGAGAGGCAGAGCGAGCTATGTTGTGATTGCGCGCGCATCCAGTTACGATTCCACTTAAGATAGCTCTGAGGTCGTCGTAAGATAGTGAGGCACTGCAATACGACTTGCGTTTTGTTTACATCTTAAGACAGAGTTTGTGCGTAAGATAGTGTTGAGCGAGGCACCGCAATCCCAGCCCAAATACGCATTTATTGGTAACGCTTACAATCAGTGACGTCAGCTTGCACTGATATATAATTGCGATGAACGATAATATTCGAAAGGGGTGTAAAGTAACTGCGCCTGCGAAGGTGAAATAAAAATACTGTCTCCTACCCGGGAAGTAGGAGAACTACCGTAGTAGAAGAACCTGGTAGCGGTGAGTAAAAAAGCTGTTAAAAAAGTAATCGAGCTGCGAAGCTCGATCAGTTGCAAATTGTGTTCGAAACGTATCGACCGGTCTGCGTATTTCCATAATGCTTGCTCGTACAGAGCAAATTCACAAAATTTGCCAAACAGTGGGACTTTCACCAAATGTGGAAGTATGCAAAGAGAAACTATGTGTTGATTAACCCGAGTAATTAAGATCATGCGCTTTTCCTTTTTTTAATTGATGCATAACTTTATATCGCAAAACAGACCTTGACGATATGATCTTAAAATAAGAAATAATTTTCAGAATGCAGAAGTAGATAATGGCAATATATTAGCATTAAGATCCTCTTTCATATATGAGGATAAGGCAGAAAAGTTTGTGAAAATTTTTCGGCCAAATTTTATTACTTAACTGAATTAGATAAAGACTCAAATGTTCAAATTGGTATTACGCCGTATTATATTTTAACTATTTTATTTAACTATCATTTTGTATTCAATATTTTAAAATAAATTAATTTTTAAATAAATCAATCTTAATATGTTATAAAAATAAAGTAATAATGGTGCGCATTATCGATCTATCTATCTATCTTTTTTTTTTTTTTTTTTTTCTAAAAGAAATGTCGACACAGGTGTATTCTGCTCAATTCCTCGTCATATATTTCTTGTCATTAATTTCTGTTGAGTGTGAATTGTATTTATTTTAAAAGCTATGAGTATGGTAAAGCCTTCAACATGGTTGTAGACTTAAATGCTCCACCTAATAGGCTACCCTCTATCCGATTCGATACATTTAACCTATTCTACCTCGCTAATTAATTTTATTAGGATTATTTTTGTATTTTAATTTTCTATTTTTCGTATGCAATGATCTCCATAATGTAAGTTTATGTGAAATATTATGCTATTTAGGCACAGTAGATGTCTGCACGGCCCGGGTTCGGACCGAAATTTCCAATATACTCTCGGACCGGGCCGGACTCGGGCTTAAAATTTTTTTGCAGGCTCGGGCTCAATTATTTTGTGTATACTCGGGCCGGGCCTGGATCAAATTATTTCCGGGCAAAGACCGGAATCTCTTTTTAGTTTAATCGTTAATCAACGAAAAAGGAAAATGATAAATTTTTTCTTCAGTTATTTATTTCACATAATCTTACAGATTGGTATGTCATTTAAAATTTTATTTTGTAAAACAATGTCTGTAACTTCACTTTAATTATATATCAGTCTGTCTTAATATATCAGTCTGTCTGTTCGCGATTTGATTTTCCGTAAATATTTTTAGCATGTCTCTTAATATATTTTATTTAAATTAATATTAGATGGTTTACTACTCAAAATAATATACATGTCACTACTAGTTTGCGCACATGCACAAACAAAAGAAATTAGATATGTTACTGTGTATAAGGCTTTGTGTCCTATGGTCTGTAGAGTTTAGGTGGTATGAAGGCAATAAAAATCTCTCCACTGTAACTTTTTCGCGAAAGCTCCTTTTTCTTTTCTCCAGTGCACTAGGTGAAAGTAGCATTATTTTTTGCATGTGCAAAAGCATCTATGGTTGGATTAGCATTAAAGTTTTGTTTACCAAATCACAGGAAAGATTCGGATACATTACGGTATATAAGAGGAAATGTCTGAAAGCGCATTTTTAGTAGTATTAAACATTTTAAATACTTTCCTTATGAATGCTAATATTTTCGAGTTGATTTTCTGTCTGTCTTTTTGGAAGTTACTGTACAAGAACTACTTATTTAGACTTCCTGCTAATAAACGTTTTTCATTTATGATGATTATAAACCCACAGACCAACCGCTAAAACCTCAGATTTGTATTCTGAGAAGCTCAAAATGTGTAAATGTAGGAAAAACTCAATTTCGAAAATTTGAGTCAAAAACAAAATTTACCTACAGTCGGTAACAAAAGTGTCCGAACACTAGCAAAAATTCCTATGTAATAAAAGTACACTTCATACGGCTTTGTTAAATAAATCCTTATCGAATCATGTTCTTAGACTGACTAAGAATAGGATTCGACAAGGATTTATTTAACAAAACCGTATGAAGTGTACGTTTTTTACATAGGAATTTTTGCTAGTGTTCGGACACTTTTGTTACCGACTGTACGATGTGTGAATAAGATGACGAAGAAAAATGCGTGTCTTTGTGCCTGAAAGAAGTGAGGTTCATTCCATAAAACCAGTTTCTTGAATTCCAATAACAATTTTTAAATGACCTTCCCGTATTTAAGACTATTTGGAATACTGAGCTTGGACTTCTTATTAATATTTATTTTTGATTTATATAGATAAAACAGGCTCACAGAGAGACATATTACTAAAAATCTTATTTTCAGATTCAGGACCCCTCTAAACGTTTAAAATAGTAAAAACTATTTTTCCAAATTTTGAACAAAAAACACTTTTCTGTATAATTTATTGGTAAGAGAAAGTAAAAAATGCGTGCGTGTAGCTAAGAAAGGAGGGCTAATTTCATAAAAGCAGTTTGTTCGATCCGAATAACAATTTTTATGTAACCTTCTCATACGCAAAATATTTAAAATACTGAGCTCGAGCTTTCTATTAATGTATGTTTTCCTAGTTATATAGAGGGCAGACTCACAGACAGAGAATTCAATTGATAAAAATGTTATTTTCAAGTTCAAAGACCCTCTAAATGTTTATGTGTAGAAAAAAAAAATGTCGACATTTCGCAAGAAAACATTAGTTTCTCTATCTTTAATGGATAAGGAAAAGTAACAATTAACTAAATAATTCTAATTTTATGACATATTAATTTAATTTATTACGTTGAATTTTATTGATAAAAACAAGTTTCCTCAATATATTGCAAACACAATTTTTAAACGCTTAAAATTAGAATATACAATTTTGTTTCTTAGTTGCACTGTCAAAGAAAAGGTCCTGTTTGCTGCCAGAAATTTTCTGTAATTCAGAAAAATACTTTCTATCAACGTAATTTTTCCGTTGATATAACGTATTTTTTAAATTACAGAAAATTTCTGGCAGCAAACAGGATTTTGTTTTGACAGTGTAGACTTGTAATTTAAATTTTCAGGGTGGAGGATTCCTAATAAATTTTTGGCATTAAAAATATTATTTAAAAATAATGATATTGAAATTCCATTGACAAATTTTTCACAGTTTATTCTTCTAAAACAACGTCATTGTCCCAAGCCTCCGCGAATCGCGAATGAAGTAAACAAAGAACATGGGTTGCTTCGCAACGGAGAGATTTTGGCGCCAGCTACGAAAATGCGCCGAGGTGCTCTGTACGATTAAGCATTATGGAGTTACGCGACCGGACTTGTCACGAACTTCCGGAAATATTTCCTGCAAAATGTTTACACGTTCATTCAACGTGCAATGCAATAAATGGCGATAAAGCAAAGTCACTGCCTGAAAGAATTCTGAAATTATAATTATTTAGCATGACTTGTAGTACTAAGTAATAAAAATTTGATTAGAATAAAAGAAATAAATCCGAAGCTTTGACAGAAAATAAAGTATTTTTATTTCTTACAACTACAAAAATAAAGCAGCTTTATTGAAATCTTATTTTTAAAACACAGTAAATGATTTGGATTTTTGGTTGCGTGCAAATATAATGCTTGCAGATAAACCGATTGCAATTGCAAAATGAGAATTGTGCAAGGTGATTGCAAATACGCTTTCATTTGTAACGCTTGACGTCAATGACGTCGGCTTTCAATTGTAGATGATTGAAATGAACGATAACACACAGCGCATTCGAAAGTACTTCCTGGGAAATCCGGTCAACCGGTAAATAGAAAAGCGGTTTTAAACTTCTGCCTGGGAAGCCCGGTCATTGTCAAATTTTATTTTAAATCTATGGACCGGCCGACCGGGCTTGCCCAAACTTCCCGAAATACAATCAGCAGGAAAATTGTTGAAGCACACATCTACATTTTTCTCATATTTTTTATTAGTTTGATCGCTAAATTTTATCTTCAACTTACCTTTTTATAAACAGCATAAGACTAAGATCATGACTAGCCAAATATTTACGTAAATAAACAGTATTAGGCGCTCATCTTTTAAATGGGAATTATTGCTAGCGCTTTAATAGTTTTGCTGCCGACTGCATTTTCTTCGGAAGTGTGGGAAATTGATTCTAATGACATAACATATTTACAGTCGGTAATTAAAGTCTACGAATACTAGCAAAAATTCCTATTTAAAAAAAAGTACACTTAATACTGTTTTGTTAAATAAATCCTTGTCGAATCCTGTTCTTAGTCAGTCTAAGAACAGGATTCGACAAGGATTTATTTAACAAAACTGTATTAAGTGTACTTTTTTTACATAGGAATTTCTGCTAGTGTTCGGAGACTTTTGTTACCGACTGTACACATGAACATGAATGAAATATCTGCGAAATCAAATGAAATGAAATCTCTTTGTTTTGCGTCTGCACTCAAATTAAACCGTTTCAAACCGTAAAGCTTACGATAAGTGATTTTTCAAATTTAGTGGATATATTTATGAATGTAATGTTTAATTTAAGGTATTTTTTTATTATAAATTTAAAACTTTGATTGCTTAGATTCTACAAACTCCTCTTTTCACTTTATTAGGTTGATTTCTTTAGAAATTCCCCTATTGCAATTACTTCGTTTATCTATCTATCTATCTATCTATAATGAAAATTTTGTCATGACGATAACTCCCGAAATAATACTCCAAATCGAACCAAATTTGGATCGTGAACTGATCTTTTAAATATCTTGTATGAGTTCGTTAACCAAGTTGCTCCGACTTTTTGTTTTCGAATGGCAGCCACTTGAAAATTTAAAACCCAAAATGTAAAAAGCAGATTTAAAGCAAGTTTTGCTTGAATTTTGATGTAAATACAGGCGACATAAAGATCTCAATGAAGTTTATTAATGAAGTTTATCCGCCATTTTTAATAAAGTGGCAAATATTTTAAGTTAAGAAAATCACTTGAAATCAGGCTACCACTTGAAAATTTAAAATCACTATAACTACCGAAATAATACTCAAAATCGAACTAAATTTGAACTGTGTTTTAACATATTTTATAAATATTATAGATGAGTTTGGTAAATTAAATTAAATAACAAAAAAAAAAAAAAAAAAAAACAATAAGTAAAATTTAATGTTCTAAAAATCAAAAAGTAAAATTAATGGTTTTAATAGTTAATTAAGAGTTTTCACATGTAAATATAGTTTAATTTGATGAAATTTTTTTCTTATTGGTCTATCTGGTTTCAACCGTCTTAAATCTTCTATTGCATAGCTTTTACTACATAAAAAAAAAAAAAAAAAAAAGCCGCACTGCAGAAAAAATGACTTATACATTTTTTATTTGTAATAACTTTAAAATTAGTGTTTGAAACAAATAAAACTGTCTTGTTTGCATAAGACCAATGGGATGAAATGATACCTATGTACATTTTCGATTTAATAATTCGCTTTATTGCACTTTACGAAGTACATTTTAAAAATTTGCATAAAACTTTCTTTATGAACATAATGTAATAACCATACACTTTGTATTTATTATGATTTATTATATGAAATAAACAAGTTATATTTTAATATATGAAATAAAACTATAATTTGTTAGAGCTAAGCAAATTTTTATTAAAAATATGTATTCTGCATTGGGTTAATTCCACCCTTATATGGAATTACTGCTTTATTGCGGAATGGCATAGTTTTATACCGTATTTTAATGTAAATCTCAGAAATTTCAATGTGCCAAATATCACAAATAATTTCTTCTATTTCTGGCAGAGTTATAGGCTGCGAATTCCGAATCCTCTCCCCTCTCCCCCGCCTTTTATAGATGAAACATTTTCGAGCGGATGGACTATTTTCATGTCTGGTAAAGAACAAATTCTACTATATCCTTTGTGGGATTTAACTTAAAGTGAAACAAGATATGATTACTTACAGAATTATAGGTTCTCATAGGAATGGATAGGAAATTTTGACAATTTAAAGTGAATAAACTTACCACAGACGCTGTGTAGTAAGGTGCATTATCATCTTTAAATGCTTTTTACGGAAATGTCCAACCCAGCAAACACAGTCGTGTCGGAAACATAACAAAATGATGTCAGATATGTCAGACTTGTCAGATATATCGATTTTCGCGTAACATTTAGGTACCTTTTCACGATAAAATAAAGTTATATCATCTAATGATGTCTATAAAATATCGAAAACCTACCGACTTTATGACGTGCAATTTCTGTATAAATATTTGTTATCGAAACGATAACTAAAACACGACATATTTATGACATCACACTAACCTGTCCAAAATATGATATAGATCTGATATCAGAAACATGTTAATTTTTTGACATCCCTTTTTGAAGTATCGAAAAGTTATCGAATAAACATCATTGGCATTGCTTTGGTTTGCTAGCCGTAACCGCTAACTGAACCACATTGTTTGTTTACAAGCCGGGGTAACCGAACCGAAGCTCTCGTGGATCCTGATATGGATATTTTCATATATTTTGCTAATTGATTTAGGTAAGGAATTTTCTTCTTTATTACATGCTCTTATACTCAAAAATTTAAAAGAGAATATAGTATTGACTTTTTAGAAAATTATAAACGTATCTGGTGTTTCATACTTACTTCAGTTAAGAATGTTTCTTCGGAAATTTGTTTTTTTTATGATTCGCACGTTTAGGCTTAATCTGTATCATAAATGCATTTTGATTTTTAAAAAGTCAAAGTACTCACTTATTTTAATATAAATTCGAGAATATAATTGATAATATATTCTTGATTGATAATAATAATAAACTTTGTGATATCCTCCGGTGCTAAGTTTAAATAATATAGTAGAAGGTAAAATATTCATAGTGTTAGTCTTAGTTACTAGACTATTCCAAGCCAGTGTTGTATTTTAATTCTATGAGAAACGTATTTTTCATATTTATTAAACAATAAAAGCCAAAATCTTAGGAGAAAGAAATTGCGAGTTATTTATACCTACTATTTTAACTCGTTTGCAGAAGAAGTAAATGTAATGATTGTAGGTATCGTTACCTTTTATAAATGTTGTGAGTTATTCATGTCTGCATTGAATATTTTGCAGCGAATACAATAAACAATGTTCAATTATAAAATTTAAAATAAGAAAAACATCAGAAAATATTGTATTTTGAATTACAGTGATAAATAAGAATTAAGTATGAAAATAAGATTGTTCATTTAAATGGATGAACATAAACTATCCATTTATACTTTCTCAATTAAAATTGAGATTGACAATGTTCATCATATTGAAACCTTGATAACAGTTGATGGTATAGAAAACATTAATATGATAATGAGAGAATTTGTCAAAAATGCACTATATATTATGAAGTGGGTTTTCAATTTTATATATTTAATATTAGATATATATAAAGTGTTTGATCAGTGTCAAAACAGGCTACTCGGGAATAAGCTTAAAATTGTTTATTGTTATCGCATTGCAATATTGTAAAATTTTAAGCCAAAGAGGAATTACAGCAATCTATTTGCTAGTCGTAAATAAACTTTTTAATGTTGGGAGTAAAATTTTAAGTCTTTTAAAAATGCACCAGGAGCTTTCATACTTGTTTATCACATTTTTTTCTCCCCAAATTGTAGATGCTGTGAAGTAAACTTCATTTCAAAAACAAGGCATGACATTGGCATAATTCTGGTAAGTTTGTCTTTTTTTTTATACTAACTTTCTTCATTTGAAAAATTTCATGCTATTTTATTTTACAATTTTTACATTTTTTCTCAGAGTTATATAATACATTATATCTCAGACCTTGTATAACAATCTATATAAATAGAGCAAAAAGTTTGTCAGGAAGACATCTGGGTGGACCACTCCTATTTTTGATTGGTCTAGATTTAACTACTTGGTGAAAGTTGGCCATTCTTTTTAGTAAAAACTGAGGAATTTTTTAAAAAGATATCTGCATAGATGTTATACTTTTTAAAAGAGCTCTAAAAATTGTTCATTTTTTGTGTAGACATTATATGCATCAAGTTATTAAATATATTACGTTGCAAAGTTTTCTTTTAATTAATTAAAATATGAAAATAAATATTAGTTATAATTTAATAGTTTGTCATTTCGGCGATGAGTTGATATGGGTATCGCAAATTCATAAGTAAACATTTTGGTGAGAAACGTCTGAGCTACTTCAGTGCCAAATTTCAAATTCCACCAAAAGGTCCAAGCTCTTTCAATGTTTTTAACATAATTTTTCTCAATTTTATTTTAAATAGTTTTGTAATGCGAGTGCCCAGTGGCAGAAATGCTGCGACATGGCAACATAGTCGCGGACACAGAAAAACGGCTTACAGACAGTTTTTGTCTGCACTAATAAAAAAAATAGTCCCTAACTTTCAGACACTCTTTGTCTGTACTACTAAAAAAAAATTGCCCACAACTTTAAAACAGTTTTTGTCTGTAGTCATAAAAAAATGTCTACAATTTAGACATTTTTCGATCGCGACAATGCGCTACTGATGTATGACGTCTTAGACGCTCTCTGGTAGGAACTCTAGAGCCCCCTATAGTGCCTTGGTAGGAACACACAAAACAGTGCTTAACAAGGACGACCTAGGAGCCTAGATCTCCCTTGATAGGCAGTGTTATGCATGTATTCTTTTCTCCTGTTACCTGTTACTGAGATTCTACGGGAATGTAGGAAAGTGCTAATTTCATTTAAAACTGCTCCAAAACTTCTCCTCCACTTCAAAATTCACTTATAAAAATTTCTGTATCAAAACTAAAACTAATACTTTTGTTATTTATAATTATTTATATTGTGTTTTGTCAAACATTGCTATGAAATATTTAATTGAATGAGTTAAACTTATTATTTTGTAATTGTTTATACTATATTGTTCTGTAGTAAAATTGTATTGTGTATTGTTGCACGAGATCACCACTGTTGTTAACACCTCCTCCCCAGATTGCCGCTTTCAGCTTTCAGGCTTTTTGATACAGATTACGAAATTTTAAAAACCTGTCGCAGACAGCTACAAAATTTTCTGTCACTGGATGCGAGTGGGAAAAAAAGGTAAAGCATACTATTAAATTTGTCTAATTATACAAATTACCTCCATATAAAATATCCCCTGCACTTTTCGTTCTGTTTATTATCAAAAAGAAAATGACTAATGCAGTTTTTCATGTATTATTGACATTTCTATAAATGAAATTAATTTATCCAGTACCAAGACGTTGTGGTGAAGAAGTCACTGCCAAAGTCAGCGAGGGCCCGAAACGAAGTTTTTAAGCAATTTCAATATATTTTCTTTTTAGTTTTAATTTGTAGAACGGTATAAAAATATTGATTCTTTTTAAAATTCATTTAAATGTAGTGACCAGCGAAGCCTGCTAGATAAATAGATTGAAGCTGCGAAAATATTTTTTGAAATCACTCTGTTGTTTACTAAATTAATTTTATGAATAAATTGTATAACATTAACTTTATTATTGAGCAGGTAAGATTTATTGTATAAGACTTTATGAAAAAGTTAGTGATGATTCTGATAAAAATGACGCTCCGAGGATATATAAAAGTAAGTTAAGCTGATGGATGTTTTAAAACTTAATTTTCTTATTTTTTGATAAATTTACATGAAATTTTCATGCATGAACTTTTATCACTGTTACTTTACTTATTTATTTTTATTTTTTTGTTATCAATATGTTATAGTGATTACATTTTACCAAAATTTCATATAAAATTATCAAAAACAAGGAAATTAAGTTTGTAAACATCCATCAGCTCGACATATTTATTTATTATGCATCCTTGGAACACTGAGCATTTTTCATGAAATTTAAAATTTATTCACAATAATATAAATTCAAGAAAACGGCCTACTTGGAAATTCTTGCTAAATTTTTTGGTGTGGATACACACCATGATCAGGCTTAAACTCCGAAAATCCTAGGTGTTGTGTCAGCACTTCTGTTACTTTACTTCTACCTTTTATGAGGTGTTTTCATTTTTCGACGTCTGTAGGTGACTCGCTTTGGTTACAACTGCGCACGGGTCGGGTCCCGACAGACGAATTTTAAATCAACCTGAAACTCGACGACAAAAATTTTTTCAATAACCGAAACCCAACAAATTTTTTTCATAATCCTGAAAACCAACCCGAACCCGCAATAAAGATTTTTTTGCGACCCGAACCCGCTTTCTTTATACCCGAAACTCGAAAACTGAATGAACATTACTAAATTCATCTAAAAATCATATAAATATTTTTTTAATTAAAAAATAAGGTACATTTTCACTGTCACACATTGGTAAATTATTTTAAAAAGAATTTAAAATGTTATTAGTAATTGTATTAAGTTGAAAATTTAAAATTTTAAAAAACAGATTAATAATATTTTTTAACCATTTATGTGAGTTGTGGATTTCGAGAGTTCAAAATTATGCTTCAAGTTAAATGTTAGTAGTTTATTGTTTGTTTAATTCTTATATTCTAAAAAGAAAAAGGAAAGAAAGTAAATTGGTTGGTTGTTTTACATTGCATTAGTGCTGAATTTTTTTTTTCAGGTTGTGCCCCCCCCCCCCCTTCTCTCCTGAAATTTTTTCTGGTGATGCCACTGCTTGAGATTCACATTAACGTGGTTCAACTGTATAAACTAATCTTCATTTTGATGAGGTTTGTGGAAACAGTTTATGTTGAAAGTAATTCATGTTAACGAGGTTTGACTGTATATGCTTTGTTATTAATCCTTTTTTTATACCGCAAATGTATATTAATTTCTGTATTTTTGTATTTGCACCGTTTAGCCACACCTTCCTAATATATCCCGATTTTCCTTGAACATTAAGGGGGTGCTTGAATGGTATTTTAGAATATATATATATTTTTTAATCAAAATTATTCTTTTCTTATTTTTATAATTGCGCAAAATTATAACTAAAATTTTGTGTTAATAAATACATAAAGGTTTTTTCTTCTTAAATATTTCATTTTTGTCTGATTTGTCGATACAATTTTATGTAATAGATTTTTATTAAATATTGCATATTTATACAGGATAGTTATAATTAAATTCTTATACCTGAAATGTACAAGTTTATATCCTTAACTTTCTTTATACCAAGTTTGGTGGCAATCTACTTGCCCGTTTTAACTGCAGAGTGTTGTTGTACCAAAAATTTTAATTATAATGACTCTGTAATTATAATGACTCTGTATTAATGACTCTGTATTTATATATTCATAATTTTTTAGTTTGTTTATAAAATAAATATCTCACATTAACACATTTCTTTCAATAATGCATAAAAATAATGAAATTCTCAGTACTACTCTGTATTGGCCAAAAACTTAACCCAAATTTGGCCGAGTACCAAGTATATACAGAGTATATACTCTCAGTTCACCTCTAATTAAGTTTTTGTATCATAAAACGACTCTCCAAAGGTGAATTTTCATCAAATTTTGTAAATTTTTTCAGGTACTGTCATTAAAACATTAATTAAATAATAAATAATAAAAAACTGTTGGTAAAATTATAAATTCAGCCCCCCTCACAATTAATATTGTGGGGGCTAAAGTCCTCTTAATCCCCCCATTCAATTATAATGCCTACTCGTTCTCTCTCTCTGTCTCTCTCTCTCTATATATATATATATATTATATAAGTCTGTTATTAATTTGCATTCAAACTTACCAATTCTAATCAAATTTTAAAAGTAGCAACCTAATACAAACTTCAAAATACCAAATTTGAATTTCCTGCAGTTATTTATTTTGAAGTTATACTGATAACAGATACACATCAACCGCTAAAAATTGGTTTTTCAGATTCAGTGCGCTTCAAAACATGATATTAAACAAAAAGAAAAGCCAGAGTTGAAAATAGAACTAAAAAAAAAATACTTTGTTTATAGTATGGGTAAAAGAAATTAATTATCGTTCCTGAGCAGTGTTCATCAACATAGTAAAATGTAGCAAAAAGTACTTCCATCAATTACATCTAATAGAAAAGAATGTTTAACTTAATTTTAGGTAGCCCTGTGTTTGTCTATAAACTATATACACTTCACACTGTGCACTTAAATTTATTTTTATATAAATAAAACTTAATACAAAATTAAATACACTTCCAGCAATTTCGAAATATAGTCCCAATGCATCCAAATACTTTGGGTAATCCTGTAAATAATCACCAGTTTGATGACTGATTGTTAGTGTGGGAAATGGGGGAGGGGGGGGGGAATCAAAAGACATATGAGTGAGAAGTATTGAACAATTTTACTTTTATATAAGTTATAGAATAAATAAAATTTATCCTTATATTGTAATACAATAATTAGACTATTGCCCCTGAAGAGTACTGATTATTTTATTGATTTCATTGTTTTTCCTGAATTTTGTTTAATGTTTTAATTTCACAAAAGGAACTTATTAAATAATGATACCAAAATAATATTGGATCAAAAATTTATTTCCAGTAATATTTTACATTTTTCATTTCTTCCTGTGATATGTTTGAAAGGGTTTCTTTTCAATATACAAGGCTCGAAATTAACAGTGTTCTCTTGGTCTGGGATGATAAAAATAAATGGTAACAGACCCATCAAATTAGGAATTCTAGTGGTCTACCAGACCACTGACGCTTTTCAATTTTTTTGTATTTTTTACTTTTCTCTAAAATTGCCTGTAAATCTGTCACAGAATATTATATTATAACAATAGAAGTATACTTTATAATTGTTAATATCACCTATTCTCTGTAATTTTCATTTAATTTCATTCTTATAACTTTTTACCTTTAATTCTTAATAGTTAATGTACATGACATTAAGCGTGTTTATTAAAGCATAAATTGTTTATACATAAATGACTTCATTTGTATTTTTTAATTAATTTACAAAAGTTTGTTGTACTTGACTTGTAAATTTATAAACAAAGTCTTAGTGAAGCAAATAGTTTACAAATTTTTAAATATTTTTAAAAATGTAATAGAATGAAAGAAAGGACTAGTCAAAGTATGTACGGACCAGTGAAATATGGAAATTGCTGAACTTGTAAACCAGTAGCTTTGTTTTCTTAATTTCTACCCCTGATTATATACAGTGCTTGCTGCTTAATCTGATCAAATTTTCAGGGCCAGAATCAAATCAAGGCAAACTACTTTTAAAACCGCGATTTAATAAAATCAACATCACCAGTTAATAAACTCATAAAACTTTCAACAGAAGCAAAAATGTATATTTATGAAAAGCTAGAAAACAAACTTTGAATTTCATTTGATTTTTTTTTTTTTTTTTTTTTTTTCTTTTTTTAAGAAAATACAGCAAGTCATTAAATTATCTTTCTTAAGGAAAATTTTACGTTCTGCAGCATAGTAATAAAACAAACATGTTCTGTCAGGTTTCCTAGCAACAAATTCATGGAAATTTTTGTGCGAATAATTTTTGTGCATGGAATAATTTTAGTGCAATAGTAAGTTACAAATGTGCTTTGATTGGCGATCACAGTTTTTCTCATTAACTATTAAAAGAGTTTCTAGTTCTTACATTGAAATAATTAAAAAACAATATTCTGCTAGTAAATAATTAAACTTGAAGAAAAAGGCCTGAAATTTTGTCAAATTATGATTTTCCTCAAATGTAACCAAAAGAAGCAGCATCGAAAATTTGATATTTCAAAAAAAAAAAATTATGAAGTTTTCTTAAAGATAATATTGCTGTACACGTTATAAAAAATGAAAATATAAAGTAGAATCAAGTAGAAAAAGCAGACCTTCAAGGCAGCACTTCTATATTTGTTAAAAAATGACAAGTTACAGAAAATTCCCAACTCTCGTGCGGTTTTGTGCATAAAAACTAAAAAGTTCGTATGAATGATGAGGGTCAAAAACTTTACAACTATAGATTTTATTACTATGGATGGCTGGTTGATAAACTAGAAGATGTGTGACTATTACAGCTGCATCCATCCCAAAGCATTCGAAGTCAAAGTATAAAAAAAAAAAAAATTTGTGCAAACTTCATAGAGCAAAGCAAGATGTGGGTTTTAACGCTACTCTGACAAAACGGATGTTCAGTCAGATTTGTTGAAAGAATGATGCAGCTCAGATCTTATATGTTGGTTAACGTGCACTGTTTTTTCTTTTTTTCTTTCTTTTTTTATTTTAACAAAACATGCTGATGTGTTCAATGTCAAAAACATTGTTGGGTGCGAAAAAATTAAACAATGTAATAACTGATCTTCTGACGTGCAATATGACATAGCTGTTAATAAAATACCTTTAGTTTTTTAAGGAAGAAAGAAACATTGGTGCTTTAAAGGAGTGAATTTGCCTGTGGATTAACATAATAATAAGAAAACATGAGTGATATCTGCAGTCCTCTGATTTTTTCATGAAATGAAACAAAATGCTAACTGAAAAAATTATTCTGGTTTAGAACAATTGCGTTGCATAGTAGGTTGCATATTTAATGTTGTAACACACAAAACTATTTTTTTCTGCCTAATTCAACCACTTAATCGGGAATCAGAGCTTTAAATGCTATTAATAGAAAAGAATTTTAAAAAAAATCTATCAGAAATCGATGTCTGTGATTAATCTGCATCATTTTCTGTAACCACTGCAGCAAAATCTGTCAGTTTCTTGTATTCAATGCATTATTCTTTGACTGCATTTTTTATGACCATGGGATCCTCTGTACAAATGCAGAGTCGACGAGTTTAGTGTTAAAATAGGGGTGATAAACCTTGTCGTTTACTAAAAATAAACAATAGGGAACACCAAATGTTTGGGTGCTTACCAAATCCTAAACTGTCAGTCAATTTCCCAGCAAACACAGCCGTGTCGGAAACATAACAAAATGATGTCAGATATGTCAGACTTGTCAGATGTATCGATTTTCGCGTAACATTTAGGTACCTTTTCACGATAAAAAAAAGTTATATCATCTAATCGATGTCTTTAAAATATCGAAAACATACCGACTTTATGACATGTAATTTCTGTATAAATATTTGTTATCGAAACGATAACTAAAACATGACATATTTATGACACCACACTAACCTGTCCAAAATATGATACTGATCTGATATCAGAAACATGTTAATTTTTTGACATTCTTTTTGAAGTATCGAAATGTTATCGAATGAACATCAGACATTGCTTTGCTAGCCGTAACCCGTAACCGCTAACTGAACCAACCGCATTGTTTGTTTACAAGCCAGAAGCGAAGCTCGTGTAGCAGTGATTTTGTTTTGGATATTTTCACATATTTTAATCGGTTGCTAATTCATTTAGGTAAGGAATTTTCTTCTTATTACATGCTCTCATACTTCTCAAAAAAATTAAAAGAGAATATTGTATTGACTTTTTATAAAATTATAAATATGTTTGGTGTTTCATACTTACTTCAGTTAAGAATGTTTCTTCGGAAATTTGTTATTTTATGATTCGCACGTTTAGGCTTAATCTGTATGATAAATGCATTTTGATTTTAAAAAAGTCAAAGTACTCACTAATTTTAATATAAATTGGAGAATATAATTGTAATTATAAACTTTGTGATACCCTCCGGTGCTAAGTTTAAATAATATAGAAGGTAAAAAAATATTCATAGTGTTAGGCTTAGTTACTATTTTCCAAGCCAGTGTTGCATAGTTATTCTGTAAGGAACGTATTTTTCATGTCTCATAAATAATAAAAGCCAAAAGCTCCAAAATCTTAGGAGAAAGAAATTGCGAGTTATTTATACCTACTATTTTAACTCGTTTGCAGAAGTAGTAAATGTAATGATTGTAGATATCGTTATCTTTTATAAATGTTGTGAGTTATTCATATCCGCATTGAATATTTTGCAGCGAATATAATAAACAATGTTCAATTATAAAATTTAAAATCAGAAAATATTGTATTTTGAATTACAGTGATAAATAAGAATTAAGTATGAAACTAAGATTGTTCATTCAAATGGATGAACATAAACTATTCATTTATACTTTCTGAACTAAAATTAAGTTTGACAATATTCATCGTATTGAAACCTTGATAACAGATGATGGTATAGACAACATTAATAAGATAATGAGAGAATTTGTCTAAAATGTACAATATATTATGATGTGAGTTTTCAATTTTATATGTTTAGTAATATTTATAATGTGTTTGATCAGTGTCAAAACTGGCTACTCGGGGATAAGCTTAAAATTATTGTTATTGCATCGCAATATTGTAAAATTTTAAGCCAAAGATGAATTACAGCAATCTATTTGCTAGTCGTAAATAAACTTTTTAATGTTATAAGTGAAATTTTAAGTCTTGTAAAAAGGCACCAGGATCTTTCATGTTTGTTTACCACATTTTTTTTTTTTTTCCAAATCTTAGATGCTGTGAAGTAAATTTTATTAACAAGGCGTGACATTGGCATGATTCTGGTAAGTTTGTCTTTTTTTTATACTAACTTTCTTATTTATTAAAATTTCAGGCTATTTTATTTTAATCTCTCAAACCTTGTATAACAATCTATATAAATAAAGCAAAGAGTTTGCCAGGAGCACATCCGGGTTGACGACTCCTATTTTTGATTGGTCTAAATTTAACTACTTTAATGATGAGAGTTGGCCATTTTTTTTAGTAAAAACTGATGATTTTTTTAAAAAGATACTGCATAGATGTTATACTTTTTAAAAGAGCTCTAGAAATTGTTCATTTTTTGTGTGAACATTATATGCATCAAGTTATTGAAGATATTACATATTACATTGCAAAATTTTCTTTTAATTAATTAAAATATGAAAATAAATATTAGTTATATATAATTTAATATTTTGTCATTTCGGCGATGAGTTGATATGGGTATCGCAATGGCATAAGTAAACATTTTGGTGAGAAACGTCTGAGCTACTTCAGTGCCAAATTTCAAATTCTGCCAAAAGGTCCAAGCTCTTTCATTCAATGATTTTACAGAATTTTTCTCAATTTTATTTTAAATATTTTTGTAATGCGAGTGGGAAAAAAAGGTAAAGCATTTTTTAAAATTTGTCTATTTATGCAAATTATCTTCATATAAAATATGCTATGCATTTTTCATTCTGTTTATTATCTAAAAGAAAATGACTAATGCAGTTTTTCATGTATTATTGACATTTCTATAAATTAAATTATCCAGTACCAAGACATTGTGGTTAAGAAGTCACTGCTGAAGTCAGCGAATGCCTGAAGCGTAGTTTTTAAGCAATTTCAATGTATTTTATTTTTAATTAGTAGAACGGTATAAAAAATATTGATTCTTTTTAAAATTCATTTAAATGTATTGACCAGCAAAGCCTGCTAGTAATATTAAATAGATTGAAGCTGTGAAAATATTTTTTGAAATCACTCTGTTGTTTTTTAAATTAATTTTATGAATAAATTGTAATATAACATTAACTTTATTATTAGGCTGGTAAGATTTATTGTATAAGAATTTATGAAAAAATTAGTGATGTTTCTGATAAAAATGACACTCCGAGGGTATATAATAAGTAAGTTGAACTGATGGATGTTTTAAAACTTAATTTTCTTATTTTTTGATAAATTTATATGAATTTTTCATGCATGAACTTTTATCACTGTTATTTTACTTATATTATTTATTATTATTATTGTTGTTGTTATCAATATGTTATAGTGATTGCATTTTACCAAAATTTCATATAACATTATCAAAAAACAAGAAAATTAAGTTTGTAAACATCCATCAACCAGATATACTTATTATGCATCCTTGGAACACTGAGAATTTTTCATGAAATTTTAAAATTTAATCACAATAGTTTCAATATTCATGCATAAACTTTTATTACTGTTATTTTTCTGTTTTCAATATGTTAAAAAGTTTTTGTTGTATCAAAATTTCATATAAATTTATCAAAAAATACAAAAATTAAGTTTCAAAACATGCACTGGCTTGATATATACTTATATACCCTCGGAGCATTAAGCATTTTTCTTGAATTAATTTTAACATGAACTGTTTCCACAATCCTTTTCAAAATGAAGATTAATTTCTGAGCTACTGATAATATGAACAGTTTTTTTTTTTTATTCTTCTTGAAATCATGGGTGTTGGCACAATAGGGCAACCCCCCCCCCCCTCCTCCTGTAAAATTCTAATAAGCATTTTTTTTCCCCCTGTAACTTTAAAACTATCAAACTATGCTATCAGAATTTTATTTAACCACTTCACCGACCATCCCGAGATAACTCGGGGGGAAACTTAGCCTTCCACATGCTACAGTGGCCGGGGAAGTGGTTATTATTTATTATTATTATTATTTTCAGGCTGTGCCTGCCTTCACCCCCCCCCCCCCCGAATTTTTTTCTGGAGATGCCACTGCTTGAGATTCGCATTAACAAGGTTCAACTGTATAAACTAATCTTCATTTTGATGAGGACTGTGGAAACAGTTCATATTAAAATTAATTCATGTTAACGAGGTTTGACTGTATATGCTTTGTTATTAAACCTTTTTTTATACCACAAATGCATGTTAATTTCTGTATTTTTACCATTTAGCCACCCCTTCCTAATATATCCCGATTTTCCTGACCATTGAGGGGGAGCTTGAATGGCATTTTAGAGTAATATATTTTTCTTTAAATTCAAAATTATTCTTTTCTTATTTTTATTTGCGCAAAAGTATAACTAAAATTTTCTGTAAAAAATACATTAAGGTTTTACAAAGATGTTGAAGAAAGGATTATTAATATAATTACAATAATTTTACCCTACTTAAATCCTTACTAAGTCCGAGCTTCATATATATTTCGGCTACCTAACGGTGCCATCTTCAGATACACTCGGCAAAAAATGATTTGAAGGTGCTATTTGGATGACTTGTTTATCTTGTCACCTTCAAATAATTTTTTACCGAGTGTATCTGAAGATGGAACCGTTAGGTAGCCGAAATATATATGAAGCTCGGACTTAGTAAGGATTTAAGTAGGGTAAAATTATTGTAATTATACATTAAGGTTTTTTCTTCTTAAATATTTCATTATCATTAATCGTCTTTATACCAAGTTTGCTTGCAATCTACTTGCCGTTTTAACTGCAGAATGTTATACCAAATAGTTTAATTATAATGACTCTGTATTTATATATTCATAATTTTGTAGTTTGTTTATAAAATAAATATCTCTCATTAACACATTACATTCAATAATGCATAAAAATAATGAAATTCTCAGTACTACTCTGTATTGGCCAAATACTTAGCCCAAATTTGGACGAGTACCAGGTATATACAGAGTATATACTCTCGGTTCAGCTCTAATTAAGATTTTGAACCATAAAATGGCTCTCCAAAGATGAAATTTATCAAATTTTGTAAATTTTTTCTTCAGGTAATGTCATTAAGAAATTAATAAAAAAAAAATAAAAAATAAAGAAATAATAAAAAACTGTTGGTCAAATTATAAATTCAGCCCCCCTCACAATTAATATTGTGTGTGGGTCGGGGGGGGGGCTAGACTAAAGTCTTCTCAATCCTCCCATTCAATTATAATGTCTACTCCCTCTATATATGTGTATATAAATAAGACTGTTATTAATTTGCATTGAAACTTACCAATTTTAATCAAATTTTAAAAGTAGCGACCTAATACAAACTTCAAAATACCAAATTTGAATTTCCTGCAGTTATTTGTTTTGAAGTTATACTGATAACAGATACGCATCAACTGCTAAAAATTGGTTTTTCAGATTCAGTGTGCTTCAAAACATGATATTAAACAAAAAGAAAAGCCAGAGATGAAAATAGAACTAAAAAAAAAAAAAAAAAAAAACTTTGTTTATAGTATGGGTAAAATAAATTAATTATCCTTCCTGAGCAGTGTTCATCGACATAGTAAAATTTAGCAAAAAGAGCAGCACATCTAATAGAAAACAATGTTTAACTTAATTTTGGATAGCCCTGTGTTTGTTTATAAACTATATGCACTTCACACTGTGCACTTAAATTTATTTTTATATGAAAAAAAAACTAATACAAAATGAAATACACTTCCAGCAATTTCGAAATATTTGTAAAGATTTAAACGCTTAATTCTCCGTAAAAAAAAAAAAAAAAAAAAAACACTAATAATTTTTTTAGAAGCCTAATATTTAATTAATGTAGAAATATTAATTAATTCGATGTGTAGTATGTGTTTCTTAATTTTATACAGTATTAATTTATTAATTTTCAATTAATAATTAGTTAAATATCTTTTGAAATTTAAATCATGTTTATTAGTTCCACTTATTGTTACATTTTGAAATTTCTTTCCAAATTAGTAGAGGAAATATTTTTTCTACAGTTTGGGAATATTTGTCGGATATAAAAATCAGCTGCTTAAAATAAAATTACTTTGGCTCATAACAAACGTGATTTTACTGAGAGACAATTACTGTTTATATATATATACTGTAAAAACCAGCATATGGGCTGCATTCACGTACGGGCCGCACTAATGTAATTTCGGTTCCGGAAAAATTGAATTTTGCAGAATCTCCACACCACGTGTAAGGGTCTCACTTCGAAAAATAAACTAACACCTAAAATTACATAAAAACAAGTACTATTTATATATTCCTTACAATATTCATCATTTTAATATTGAATATATTGGAAAGGTGCATTGTTTCTTGGTTCGCCTGAAAAAAGTTGCGTTTTCTTTTGACCCAAAACAATTGTTGCCAATTCTTGCATTTTATGGTGTTTATTCAAAATTTTGTAATTATTACTTTTTATCGCCAGTTGTGTAGTGCTTTTTCAATTTATATATATATACTAGCCGCCTTCGGCGACCAGCTGGTTTGCGACCCTTGAAAAATCCGACTTTACGAAACTCCTGCTCGGTGGCGCCTGCGGCACCTTTTTCCTGTTTCAGGTCTTAACACAGCTTATTGACATAGTGTGAAAATAGCTTTATTGAAAAATTTAATTGCACTAAATTCCCGCTCGGTAGCCCCCCACGGCGCACTCTTCCCGTTTCAATACCTGAAACAGTCTGTTCTCTCACCATGTTATGATCTTTCAAATTTCTGACTTTAGAAAAGTCCCGCTCGGTGGAGCAGCAAACTAAACTGATGAGTGGTGTGGAGAAGTAAGAGTTTAAAATTCTCAAGATAAGAAAACACTGCTACTCGCTCCAAACCATAATATGTTCAATGGTTGCTCGCTACATCGATGAATAATCTAAGCATGGTAAGCTCTAGAACTCAAGAGCCTTAGTGAGCTCTGTTCTCTAACAACCACTCACAGCCTTCCATTGAAAACTGTTGTAAGCTCGATTTCAACAGCCAATCATCTATGACTCCAGTCGCAGTATTGAGGAATACGATGAAATAGACTTATTTATAGTCTGATGGGATCGGGAAAACTATTAGATGATGAGGAAAAATCCAGGCTTCAAAATGAAAAATCTGGTTGCAAAATACGAGTAACGACTGCTTATTTCTAACACTGATTCCAGCGCCATCTGGCGGTAGAAATTTCTGTAATCTACTGCTCGATTCCAAATCAACAAAGCTTTCAAATGATGTATTACTTTTGAAATTATTTTAATTAGTAGCTGAGATACAAAAGAAAACCTAATCAGGACACCTTAAAATGTGTAAATCAGGTGAAATCTCGAATTCCACTTTCGATAATATAAAAGTACTTTAAAATATCTTTCGAATGATTAATTTAATTAGAATTTGAAATATTGAAATTTTAAAATATTACAGCGCCATCTGGTGGTAGAAATTTTTGTAATCTATTGTTCAATTCCATATCAACAAAGCTTTCAAATGATGTATTACATATGAAATTATTTTAATTAGTAGCTGAAATACAAAAGAAAACCGATTCAGGACACCTCAAAACGTGTAAATCAGGTGAAATCTCGAATTCCACTTTCGATAATATAAATGTACTTTAAAATATCTTTCGAATGATGCATTAAAAATAATATAATCATAATTAGAATTCACGATATGCAATGGTTTTATGCATAAAATAAACAAATTTATAACTCATTCAGTTTTTGAAAAAATCTTTCAATCTTTTGAGATGTGAATCGTCTAACCAAGATCTATATACAAAAAAAAAAAAAAAAAAGAAAGAAAGAAATGATTTATCTCTAAAAGATTTTGAGTTATAAATTGTTTTGTGAAAAAATCGAGGTTTCGTAAACGCCAAGTTTTTTTCATCTATTAATTTAATTTTTACTTTCTGAACACTGTGTATTTTTGACATGATTACAATACTCTCCTTACCATAGGCGTAGCGTCGGGGGGGGGGGGGGGCACGAGGGGGCACGTGCCCCCTCAATCTTTCAGAACCTAAAAAATTTTTAGACTAGGATATATGATAAAGTCAATTAAAAAATTGTCTTATCACACACCGTGAAACAAAAAAAAAAAAAAAAAAAGACCCAAATAAAAAAGAAATAGCAATTATGAGTTTATGTAATTAAAAAAATGTATATGAAGTACCCCAATGTGCACGAAAAGCGTCACTTCTCTTCTCTATTCCGTAACTTATCGACCTAAGAGGCAGTTGTATCAGCATTATTGTAGGCTAATCAATGATTTATAGTCATCTTTACATTTTTTTTTTTTTTCAAAATACTGCATTTTTGAATTGTGTAATTTTTCTTTGTGTCCCTGTAAAAAAACTGTAAGTGCTAGATTCACCAAAATCAATAGGGTTCGTACTAGGGTGACTTACAATATACGCACCAACTTTCAGCTCATTCGAACAAAGCGTTTAGACGCTAGCATGTTCACTCTCACACATAAGTCATTGTAAAAATAGTGACAACGGACTCAGGGGACCTCGAAACGTATAGAAACACCAAAATCTCAAATTCGGATTTTTGACATGATTACAATACTTTCCTCACTATAGTGTTCGGAAAGTAATAAGGGAAAGAGAAAAATATAAAATAAAATAAGAGTCTACTGATCCCAAAGCCGTATAAAATATTAAAATAGTCAGAATTTCATTGATTTTTTACTTTACTCAAAATATTTTTTGGCATTTAAAGACGTAAATTAATTCCGAAATTGTAAATTTTTATTTCAAAATTGTAAATTTTTCACCTTTCCCCAATTGTTTTTCGGTTTTGATGGGAAATAACACTAAAATTTTAAATATTCTGCATCGTTACTATCATTATTTTCTGTGTCAGAAATATCCTGAAAAATTAAATTTTTCTCATTGCCGTTTTTACTTCCCCATCATATACGTATGGGGAACTTAGATTTGTGAAAAATTTCGACCTCGGTTTTTTGACTTTTTTATACGTTTTCAGGTGTGAGGAATCCGAAAATGACAAAATTTGTATGGTGTCTGTTAGTGTGTTAGTTTGTTAGTCTGTTTACACGATATCTCTCTATCGCAGAGAGCTCAGATCAGTTTAAAAATATTACTTTCGATACTGGCAAGAACCCTATTCATTTGCAACATTCGAATTAAAAAACTTCGTAAGTTATTAGAAATTTACGATGTTCTTAACATGAGAGAATAGGACAAAAATTCACTTAAACGTGCATTAAATGGAAACGTTTTACTGTAAGAATGTCAGACCAGTTTTAAAATATTCGTTTTGATGCCGGAATGAACATAAAAAACTATAAATATGCTACTTTGAAAATTTCGCAAGTTATTGGAAATTTACGAATTTCTTAACATGACAGTATAGGGCAAAATTTCACATAAACGTCAATTTTGAGAGATATTTTCTTCGTAAAGATGTCAGACTACTTTTGAAATATTATTTAGGACACTGGCATGAATATTAACGACTATGAATTTTTCAATATAAAAAATTCGTAAGTTATTGGAAATTTACGAATTTCTTAACATGGCAGAATAGAGCAAAATTTCACATAAACGTCAATCTTGATGGATATTTTCATCGTAAATATGTCAAACCACTTTCGAAATATTATTTAGGATACTGGCATGAATATCATAGACTATGATTTTTCCAATTTAAAAAATTCGTAAGTTATTTGGAATTTACGATTTACTTAACATATCAGAATAAGGCAAAATTAAGCATAAATTTCCATTTTGAGGATCATAAATACATTAGACAACTTCAAAATTACATTTATGATATTTGTTTGAACATGATTGAATACAAATTTTCTAATAGGAAAATTTCGTAAATTATTCGTAATTTACGATTTTATCAACATAGCGAAATGGTAAATTTTTCATATAATTATGAATTTTGAGGATTATTGCATTGGAAATACTAGCATGAAAACTAAACAATGGAATTGAACCTGATAAAATAAATTAATGCGTTAGAATAAGATGAATATATCGAAGTGAACGGTGGATAGCCTTATAGGCGGGGATTTCATTCTGTCACTGTATCAAGCTTTGGTGATTCATTTCTTTTAACATGATTATATGTCTCGCACTAGAAATTTATGAGAACATAAATAGGATGGGGAACTGAGCAGAGTCCTCCTATGCCAACTAGTTTCTTCTTACATTTTTCGAATTCAAAAGTTGGAATATTGACGAAATTTAGAAGATTCATGAATTTTCTGAATGTGAAAATAAAATTTAAAATTATGTGTTATTTAATGAGTAATGACTGGGATTTTTCAGGTCTAGATGCCGTAAAATAACATTTGAATTGTAAAATTTTTGTACTAATTTCTGAATTCATGAAAACTAAAATTTGTCACTTAAAATTAGATGATTTCACGATTAATCATTTCTAAGTTGATGTCTACACAGACACTGACACCACATCAATTTATGATTTTTGGATTTCTCATACCTTAAAAATTGTTTAAGAATTGAGATCTAAAGTTTTCATAAATATCTAATATTTCCATACTTATAGCATAGAGGAAACTTTAAAAAAAAAATTTATTGGTTTTTCATATATGTGTGCCCCCCCAAAATTTTTGTTCACGCTACGCCTATGCTCCTTACTAAAGTACTGTAATCATGTTAAAAATCAAAATTTGAGAGTTTGGTGTTTCAGAATGTTTCCAGGTCATCTGAACTCATCTTTAATATTCTGACGATGATGTGAGTGAACACGATAGCGTCTAAATGCTTTGTTCAAATGAACTGAAAGTTGGTACATACATTATAAGTCTGTCACTATAGCATAAAGCCTATTGATTTTGATCAATCTAGCACTTTTCTTTTTTTACAGGGACACACACACAAAAAAAAAATTCTTTAACATTATGGTCTATGGGCCTAAACTTGTTAAAGTGTGATAGCGTCTAAATGCCTTATATGATTGAGCTGAAAATTTGTATACATGTTACAGATCACTTTCACACAAATTGTATGAATTTTAGAGAATCTTGTTTTTACAGGGGCTCAAATTGTTTAAAGTGCGATAGGGTACAAAATCTCTACCAACTGAGTTGAAAATTTGTACAATTATTATAATTCACTGTTGCACAAACTGTTTAGATTTTAGTAGTCTAGCATTTGTAGCTTTTTTACAGGAACACGATGAAAATCTCTTTAATTGTAGATAAAATAAAGTGATAAGAAAATTTTACACAAAATCAACTTTGTTTCTGTCTAAAAAAAATATTGTAAGGGTAAAGAAGTCATTTACATAGTTTTTGAAAAATGAGAGGGGTAGAATTTGCTATAATATTTTCCGTTGTAAGAATTTTAATGAATTTAGGGAGAAAACATGTCTCATTTTACTTATTTAATGCAAAGTACATAAAAATCTTATTTTTTCTCACTATCGCATATGGCAATTAAAACTTTAGAAGAAAAAAATAAAAAATAAAACTTATTTTCAATCGGATTTTTTTGCAACTTAAATCCTAGCAAAAAATATTAGTCATTTGGATTGCATTACTCTTTTAAATTTGTGCTTTTACATTTTATAGTTTTTATAAATTGGAATTTTCTACCTCTCTAAAATGATTTTCTTCTTATTTTTTACTTTCCAAGCATACATTATGTAAGGGAAGTATTGTAATTGTGAAAAAATATGATATTTTTGGATTCATGGGACCCCAAATCGTGTAAATAGAACAAAAACTCAATTTTGAAAATTTGATCCCAAAACAATATTTTCTCTATTTTACAGGTAAGATAAAATAATAATTGAGTCGAAAAAGTAGTTTGGAACTTAAAATGATAATTTAAGTTTAAAAAGATTCTGCTAATACTACATACTTGTGCTACAACGGTACTGAGTGGAATATAAGCAGTTAAGCAAATTATATAAAAATATCTGAAGTAAATATCAAACTAAATGCATATTAAAATGTTCTGTTATTTAAAGATTATGATCTTAAAAATCTAACTTTTAAGGAAATTTTTTTATTATTTATTATAATATTATAAAAGTAAATAACCAATCCTTTAAATGACCACCTCCCTCAAAATAATAAATAAAACAACCCTTTTTATTTTAACAATGAATGTGTGATATTAAATAATTTCTATAATATATGAAAAATAGAAAAATGTGGTTGATTTAAACTAAAAATAATTGGGTTGATAAAGTAGTTTGGAAATCAAACTGATAACTTGAATTTAATAAAAAGATTCTGCGAATACAACACTGAGCTACAAATTGTTACAATGGGGCTCAGTGGAATATAAGCAATTCCATTTATAAGCAAGTTTATAAAATATATTTCCAGTAACCATTAAACTAAATGCATATTAAAATGTTCTGCTACTTAAAGTCACAAATTCACTTTATTTATTAACAATATGTTGGCGAATAATGAAATAATAAACAATAACAATCGAGAATTCATAATGTCAAACGCATAGTCAAGTGGACTAAATTTTGCTTTTTGCCCGGGATGCATTCGTCTAGCACACAGCTGACCGCCAGCACAGCTCTCCTGTTACAGTGGAGCTCAGTGGAGTTAACACTGCAATAGCATGGTGCTTCGTACAACCTCTTGGGAGACAATGTGATGTTGGTGTTTTTTTTTTTTTTTTTTTTTTTTTTTTTTTTCAGAACACTGGTTGGTAAGACAGTAGAAAACAAAATCTTATTTGTGTTTTATATTTCATTTTTTTTTTTTTTTTTTTTTCCTTCTGAAAAGTGAAAGCTGAACTTTTTTGTTCCTATTTTATATTAAATGCACTAATTATTTATATTTTTCTTAATATTTCTCTAGGGTTTCTTCTTCACCTACAAATATGGACAAAGTGCTATTGACAGAGAACGTGACTGAACGAAGCAAAATTTTAAATTATGTGAATGTATTATTTTGTGCGATTTAAAAAATAAAAAATAAAATAAATACTATGGAAATAATTTTTTTAAATTCTGTGTCCTTTAACTGATTCTTTATCATAATGAAATTTTGTAGAATTCTTTTAGTTTTACAAATAAAGAGTTATATAAATAAAGGCCGTAATATATCTTGAATACTGCAGTCAATTGAGTTCAAATTTGGTAAGTATATTATATATCATGGTTGATTTTACAAAAATAAGTGTCTTTTAAGTTGTAGACCTGTAAATTAACTGTTGTACTTCATCTCAATATAGTATTTCTAATATGGGGACCTTTTCAGGCCACAATACAATATGGACTTTTTAGAATGCTTTTTTATTCAGCCGGGTTGTCTGTCATTGAGCCACTTTTCTGGTATATTTTGAGCCTAAGGAAGCAAAAATATAACGAAAGCGGTTTCACCTGTGAACATCGTGATTGTGAGGCAAAAGCGCTGGGCTATGAATCCAAAGGTCGTGAGTTCGAACCCACTCGAGGGCGAGTGTTTAAAAATGTTTTTTGTATAATTCTAAATTGTTTATTGCTAATTAAAAAGAATGCTTTTTTATCGGCATCCTAAAAAGTAGTAAATAAGGCAAAATTTTCTGTACTCAAACCAATTAATAGATAAAAAGCATTCATTGATGACTAAATCCTATAACACATTTTGTCATCAATGAATGCTTTTTATCTTTTAATTTGTTTGAGTACAGAAAATTTTGCCTTATATTGAGCCAGGTTGTCTTTCTTTCTGCCGGTGTGTCATCGAGCCACTTTTCTGCTATATTTTGACTTTAGGGTCATCCCTATGAATATGAGAGGCTAGCTTTTAAGTTACAAGTAAAAAAAAAAAAAAGAATGCTTTTTTAATCAGCGTCCTAAAAAGTAGTAAATAAGGCAAAATTTTCTGTACTCAAACTAATTAAAAGATAAAAAGCATTCATTGATGACTACATTCTACTATATAATAACACACTTTATCATCAATGAATGCTTTTTACCTTTTAATTGGTTTGAGTACAGAAAATTTTGTCTTATTTACTACTTTTTTAGGACACTGATAAAAAAGTTTCTTTTTCAGAATCTTTTTTTTTTTTAGATTATTTTTTTTTCCTGCTCATTTATAAGATTTAATCCTTCAAAAAATTACATTGGTTGCATCAGTAACAATTGTTATCTTTCAAATATGGCTAACAAGTTTATTTTTATAAGAAATATTCATAAACTTACTAAAATAAATATTGTCATTTCCACGTGAAATAAAAATACACTTCATTAGATCCTAATTTGCTTTTTCACAAATAAACAACCCTCTCCCCCAATCTCTGCAGAAGGTAAGGACAGGAAAAAAAAAGTTTTTGCCTGAAAATTCTTATAAATTTGTAGCATCACATATTTATTTTATCCTTCGTTTTTTTTTTTTTTTCAATAATCTAAGAATTTGAAACAAAAAATTATTAAATAATTCTCTGTTAAACCAATGTATCTCGTGTTGCAAATTAGGAGCTGCAACATGCGAATTGCATTTCAAAAAAACTTATTTTGTGTAAAAATCAAGCTGTGAAACATGATCTTTTTGTACAAATGTTGAAGGAAGAAAATTACCCCCCAAAAAAATGAAGAAAATGAAAAATTTTAATTGCTGACTTTAAATTGTTTTTGGAAACTTCTGCCGAAGAAAAATTCAATGTTTTTTCTGTGAGTGACAAGAAAACCAGAATACAAAGGAATTCATGGTAAGTATCTCCTATAGCAAACTGTCTGGCAAGCGTGCTAGGCATAGATGTGAGTGGCATGCAGTGTCTTGATTCAGCATCTACATCTCATGGTAGACTTAGGGCTTCAATAGTGCTGTGCTTTATACAATGGTTTAGATAAACAATGTAATAAAGTATTAAAGTTGGTTGACTACACAAAGGTCATAGGATTTGGAAGAGTGAGGGTCTTTCTAAATGGTTTTATCTTGTATTTAATCGAATTTCAGAAAAAAACTCAGAAAACTTACAGCAAAGTTGTTAAACACAGATTGGAATCAAATCCAGTATTTCCTGTCTACCAACTTCAAGAGCAGAACCTCTTTGCCATGTGGGAAGCAAAACTTCAAGGATAATGTCAAAAATTTTATTGCGAATGATGCTATTAAAACTTAAAAAAAAACTGCTGAGTAGGTGCATTGAATAGATTGTTTTATTTTGAGAATTTTTACAGTGTAAAATAATTATAAATCAGTGAAATCATCTAGAGAAAATTTGTGCTTAATCCTTGTGCACAATTTTACTGTCAGTTCTCCCAAAAAACACAAAATTTGACAATTATAAAATAATTGAAATAGACGTTAAATGTGATGTCAAACAGTTTAGCAACAACTGTTATGATTCAGGATTTTTTATGTATAAGTAGCATGAATAAGAATCAATTAAGACTAGACAATCAAAACTTATTTGCAATTCAATAAAAAATTTGCATAAAACATTAAAACAAATCAGTAATGAAATTTTATCTAAATGTAATATAAAAGTATTTTCCCTTAAATTATTCATTTATTTTATCTTAAAAAATTAACAAATTTTTTCTTGTTAAAAACTTAAAAAAAAAAAAAAATTGTTTTTGCTGAAAAAATCTGTAATGTATTAAATATATTTTTTTAATTAATAATTTAATTAAACATGTAAACAATTTTTAGTTCAAATTAAAAAAGAAAACCTTGCTGAGACTCGTCTCAATACCTCCCACACATAAATCAAACACTCAAATACTACACCCCACTTTCTTGTACTGTGTGTTTCATTTGTTCTCATAGCGACAGATGAAACTTTTTCTAGGGTCATATCTAATCTTGACCTGTTAAAAGGGGGGGGGGGGGTACAATTTTTACACTCTACCCTATTTTATATTGCACTAACCAACAATAATTTTTGATTTAAAATCATAAGTCACATTGGAAGGGGGGGGGGGAATGGATTGTTTCTAAGCTTGTTTGTCCTCTGATGTAATATTCCTCTCTTTCAGTAGTGAAGACTTAGTGTGTAACAAAAGAACTGCAAACATTCCGTAGCATTATTCACAAGAAATCTCTGTATAATACTAAATTGTGGTTTAAATAAATTGAGAGTGATTTTCTGGTGGAGAATGCTGTGCAATGATCTGGAATATCGGAAACACTGCATACTAACACATATATAAATATGCTTTTATGAAAAATTTTTTATGGACTGTTGAAATTTAAAGAATAATAATTAATAATAAAAATAAAACTTATAAAAGGTTTTTTTTTTTTTTTTTTTTTTTTTTTAAGAACAATTTATATCTAATAATATACTAAAATCAAAATAATTTATCAAAGAATTTCTTTTTAAAGAAAATAAAAATGCTTTGATAGATCTATTTATATATATATATTTTAGTGGATAAACTCAAAGCTTTAATTAGTTGCTTTTTAAATACAATTAAGATTGTCCATAACAGAATTTTTAAAATGGATTTACTTTTAATAATTCTTAGTTTTGATTTAGTAAATCATTCAAATGGGACTACTTAAAAAAAAAAAAAAAAAAAAAAAAGTAATTACATGCCATAATGAAATATATATATATATATTTAATTTAAATTATGGTTTTCTTTAATCGTCAATTGCGAAAATAATAATTTTTTGAAACTTTTAAGTAAAAATATTTTTAAACTGCTGATTTTTATTTAATTTATTTTTGTCAGAGTTACCACCATTTGACCGTACCGTTAAAATATAGTTAAATATATATATATATATATTTTAAAGAAAAGAAATCGATACCTGTAAAAATAATTATTTTGTGTTTATGTATAGAAAATATTAAAATTGACAGGAGAAACGCCGACTTTCGAATAACTGTCGGTAGCTTGGCACAAGTCCGATATGTATCATATATGCGTCAAAAATAAGCATCGAAATGGCAACATAAAGGTATCGATAAAGTGTCGTTTTTTTAACATTTTTGTATCGGAGCTATCGGTGGCGTTCGTATCTGTATCAGATACGCGATGCCGGACCGACACCTATTCCCGTATCGCTACGGGTATCGATTTCGCGGACAGTTTCGACACAGAAAAGTTACGAATCGCTGGCATCATAATGATACCTTTCATGTTTGTCGTAAGATATCATTTTGGTGTCAATATGATAGTTCTGTGTTTGCTGGGTTGCCAGCCCACCAGGCCTTTAGAATCGTCCTCACTGCTAGGTGTAGGAAACATGGTTACACTATGCATAAAAATGTTTTGGGAGAGTACAATGACATAGTCACAAAATGCTTCTTAGCATTAAGTCCGAATAAGATTCTGAAGAAAAAATGTTCCATCTTTGAAGTTCATGAACAATTTGACAAGGACTTCCTTCATTGTGTTAAGATTGATGAAAACTTCCTAAGTTCAACTGAAATATCTTCTACTGAAATCTTGGATTAGTTCTCATGTTCAAGAGTTGCATTAGAGTACCAAGTAAAGATGAAATTTCTAATTTAGATGTGTTGACGGATACATCACATTGCAAAGCTCTTCATATTGGTTTCATATGGGCCACAATTTGCCCCGAAGTCTTCCACTACTATTTACTAGCAATTAGCTTTTTTAATTTATGGGCTTAGTAGGGCAAAATTGTTATTTAAAATTAGCGGTGGAAGATTCAAGCAAAAAATTTTGACCAGGGCCCGAAATTTCAACTCAGATTACACTTCCCGAAAAAAATGTTTTACTAGCCACAAATAGCTCATGTTTTTTCTTTTTTTCACATTTTGGGCTTGTTATTTTTCCTAACTATTTGAAATCCTTTTACAAATATGCCTAAAATTAAATATATGTCTCATAATCATCTATAATTAAAAATCATTAATGCATTGTATTAAAAATTTGAAAAAGATTAAAATACCTAAAATAAAAACGTAAATGCAAAGAGTCAATAAAGAAAAAAAGAAGGAAAAAAAATTCTTTGTCAAACAATATCCTGTGAAAACCTTTTCATTATGAAAGATTAAGCTTCTTTATTTACCTAATATATTTATTTATTTAACTTTTTACATGAGAAATGTCTTTTCGTCCATTTTATCTTTGTAACGGAATGTCGATTTGTATAACTTGTCCTTTATTGTCATTTGAAATAGCCATTTTGGAATAACTTTTTCGATAAAATCGTTGCTTACAAATCATTAGAAGCACCAATCATTAAGGTTTCAGTGAAACACTGGAAAATATGAACTGTTTTTTAATCATTAATAAACATAGGCAGTAACTTTAAAAGGGTTCGGGCTCATTTTTATGTGCCAATATCACATAGGCAAACTTTCTCACTTCTCTTATCTTGGATAGTGGGTAACAGAAAAATAGTGTATCTGCTTGTCTATTCTTACTCTGGTTAGAGAAATAACGGTAGGAGAAATGAAACTGCCGAAGAGATTAAAACTTTTAGGCATGTACTAAGCAATTTTCCTTTCTCGGGCTAGGGCTATCGTCGGGCAGCGTACATACAGACTCGGCATTCCAAGAGTAAAAAGAGAGGTTAAATATGAGGTTATAAGATGGCAAAGTTTTGTCATATTTAAATCTATAAAAAGAATGCTTTCTATCACTGAATCGTGTAAGAATTCTGTATATAAATAGATTAAATTTTTACTCGCCATTGGCGAGCTGGCAAGCTGAAATTTCGCACCCTGATATAGACCGTATGAACTTGTTCATAAACTCAGATGGATAATGAAAGTTTGGGAGCAGGCCTTTAATGCTACATTTTTGTAAAGATTTAAACGCTTAATTCTCCGTAAAGAAAAAAAAAAAAAAAAAAAAAAAATCACTAATAATTTCTTATAAGCCTAATATTTAATTACTGTAGAAATATTAATTAATTCAATGTGTATTATGTGTTTTTTAATTTTATACAGATTAATTTATTAATTTTCAATTAATAATTAGTTAAATATCTTTTTGAAATTTAAATCATGTTTATTATTTCCATTTATTGTTCCATTTTGAAATTTCTTTCCAAATTAGTAGAAGAAATATTTTTTTCTACAGTTTGGGAATATTTGTCGGATATATAAATCAGCCGCTTAAAATAAAATTACTTTGGCTCAGAACAAACGTGATTTTACTGAGTGACGGGTACTGTTTATATATATACGTATAGATATATAAATAAATATATATATACTGTAAAAACCCGCATATGGGCTGCATTCACGCACAAGGCCGCACTAATGTAATTTCGGTTACAGAAAAATTAAATTTTGCAGAATCTTCACACCACGTGTAAGGACCTTACTTCGAAAAATAAATTAACACTTAAAATTACATAAAAACAAGCACTATTTATATATTCATAACAATATTCATCATTTTAATATTGGATATATCGGCAAGGTGCATTGCTGCTTTGTTCGCCTGACAAAAAGTTGTATTTTCTTTTGACCCAAAACAATTGTTGCCAATTTTTGCACTTTATGGTGTTTATTCAAAGTTTTGTAATTATTGCTTTTTAACACCAGTTGTGTGGTGCTTTTTCCATTTATTTATATGTATATATAATTTTTCTCGCTTCTTTGGGCTTCTTGCACCAGGTGAATAGATGTGTGAATAATTCTGTTTTCCTTTTTTTGTTTTATTTGTTAAATTGCCTTCCCCCCTTTTTTTCTCATTTATTGTGCATTTCATTTCAAATTTTTCTTTTACCAATTATTTTTTAACTAGCAAACTCTTGCGAAATTTTCACAATTTCTTTCTTTCTTTTTTGTAAACTTATCTTTAAAATTTGAAACTTGTAAGTTTTATACCAATTTCACCACCCAATATGAATTTTTTTTTTCATACATCCCCAGGTAGGTTAGCTTTAGTATAGGTCCCCTATGATGACTTTTAATTTTTTACCGCCATGTTGGCGATGCCTTTTAATTTATTCATTTTTGGCATAATTTTTTGTTAAAAAAAAAAAAAAAACAACAAAAAAAAAACTTAGTACTTATTTTAATTATATTTTTTATTGTTGCGTTTTTTAGTCAATTTATAACACAAAGTTCATATTTTGTTTCTAGCTATAATGTATTGCCAGGTTTAAAACGACGTTTGCAAAGATTGTAAAGATGCAAATTTTAAAAATAATTTTTTCCATATAATTATCTCATCAGACAAATGTCCTCATTTTTTTTATTAGGTCACTGAACTAAGTCCGCATGCTTAAATGTTGTTTATATATATTTAATCCTCGTGTATTTTATTGTCACTAACGCATCGTTTCTACAAAATATAATCGTAATTGCTCCACGTTAGAGAAATATATAGATTGTTTAACCCCTTTTTTCCTTTTTTGATTTTAACTTCGCCCACTTTTGGGTTTTGAATTTTCTTTTTCATTTATTTGTGTGAGATGCGTTACCACTTTGTTTGCAGCACTCATACATACTGCGTTCAGCTGACAAAGGACCATGTTTTCTTTCAGCCCAAAACAATTGTCGAGAGTTCTTGCATTTTATGGTTATCCTTTATTAAATGTCAATTTTTTAATTTTATTTTTTTTTTTTTCTTTAAGTTGTCTGATTTTTCTGAAGCATTTGTTTTAAATTTGACAATTTTTATGAAGTATTGATTGCTGCAAATTATGGGCTGTCACACACGAATTGCATTAGTGCTTGTTTAGTGCAAAAAGAAATAAGCATGGCATTGCAACTTTTCACACTTAAATATTGAAGGAGGCGTAGAAATGAAAATTGATAGAATCTCTAACTTCAAAAGTTTTGGTAGACTCCTGCCCCAGAGAAATTTAATGCTCCCTTTTGCAGGTGGCAGAAATCCAAAGCATAAACAAGATAGGTAACTTACTTATGGCAAATCTAGTGAACAAGTTAGGTGTATGAGCAGGGCTATTGTGACTCGATTTGAAACCTGCTTTGTGTGTTCAAGTTAACACTGCAATGGCATGGTGCTTCGTGCAACCTCTTGGGAGACAATGTGGTGTTGGTGTGAAGGGTGTTTTTTTTTTTTATTATTATTATTTTTTTTTTATTGAACACTGGTTGGAAAAAGTAGGAAACAAAATCATATTTGTGTTTTATATTTAATTTTTTTTTCCCTTCTGAAATGTGAAAGCTGGACTTTTTTGTTCCTATTTTATAATAAATGTACTAATTGTTTATATTTTTCTTAATATTTCTCTAGGGTTTCTTCTTCACCTACAAATATGGACAAAGTGCTACTGGCAGAGAACATGACTGAAAGAAGCTGAATTTTAAATTATATGAATGTATTTATTTTGTGAGATTTAAAAAATAAAAAAATAAATAAATACTAAGGAAATAATTTCTTTAAATTATGTGTCCTTTAACTGATTCTTTATCATGATGAAAATTTGTAGAATTCTTTTTGTTTTACAAATAAAGAGATATATAAATAAAGGCCATATTATATCTTAAATATTGCAGTCGATTGAGTTCAAATTTGGTAAGTATATTATATATCGTGGTTGATATTACAAAAATAAGTGTCTTCTAAGTTGTAGACCTGTAAATTAACTGTTGTACTTCATCACAATATAGTATTTCTAATATGGGGACTTTTTCAGGCCACAATACAATATGGATTTTTTAGAATGCTTTTTTATTCAGCCGGGTTGTCTGTCATTGAGCCACTTTTCTGCTATATTTTGAGCCTAAGGAAGCAGAAATGTAGCAAAAGCGATTTCACCTGTGAACGCTGTGATTGTGAGGCAAAAGCGCTGGGCTATGAACCCAAAGGTCATAGGTTCGAACTCACTCGAGGGCAAGTGTTTAAAAATGTTTTTTGTTTAATTCTAAATTGTTTATTGCTATTTAAAAAGAATGCTTTTTCATCGGCATCCTAAAAATTAGTAAATAAGGCAAAATTTTCTGTACTCAAACCAATTAATAGATAAAAAGCATTCATTGATGACTAGATCCTATAACACACTTTGTCATCAATGAATGCTTTTTATCTTTTAATTTGTTTGAGTGCAGAAAATTTTGCCTTATATTCAGCCAGGTTGTCTTTCTTTCTGCCAGTGTGTCATCGAGCCACTTTTCTGCTATATTTTGACTTGAGGGTCATCCCTATGAATATGAGGGACTAGCTTTTAAGTTACAAGTAAAAAATAATATAAAAAAAAAAGAATGCTTTTTTAATCGGTGTCCTAAAAAGTAGTAAATAAGGCAAAATTTTCTGTACTCAAACCAATTAAAAGATAAAAAGCATTCATTGATGAATACATTCTACTATATAATAACACACTTTATCATCAATGAATGCTTTTTAACTTTTAATTGGTTTGAGTACAGAAAATTTTGCCTTATTTACTATTTTTTAGGACACTGATAAAAAAGTTTCTTTTTCAGAATCTTTTTTTTAGATTTTTTTTTTCCTGTTCATTTATAAGATTTAATCCTGCAAAAAACTATATTGGTTGCACCAGTAACAATTGTTATCTTTCAAATATGGCTAACAAATTTATTTTTATAAGAAATATTCATAAATTTCCTAAAATAAATATTGTCATTTCCACATGAAATAAAAATACACTTCACTAGATCCTAATTTGCTTTTTCACAAATAAACAACCCTCTCCCCCAATCTCTGCAGAAGGTAAGGACAGGAAGAAAAAAAGAAAGTTTTTGCCTGAAAATTCTTATAAATTTCTAGCATCACATATTTATTTGATCATCTTTTTTTTTTTTTTTTTTAATTTCATAATGCAAGAATTTGGAACAAAAAATTATTAAATAATTCTCTGTTAAACCAATGTATGTGGTGTTGAGAATTAGGGACCTCAACATGCGAATTGCATTTCAAAAGACATATTTTGTGTAAAAATCAAACTCAGAACCATAATCTTTTTGTACAAATGTTGAAGGAAGAAAATTATCAAAAAAGAATGAAGAAAATGAAAAATTTTAATTGCTAACTTTAAATTGTTTTTGGAAACTCCTGCCGAAGAAAAATTCAATGTTTTTTCTGTGAGTGACAAGAAAACCTGAATACAAAGGAATTCATGGTAAGTATCTCTTATAGCAAACTGTCTGGCAAGCGTGCTAGGCATAGATGTGAGTGGCATGCAGTGACTTGATTCAGCATCTACATCTCATGGTAGACTTTGGGCTTCAATAGTGCTGTGCCTTATACAATGGTTTAGGTAAACAATGTAATAAAGTATTAAAGTTGGTTGACTACACAAAGGTCATAGGATTTGGAAGAGTGAGGGTCTTTCTAAATGGTTTTATCCTGTATTTAATCGAATTTCAGAAAAAAACCCAGAAAACTGTTAAACACAGATTGGAATCAAATCCAGTATTTCTTGTCTACCAACTTCAAGAGCAGAACCTCTTTGCCATGTGGGAAGCAAAACTTCAAGGATAATGTCAAAAATTTTATTGCGAATAATGCAATTAAAACTTTAAAAAAAAAAAAAAAAAAAAAACTGCGTAGTAGGTGCATTGAATAGATTGTTTTATTTTTTGAAAATTTTTACAATGTAAAATAATTATAAATCAGTGAAATCATATTGAGAAAATTTGTGCTTAATCCTTGTGCACAATTTTACTGTCAGTTCTCCCAAAAACACAAAATTTGAAAATTATAAAATAATTGAAATAGACGTTAAATGTGATGTCAAACAGTTTAGCAACAGCTGTTATGATTCAGAATTTTTTATGTATAAGTAGCATGAATAAGAATCAATTAAGACTAGACAATCAAAACTTATTTGCAATTCAATAAAAAATTTGCATAAAACATCAAAACAAATCAGTAATGAAATTTTATCTAAATGTAATATAAAAGTATTTTCCCTTAAATTATTCATTTATTTTATCTTAAAAAATTAACAAATTTTTTCTTGTTAAAAACTTAAAAAAAAAAAAAAAGAATTGTTTTTGCTGAAAAAATCTGTAATGTATTAAATATATATTTTTTTTAATTAATAATTTAATTAAAAATGTAAACAATTTTTAGTTCAAATTAAAAAAGAAAACCTTGCTGAGACTCATCTCAATACCTCCCACACATAAATTCAAACACTCTAATACTACACGCCACTTTCTTGTACTGTGTGTTTCATTTGTTTTCATAGCGACAGATGAAACTTTTTCTAGGGTCATATCTAAACTTGACCTGCTAAAAGGGGGGGGGGGTACAAATTTTACACTCTACCCTATTATATATTGCACTGACCAACAATAATTTTTGATTTAAAATCATAAGTCACACTGGAAAGGGGGGGGGGAATGGATTGTTTCTAAGCTTGTTTGTCCTCTGATGTAATATTCCTCTCTTTCAGTAGTGAATAGTGTGTAACAAAAGAACTGCAAACATTCCGTAGTATTATTCACAAGAAATCTCTGTATAATACTAAATTGTGGTTTAAATAAATTGAGAGTGATTTTCTGGTGGAGAGTGCTGTGCAATGATCTGGAATATTTGAAACACTGCATGCTAATACATATATAAATATGCCTTTTATGAAACATTTTTTATGGACAGTTCAAATTTAAAGAATAATAATTAATAATAAAAATAAAACTTATAAAAGCTTTTTTTTTTTTTTTTTTTTTTTTTTTTTTTTTTTAAGAAAAAGAAATGTATATCTAATAATTTACTAAAATCAAAATAATTTATTAAAGCCTTTATTTTTAAAGAAAAAAAAAAAAATTCTTTGATAGATGTATTTATATATATATTTTAGTGGATAAACTCAAAGCTTTAATTAGTTGCTTTTTAATTACAATAAAGATTGTCCATAACAGAATTTTTAAAATGGATTTACTTTTAATAATTAGTTTTGTTTAGTAAATCATTCAAATGGGACTACTTAAAACTTAAAAAAAAAAAAAAAAAAATGTAATTACATGCCATAATGAAATACATATATATATATTTATTTAATTTAAATTATGGTTTTCTTTAATCGTCAATTGCGAAAAATAAACTAATAATTTTTTGAAACTTTTAAGTAAAAATATTTTTAAACTGCTGATTTTTATTTAATTTATTTTTGTTAGAGTTACCACCATTTGACTGTACCGTTAAAATATAGTTATATATATATATATATATATATATATTAAAGAAAAGAAATCGATACCTGTAAAAATAATTATTTTGTGTTTATGTATAGAAAATATTAAAATTATGCATATTAAAATTGACAGGAAACGCCGACTTTCGAATAACTGTCGGCAGCTTGGCACAACTCCGATATGTATCATATATGCGTCAAATATAAGCATCGAAATGGCAACATAAAGGTATCGATGAAGTGTCATTTTTTTAACATTTTCGTATCGGAGCTATCGGTGGCGTTCGTATCTGTATCAGATACGCGATGCCGGACCGACACCTATTCCCGTATCGCTACGGGTATCGATTTCGCGGACAGTTTCGACACAGAAAAGTTACGAATCGCTGGCATCGTAATGATACCTTTCGTGTTTGTCGTAAGATATCATTTTGGTGTCAATATGATAGTTCTGTGTTTGCTGGGTCCACTTTTCAGATAAGCACGCAAACTGATTCAGCAAAGTTTTATATGATATTAATTTCACATACCAAGTTTAGTGTATTTATAATTGTTTATACTACAAAAACTGAATTATTGCCATTACGTTTACTGGATTAAGTTGTAGGAGAGCAGCACCACCAGTTGGTCAATGTACGCACCCGAATTAAGTCAGCGTAGTTTTACAAAATACCTGTTTCACATATTAAGCTTGGTGCATTTGTGCACTGTAGAAGCTGAGATATTATCTCCCCGTAAAAGGGGGAATTTACAGCATGGAAGCGACCCCTATCATGTGATACATTCCAAAGGCAAATGAGCACCAAAGCTGATATTAAGGTCAATACCTAATTAAATATTCCTGATATTTAGCAAATTAGTTTAAAGTCTTAGTTAACATAAAGTTTGGTTAAATTCCGTCCATTGGTTTGTGAGATACAGAGTCCATAAGACTTTGATAACACACACACAAAAAGATAGACAGACTGGCATTTTCAAAGAATGGTCGAATTGTGTTCTGGACATCTCAAGAGTGTATATGTTATCGTTAAAGCTCGAAATCCGTTAATGTGCAGATTACCTAGCTAATCTGCAGATAAACTAAAATGACCCGTTAAAGTGCGGAATCAAGAGTTTCCCGCATTTTAACGAGGTAATCTGCACATTCGCGGCTTCTTGTCGTTAAAGCTCAAACGTTTGTTTAGAGCCTTAGTTTTTTTTACACTCACTATGACGTCAAACAGTCATGTGATACAGATACGCGAATCACAGATTAGTCTGTGACGCAATTGACCTTCAAACACAAACTAAAACTTTCATCCCTTCCGCTCCGCTATGATAAACAGTAAATGCCAATCGTGAAGCATTGAAGCTATGATATTAGGTTTCTTATTACGAGTATAAACACAAAAATTAAAGTAACAAGTAAGTTATAATTGTTTTGATTTTGATCTTATTTTTTCTCTTTTTTAATTCTGTCAATATAAGTTTGATGAGAGTCTGCATTTTATTAATGAAATCTAATCTTAATTAAAAGCTCTCTCTCGTGAAACTTGATTTTGAATTATCAATATTAATTTACAGAACAGTAATTATTTCCTCCCGAAATAAAAATATTAAACCACAGCTTTTTAAAACTAATTTATTTTAAAATTGATTTAAATTACTGTTACTTACTGGGGGAAGATAAAAAAAAAAAAAAAAAAACAGATGTAATATTAATTTTTTAATCTGGAAAATATGGCATTATTTAATAAATACTTAATATGAAATTTTTATGCAATTTTTAGCATTTCATTACATTTTTTTTTTTTTCTTATTTCAATTTCAAGTTTCCTTCATTTATTTTACATATCATGATTATATTTTTAATTTTGTTCGCTTTTTCAGATAATTTCGTTGTACTTTATCACATGAAATGTGTTAATAAAGTTTTTCTTTTTCTTTTTTTTTTTTTTTTTTTTTTTTTTTTGTAAAATTAATATATTTGCTAAACTTGTACAGATGTATGTATGCTGCGAAATATAGTTTAATAAAGCATTCGAAAACTGTCATTTTAATTTTCATACTTTCTAAAAATTATCAAACAGTTTTAATTATTTGAAGTACTTCTTAAAAAATGCTTCTGAATTGTCTAATTTAATATTTCTTTAGCGAATTAACAATTGGTGCATAACATTTTTTAAAAAATAGTAATAGCAATATAAGTTGATAATTAAACTTTTTTTTTTTTTTTTAAATGGTTAAATATTTTTATTTTGAAAAGAAATCGTTACTGTATTACAATTCTAACATTCATTTATAAAATAGAATTTACTGAAAGCTATTAAAGTTAATATTTTTCATATTAAAAATGCATAGCATCTTCAAACTTAATTCACACTTGACAGAATAAAAAAGATGAAATAAATAAAACAAATATAACTTTAAAAGACACAAAAATTAAAACACATACAGATTAAAATAAGTAAAGAAAAATAAAATAAAAGAAAATTAATCTGTTTTTTTTTTTTTTTTTTTTTTTTTCCCGAATGAAAAAATAAATACAACACAGCTTGCTCTAAAATTACAACGTCAGATATCTTATTTTCACTTTAACGAGTGCCTAGTAGGTAATGTGCAGATTATCTAAGTAATTCGCAGTTTACCTAGGTGATTTGAGAAATGAAACAGTTTTCCTCACTTTTACGGATCACCCTAGTTAATGTGCAGACTGCAGATTACCTAGCTAATCTGCAGATTAACTGATTTCTGCACTTTAGCGGTAACATATAAACCTATGGAAAACCGGAGATTAAAAATTCCCAATTATCCAACAAATTTTTCTTGGTATATACAAAATAAATAAATAAATAAATTCAATAAATTACTTTTTCGTAACTTAAATTATTAACATTTTAAGAAGCAAATAATAATGAATGTCTGCAAAAGTAATCTGGAGTAATGTGTTTGACAGAAATCAACAATATAAAACTTAAATAAAATAATAAATTATAATGATTATAACATATAATTAAAGTTTAAAATTTTGGAATTTTTTCCCAGCTCATCTCTATAACATTTCAATGGTTATTCTATACTGGCATGCCAACAAAATCTGAAAATGAAAATGAGGAAAAAAAACTGAAAAGAAAAAAAAAAAAAAAAAAAAAAAAAGATTTTGTCGTATTTGTTATAATCACACTGTGACAGAACGTGTTACGCCGGTGATACACTTGAACGTTTTTCATAGAACTAGATTTGTACGTTTTATAGATGGTACAAAGCAAACCTTTTCAGGACGTTCTAAGTAATACTATTTTTGAACGTCTAATCGACCGTTCTCTTGACACGAAACACGGTATTTGTACTACTGTAACCGTTATTAGACGTTCATAGAACGTTCCCGTGCTACTTGGGATGTTTGTGAAAATTACAACATCATGAAAGGATTATGCAAACTGTACCAAACTTACAGGAAATGTAAAGTGAGGTGAGACATACAAATGGTTAGAAATACAAAACGATTGCGCATGCTTGGAACGTGAACCGACTCCTTATCAGTCGCTTGTTTCAGGTATATAGAGGACTGTAAAGGCGCATTGAAATCTGTTTATCGTCCTCTGTATGCGGTAAACGTTTCATTGATGATCAATATGCCTCGAAAAAGCGAAGGATGCCATACCAACTATTAACGGAGTTCGTACGATGCTGGATCGTTGGTACGCGAGAGGGTGGATTTTCGTATCGAGAAATCGCAGCCCGCAGGCAGTGTAATGCCACAACAGTGATGCGGGTTTGAAGCATTGGACAGACAGTGGCGGATTCAAGGGGGGGGGGGGCTCTGGGGGCTCGAGCTCCCCCTAGAGCTCAAGTGTGTATGTGTTTTTAAGTCAAAATATGCAAAATCCAGAAGCTTTATTTTTTTTTCTTTCTTTCAAAAAATTGATTTTATACTTGTTGTATGTAGTTTCTATAAAAAGAAGTTTCTTTCCTTCTTAAGTCTCGTCACATTCCTGATCTTTTCTTAGAATTAGGTGGAAGGAAGACCATAGACTTATGGAGAACGTCTGTTTTTCATGGAAAATGCTACTTTCTTCTCTTTTGTAATCTGAATACTCTGATAGTGAAGGGTGGTATTTCAAGGCTTGTTTCATTTTCACGTTCACCTATTATAACAAACAGCAGGGTATATTTTAATTGAAAGGGGACTGTGTAACCAGGTGCAAATCATGCTATCCCAAACTGAGGCAGTGTTGTTATTTTAAAATGAGAAGATTAGGGTAACAAATAACTTTTTAATAGATTTACAGTGAAATGAATACTTAAATCCCTAGAGCATAAATGATTTTTTGGGAAGAAAGAGAGATATATTTATGCCTGTTATCAGTCTATGCAGTTTTCGTTTCTTGGTGTAAGAAGAGAAAAAACACTTGCAAGTATCCCATAGTTGATACAGTTTTATTTCATATAAGTCTTATTTTATTTTATTCGATTGCGCATATTAAAATTAGAAGTATTTTTTGGTGTGGCAACAAAAAGAAAAAAAAAAATTATTCAGTATTGCCGTATCTTTCAAAAGAAACCTGCTACAGAAGGAAAAACGGTAATCATTTTCATTCTTTCTTTTTTCTTTCTTTCTTTTTTCCTTTAAATAATTGTGTTTTAAAAGTTTTTTTTTTTTTTTTTTTCCAAATCATTTATCTATGTATAATATTAAATAATTTGAGTACAAAATTTATTCTGCAATTGGGAATATATATCTGTATGTAAATTTAAAATTAAGCAAATATTAATAATAATGAGGTCACGTGACGAAGGGTCGTGTTTTCTTCCAACCCGAAATCAACCTCCCCCCCCCCCTTTGTATTTCATGGTGTTAATTCAAAGTTATTTACACAATACTTTTCAACGCCTGTTTAACAGCTACATATTACTTTTTAACGCTATCATATTAGTGTGTTACTTGTATTTATTTATTTCATTTCTATTTTTCATAATATTAAAAATTTTCTTTAATGTTACATTTTAACCTTCATTATTTCATTACATTGAAATTAGTTTTCAATTCAAAGATCATGCATATGTTTCAATGGCATTTTATTAATTTCACTCTAAATTTCTTTTCTTTATGTAATTAATTAAATGCAATTTTAATATAAAATTAAATATAATTTTAAGGATTTCGTAACAATATTTATTTATTAAAAATGTGTTTTATTCATATGATGTAGAAGTTTTGTTTAGAAGAATTTTATGTATTTACCCTTCCCTTCTTTTTTTTTTTTTATCAGAATATTGTAATTTAAATTTAGACTTATAAAAATAAACACGGAATATTTTAAACGATAATTTCTTAAAATGATAGTGCAGTAAATAATTTTGCACAAATATCAGATAAAAATTTACTTTGTATGAAATGCACTATCTATAGTGTATATATATGTATGTTTATACATCTATCGCACTTTGGCAAGAAAAGTGATGCAACTAAAAAATGCAGTATTTGAAAAAAAAAAAAAAAAAAAAAAAAAAAAAAAAAAACTTATGTAACTATAAAGAACTGACTAACATAGTAAAACTGATACAACTGCTTTTTCGGGTGGACAATGTTTGAGATAGAGATGCGATGCTTTTTACGTACGTCAGGGCACTTCATACACATTTTTTAACAATTTTAAAATTACCATTTTTTGACATGTGTCACATTTTTGTTGAGCTACAATATATATTATATATATGTGTGTGTGTGTGTGTGTGTAAAGTTCAAAAAAAAAAAAATATATATATATATATATATAAAGAGAGAGAGATGAATAGATAAGGAAAAAAAAATTATTAAATATATGCCCCCCCTAGACTGTTTGTCTGGATCCGCCCTTGTGGACAGAAGAGAATCAAACAACCCAAAACCTGGCAGTGGGGTACGCAATAGAGCAACGGCACGAGACGACAGACACCTCATCCGCATTGCTGTGACGGACCGTACAGCGTCCTCTCGTGTGTTAATACAAGATTGGGGAACGGCAAAAGGTGTTTTGTTGTCTAACTCCACGGTTCGTCGCCGTTTGCTGAAGCATGAACGTCGTGCAAGGGTTCCTCTATGCAGGATTCCCCTCTCGCAGAATCACAGACGCCTCCGACTTCAATGGACACAGCACGTGGCATGCTCAGTGGCTATAATTTTTTTTTCTCCGACGAATCTTGCTACAATCCGGACTACAGTGATGAAGGAGTACATGTCAGACGTTACAGGGGGGATGTCTGCTCCCACAGTGTGTTATCCAGTGTCATACTGCAAAAAGGCCTAGAATCATGTTGTGGGGAGCTATAGGATATAATAGTCGATCCCATCTAGTGCACATTGCGGGCAACCTCAACAGTGATCGCCACATAAGGGAAATTTTGGAGCCAGAGGTACTTCCCATTCGACTCCTTCCGGGTGCTGTATTTCAGCAGAATAATGCCCGTGCACATGTTTCCCAGACTGCACAAGCCTTCTTCAGTGCAGAACAGGTTTCGCTTCTTTCATAGCCTGCTTATTTCTCGGATATGTCGCCCATCGAGCATGTCTGGAGATTTCATTGGTCGGCGACTCGCTCGTACAAATGGTGGGGTGCACTGTAAGATTGAATTTTGGCGTCAAGTCGAAGCCATCTGGAATGCAATTTTCCAGGATTACATTCAGAACCTGTATGATTCAATGCCATGACGTGTACAGGCAGGGTGTAGGAAAGGCAGGGGCTCAGGGGGCTCAAGCCCTCCCCCCCTATTGATTATTACGAAATTTTCTTTTAATGCTAAATAAAAGAATCACCAAATTAAAACCAAAATTAATGTGTTATAAAGGCTTGTAATTGGTAATATTTTACAATTAATACTAATAATTAGTGAATATTAATTAACATCTAATTATTAATTAATTGTGTTAAGATTAATTTTAAGTCCTTTTCAAAATGAAATTTTTTGAGCCCCTCCCATGATTTTTGAATTGCTACGCCCTTGTGTACAGGCTCTTATCGCTCAGCGTGGCGACTCACCAAGTACTGATTTCAGACTTTTTTTTTTCTTTTTTTCTTGTACATTTGATTGTTTATTTGTACCATTATCAGTAATATGTGGAATAAATTTCATTAATTTCTGGCAATTCTTTCATGGTGTTGAAATTTTCACAAACATGCATGGTAATAATATGATAAATTAAAAGGTTTATTTTTTTCTTAGTATTGTTTTTAAGGAGATTGATATCATTAAATAATTTACAAAATGTTCTGCTCTCTTCCGTATATTTCAGCATTTTCGGAAATACAGCAGAATTTTTTAAAACTATACAAAAGAAAAAAAAAAAAAAATCCATGAATATAAAGGGGTTCTTTTATTTTAAAATATTGGTGTTAAGAGTATGAGGGAACCTAAGAAGGGTAAACTTTGCAGATTTAAATAAAAGGGAGATAGCTCGGTAAATGTTCCTAGAGACTCAAATTAAATTTGCAAGATTTTGCAGTTTTTCAAAAATTTCGAGATGTTAAATAGATAAGGGAAAAGGGTGGAATTTTCACAGAAAAGATTTTTTTTTTTTTCGAATTATTAACTATTTAAAAATATACCATATAGGATATTTTTTAAATGAATGTCTTTGGAAAAACATTCAAAGAGCTATCGAATTCTAGTATGTGAAATTTCAAAGTTAGCTCCTTATATACACCCGATACCCCCACCCCAATTTTATAAAATCTTCTCTTTTAGTTTCATTAATATGCTTTAAAAGTTTTCAGAAATTCTGTTGTGATTCCGAAATATGTATAGAGCACAGATTAAAAGAGTAGGATGTTTTACGAATGTTACGGAAAGGTAGTAATTTTCATCTTACAGATAGAGGACGACCATATCTCGAAAATTCACCAATCAGCGCGTTTTTACATTTCTGGCTGTTCTTTCGTAGGTCGTTCTCGGAAATCGGATGACGACTGAAGCCGAAGGGGCGGGCTTTCCCTGTCTTCCTATAAGTTTCAAAGATACTACACCCGGCGGCGATCGAATCGCTTTCTTACACTCGGCTGAATTAATGTGGAAAAGAGAGCTCTAGTTCCCGCGCTCGCTGCCCTATCTCGTTTTAATTCCTATACAATCTTCTTCTGTGGTATAGAGGAAAGGGCAAGGAGTACTTATATTTAATCAGATATATATCTAAAACATTATAAGGTAAGATAAATATACTCTTAAAAATGTTTGTTTTAAAAAGATCTTTTCAACAAGCTTGTGATTTGGAAGATTAAAATGCAAAGAAACTTTCAGAAAGTTCTTTTCAGAAACTTCACAATATTGCTCGTATAATATAAAATACATAAAATCTTATTTAAAAAGGGACAAAATGAAACTTTCACCATTGAACGTCATTTGTATAGCTATGCAGTCTTGATATTGTGGAGCTCAAAGTTTAGTATTGAAAATATATTTCTACAAAAAGTTTAGGAAATGTATCATATTAACAGTAATGTTCTAGTGTCAATATTAAACAGTGCTCTTATGTTTTTGGAACATATTATATTAGAAACTGGACTTTATTAAAAATTATTGCTTGGATTTCAAGAATTTCACTCTGAGCCATACAGGAGGAGGAGAGCCTCTTATGGCGTGAGTGGGCCAAAATATCTTATAGCCGGGTGGGCCAGATTGAGACAGTCCGCCCCTGCTTCAATATCTATAGTGATTGCTGAAATAACATATTTTCTATTCTTATTTTTGACCAATCGTATTTCATCTGTGTTTTTTTTTTTTTTAAACATCATCATTTTTAATCCATTTTATATCAGTATTCACCATCTTTTGTTTGCTATATACATTTACAATAATCATTTAGTTTATATTTGTTAATGATGTTCATGTAGAACATGTTAAGTACGCTGATTTTCGGCACTTAAACTATTGACAGTGCATCATCGTACGGTGTAAAGCCATTTAGTCAAGTAACTAAGTTACTTAACTTGTTGTAACATCATTTTGCAATAAAATGTAACTGAAAATATTTAACATTCCACAAGGACAAGCTATTATTTATTGCTAGATCAGTTAATGTTACAGTTACAATACAACATACAAAAATCGATTCTTACAAGTAAAAATAAATAAACACATAAAGTGACTTTTAAAAACTGTTAAAATTAGAGATACAATTATTCTAATGCTTACAAATGCACAATATTACTTTTATTTTAAATATTAACACTTTTGTTCTTAAGAACAATATTTAATTGATTTCGATTCTCCTCTCCAGATTCTTACTCCATGACAGTAACATAAAAACTTGTAAAATTTCAGGAAAGTTTCATACACATTCAACCTCCAGGTAGCACAAAAATATCGGCCAATATAAAAATTTGATATTGGCCAACGTAAAATGAACCCCCCCTAAAAGATATCCAGGAATATTATTTTTTGACATTTATTAATGTTGGCCAATATTTACAGACATCTGTAAATATTATATTTTGACATTATTAAATAACATTTTCAGATATTGCCTGATATTATATTTTGTTATTCCTGAATAATATTTTTAAATATTTAGCAATATCTATTTTATAGATTTTTGAATATTGTTTCAAGATATTTCTCAATATCTTTTTCTAATATTTCTGAATAACATTTTTAAATATTTGGCTTATATTAATTTTTGATATTTTCAAATATTGCTTCTGGATATTTAGAAATATTTTTTTCTAATATTTCTGAATAATATTTTCAGATATTCAGCTATATCTATTTTTGAGGTCTTTGAATATTACTTCATGATATTCCAAAATATTTTTTTCAAATATTTCTGAATAACATTTTTTGATACTTTTCAATATCAATTTCTTAGATTCGTGAATATTGTTTCCCAGTATTGATATATATATTTTGGTGATAAACAGTCGGAAGCAAAAGTATCCAAGCACTAGTAATAATCCCTGTACAAAAAAAGCACACTTCATACTGCCTTGTTAAATAAACCAATGTCGAGTTACGTTCTTAGTCAGTCAAAGAACATGACCCGACAAGGATTTACTTAACAAAACAGAATTAAGTGTACTTTTTCGATATCAGAATTATTGGCTAATGATCGGATACTTTTGCTGCCGACTGTATATCACCAAAAAAAGTATATGGATATTGGGAAACCTGAATATATATTCAGAGAAATGATTTTTGATTTTTTTTCTAACATTTCAGAACATCAGAATTAATGGCTGTATGTCTGTCAGTTTCAACCATTCTTCCACATATTATTCAATGGAACTTTTCTTGCTTAGTTGGATGAGGATCTTTCATTCAAAAATGAAGCTTTTCGTATTCTGTTTAATATTCAATAATTATTGAATTGAGTAATATTCTATAACTAACAAATATTACTCTTTGAACATAATCAATGTGCATTTTCTTAATCAATTGATTTAAATTTTTTTAGCTCATTAAGCTAAAGCAAAAAAAGCTCAAAGAATAACTTTCAAAAAACTTCATTTTTTTAAAGACAGATCATTATAAAACTAAGCAACAAAAATCCCATAGTTTAACAAAGGAAAGAAGAAACAGGGAATTTGATGTGCAACCTTAACGGCCCTCTTCACTTACCCTCATCGGAAGCCCGAGGCAATGTTATTCTATGGGAAATTTTCGTTACTTATAACTAATTAATATATATTTTTAAATTCTGTTTTTACATTCAGAAAATTCCCAACTGTTAAATTGACACTCCTTTTTTAAAAACGATTTTTTTTCATTTTTAATATTTTATTTTGAAATTGCAAAATAAAAAAATTCACATATTAAAAATTCGTATTTTACAGCTTCGAAATAAAATAGTAAAAATGAAAAAAATACGTTTTTAAAAAAGGAGCATCAATTTAACAGTTCGGAATTTTCTGAATGTGAAAACAGAATTTAAAAATATGTATTAGCTAATTAGTTATAAATAAAGAAAATTTCCCATAGAAACCTTTTGATGTCTTATTAATTCCTCATTATTTGCTATTTATACACACTAGCATAAGAGTGATTCTGAATAAAACAAAATTTTATGAACTATGCATTAAAATGTTTTGAAGCTATTTCATAGATACATACATCTTTATTTAGAAATTTTATACATCAACCTTGAAAATTCATTTCTAGTAGATTGGAATGAAAGGCTGTTTTTTTATACGAATTATGTGAAAAATACCAGAGCCGGTAATAGCACCTAGCTTTCTGCTTAAATAAACCAATGTATATCACCAAAAAAGCAGAATGCCTGGGTTCAGTTTCCATCTCTGGTATTTTTCACTCAGATAGTATAAATAATCAGCCTTCCACTCCAATCTATCAGAAAAGAATTTTCAAGGTTGATGTATAAAATATCTAAATTAAAATTTTGTGGCCAATTGGAGTTGTGCCATGATCAATTTGTCACTTGAAATAGGTGTTTGCAGACTCTGTGATTTTGCCAACATATATTATGTGAGAAATGCCGAGCTGGTTATCAGCCAGGTTAGCTCAATGGTTAGAGCATCCGCACGTTAAGCAGAAGGCCCAGGTTCGATTAAAGGGTCTGGTATTTTTCCCCACAGGTTTCCCCTTCCACTCCAATCTATCAGAAATACACATATATACTGTATGTATGTTTAGTCTATTTTGAATACAAGCTATAAATTAAAATGTATAAAAGTAAATGAAAATTAAGAATTAAATAAAGAAAATCTATTAAATGAAAAAGTTTAGTTATTCATTTGAATCAAAATAAAAATTTCTAAAATCTTTTGATTAAGTTATAATTTTTTTTAAATTAAATAATTTATCTCAGATTACACTCGCAAATAATAATAATAATTGCCATAAAATAGATTTTTTTTTTTTTTTTTTTTTAAGTATTTTGGGTTTTTCCCTCTAATTATTTGAAATGCTTTTAAAAATATTCAATCTCAATTTAAAATCTATGGTTAAAGCAAAGCAGGGCATGAGCAAATTTTAAGGAAGGATGATGAAGGTACAAATGAGATTGGTTATGCCTGAATAAGGAGAAGAAATGGATAACACAAACATTCAAAATATGCACACAAATAGATAACTTTACATTTTCTTTAAAATTAAAAAGTACTGAAAGTTGAAATTAAAATTTATACAAAATACACAAACAAAAGTTTGAAAGTACTAATTCATGCATTTATTTCAAAATATGAACAAAACAGAAAAATATTACAAATACAATAATATAAACAATAAAAATACAAAACTTTTTTTTTTTTTTTTTTTTTTTTTTCAGAAAAAATTTCTTTTAATTTACATAGAGTTTTGTATCAACACGTACAAATGATATAAAAGTAAATATATTATAAGCTGTCTCTAAGCACACTTTGAGGAAGGCTCAACATCATCTTTGCTACCATCAGTGCTCGAATTCGACTCTTCATCATCAGTCTACTGGAAACATTCACTTGACGTTGTCGAGATCTTTGTCCAATCTTTACCTACTAACAACTCCTTAAAAAAAAAAAAAAAAAAAAAAAAAAAAAAATATTTTAGAAAAAACATTTGTTGCCCTTTTCAGTTTTATTTTTTTTTAACAGTTCAGCATATGTAAATAATTGTTTAGTCAATTTCTTTGTTACTATGCTTAAAAGGTTTGATTTTTCTCTCTCTTATGGTAACATTTATATACAGGGTCTGACTAGCAAATTTTGCACACAGGATATTTTAAAATTTTCAAACCCCCTTTGATGATCCACCCCCCCCCCCTCCCCCAGAAAATAAAGTTTGTTATCTTATACTATTAAGTGAGCAATATTTGTATATATATTTCACTGATCTCGAAAACGGTAGCTCGGACAGTCACGAGATTTAACACAAAGGTGCCCCCCGAAGGATCATTGTGCACATCGAAGTCAGAATTTCGAATTTCTGTTTAGTTTTCTTTTAATTAATAAAAATATGAAAATAATAAGCTAATAATAGCAAAAAATTAGCCATTTAAATTTAATCCATAATTTAATTGTTGAAAAAAAAAAAAAATACGAGTTTATTTATTTTTTTTTTTTTTTTCCAACAGGAAAATAAATACATTTATCTAAACATGCACAATACTACACACTACTGATTGCAGAGCTTCCAAATTTGGCATATAGGTACCTGGGACCCTGCGGGTGTGCACCTCATCGAGATTTTTTCGAATTTGAATTTTTTAAATTAATGTTTTTTCGATTTTAAACATTGGCTTTTATGTTTAATTTTTCATGAATTTATTCTTCGATTGTAATTGTCTGCATATCTTAGCAACGGCTATATTATGCAATTTATTTTTATTTAATACATTTATTTGAGGGTGAATCTTTTTTCTCTTTTTAATTTATTGTATTTATTGAAAATAAAATGGTAATGCAGTAGAAAAAATTAAATATATTAAATTTAAAATTTAAAAACGTATTTATAACAGTTATGTTTATATATAATTTTTGTAGTATAACAACAATTATTTTTCATTTGTTAATTTAATTTCTTTAAAAGTTTTTTTTTTTTTTTTTTTTTTATAATTTATAGTATTTGTCAGGAAATAATGGTAGTATATAGTAGAAAGGATTAAACTGATTGGAATTTATTTGTTTTTTATGTATTTAATTCCTTCTAAAAGAAAATCTACTTTTTATTTTATTTCATTATATTGGTCGGAATCAAATTGTAATACAGTGTAAATAGCATGAGCAATAAAATACTTGGTTCAAAAACTAAAATATGTAATAGACGCTGAGATACAGTTATCTTTAAAATCGTAGTTCTTAAATAATGGCAGACCCACCTATCGTCAATAAATACCCATATTGAAATACATAGGAGAGATTTCTGTAGGCAGTGGGAACCTGCTCCTGATGCAGTGCTGGCAGAGAAAGAGCTGCCGTAGTCAGCGAGTACCCGATGCGAGGTCTAGAGCAATTCCAATGCAATTATTTTAGTTTTTATTTATAATGTGATGTGAAAAATAAATAATGATCCAATTCCTTTGGAGATTCATTTAAATATAGTGGCCAGGGAAGCGGGCGTAGCCTGCTAGTTACTATAAAATGATCTATAACAGGCGATAAAACAGACTGACTGGAAAAAGCATGCACTGGAAAAATAATATGCTTCTGGCTTTAATAAAATTACTCTGCTCAGTCAAACGATATTTTATTCTAAAAATTTATTCATATGAATAAAACACAGCTGAGTTAGAAAACATGACCAAAAAAAAAAAAAAACTGGGGGATTTAGATAAGATATTTTTAACTATAAGTAAAATTTTGTGACCATTTCATAAAATTCTGTGCCCAGGTACTTCTTATACATGCTGAAAAATTTATATATATAGTTTTTAAATGCTTTTTTGTCTAAAAAGGTTGACATTTTTACATATCTCAACTTATACATTTTACTACAAAATAATAATAATAATAATAATACATAATAATAATACAATCCAGAATATTACATTTTTTTTTTTTTTTTTTTGGTGTGTATGTGTGTTGTTATTCAGTTAAGCTCAACACACTTTCATGAAATTATTGGACTTTTACTTTAAACCAGTGTTTCCGCTATGGTAGCATTTTTAGCAAAATGCTAAAAGACTTATCCAGAATGCAAAAATGAAATAACATGTTTTTGCTTTTTTGCTAAAGTATCTTACTAAACACAAATCGGGGAGAAAAAAAAATCATCGGCGAAAATATATTATAACATATCTTTCATGGGGAAAAAAAATCGCAACACTGATCAAGAAAAATCCATCGGTTCATGCATATAAAGAAAATCAAACGCTGAACAACGCATACAGGAAATCAATTTGTAAATAAACATGAGGCATTTGTAAAGTGGTGTAATATGAAAGAAAGAAAAATTATGAATTGTAAGCCAAAAAGCTTTGAATAATAATAAACAAATTTCATTTCTTTTCCCTTTTCACGTTATGTTTTTATTTTCAGATACAGTATAAGCTTAATGTAGTTTTACATGCTATAGTAATAATTATATCTCCAGAAAAAGAATATCTAAGATGTTCATATTGCTTTAAAAAAGTTTACAATACAAAGTAATAATCTAAAAAGTTTAATATTTTTCATGTCTGCCAATAAATGTGTTAATATATATGCTTGTACTATATTCGAATTGATCTGGTTGCAGTGTTATAATTACTTTTTTGTTTTTTATTTCAAATTAATTTTACCTTCTGAGTATAACTCTTTAAAGACCTGATTAAAAACTTTTAAGTTTAATTTACAAATGAAAAGCAAACATATCGAGGCGTTTTTAATAATGTGTAAACTGATATTCATCTTTTTCTACTGTTTCTGGCATTTTAGCATTTTGCAAAAGCTTTTTTTCTGATTTTAGCTTATTTGCTAAAGAAAATTTTTACTCAGCTTAAACCCTACTTTAAACATTTATAGTAGTAAAATTTAGAAATATTTATTTGTAAATATTAATATTATATAACATATATATCAATAACTGGAACTTGGTCATAAATTTTCGTAAACATGCATTCAAAACCATATATTTAAAAAATAATTACAAAAATATTTAGTAGATAAAATTTGGACATTAGATTTTTTCAATCTTTTTCGATGAATACGTGTTAAAATGGTTTTTTTTATTATATATAAAGGCATCACTTTGTAAATAATATATGCAAGATTGCATAAAAAATATTTATATAAAAAATGTAAAAAGATTGACAGTATTGAACATACATATTAAAAAAATATATATTTTTAAAAATATGTGCAAAAGAAGAAAATAAAGAACAAAAAAAAAAGACAGAAAAAAAAAAAAAAAACAGTGATTATGTAAAAACTATAATTACACTGACAATATTTACATATTTCAAAATCACAAATTCATTTTTCCTCGAGAAGCTACATCATTCACCATCATAATTTAATACCATCTTCTAGACAGAAATCTTTCAATTAAGAATCGGTTCAGTTTGAATCAACAAATTGTTAACTGATACGATTTCTTACATCAGCTTTTATTAGTTTCACTTTTACCTTCGGAAGTATTCAATGGTAGAATTAACAAAAACTGTAGAACTTTTCATATATTCACATATAGTTTGGAGACAAAAGATTCAGTTTCATTTAGAAATCCACACTTTTATTACCCTTTTTTACCTACACTTTTATTACCCACTTTTACCTTCGGAAGTATTCAATGGTAGAATTAACAAAAACTGTAGAACTTTTCATATATTCACATATAGTTTGGAGACAAAAGATTCAGTTTCATTTAGAAATCTCAGCCAAGCTACTTGTCAAGAGAGCATAGCTTTCAAAAGTCTTTGTGAACTTTATTTTAACAGCCAATCATCTATGACCCAGTAACAGGATTGAGGAATATGATGAAATAGACTTGCTTACATGGAACTGTCTGATGGGATCGGGAAAGTTTTACATACGATAGGGGGGGGGGGGGGGACAGGCGGCAAATATGGCACCTAAGATTAGAATTCTAGGCATCAAAATGAAAAATCTGGTCGCAAAATACACCAAATGACCGCTTATTTCTAAACTTGCTTCCATAGGTAAGCTATACCTGAAAAGCAAGTGCTTGACTGATTTTTTCTCGAGGAAAAGTAATGAGTTAATTTTTACATGATTGCATTTAGCACACATTTTGAAATATGTTAAACCTTTTTGACAATGTAGCAGGTGTTGTGTTGGGTTGCGTTTCTTGAAACTTCATTCTGGAATAATCGACTTTGCGAAATCTGCAACTTTTCGGACCAAGTCTTTTGCAGATTAAAGATCACTACTTTTTAGTTTACATACCGGGTGATTGTAATTTAATTTGGCCCAATTACAATACTCTGTAGCTATAACTAATATGCAGACTGAGGTGAAAATTCGTATAGAGCAGGCGCACGTGACGTCACTGTGACAGGTGATTCCGCGCATACTTTAGAATGTAGGCAAAAGGTGGGAAAAAGCACCAATGGAAAGGCAGATATTTTGCCTACATGCGCAAAAGTTGCAGAATAGCGTCGCTTGTTTATAAACATGCGCCTGCTCTATATACACAATTCAAAGGATGAGCACAAAGATTCAGAAAAAAAAAATTCTGCTAGGAGCACAATACATCAAAATACAAATTTTAATAGGGGGCCCCATCATTAATTTGTGTGCATCCGATGAACAGTGACGATCAACAGCTGACGGCAACTGATCACTAATAATCGGTCTGCTGCACATTGTCCTTCACGTCGTCAAATTTTCATAAAATAGTTCAAGTTTTCATGAAACAATAAAATATATTGGTTGCCAATGGCAACCATATTTCACAAGCACTGTGCATAATAGAGAATCATGTTTTATAAGGGAAAAAAAAATCAAGTTTATCTACCATTAAAAAAATAAAAAAGCAGAGGAAATATCAAAATAAACAAGTAATATAATTAAAAGCTAGATTAAAACTTGAATGACATTAAAGAAGAAAAAAAAAATATTTTAGTACTTACATTAAAATATTTGAAATTCAAGCCATCATTCTCGTAGCTTTGAAACAGGAAGCCAAGGCATGGTAAGAAGATAGCAAAAGAAAACCTATATAAAAAAGCATTAAAAATAAAATTTAAAAGAAATATTTACTGTACATGTAATATTTGATTATGTAGCTAAAATTTATTTGGATTGTATTATTTATTATTTTGAACTGATACATTCATAATTTAATGTTTTATTTTAATTTATTTAAGCTTATGAAAGTGCTATTAAAAATAAAATAAAGGAAGTTTTTTATAACTGGTATCATAAACTGCCTTAAGCACTTTGACATTTTTAATGATTGACTATTATTAAAAGAGTTTTTACAACAAGTCTTAATGATTCTTCATACAAAAATTCTAGATATTTATGCTATATAATGAACAAAGGAATCAGCCTTAATTATTTAATTTAAAATTAAAAAGAAAAGGAATAATAAAAACATATAAATCATTATTTTACCTCACATTAAATCCTTACTATATCCGAGTTCATTATATATTTCGGCGACCAGTCGGTGCCATCATCAGAAATACTCGGCAGAATGATTTGCAGGTGTTAATTTAGGCGGTTTGTTTATCAGGATAAACAAACCGCCTAGAATTAACACCTGCGAATCATTCTGCCGAGTATTTCTGATGATGGCACTTGTCGCCGAAATATATAATGAACTCTGATATAGTAAGGATTTAATGTGAGGTAAAATAATGATTTATATGATATAATCCTTCCTTCAAAATTTTAAAATGTACATAAAAACATTTAAAGAGTACACAATTAATTTAGTTTACCAATGAATACATGTTTATATGCTCAAGATGTATGGCTTTAATTCAACGAGGACTAATGTCTGAATAATTGCAATGAATTAAAAAAAAAAAAAAAAAGAGGACATAAAATTAATATTTATAAAACTATTAGAAGGCCTACAAGTTAATTCTTTAAGGTAAAATTTGACCCATGAGCCACCACTTTAAAGCCTGCAGAATCTCTATCCGTCATCAGGCTGTGCAGATTTCTGGAAGATCATTTCTTCTAAATTTTAAAATGCCGATACTGATACATCCCATTTTTAAAGCTGATAATACCAATAAATATACTTTATACTGTTTGATAGTAATAAAACTTAAGTTTTTAATTTGGTAATATAAAAAGTATCTTTTTTTTTTTTTTTTAAACAAAAAATCAAAGATTATTATAATATATCCCAAATTTAAGTTAAAATTCGGTTTGGCGGGTTTTTAACATGTGACAGTTTTTGTTGGTTTTAACCATGGTTTAAATCATCATGTCAAAAACCTACATTTATATAGTTTGTTACATAAAAAATTAGTTTAACAAAATATAGTTCATAAAAATATTTTGAAAGTAAACTGATTGATGTTCTTTAAAAAACACAATGTTATAACATTTTAATTACAGAAAACAAAACTTCAGTCTTTCATATTTCATTATAATGAATTATTATTATATTCACTCAAAATATGGTATGATACTTCCATATATTACTACGAAATGTATTAAGACAAGGAGGACTATTAGTTTCAATTTGGGTAAAAACATCGCCAGTTTTTGTAGACCAGTTTTGTGTAACACCAGAATAAATTAAAAATATCAGTCCTATCATTACGAATTCAGTACCAAATGAAAGGGACAATTTTTCTGAACCCCAGTTTTTCGACACAATTTAATTTTTTAAAATTAGCTAAAGTATGAAATTTAGGTGGTGACACTTTATTTTAATTCATTTCAGTCATTTAACAAATACATGTCCCAGTTTTATGGTAAAAAAATGAGATAAAAAAATAAAGTAAAAATTAAAAATAAAAATGTTACAAACTGAAATTAATAGTCCTCCATACTAAATTAAATTCTGTCTCTGACAGAATTTTTACTATACATATATATGATTAACCCTTTAACATTCACTACTTAATTGATTTTAAAAATTACTAAACTAATTTTTAAAATGGCTTTTAGACACATAGTTGAACATAAATATTTAAAAAATAAAACATTAGCATCGCTCCTTTTTGAGAAGTTTTTGGTTTGAAACATCTAAAAGTTAACCTTATTAAATTCAAATAATATTTAATTTAATTAATAAAACACTTTGTAAGTAAACATTATCAACTACAAAATATCGTAAAAGTTGTTTCAGGTGAAAATAATAGTCCAGCTCTTCATTAAATGAAAAAAACTAGACATGAGTGCATCATCAAACCAGCAATTCACACTCAAAGAAATTTCAAGTGACTTATGCATTTAGCTTCCTTTGAAGCATTACTTGTTAAATTTTGGAATCATGCTGATATCAACAGACAGAAAAGAAACAAATGTTTAAAATCTGATTAAAACTAGGGGGGAATGCTAAAAAATAAAATGCTAAAACTGCTGCATAAAAATTCCTAAATTATGTCAAATGTTTGATTTCGCTGCGAAAGCAATGAACGTTAAACAGTTAATATAGTATATGTTAAATTTAGTTATGTGGTACTTTAAAAATTTAGTTGTTTTTAATAAGATATCATTTATAAGTATAGTTTTTAAAAAAAGTAAACAGACTACAAGCTTTTGAGAAAGACTATAATAACGTCTTGATTAATATTAAACAAAACTTTAGGCTTTTAAAAATTCATTATGAAGTATTAATTTTCATGTGCATTAAAAAATATATATATAATAATATTTTTATATTTTTCAGCAATTAATTTATAATTAATATGTAATTAAGCTTCTTAAATTCTCCTAATTAACACGAGACACGAGAAATATAAATTCCTTCTGGAAATATACAAATTATTTAATATTTACTAGTTCAGATTTTTTTTTTTTTTTTTTTTAATTAGTTCAAGCTGTAAACAGGCATACATATTTATACAATCAATAATAAATAAAAATAGCTACAAAATTATTGATAAATGACAAGTGTAATAAATATAGATTAATATAATTATTTCAAACTCGTTAATTTACTGTGTATGATGTTTTGCTTTATTCTTGTGTTTTTAACACTTAGCTTATAAGTTTATTTATGATGTCAAAATTCATAAATAACATTTCATAAATAACAGTTTGAAATTTTAGAATTTCTTAAATATTAATTATAAACATACAAAATATGTCTATATAAGCTATTCTTAGATAATGAAGAATTTTGCAAATTTATAACTTAATAATAAAACGATTTTATTCATACGGTATACATGTTGATTTATACATATAAAGCAAGTTATAATTACAAATTAAAATTTAAAGAATTATTTGTTCTGCTTTCGTTCGCTGAAATTTTTTCGATAGTAATTGTGTGGCGACCTAGTGATAATATTAGATAAGAATACTAATATCTACCGACAATTTCAAAGTGTTGCATTAAAGAAAGTTAATTTTCTTTCACTATTTTAGAATTTCAAGAACTAAACCTTTTGGTGCCTATGCTTTTATAAATAAAACAATTATCAAAACATTTAACTTTATACATTCTGCAATAAACAACGTGACAAGTTTACTGCTTCGATTAATAAACATACAAATTTTACCACAGGAAACAACTGACTGATTATCAAAAATACTTATTTTGAATTCTCTATACTAAGCAATAGGTTTAAACCAAACAAACAAATTAAGCACTTAAGATTTAGGAGAATGATTTCTATAATTAAAACTAACATCTTCACTAAATTTAGAAGTATTAGCATCGGTTTTATTAGGCCTATATATAGACCTAATGAAACCGATTGGTTATCAAAAATAAACCAATATTATTAGGAAATGCAGTACAAAGTACAAAATATAGATATAAGTGTTATTAAATACAAACCTTCTACTTTGCAGAGCTTTTAACAAGATACATATATTAATATAATTATTAGCGCCACACGCTGTCCACAGCTTGTTTTTGATGCGTTCGCGTTGCCGTTGCCAATTTCCAAATGAGAAGCACAGGAAAGATTTCCGTCATATTTTTGAGTGTCTGGATTTCGTCAAGTTTCATACGATCTTTTGAGGAAATTAAGGAAACAGAGCTCGAGGATTGTTAAATCGTCAAAAATGAGAGTTTTATTTCTGAGAGTGTTACATAAAAATGTTGGTCAATATCCTATGAACATCGGCCAATATTTTGAATGGCGCTGAATGTCAAACTTCGAATTTACAATATCTATTGATATTCACAGATGTAATTCGTAATTATTATTGAAACATAAAGCATTTAACAAAGTTGTTTTCATTACATATAACATTTTATTTAGAAGTAAGAAGAGATATATCTCTTTATAAAACGATATAAAGTGAATGACGTACATATGACATAATACTGACATGACTTAGTAATAACAAATACTAATAAACTGTACTAATAACATATAATTTTTTTATATCTTGAGAATTCTCAAGATATAAAAAAATACTATTTTACGAATATCAAGAAATATTTCTGAATGTCTAAAAATGATATCATTTTCAAGAATATCAAGAGATATCTCTAGATGTCACCAAAGTGATATTGTTTCAACGAATATCAACAAATATTGCTGAATATCGTACAAATGATATAATTTTTACGACATTGGCCAATGTAAATCAGACATTTAAAAAGAAGATGTGAAATATTATTTTTCTTAAAAAGGGACAAACTTCTAAAATTAAATACTTTAATATACTTATTTATACATGTAAAAGTTATAAGTATCATAAAAACTTTGTTAAATGCTTTTTTTAAATAATAATTTTAAATTACATCTGTGAATATCAGCAGATATCATAAATTCGATGTTTGACATTCAGAGGTATTCAAAATATTGGCCAATATTTTTGTGCTACCTGGGCATTCTGCGAAGCACCAAAAATCAACTCGTGACCCACAGCTTGGAAACCACTGCTGTAGAACGTTCTATACACACGTATATTTTGTCTACGGTGTAAGTGCGTAAATGAATTTTTAGGAAGCATTATTATTATTTATACACCCATAGCTTTTCACCTGCATGAACACAAAAATTATTTATTAAACAATTTACTTAAGAAAATTATTTTGAACATACTCTTCTCCTGTATGAATTCGAAGATACCTCTTTAGATTAGTTATTCGAGAAAATCTTTCAGAACATTACTCACATACGTGATTTTTTTTTCTGTATTTCTTCGCAGAAAATCCTTTGGAACATTGTCCACACACATATGATTTTTCCCTGTTTGCACACGAAGATGATTCTTAAGACCACTTATTTGAGAAAATCCTTTAGAACATTCTTTACACACATATGGTTTCGCTCCCTTATGAATGCGAATATGTTCCAACGAGAAAATTCTTTAGAACATTCTGTACACACATATGGTTTTTTACCTGTATGAATGCGAAGATGTCTCTGTAGATCAGCTATTCGAGAAAATCCTTTAGAACATTCTTCACAGGCATACGGCTTTTCACCTGTATGAATGCGAAGATGTCTTCTTAAATGGCTCCCATAAGAAAATCCTTTAGAACATTCCTCACACACATATGGTTTTTCTCCTGTATGAACGCGAAGATGTTTTCTTAAAGTGCTACAGTTAGAAAATATTTTAGAACATCTTTCACACACATATGGTGTTTCTCCTGTATGAACGCGAAGATGTGCCATTAAATTGCTCTTACAAGAAAATCCTTTAGAACACTTTTCACATACATATGGTTTTTTTCCCGTATGCGTGCGAAAATGTTCCACTAAATGGCTCTTACGAGAAAATCGTTTAGAGCATTCTTCACATACATATGGTTTTTCTCCTGTATGAAAGCGAAGATGCGTCATTAAATGGCTTTTTTCAGAAAATGCTTTAGAACATTCTTCACAAACATACGGCTTTTCTCCGGTATGAACGCGAAGATGCCTCATTAAATGGCTCTTTTGAAAAAATCCTGTGGAACATGTTACACAAACATATGGCTTTTTTCCGGTATGAATTCGAAGATGATTTATTAAACTGCTCTTTACAGAAAATTTTTTAGAACATTCTTCACATACATATGGTTTTTCTCCTATATGAACGCGAAGATGTCTTCTTAAATTGCCTTTCTGAGAAAATTCTTTAGAACATTCTTCGCAAACATATGGTTTTCCTTCTGCATGTATAAGTAGATGTACATTCATGCTTTTAGTGATTATTTATGAAATTTGTCACAAATAATTTGCGTTTCCTTTTAAAAGAGTATGTCGCTAACCCTGTAGTTAATCTGTAGTCCTCTCAAAATAAACTAATAACAGAAGTAAATTAACGGGTTATTATAGTATTCCAATTTTTGCCTTGATAACAAAAGAGAAGACGTGAGGAATTTTAACAATAAAAGAAAAACAATAACCAGTCTTTGCGAGTCATTGGTCGACATACCTAGGCCTCGTTAAAATGCCCTTCATAAGTATTTTTCTAAGGAATCTCAGTCAGTTTTCGTGCATATTTCTGAGAAAATCAGGGAATGCTTTGAATGACTAAGTCGAATAAAACTAAATCAATAATTTATTTCAGAATATTTTAGATTATTATTACAAAATATAAAAAAAAAATTGCACTGATTAGCTTTTAGGATTTTAGCATATAGATAAATTGTTTCGTATAGTTTGAGTTGGAGGAAAACAAATCTAACAAAAAATGCTTTAAAAACTGACAAAGTAAAATTTCGCTTTTTGAGAAGAAATTTCCATTTTTCCCTCAATATCTAAAATTGCATGAAAATTTTCCACTTAGAGGGAAATTTCCCTCAATCTGGCAGCACTGGTGGCCGTTCCGTTCCGCTTCACGCTTGCCCGCTCGGCTAGCGCATGCGCAGTACAGACGATTTTGTTCGCTACGGACATGAAGTTACATAATTAGAGGAGGGGAAACTTTAATGGCGGTAAGCATTTAAAAACGGACCTAAGGAGAAAGTGGGTGATAGGGGGCGCTCCGAACATACTAGACTCACTGTTTACACGATAAGTATGCGGGAAATTTAAGATTTTAATTGATATTAATATATTTAAATTGCCCACAAAGTGGTAATGGCGAAGAATTGCTTTGCTTATGTATGTAATAGTGGCTATCGATCAAATATCGCAAAAAATAAAGCTTTAGGGAAGAAAAATCCAAGTTTATTTTCTGCTCCTAAGGTTAGTTTTATTCCTACTTAATTTAGAGCTTTAATACTGATATTTAACAAATAATTTTCATTTCGAGTATTATAAGTAGCTATTCATTTAGTATAAAATGCATATTTCCGTTTTTATGGACCAGTGTAGTTTCTTTTTTGTATTTGAAGGCCTTTAAAAATTCTCATTTTATGAATATTCGACTTAAAAGATGTGAATATGAAAAAAATGTACAATAAGTATAATTTTATTATTTGTGACATATTATGTTATTTTATCAATCTCAGAAATGAAATTTGATTTGTTCATGAATAAAAAATTTTAAATGACTTACATGTTTCGCTTCTTTATTTAAATAGATAAACAGATAATACTATATGTGTTAAGTATGTGTAAAAAAGAAAACAATTGAAATAATTAACATTTAATGACAACTATCTACAAAATAATATATATATATATATATATATATAAGATAATAGGATTTGCATGTTATTGGGAACTATAATTATATATATATTGGCCAATAATACATGCACAAAATCTGAACTTCTTAACAAGGTGGTTGGGGAGAGGGTTTGTTCAGAAATTTCATAAAAATGAAAAAGAATAATAAATAAATAAAGGATTTTTAGAATTAAAAATAATAATAATAATAATTATATAAATATATATTTTTTTAATCTCTTAGTGAAAATAGCTTGCTTTTAATGTCTAATTAAACATTTCAATTAATAGCGATTAGCTTGTAATAAAATCAAGACAAACCATACGTTACGTACGTATATGTGTATATGAAAATACATATGCATGTATGAAATAGAGTTCTAACAGATGACGTCACGAGCATGTTTGCTGAGGGACAGTTGACCTCACTGACCCATTTTATCAATGCGGAATAGTGTTACAAATTTATTGTAACACAGTGTTGTAAATATATTTGCAAAAGCATAAAATATTTTGACTACTACGCTTCCAAAGGCATGGAAAAATTATCGTTGTCCTTCAGCTAAGTACGGTTATAATGGTAAAGTTGAAAAGACTGATTTAAAAAAAAAAAAAAAAAAAAAAAAAAAAAAAAAGAAAAGAAAAGAAAGAATGTTTTAACATTGAAATCGGAAAATTCTCAAGTAAATTTATTACACTGAAAGAAGACAGTAATTTTATAAAACTTTTTGTAAATTACTGGTTTAGGGTTGGGAAAATTTACATACGCATTATTATATAAAATATGAGTACCTTAAATATTTTCAAAAACTATTTAAATTTTAAAAACTTAAATTCCAAATGTCAGTTTTTTGGAAATACTTAAAATTATTACTATTTTTTCATTTTTTCCCTCGATTTCACAATATTATAGTTTAAGAGCATACCCCTAAAGATATTCAGGTATTACTTTGTTGATTCATCGTAAAATAAATTTTTTTAAATATCTGAATAGTGAAATGTAATATAATTTTTGAGTATTCAAACTTAAAAATATTCAATGGAAATAGTATATGGTGTATGGTATTAAAACAAATTGTCTCTCTCTGTAATGAGGGTTTAAAATATAGTTTGTATTTTCTTACTGAGGAAGAAAACTTTCAAAAAGAAGTATGTTGTAGCTATCAAAAAACTTTCTTCTGTATTTATATTTTCCTATACAAATTCACTTAGTACAAATAATTTGTTAAAATGTATTAAACCTATTTTCCACAATAAATGTAGACTTTTTTTTTTTTTTTTTTTTGGTAGAAGTATAATACTCAAATAAAGTTTATGTTATGTTCTACAACGATATCTTAAAAACTGAGCTCTCTCTCTCTTTTTTAACCCGTTAGTAGTCGCTAGAGACAGCGCCACCTATTACAGATTGCGCACTTTTTATTTAACTGTCACCAATAATTTAAAAAGTGATGTGATCGACGTTTCTTTGAGTTTATTCGCGTTTTATATATATCAAATGCCACTTCTAAAAATTTTTGGTAGCTATCGAATAAAAAAATCTGGCAACACTTAAGGATGGGCGGCAAATCGACTAATTAGCGACTACTAACGGGTTAAATGAAAATAATAATAATAATAATAAAACTTTGTTTTAAATTATCATAAGTCAATGGTTCAAATATTCAGTTTAAATTTATTGATGAAAGATATCAGTATTAAAAATTTGCCATTGCCCCTACATGTCATTAATATTTTTTTTTTTTTTCCTAGTTCCCTATTTGTATTATGAATAATATTTTTTAGTTTCATAAGGATTCAATTAAACAATTCCTATTGTGTAGATTTATAGGAAATTTTGTCCTATACCGCTAAGTTAAAAGTTCAGAGAAAACGGGAGGGCAACAATACTTGCTGCACGATTTTCACCCAAAGTTGATAGACCCTGTTGCAACTACATATCAATTTATATGAAATTCTCTGAAGTAGCTCTTGAGATACAGTTGGAATAAAATTTTTGTTACACACACATACAGAAATTTATTTTAAAAGATTAAATCCTGTTCTGGACCTCTAAAAACATGTAAATCTATCGAAAACTGGAAATCGAAAATTTTTACGAATCTAATACTTTCTTTTATTGGATATAGAAGAAAGTAAAGAATATCTTTGTGGCTTTAATTTTAAACAAAACCTAAAAGACAGATTGTTTTTCTGTACTCCTTTATATTTTCAAAAAACAAGGCTGCAAAAAAATATTTTGTTTTTAACAATAGAGGAAAAAATCTCACAAAAGCTTCTTTACAGCTTTATGTCTAAAGAAAAAATTGGGTAAAAGATTGCATTTGTATAGCCTATATATAGTCTAAAACTTATTTAGCTATCCTGTAGAGTATTATTGTACTATTTGTAGTAGAGAACATGGCTCTTAAATAATATATATTAATTTTAAGGTGATTTATAAATACCACAAGAAATTAAAGAACAGAAAGACACACCAAGTAAAGTCATAATCATGCATTAACAATGTTTTAAATTAAGGTTATAGTGTTAAGGTATAAGTGTTATAAGTCTTAAGGTATTAAAAACGCTTAACACAATTAAAATTGCAATTCTAGCAATTTCAACTACAGACCATAATGCAACTGAGTAGTGTAAAAAGGGGGGTTCACCGCCACGGTGGTGGGACGGTGGGATGATGTGGGTCAGGGTGGAGGGCGCCTCCACCCTAGACCCACCGTCCCACCACCCTGTCGGTCAACGCCCCCTTTTTACACTACTTAGTCATCATCTTGGACGAGGGGGTGTTGCCATCGGAAGTCTGAAACTTTAACTATCATCTTGGATGAGGTTTGGTGGTGCCATCTGTTGGGGAGAAGGGGAATTTTGAAGAGTTAGATTTATTTTCATAAATTTTGGACTTAGTATTTTTTTTCACAATTTTACGAACTTCAATATTTTTTCGAATTTTTGCAGGGGGTTAGATGACGTCACGATCTTTTGGGACTTAGCCTGAAAAGAGATACATACAAAATTTACAATTTGAGAAATAAGTGAAAGAAAAATGTATAGAAAAAAGTTAGAAAGAGAATACAAATTTAAGAAATGAGAGTTAGAAAAAAAAAGAGAAGAGAGAGAAAAAGAGAGTTCACCTTGAGCGCCTGGGAGACTGCCCTCCCGAGGCCCTGCGGTGCCCCTTTTCACTCCGTAGAGCAAGGCGAGAGTTAGTTCCTTTAAAAAAAAAAAAAATAAATAAATAATGTCAACCTGAAGAACTCATCACATAGTTTTCTGGGGTTGTCTTCAAAGCATGGGTTCAGACAATCTTCATAGGTGCAGAAACAATTGATATATACAGGATGCAGGAACAATCTTCATAGGTGCAGGAACAATTTAAAAATATATACAGGGTGCAGAAACAATCTTCATAGGTGCAGAAACAATTTAAAATATATACAGGGTGCAGGAACAATCTTCATAGGTGCGAAACAATTGATATATACAGGGTGCAGGAACAATCTTCATAGGTGCAGAAACAATTGATATATACAGGGTGCAGGAACAATCTTCATGGATGCAGAAACAATTGATATATACAGGATGCAGGAACAATCTTCATGGATGAAACAATCTGTACAATTTACATAGGTGCGAAACAATTGATATATACAGGGTGCAGAAACAATCTTCATAGGTGCAGAAACAATTTAAAAATATACAGGATGCAGGAACAATCTTCATAGGTGCGAAACAATTGATATATACAGGGTGCAGGAACAATCTTCATGGTTGCAGAAACAATTGATATATACAGGATGCAGGAACAATTTAAAAATATATACAAGGTGCAGGAACAATATATACAAAAATTTTCACTATGGATGCTGCGGTATTCTGTAATGGCCATAAGCCAGACTGGTGATTCCATCATCTAGCAGATACCTCTTGTCATCAAAAGGAGATAAACACTTTTTGTTTTCATTAACTGTATAGAGTTGATGACGTTCTTGTAGGATTCTGGTTTGTTGCTCATACGTGGCTATCTCCTTTTGCAGGCATTCTTGATAGTCTTGAACACTTAATTTTTTCCTTACGATGCAGGTTGATATGCCTTTTGCTGTCTTCTTTTCACCACCAGCTGACTGTATGGCATACATTTTTGGCTTTAATCCAATGAATTTGTAGGCAGCTTGACTGTGGAGTTCGTCTTTAAACTTTCCAAGGACCTTTTTGTTAGTTGTAGAATATAGCGGATGATTTTCTGGATACTCTGAGAAGTCAAAATGGTGCTGATCTTCCTTCATATCTTGATACATGTCTGCTGTCTGGATACAGTACGTCAAAGAGTCTGTATCCGTGAACAACAAAGTTGCACGACTTTCATACTTTTTCATAACGAAATTGTAGTGAAAGTCGTACATGAGCAACTTTGCTAATTCAAGGATACAGAAACACACGTATATCGGCCTATTCATCAGGATGGTGGGTTTTGTTCTCTCCACAGCTACGAGGTTATTGCAAAATTCTTTAAAAGTTGTGAAATTCGGTGATGCAACTAATTTTTGGGCTCTGACTTCATTGTTACACAGTTCTATGTTACGACGTTTTCTCAAATTTTCGATGGTCTTTCCATAGACGCTATTGTTCAACAGTTTAAAGAAATCTTTCTCAAAACTGTTGTTTGCAGATTTTCGTTTATCTGTGTTGAAGTCTACATACTTTTTTAGCCAGGGTGCTTGTCGAAATTTCAAAACCTTGTTCACTTTTAATAGCTTCATTCCAAGTTTTAGGTATAACTGTAGATTTCTGTAATGTACAACATATTCTGATTTATTGTAGAGGTTTGGAATCAGTTTGGGTGTTCCTGAATATTTTTGGTTCTGCAACAAGGACTTGGCATAGGAGGAGAGCATTTCTTCTGTCACGGTCATTGTTTCAGGTGCAAGTGGGTAGCTATTGTGGAGGTCATGCAGATTTGTCGGGTACTCCAAATTCACTTCAAAAATGAAGCCTTCAGCTGCATCTTCGGGTATGTTCATGATGAAATCTTCAGTAATGTTGGAGGGGTCCATCCATTGAAACTTGCCATAAGGCATGTACTGGGACATAGCCCAACCGTAAAGGTTGTTCGCATCCCAGTACATGATATAACTAGAGGGCTTACTCGAGTCGTAGTGAGGAGTGTGCGGGTTGTTTGCAACAACGAAACGGTGTGAAATCTGCGACACACCCCCGCGCACCCCTTTTTCAATAAACAGCAGCATGTTGATATCCGTGAGCAGCTCTAGCTTAACATCAGTCATCTTCAGACAGGCTTGCCAGGACAGTCCAGGAGAGGTGTATAAATGGGCAGCATCGATGTTATAATAGTGTAAGCAAAGACTTCTAAAATTTTGGAAGACATCGGCAAGGAGCAAAACATCTGTCTTCACATACAAGTCATGATACTCGCCGAGGTTTCTTATCTGGAAGACTTCCCATACGTTTTTTGCATGTTGATAATCAGATTCTTCGACGAGTTCGTTCGTAAGAGAGTTGAAAAACGCTGAAGGAGGCGGCAACACTGTTTCTTCAAATTTATCAAATCCAGTAATGTAGTCATAGGGGTATACTCCTTTCCTGGTGAGGAGACTTAGATCGGTACTTGAATTAAACTGGTCTTTTAGAATTTTAAACTGGCTAATATCCAAATTCTTCACCAACTTTTATAATGAAGCAGGCAAAAATTGGAAGGAGTCAAGAAAGACGAGTTGTACAGGACTGTCAGGTTTCTTCAAAGTGAATGATATATATTTTTCTAATGTTGTTGCGATAACTTGTATCTGATGGTCTTGAAAATGGCCTAATTCTGTCATAATATGGTGGGCATCATAATTCTTCAAGATGTGGAAAACCACAGGAATCTTCTTTGGCTGTTTAAAATTAAGGTTGCAGCTAGCATGGGCGGCACCTTTAAAAACTCCAGTTTCGTGATTGTGATCCCGAACTTTAATGCATCCGGGTAACAGGGGTTGACGACATATGCTGCACCTTGTAGCATTTTGGAACGCCTCCTCTTCTTGGGTAGAGAGCTTCATAGGCTTAATTTCTTGCAGTTTGTCTTCAAGGATATCTTTTTCCATGATGATATTTTCCAGAAAATGCTTGACTGCATTCTCTCCTCGATAGCTAAAGATGGGCTTGACGGCTTTGCCATCGGACCCTACGATTACATAAGCGTAACCGCAGGGTGTATGGCGGGCTGTATGTTGCAGGTAGGAGTTTGATGAGGAAGGAGCAGCTGATGCAATAGGTTCTAACAAACTTTCAAAGTCTGCATAGATGATATAGTTGATGGGGTGTTGAAGATGGGTTCCCGTGAACTCTAATATATTTTTCTCCTTAGAGGGCATCTCAATGGCTTGAGCAGTGTGTTTTTTGCAGTTTGTTTCATGATCTTTTAACAAAAGTTCTGTTGAAAAACCATGCAGGCATCTATAACAATAATACTGTGTGCAACGATGTTTTGTGCGGTCTCCCATCAATCTGGAAAAGTTCCGGATTAAACAATAGTGGTGGGCACCTTCCTCGTTCGCAAGGAGTAATAAGTTGATAGCTTCAACATCTTCTACTTCGGAAATTCTTAGAATTGTCACTTTACAGTTTTCGTATCCGAAGACGTTGATTCTAAGATTGTTCAGTTTTTCTATGAGACCTATTTTTGAGATGGGAACAGGATACTGAACATTACCCATCTTGATTTCCTCTTCATGAGGTAAATAGTGGGAGACTTGATGAGGATGGCTTGTGTAGTCTAAATTCAGTTTGTGTGCTAGCAGACACCATAGGAAGCACTTGTTATCCCTGTTCTGTGTATTTAAGATAGCTTTCTTGGCAAGCAGTTTAGCTGGCAATTCCTGATAGCTGCTCGCTCTTAAAGGGTTATATTTAGCAGACTTGAATTCTAGGTAGTAGATGTTTCTCAGCACCCAGCCGGAACCTCTCTCTAAGAACTCTTCGTAGTTTTGAATAATCTTCATGAATCCTACACTTATTTGATCATCAATTAAATCAGGAGTGTGTTGCTGGTAGCAGGGTGTTCTGAAGTACGCATCCATAATTTCCAGTTCTCCTTCGGCTGTCTCTATTCTTCCGGTGGCAACACACTGTTTCTATTCTTCCGGTGGCCACACACAGTTTCTATTCTTCGGGTGGCAACACCCCCTCGTCCAAGATGATGACTAAGTAGTGTAAAAAGGAGACGTTGACCGACAGGGTGGAGGCGTAGAGGTGTCAGGGTGGAGGCGCGCCTCCACCCTACGCCACAATACACCACTACGCCACCACCGTGTCGGTGAACTCTCCTTTTTACACTACTCAACTGAATATTTTTGTGTGTCTGTTAGCAGTATATCTTTGCTATTCATACCCTGTTCTACAGAAAACATATTGTTAACCATAATAATTATAAGGTAAATTTAGTATATCTCTTATAGTTTATATATATATATATATATATATATATATAGGGACAAAAAAAATATTCTTTATCATTATGGTTTATGGGCCCAAATTTTGTAAAGTATGATAGTGTCTAAACTTCTTATTCATTTGAGAGGAAAATTTATACACGTATTACGATTCACCTTCACCCGAACTCTATAAATTTTCGTGAATCTAGAGTTTATTGTTTTTTTACAGGGACACAAAGAATAATTCTTTATGATTATGGTCTATATAAGCCAAAATTTTTTAAGACTGCGATAACATCTAAACAGGGGTCGAAATTAGAATCAGCAAGTTAAATGACAAATGGCAACAAACATTGTTTTCTTAGTTATGCATAAGTTGTAATTATGTTATACTAAGATGTCATTTTTAAATTATTTACACATAGAAACATATGCGTAAATGTTGCACATAAACTGCAAATACTTAAAATACTGATAGTTTATCTAGTTAATTTTCTAAGTTTCACGTATTTATGTGAGTTTCATAGAAAACCACGACAAAAACCGAACGGCTAAATGGATGAGCGCTATTTGCGATCGAACCCGGCACTTCCTGTCTTCCATCTTCGACAGCAGAACCTCTCGACCACTGGTGGAATGAAAAAAGTACAGTTATCACAAAAATTATTGATTAGAAATGGAATACAATAAAATGTCTCTAAAAGGCCATCCATTATACCTTTAAATATTGTACCTACACAGAGGCCTTTTAATATAGGTTCAAAAAATCTTAAATTTATAAAACAAATTCTAAATGATTATAACTATTGAAATTTGCATAATTTTTCTATATATCTTTCTGACAATCATTAATATTAATTTGTTTTAATCATAAAAGCTTTTGAAGAATAATTTTGTTTTTCAAAAAACATTTTTCGTACTAGAACAAATTGTTCAACTTTCAATATTATTTATATCATATTCAGTTTTATTTTCATTTCAGTATTATTTCTATGATCAGTTATTGATAATATATATATATATATTCCTTTTTGAAGTACTTATGTTTTATTCAAATGTAAAAGCATTTTGATAAAAATTACAGGTATGGTATTCGGGTTAAGCCAGTTGTCTGCACTAGGGGCCTGGGCATAAGGGAAGATGCTTTCTGATAGGGGTCTTTTTGTATGGTTCTATCTCGCATTAATGCGAATTTTGAAGAAAACCACGGAAAACTCACAAAGGCTAGGTTGACATATGCTACATGGAATCGAACCCGGTACTTACCGTTTTCTAGCTTCGATAGCAGCACCGTTCGTGTAAAATTATCACAAAAATTATTGGCAGGCAATAAAATACAGCAAGAACTTCCTAAGAAGGCCACCAGCCGTACTTTAAAATATTGGACCTTTACTTTACAAAGGTTATTTCTTAATAGACAAAATCGGAATTCTGGAAACAAATTCTAAAAGATTTTAATTATTCAAATTCACATTGTTTATCAATATAGCATTCTGATAATTATTATTATTAGTGTATGATAATTTTGAAAACATTTTAAGATTTTAAAAAATTATTTTAAATAAGAGAATAAATCATTGATTTATGTTTAATTTAAATGTGAAAATATTTTGATAAAAATTACAAGTATGGTATGTAGGTTAAGACCTATTGTATGCACTAGGGGCTTATGCATAAGGGAAGATGGATTCTGGTGGTGGTCTTTCTTGCTGGTTATCATCCGTGAATTTAGGAGAAAACCACGGAAAACTCCGAACGGCTAGATTGGCAAGTGCTACATGGGATCGCACCCGGCACTTTCCTTCTTCTAGCTTCGAGAGCGAAACTTCTCGGCTATTGGAGGGGAGTAAAAACTTTTTTTTAATAGAATATATCACTAGGCAATAAAATACAGCGAAACCTTTCTGAAAAGGACACCAACTATACCTTCAAGTATTGGACTTTTACAAAGTGGCCTTTTAATAGAAAAAAATTGTAGTTCTGGAAAACAATTCTAAATGATGTGAATTATTCAGATTTACATTGTTTATTTATATAGCTTTCTGATAGTAATTATTATTAGTTTGTGGTAATTTAAAAAGCCTTTTAAGATTTTTATTTTTTTTTTTAAATATATTTTAAATAAGAGAATAAATCGTTTACTTATGTTTAATATAAATTAAACATGTTTTAAATTAATTTAAATCAAATTAAATTAAAATAATTATGTTTAAAATTCCACACACATGCACACAAGCAAAAAAAAAAAAAAAAAAAGGATTAATAAAAAATCAGTTAACAATTTTTTATACTACAATTTTTTTCCCTTTATAAAACTTTAGTTTTTTTTTTTTTTTTTTTTTTTTCTAACGGAGTTGAAAAATGTTTATGACTTGCCTGTCTGCACCTTAACTTCTGTGAATAATTTTTTAGCATTTTTGAGCTGATATTACTTTATAATATTAATTTAATAAACAAAATAATAAAGATTTCGTATTCAAACAATGTTAAATGGACGCAGGTACCGATACTAGCGTCACGATGCGGCGAAAAGAATTTTAGGACCGGTTTTGATTCTGAAACGCCATAGGAGATATTCCTCCTTCTCTTTCTACCTTCATGATTTTCACAAATGGGGCGCTATTAAAAAAAAAAAAAAAAAAAAAAAAAAAAAAAAAAAACTAGATTGAACCCTGATATATAATTTTAAACAAAATTGTGCATATGTGTGTCCAGCATTTTTTAGGCAAACAGCTGATCGTAAAGTATACATGAATTTGCACGGAAGTTCGTAATGACCTCTCCTGATACACTTGATGCCAAATTTCTGAAATCCTTTTATTATTATTATTATTAATTAAAATAATAACTTTTTAATAACTTTAAAATTAGCCTTATAAATATTAGCTTTAAATTAAAATGTTGGCAAAAAACTAAAGTTTTTTTTTTTTTTTTTTTTTTTCAATTATAATTTTAAAATTAAATGATAATATATTTAGAGATAATCGTGGGCAATTTTTTGACATTTAGGCAATGAAATGCACCAGACATTTTTCGCCAATTAGTCTAATTTCGTGCCAACAATTTTAAGACTGGTAGCGCATGAAAAAAATTAATTATAAAATATTGATTAAAAAAGGGAAAGAAAGAAAACAATAATCACATAAATTATCCATTTGTATGTAAAATACCCTTTTGTGTGTGATTATTGTTTTCTCATCAATAGTCATGCAAAGTTTTGGTAAAAGTTGGTATATCAGATTCTTAGAATTTTCTTGAAAATGGTTACATAAATCCATTTCAGATATCTATATTTTATTTTGTCAACAAACATTGCTCAGGAAACAAAATTAATTAATTTTACATCCCAGGTAGCACAGCGGTATTGCTAACTGTTGGCTCAATGTTGCCCAACAGCGGCAAGCATTGGCGTCAGTCGGTTGTTTCTTTTCAATATTGGCCAATATTACCCAATGTTGGAATGACAGTATTGAAATTCGGAACTATTGATATTTAGCTTTTTTTAATCAAACTTTTTGTTATTTTTCGATACGTAATGGGCAGGAATATATTTAACAGTATTTTAAGTTCTATAAAATTATTAATAGAAGCATTTTATAATGTTGTAAAAACGGGAATATAGGTCAATATTGTCCAATCTCCGCAAAGAACGATAAGAAAGATAAGGTCTGTTCTCGGAATTTCTTGCTCAATTTTACGATCAGCTCGCCATTGAAAATGTTTAGCATTGTTAAGAGAAATTCTTGAAGGAAAAAAAAAAATCTGCTGGTTGATCTTCATCTAGATCGATTTTTAGTGCTACCACGAACACATCGAAACGTTTCGATCGTCGAAAGATGACGTAGATCGAAACTCTTTCGTTACGACGGGAGTTTTTCGGTAAATCGCATAAGCGGTACTCCAAAGTCATCGATCGAAAAGAGGGTTCGTTAACGAAAAGGAATAAGCTCCACCCAAGCGGACATGACGTCCAGGATAAGGCGGAATTTAATTTGATTTCTTCTTCTTTTTACTCTAGCCAATGAAAATTCGAGAAATATTTTGGGAGATCTCTTTAAACAGTTAACTGTAATCCAGTTCATAAGAATATTTGTTGATAAACAAGAAATCTTGTACTCATGAAATAAACAAAAGAGAGTTCAAAGTTATTTACTATTGTATTTCGCATGATTCATTTTATAAACATATCGAAATAGCCTTTGTTTTTAAAAATTGTTAGTTTAAATTATAAACGCATCTAAACCTTCAAGATGTGACATTAAAGTTAGCAGTAAAATTATTGAAGGGCTAGCAATAATTTGTATTTAAAAGATATACACCGAATTCTGTTTTGTTAAATAAATATATGTCGAGTCTTTATGCTGTTTATTAAAAAGTAAGACGATGATAAAAATTAGCGATAAAACTAAAAAACAAAAGAAAATGGGGATATGTGATTCAATAATTTTGCTTCCTACTGTATACTCATTTTCTTTTATTGAAACAGGAAAATTGCTCTTCAAAATTAGGTTATTTTCGTTCACAAGTCTCAGTAAATACTTATTTAAAAATGTACTTTTATGTACTGATGAATAAAATATTTTTCATGAAATATTTTGCTCATTAGTACATAATTTTAAAATTTTCACATATTATTTATCACTTTACTGCTATCCAGGTTCGTATTTCACTTGTCATTTTGGCAGTCAGCCTGACTCATATTTAAAAATGTATTTTGGAATATTTTTAATTTAATTACTCTAAATATTTATGAAACTTTTGGATAAGATAGCTTTTTAATAGATAGTGTAGTGAAACACTTTAAAATTTCTGTTGACATACTACAAATGCAGATTTTTGTAGATGCAGAAGGTGTTGAATATTTTTTCCTTTTTAAAAAGTTGTTATGCAAATAATTTCCATGTGAGTGTTAAAAGTAAAGTATAGAGGAATTTCATTATAATTTTTGGTAACAGTCAATGTTATTTTTGTTCAAAGATTTAAACATGTCAAGGAAAACTATTTTATTTTCAATGAAGTACTAATCTTGTGATTTATTTTCATGTTATGTATCATGATCATAAGGACATTAAATCCTTTTTGAATTTACATTCCCCTTACACAAATACCCGTTTTATTATGTATTATATATTTCTATGGTGGCCTCGCAGGATAGCTACAGCCCCGCCTTTTTGCTCTTATGCTCTCCCAAGTATATTTGTATGATGATTTTTACTGTATTAATTGTGCAAAGTTATTAATTAAAAAAACTCGTGGGATCAGGGGAAATTGTGTAGCCCCCAAGGAAGTCATGCTCATCAGGTTAAGAATTGCAACAAAGTCTCCTTCCTTTTTTAATGTCTATTTCAAAGATAAAAAAATTCTGCCATTTGTGCTATCTCTATTTTTACACAGAAAATTTCACCATAAGAGATTATTGTATAAAAATAGTGGTAGCAAAAAAAAAAAAAAAAAAAAAAAAAAAAAAAATTCTCTATAAGTGTCATGAGAAAAGATGGAGACTTCAAGTTCTACAGATAACTAACTTGCACTGAAAGCCATAATCCAATGGTGCCATACGAAAATTCTTTTATGTGTCAGAAAAAATTATCAGTTGATTGCCAGAAAAAAAATTACAAAACAGTCAATCAATTTGACGTATAACAAAATTCGTCAGTATGTTCTGTAAAGAAAATCTCAAAATTTACTTGTCAATTACAAATGAAATAAAAATTTGCTGATTGTCAGAGAAAAAAATAAAAGAGTGATTTTCGCCTATTCAAAAAGAGTTGTAAATTTTATCCATCTATCGCTGGGAAAATTATCTTACATTTAGTAAATATAAGAATAAATGTCTACAGACATTAAGAATGTAAACAGAGACACAGATGGACAAATGTCGGTTTCACGCTGCTCCACTGTGCATATAGATTGCATTTACAAATTTTTTGTTTTAATAAAAAAAAAAAAAATGAAATGTTTTTGATGCATAATGCTAATTAAAAAATTATGATCAATTTTTAAATGATCCTTTAAGGAAAAAAAAAAACTCAGAAACTTTATTTAATTTAAGGGGCGAGGCACTTTTTTTAAAGCTCTTTTCGTATATTTATTATTTATTAAAAACAAATTTATTTAACAAATTAAAAATTGTTTACTTTTTTTAAATCAAATTAGAGAAAAATTACATGAAAGAAATGGAACAGATTTAGTATAGAATTCCCTGAGCAAAATATGAAATTTAGCACTAAAATAATTCGGAAATTCTTGCCAAGGACTTTACTTACACAACTGCGATAAATATTTTAATTCATGGCCAAAATAGCAAAATAAATTTAAAAGTTGCCAAGAAAATCGTATGCTAAAGCTGGGTGAAATTGCAGTTAGTGGTGCCCCTTGGCACAGCTTAGTGACTTTAGCAGTGTGATCTGTGCCAGCTCGTAGGCATAATTTACTTTCAAAATGTAACTCACACCAATGAGCTAACATGGATTGCACCAAAAAATGTCAGATCCAGTCTAATAAACAAAAGTGCTAAAATATATATTTTTAAAAGAAAAAAATTTAAAGGCTTTTTTTTTTTTTTTCCATGAAAATCTGTAGATTAAAGTGGTCAGTATTTCGGTTTATGCTCACATTCCAAATATCAAAACAGAGGAGGGAAAAAAATGTCACTGAAAACCGTTGATCTGTTATTTATGAAAATCTGTACTGTCACAATCAATATTTTAATGTATGCTCATTTCAGAAACATTAAGATTAAAATAAAATAATTAAAAGATAAAAAGTACTTTTTAATGTATCATGTTATTAATTTTCTGAACACCCCAAAACATGTAAAGCAGGTGAAATCTCGACTTCCACTTTCAATAATATAAAAGAACTTTAAAATATCTTTTGAATGATCTATTAAAAGTAATTTAATCATAATTAGAATTTGAAATATTTAAATTTTAAAGTATCACAGCGCCATCTGGCGGTACAAATTTCTGTAATCTGCTGTTCGATTCAAAATCAATAAAGCTTTCTAATGATGTATTACTTATGAAATTATTTTAATTAGTAGCTGAGATACAAAAGAAAATTCATTCAGGATGCCTCAAAACGTGTAAATCTGGTGAAATCTCGACTTCCACTTTCGATAATATAAAAGAACTTTAAAATATCTTTTGAATGATGTATTAAAAATAATTTAATCATAATTAGAATTTGAAATATTGAAATTTTTAAATATCACATCGCCATCTGGCGGTAGAAATTTCTGTAATCCAGTACTGTTCGATTCCAAATCAACAAAGCTTTCTAATGAAGTATTACATATGAAATTATTTTAATTAGTAGCTGAGATACAAAAGAAAACCCATTCAGGAGACCTCAAAACGTGTAAATCAGGTAAAACCTTGAATTCCACTTTCGATAATATAAAAGAACTTTAAAATATCTTTTGAATGATGTATTAAAAATAATTTAATCATAATTAGAAATTGAAATTTCAAAATATTTCAGCGCCATCTGGCAGTAGAAATTTGTGTAAGTTACTGTTCGATTCCGAATCAACAAAGCTTTCAAATGATGTATTACTTATGAAATTATTTTAATTAGTAGCTGAGAAACAAAAGAAAAGCCATTCAGGAACCTCAAAACGTGTAAATCAGCGGAAATCTCGAATTCCACTTTCGATTCTCATGGAAAGCCTTCGCTGACGATGACGCGAGTTTCATGATTTTTGTTCACCCAAAGGTGCTCAATGCACCTAAAGAAGTTTTCACTTCAAAAATACATTGTCACCATGTTCTGAATTATTCTGAAAGTTTTAAATGTCTAGCTTGTCGGGAAGTTACATGATTTCTCAAAATATAATAAACGCTGCCGAAGGCAGCGGAAACCCAAAACAGTTGGCTAAAAATATTTTTAAAAATGCTTTGTGACCATGTTCTGAATTATTCTGAAAGTTTCAAATGTCCAGCTCGTCGGGAAGTTACATGGCTGCTGAAAAATATAATAAACTGTGCCGAAGGCAGCAGGGATCTGAAACAGTAAGCTAAAAGTATTTTAAAAAATGCATTGTCACTGTGTTCTGAACTATTCTAAAAATTTCATATGTTTAGCTTGTTGGGAAGTTTCATGATCATTGAAAAATATAATAGACTCTGCCAAAGGCAGCGCGGACCCGAAACATATGGCTAAAATATTGTAAAAAATGCATTGTCGCCGTGTTCTGAACTATTCTGAAAGTTTCAAATATCTAGCTAGTCGGGAAGTAAGTTAAAAATAGATTTTCTTGTTGAATCATATTAACGCTGCCGAAAGCAGCTGGGATCCAAAACAATTGGCTGAAAATATTTAAAGAATGCATTGTCATTTTCAACCTTTAGTTTTTGTAACTAGAGGACACAACTTTCTACCCGTCTCCAAGAAAAGTAGAACTATTATGTCCGAAGTTACATAACAGTGTATTTCCTCACTAAATATTTTTCTTTGTAGAGTGAGCAAAATGTTTCTCTAGCATTGGCTAACCCTAGCATCAGGCTTATCTACTGTTTTCATTTTTACTGTCGCAATTTCCACCTTCCTACTCATGAATTCCTCTAAATTCTTAATGTTTACATCTCAAAATTATGAACTGCTGGACTTATTTTTTATTATTTGGCTATTTTTATTAAGTTTTTTCAGTTATTTTAATGCTTTGTTAGTTCAGGAAAAATTACTAAATAATCATGAAATCATAACCAATCACAAATAAAAAATAAAACTTACAACACACAGTCACAGTCACACTGCATAAATGCTCAAAATTCTCAATCGCAGGAATTAGCAAGGTGTATGTCTGTATGCTTCGCATAGATAGGGAAAAAAAAAACACTGGATACTCATATCTCAAAATGCGTTAAACTTAAACATGCAAAATATTTTCTAGTTAGCAGTCAGTTAATAAAACTTAGAACATGCAATCACACAATATAAATACTCAAAATTCCAATTCGCAATATCAGTAATACGCATGCCTGTACACTTTGCATAGATGAAAAATTAAAAAAAAAAAAAAAAAAAAAAAAAAAAATGGATATCCCTATCTGAAAACACATGAAACTCAAAGTTTTAAAAACTTTGCAGTTTAGTAGTCAGTAATATGTACTTATGACTACACTTCGCTTACATGATAACGAACAAATAAAAAAAAAAAAAAAATAAGCATCATTATAGATACCCCTATCTTAAAATACAATTTTTTGTTGAAGCAATCAGTAATATGCACGTCTGTACACTTCACATACATGAAAATCAAATAATAAACATCACTGGATACCCATATCTTAAAATGCATAAAACTTAAAAATATGCAAAATTTTGTAATGCAGCAATATGCACGTCTGTATGCTTTGTGTACATAAAAAAAAAAAAAAGAAAAGAAAGAAAAAGCAAGAGTTTAAACAGTTTTTAACCGACAAAAATCACATTTTATAAACTATTTAAAAAGCACAAAAATACGTAATAATCAAACATATTTTTCAAAAAACAAGTAAAGCAAAAAATTCATTCGATATTTAGATATTTTATAAAATAGAAAATCACAGCTCACTTACCTCTGTTTCATGTCTGTAATTCATGAAGCACCTTCACCTTTGATATACACTACCCCCTCCCTCCTCCAAACTTCCTTCTGATTTAATGTCAATACCTGTCATTTGATTGTGGGGGGGGGGGGGGAACCAAATGACTACTAGAAAACCAGAACCCTTTCTTTACATTATGACACATATTATGCTTCACTTCTTTCACTTTAAAACGATTTCTATACATCCATGCAAAACCATTGATTTTAACTTTACATTCTGTGAAAATCATATTTTCATTACATACAGGCCTAACATAAAAAGACACAATTAAACTCTCTTTCATACACTACTCAAGCACACCCTTATTTCCCAAACTATGCCAATAGAAAAATATCTTTCATTGTACTCATCATATTTCCTTAACATTCATTCACGGTAATATTCATTCAGAAATACGGAATGGACAGCCATATGGACTATTTAAGTAATATATGTACAGAAAGTACCTTTAACCAACAAACCAGACAACCACTGACATAAACGTCAGAAATATGTCTAGAAATTCAAATACTTTCTTTTTCAAAGAAAAAAAGAAAAGAAAAATACGTGTGGCACTCGAGGACTGCCGCGGTAAAGCTACTGCATAGCATTTTTTATCAACTTATGCAATTATAATTATTTATTTATTTTATTTATGCAGTATTTTTTTTTTTCTTTGATATTAATTCAAGTTACACTTTTTGAGCGTGGTGACCGATAAGAAAAGAAATTTTTTTCTTTTATTGAATAAATGAGAATATATCCGCAATGAGAATATATCAAAAATATCCGCAATCGATTTGTAGGTATCGAAAACCTCGATGTACCAAATTTGAATGATCTAACTCTATTTTTTGAGAAAAGGTATTTTAATAGGTTTTTAAAGGCCTGCAAGTCGAATGGCGATATTCAAGTTTTTTCTTTGATATAATTTCAAGTTACACTTTTTGAGCGTGGTGACCGATAAGAAAACAAATTTTAATAGAGAAAAGGTATTTAATAGGTTTTAAAGGCCTGCAAGTCGAATGGGGATATTCAAGTTTTTTCTTTGATATTAATTAAAGTTACACTTTTTGAGCGTGGTGACCGATAAGAAAACAAATTTTAATAGAGAAAAGGTATTTAATAGGTTTTAAAGGCCTGCAAATCGAATGGGGATATTCAAGTTTTTTCTTTGATATTAATGAAAAAGATAACAATAATGATAAGAAAACAAATTTTAATAGAGAAAAGGTATTTTAATAGGTTTTAAAGGCCTGCAAGTCGAATGGGAATATTCAAGTTTTTTCTTTCATATTAATTCAAGTTACACTTTTTGAGCGTGGTGACCGATAAGAAAACAAATTTTAATAGAGAAAAGGTATTTAATAGATTTAAAAGGCCTGCAAGTCGAATGGGGATAGTCAAGTTTTTTCTTTGATATTAATTCAAGTTACACTTTTTGAGAGGGGTGACCGATATAAAACAAATTTTAATAGAGAAAAGGTATATAATAGGTTTTAAAGGCCTGCAAGTCGAATGGGGATATTCAAGTTTTTCTTTGATATTAATGAATAAGATAACAATAATGATAAGATAACAATAATGATAAGAAAACAAATTTTAATAGAGAAAAGGTAGTTAATAGGTTTTAAAGGCCTGCAAGTCGAATGGGGATATTCAAGTTTTTTCTTTGATATTAATTCAAGTTACACTTTTTGAGCGTGGTGACCGATAAGAAAACAAATTTTAATAGAGAAAAGGTATTTAATAGGTTTTAAAGGCCTGCAAGTCGAATGGGGATGTTCAAGTTTTTTCTTTGATATTAATTCAAGTTACACTTTTTGAGCGTGGTGACCGATAAGAAAACAAATTTTAATAGAGAAAAGGTATTTAATAGGTTTTAAAGGCCTGCAAGTCGAATGGGAATATTCAAGTTTTTTCTTTGATATTAATAAATAAGATAACAATAATGATAAGATAACAATAATGATAAGAAAACAAATTTTAATAGAGAAAAGGTATTTTAATAGGTTTTAAAGGCCTGCAAGTCGAATGAGGATATTCAAGTTTTTTCTTTGATATTAATTCAAGTTACACTTTTTGAGCGTGGTGACCGATAAGAAAACAAATTTTAATAGAGAAAAGGTATTTAGTAGGTTTTAAAGGCCTGCAAGTCGAATGGGGATATTCAATTTTTTTTTTTTTTTTTTATATTAATTCAAGTTACACTTTTTGAGCGTGGTGACCGATAAGAAAACGAATTTTAATAGAGAAAAGGTATTTAATAGGTTTTAAAGGCCTACAAGTCGAATGGGGATATTCAAGTTTTTTGTTTGATATTAATTCAAGTTACACTTTTTGAGCGTGGTGACCGATAAGAAAACAAATTTTAATAGAGAAAAGGTATTTAATAGGTTTTAAAGGCCTGTAAGTCGAATGGGGATATTCAAGTTTTTTCTTTGATATTAATGAATAAGATAACAATAATGATAAGATAACAATAATGATAAGAAAACAAATTTTAATAGAGAAAAGGTATTTAATAGGTTTTAAAGGCCTACAAGTCGAATGGGGATATTCAAGTTTTTTCTTTGATATTAATTCAAGTTACCTTTTTTGGGCGTGGTGACCGATAAGAAAACAAATTTTAATAGAGAAAAGGTATTTAATAGGTTTTAAAGGCCTGCAAGTCGAATGGGGATATTCAAGTTTTATCTGATCTACTTTATACACAAATTTTACGCGTACAGCTATTAACTGTTTTACATAGATGATAGATACCTATACACCTATATACTTTCTCACAAACAGCTGCTTACGTATTCGTCCGATTTCAGAGCAGCTCGTCTCGGTCCGTGCGAGCTTCGTACAGCCGAAGTCTACCGAAGTCTGCCGAACTGTGTTAGGTTTTCTTTTCGTTACGGAATTTTTTGATTCGGTCGCCGCGCTCAATGCCCGCGATAAAAGCTATACAATAGCTTAAAAACATGCATGCAGTCATGCTAAATAACAAACTTCAACCCAATCTGTGTTACGCAGCAGTGAATTACATAACAGATTACGCAAAGAAGCAAAAGTAAACATAAAGCTCATAACTTCTACAGAATGGTGATCTACTGTACTCACGAAATATTCTAAACATAAGAGGCAGTAGAAAGTCAATCTTACCCTAATTTTTATTTTTCCAACTTTTATGCAGTATTTATATTATAAATAATACTCTTAACCTTTACTTAAGAAAAAGAAAAAATTCCCTTTTAAGAGTTTGAAATAAAAATGTCGACTATGCTTTGCTGGCCCAGCTCATATAAAAATTTACTCTTGTTTTACTAGCTCATCTTGTTCAGACTTCTGATTCACGTAAAACAATCTCATTCTACGAAGTCATTGTCCTGAGAGATGTGTCTTGCTAAAATTTATAGGTAGTGCACAGAAAATTATTCATATGTGTTAATTGCTCGGAATTCCAAAGAAATTTTTTACAAAGAATATTGCGAAATAAATAAAATAAATGAAAGTATGTCACAAACACACATTAATATGGTATATGAAACTTCAACTTCATTTCAACAATCTCTTACATGTAAGAGATTCATAAGTTGTGCACAACTTATGAATTTTTTGTAAAAGTCAGGGTTCAATCCAGGCAAAATTTGGGTCCCTTTTGCGGCCCTTCATAAGTTTCTGCATCATAAAAAGGGACGCCTTCACAAAATTCAAATTCATAAAATGAGCCCCTGCACAAGACTTTGTTTTATAAAAGTGATCCTTTTATGAAATATTTTCATGCTTTCATTTCAGTATTATTTTTAATTAATGTATTAATTTCGCTCAACAAAACTCTATTAACTTGACATTAAGCAGTATAAACGGTGATTGTAAAAATGGAAGATTAAACCTGGATCAATCCCTGAAAGTTTGTATGTATACAAAGTATAAAAGGTTTTTTTTCGAAAATGCATTCATTACTGCATTAAGTGTAACACATTCACATATATTAATTACGAAAAATTACTTTACAAGCTTTACATATATACAGACTTAAATATCAATGGAACACACAAAATAATTAAATATATATATACTTACATGTATGTAGTCACTGCACTTCACATGATTTAACAACTTCTAATGAAAAATGATGACAATTTCTGATGAATATGTGATGAAATTATTTTCATTCCACTAAATTTCACAATATAATTTTTAAATATTCAGATATGTAGACGACACACAGAAGATATCTCACCAGGTTAATTCACTTTTGCTAACAATAAATCTGGAAATTGTTTGTAGAACTTTCTTCGAATCAAATTGTTCAATTGGATTATAGCTTTTCAAGAAACACAGACATGCCATAATGGCCCCAGTTTTAAACTTGAGAGCACAAAACAAGCATGCCGCATCACTTAAAATATATGTTTTATCTCACTTTGCCTCTTATTTACAATATATATTTATAAATAAATAAGAAAGCTAGATGCCCAAATGGTGACATTTGTGATATTACGTTACAGGAGGGTTTATTCATCCAGTTAATATCAAAACAATTAAGAAAATTTATGTATATACAGTCGGTAACAAAAGTCTCCGAACACTAGCAAAAATTCCTATGTAAAAAAAGTACACTTAATACAGTTTTGTTAAATGAATCCTTGTCGAATCCTGTTTTTAGACTGACTAAGAACAGTATTCGACAAGGATTTATTTAACAAAACTGCATTAAGTGAACTTTTTTTACATAGGAATTTTTGCTAGTGTTCGGAGACTTTTGTTACCGACTGTACCTAAAAGTGAAAAACCAATATTTTTACCAATAAAAGAATTTTATTATCTCTAAAACTTAAAATTTAATCCCTCATTGTTATTTAGCTATTTAAACTAAGAAAACTTTACATGTTTTAATAATAGGCAAATCACAGCATTATCTAAAATTAAAAAAAAAATAACAATTTTTTTTTTAATTAGTTATTTTTTGATAATTAACACTTCTGAAAAATATTACCAATATAAAGTTCAGAGATTATTCAAATTATAAACACTGCAATCCGTCAGTGAAGTTTTAAGATATCTTTATTTAAAAATACATAAATAATCGTGCATATTACTCCGTGATACGTATGTAGAAGCCCAACATAACAATAAAATTTACTTCAATGTACATATAGAGAAAAAAACTTATTTTACCCATTCACATTCACATTAAAAATAAAAACAAATATGTTTCCGTTTAGCAGTAGCAGACGAAAAGTATGAAGAAACGAGCTATCGTAAACAGTTTCACTCAGTAATTCTTCATCGAAAGTGTTTCGATGGATTTACCATCAAACCTTTTCGATGCGTTTGGCTCAGAGTACGAAGTGATCGAAAATTCAAATTCGCATCGAAACATTACGTCAAAGTGACGTCACATTCGATCATCGAAACATTTCGATGTGTTCGTGGTAGCACCCTAAGTTTAAATATGGATGTAGCAAATAGAAGTTTGAAAATCGATACTAAAATAAAGGCGTATTCATTTTTACAATTTATTATATAGTATACTATAAAAAATTTTTCTTTCAAATTTTATAGGTTTTAAATAGTTTTGTAAATATATACATATACATTTTTTAATTGCCTGCTATTATTATTATTTTATTACTTCAATTTCTTTCTTTCTTTTTCAACCTTTCTTTGACCCTCCTTCCTCTTTATGAACAATTCAAATTGTAGCATCATGAACTTCTTGAGTGGCCACAATCTATTAAAGCCTGTATCAGATTAAAAGAAAAGAAAAGAAAGAAAAAAGAAACTAAAGATGTCACAAACTATAAAGTAAAAAAGAAAAAGTTCTTGTTTCTTCAGAACAAATTACTAAAAGGATTATTACTGTTGTTTCGAGAGCAGCTAAACAGGGGCTCCTTTCATCAGGTTAAGAAAAAAAAAAAGAACTTGAGTTTACCTATATAAATGTACTTTAAAATAAAACAATGTTAATAAACGCATGCTCTATTGTTTCTTACTAAAGATGGACAATATTTTAATTGGTGTTCAAATTAAAGTGGTAATTTTTGGCGATGTGCTCAGAATGTGTAAAAGCTTTTTAATTATATACTGAAAGCTTAGTTCGAAAAGATCTCTAAAAAAATTCGGATCATAGGAATAATTCCAGTATAGCTTTTTTTTTTTCCTTTCTCTCTCTCTCTCTCCCTCTCTCTTTCAGTGCAATCTATAATATAAGAAAATCTCATTTGTCTGTTTGAGGTATTGAGGAAAGAATATCGCAAGCAGAACTAATGAATTTGACATGAAGGTTTGGTTCGACCTGAAGTGGTGGGCCTGAGCTTACATTTTCTATATCTTAATTAATTTTTTGTAAGTAATTAAAAAGCATAATTTTTTTTTACGAATGCTTTTGCTTGGATAAACCCATTTACCATCTTGCGTTTTCAAATGTGATATAATCGTTAACGCCAGAGATCGAAGTTGAAAAGACATTTTTCTCCTCTCTGTGTGGATAAACATTGTGATTTTTTATGAAGTGCCTGAAATTTAACATAGTCAAATGTTGCTAAAATATATTATTTTTCCAATAAGAATGAATGTGTGTGAATTATTATGCATGTCTATGTTGCACTGTAGATCTCATCTAAATCCGACAACTTTTGGAGATTTTACCGATTTTATTTATTTATTTGTTTGCATTAGTATCGCCCAGTGGTCGAAATTCGACAACGTTTTACACAACATTTGGTTTGGTTTGGTTTGATGAGTACTGAGATTTATTGCTTACCTCTAAGGCCGCTTATATATCGAAAATCCACACCACAAGGGTTTATAAGTTTTATTATAACGAGAACAGATACATGAAACACAGAAACAAGGACAATACATCCATGCCTTACCCGGGATTTGAACCCTTGCCCAACTGTATAGAAGTCAGTGCTGCTAACCACTATACCGCCTGGGCGGCTTACACAACATAGCAAAGCAAAAATATTGCCTTCTCATAAAAGGAATTAAATTGCAGCACAGCAGCGATACCTACTGGCCTATAGGCACGATTCGACAAGTGTTCAAACTAAAAAAAAACAGATCTTTTTCTAAAAATGGTCTATTTGAGTAATCTCTAACATGTAACTTCATTGAAAACCAGAAATCTAAAATTTTTATAATTCTTCCTTCTTATATATGCAGAAGATAGAATAATAAATCTTTTTTTTTTTTTTTTTTTTTTTTAAATTAGTAATCAACTTTAGTTAACTGAAATGCATTGAAATCTCAAAACGCGTAAATACATCAAAAATCGGAAATCTAAATTTTTTGAAATCTTCTACATTTTTTTTTAAATACGTAGTAAGTAATAAGCCCACTTTTTAAAAATAAGTAGTCAGTTTCAGTTAATTAAAATGCAAGGGAAAAAAAGGAGGTGTAAACTTTCAGTATGAGTACCTTTCGAAAGAACTCATCAATACTTTTGAAACGAATGGTTGAACCATAGATCTATAATATTTTAAAATAAAGTTATATTTTTTGATTTATAACAGAAAAAAAAAAAAAAAATCTTCTGATGTTGACCCAATATTGACGCTCTTCTGCCTTTTATTCCTATAATAAAAAACCCCACAGAACTAGTGTTTTAAAATGATAGGTACAAAACTTTTTATAAACACCATGAAATCAAAGAAACTTGCAAAAATTGTTTCGTGTAGAAAGAAAACACAGTCCTTCGTCAGGCGAACAATGTAGGCACCAGTGTTGCAATCAAAGCAGTTTTTGATCCGAAACAATTGTTGCTATTTTCTTGCACTTTATGGTGTTTATCCAAAGTTTTGTATTTACTATTTAGTGCTATAATTCTGTGAGTTGAAAATCGTCTTCATTAATCATGGAAAATAATTTTAATAAATAATTATCTGTATAAATAAAAAGAAGTGTATATCTGTGTGTGTTATGTATGTATCTGTGTCTGTTATGTATGTATAGTGTATGTATCTGCGATCTGGAACTCCAACTTCCGATCGCACAGCTACAAAAGTTTATTTTGCGATATTTATTAGAGAAGGTATTTGATTTTTTTTAATGCAAAATGGCTTTTAGAAGAAAAAGGGTTTTAACCCAACAAGAAATTAATGACATATTATTTAATTCTGATTCTGATTCTGATATTGATCTGGAAGAAGACTTTTCAGATAAAGATCTATCAATTATGTGTCCTCCAAGTAATGCGGATATAAATACATCTTCTGAAAGTGAGGAATCAGATGATGAAAATGGAGAAAAAGATGATGACTCCTTTATTTGGTGTTCAAGTGAAAGCACCATTGGTGCAAAGCGAAAGACGTTTGATGGGAATCCAGGACCAAAGCACACGTTGACAGCCGAATCAATGGAACTAGATTACTTCAAATAGCTGTTTAATGAAGAAATGTTAGAAGGCATTCGTCAAAAGTCTAACAAATATGCTGAATTTGTAGGAAAAAAGGGGAAAGACCGATGAAAACTGGAAACCCATTGAAAGTAATAATGAAATGTGGGCATTTATAGCAGTACTACTCATCATGAGTTTAGTTAGAATAAGCAAACTTCGGGATTATTGGTCCACTAATCCCATACTAGGCCAGGATATGATAAAGAGAATTATGCCAAGAAATCGATTCTTTAAAATACTTCAGTATTTTCACCTATCAGACCGAGCAAACGAGCACGATAAAGATCATCCAGATTATAATGCTTTCCAAAAACTTGAACCTCTCTCTAATGATTTAAAAAATAATTTTCGCAAACATTTTCACCCATATAATGAAATGGCAGTAGACGAAGCACTCATCAAATTCAAAGGAAGGCTGGGAATTGTTCAGTATATGCCATTGAAGCCTGCAAAAAGAGGTATTAAAGTCTGGATGCTATGTACTTCATTTCTTGGTTACGTTTATAATTTTAATGTATATGGAGGTAAAAATGATGCAGTGAAAAGAACAAGTAACGAATTAGTTTACGATGTCGTGATGAATTTAACAGAACCATTAAAAGCTAAATACCATACTTTATATTTTGACAGATTTTTTACGAGTGTCAAACTGCTTCGAGAATTACTTAATAAGGAAATGTATGCATGCAGAACTGTTTTAAAAAATCGGAAGCAGCTACCTGAAGAAATTAAACAGTTACAATTAAAGTCACAAGGAGAGATATCTGTTTTTCAGTGCAATGAAGAAAGAAAAATATTATGCAGCACCTGGATGGATAAAAAACAAATCAGCATAATGTCATCGAATGTAGACCACAACACAGTGAAAATTAAACGGAGAAAAGGAAAAGAAACCATTGAAGTAAACTGCCCTGAAGCTTTCAAATTATACAATCAATATATGGGAGGAATTGATCTGGCCGATCAAAAAAGAAAGTCCTATACCATAGCAAGAAAATCGATGAAATGGTGGTATTATCTTTTTTGGTTTATGATGGATACAACCATAGTAAATTCTTCTATTATAATGACTGTGACGAAATTTCCGGCTGTGCAACGTCCACCAACCTTGCGCAATTTCAAAATGAAATTGATAGAGAAACTGATAAAAGATTATTCCTCAAGAAAACGCTCTATTTCAGCATCTGAAAGTTTTTTCGAGCACGAACATAAGAGGAAAAAAATCTGTGGAAGCAAAAAAACTGGTCTTAAATGCCGCAAAAACGATAAAAAAAAAAACAAAATTAGGACACGTTGTGCAGAGCTCATGGGAATGTGAAATTTGCAAAATTTGCTTATGCAAAGACTGCTTTTGATTATAATAAGTATATGATACAATTTTCTTTATATCAGTAACTGGCCGTGATGATAAAACTTTGATAACTTTAATACTATCAAAGGAAATCTCAGCCATTAAAAAAAAAAAAAAAAGCGGAAATATCAACGAATATGTATATAAAAAATAATCAGTTTATTTTACAATAATATAAATAATTTAATATAATAATTCTTAAAACATCACATTTATAAAGTACGAGTATTATTTATTAGCAGAAAGTTTTGAATTAAATTTCAAAAAATTAAATTACGCATAAAAAACTAAATTTAACCATAAACATATTTAAAATTTCATTATTTGAAATGAAACAGATTAAATTGGTTTATAAGAAAGAAAAGGAAATGATCATTCCTATGCAATTTCACCTCATAAAATGTATTTTTAATCAGAGGAACTCAAAACGTGTAATTTAAAAAAAACCTTGCATTAAAAATTTGACTTTAAAACAATGTTTTTTTCTGTCATGCAAGAGCAAAAGAAAGCATTTATCATTTCTAATTGCATCCGATAATACACATATTCATATTTAGGGCACCCCAAATCTTTTGACGGTAAAAAACTAAACTTGAAAATTCAATCTTTCTTTTGAATATTTTGTATCAATATTTTAATTTTTTTCTCAAGTGATTTATTTATTTATTTATTTATTTTTAGAAATGTTTAAAACTATAAAAGACACTTCTAAAAACTTTATTAAAAAAAAAAAAAAAAAAAAAAAAAAAAAGATTTCTTTCTTTATTTATGCTTGAAGGAAAGAATAGGAAAAAAAAATCAAATGGTACGAGTTTTCTGAATAAATACATTTTTGTTTAATAATTATAAAGCAAATAATAAAAATTGGGTTTTATAACTAAACTTTCAAACACTTTCCAACATAATCATTTACGTACTTTGTGTATCCCCATTAGAAAATGCATCTACATGTAAACCTCAAGCTTATCTTTCTTCTGATGGACACACAATTTAAGTTTTAAACTACATTTCAAATGTATGTCAAAATAATAATATTAAGATCTAAGAAATATATATTTATTTAGTTATTTATTTATTTTTTCTCAATACTACTATTCAAAAAAAAAAAAAAAAAAAAAACAATAATAATAACAATAATAATACAAATAATTTGAAAATCAAAAATGAAAAGAAAACGCAATGCAACAACTAATTAAAAAGAAAAAAAAAAAAAAAAAAAAAAAAAAATTCCCCGTTTGGACAAACCTCAAAATGCGTAATTATAAAAAGACTTCGTTTCAAAATTCGACTCTAAAACAACACTACCGCTCATGAGAATGTGAAAGTGAAAAATTCATTCAGCATATTATTTTGTGATCGCGAATGATAATTATATATTTTTAAATTGTTTATTACTTTCTCTTAAATGTATAAAAAGAAAATATTGGATATGTGAAATATTTTTACATCCTATGTTTGTTGAATATACGTGTTTTGAGATGTCCTGAACACGATTGAATCATTTTTAGAAAATTAACTGTATGTAAGTGCGTTTATTCGTAAATTTTGTGGACAGTGTTTCTCAAAAACCAATTGGCAAAATATAACCAAACTGATTATTTGCTTATGGGAACGGTATATCTCAGATTCTATTATATATATATGCACTTACCAAGCTATGTGAAATACATATTACGAAACATCGTGTTTATTTAATTTGGATGTATATTGGACTACGGGTGACTCTGCTGTTATTATAGTTGTTTGATTTTTATGAGAGCTTTATCTCAGCTCTCATACCATTTGTTAAGTTTGGATCAAAGAAAATATAATGTTTTAAATTTTTATACGCATTAACCGGTAGGTGGCGATGTTATATATGCTGATAGAGGAGAAAGTTTTTTAAAAGCTATATCTTTTATTATTTATTTTCAGTACCTGAATAACTCAATTTCATTTGCAATCAATGTACCGTATAAGTACAGTGACTTGTTTTTAGAAATAACCATTACAGAAATTTATTACTGAATGAATTTTTAACACTATTTTTCATATTTCAGAGAAAGACATTAAATCATCGATTTAAAGTTAAAAAATCCCTTTATCCTTCTTTTTCAAAAAATCGTCAGAGACATGTCCAAGAAAACTATATTTCTGCTATTTATTACCCCATGCAGAACACGGTTTACTAGTGAACGTTAATTTTTCTGATGAGGGAAGGATTCACATCGAATTTTCATCTAGATACTCATAACTCGAATTTTTAATAAAAATCGTTCATCAAACAATTCCTAGAAAAACAGCTTTGTGTTAAATTTTGCTTCGATCGGAGCAATGGTTAACAGCGAAACAAAATTTCCTAAATATAAGTCAGGTGCATTTTTTTTTATTTTGAAAAGCTCTTATCCATAATTTTATATCAGAATCGTTACAGCCATATTTTTAAAACCCAACACACACACATATTACATATAACCCTATATTATATTACCTTGATAGAATTATAAGTTCCAATAAGAAAGTAAAAATAAATAAAATTCGAAAAGTATGGCAACATAACAATATATTTACAATATGATAAATATAATGAAGTTTAAATTGCAAACTTATTAAGCTGAAATATATTCTGGTTCATATATCAAACCACTGCTACAATCTATAATTTGAGTCTGTATTGACCATTGTGCTAAATTTTGCTTCGAGCGGGGCAATGGTTAACAGCGAAACAAAATTTCCTAAATTTAAGTCAGGTGCGTTTATTTATTTATTTATTTAAAGCTCTTATCCATAACTTTATATCAGAATCATTACAGCCATATTTCTAAACCCAACACACACACACATATTATATATAACCCTATAGTATATTACCTTGATAGAATTTTAAGTCCCGTAGTCCCAATAAGAAAGAATAAATAAATAAAATGTGAAAAGTATGGCAGCATAACAATATATTTACAATATGATAAATATAATGAAGTGTAAGCTGCAAAATCATTAAGCTCAAATATATTCTAGCTCATATATCAAACCACTGCTATAATCTATAATTTGAGTCTATATTGTAAGAATAAAAATTTAAATCGGAAAAGGAAGCCAAAGACAATGCATTTAATACTGAAAAAAAAGCAATCATACCAGAAAGAAAAAGCATAGACTAATACAACAAAAAATTCGCTAAATGCAGGTATAAAATATTATATTTTAAAATTTAGTAAAATTATATTGCCGGAATTATGGCTATACCTATGTAAATTTAACTCATTTAATAGTATGAAGGATTAGCTTTTTAGTTATCCATTCAGTGTAATTTTAAAAGGTGATAATAAACATTTTAAGGGAGTATATTCAGAAAGTTCATTTGCGAAATAGTCCCTGAAATTTCTTTCACAGATACTCAAAGCTGAACCAGTGGCCGAGAGGTTTTACTTTCTAAGCTGGTAGACGAAATAGTCCAGGTTCAATACCATGTCGCGCTAGTTCAAACATTTCGTGTTTTTCTCCGAAACACGCATGAATATGTGTAGGATCCTCAGAAAGGCCCCCACGGAAGGAAGTCTACCCCTTCCTAGGTATCTATTGCCAACAATTAGCCTTATTCTCTACCCCACCATACCTACACAAATTTAAAACGTTTTATTAGCACAAATATGTTATAACTCATGAATTTCACTTACCGATAACTCGGCATTTTTTCTCAAATAATACGAAGTACATTTCTCTTGACATTATAAAATAAGAAAAAATGTCAAATTTTTATTATTGTAAAAAAAAATACTTATTACTTGGGTTCCTTTAATTTTCACTTGGGTTTAATAATTAATTGTTTTTGATTAAATTCATTTTCTTTGTTAATAAATTTTCATGTATTACTTTCACTTTGAAAATAATTGTAAATTTGATATACTTCCGAGCTTTTTACATTAGCTATATTCCTTTTACTTTGCGGAAACAATTTAAAATTTATATCACAAATCCAATTATTTGATATTATAACACTTTTGAAATTTAAACCCCGAATTGAAATTTTTATTCTCTAAAAGAAATTTAAATAATAAAATACTATATCGATAACTAGAATAATTCTCTTTACAAATACACAACAAGACATATGTTTACGATTTCTCTTCTTATCTGTTATGTAGACGCTAATTGAGGGGTGTAACTTTATGTCAGATTCTGATGGAAGGAAAAAGGACTATCTTCTTACTGCAGACATTGAGAACTTAATTTATTTTAAAAATTACTAAACTAATTGAAAAAATGGCTTTCAGACACATAGCTGATCATAAATATTTAAAAAATAAAAAAATAGCATTGTTCCTTTTCGAGAAATTTTCGGTTTGAAACATATGTAAGTAAACCTTATTAAATTCAAATTATATTTAATTTAATAAATAAATCACTTTATAAGTAAACATTATCGACAACAAAAACTCGTAAAAGTTGCATAGATCCCAACATTTCAATTTATTCCGGAGTATTTTAACCCTTTGCGGGGCAAGGTAATTCGGATCATTTAAATTACACTGCCACCGGAATTTACGAACATAATTAAAATAAAAGAAATTTTAAATTTTCACGTTAAAAAAGGGCCTTTTCTGCTATGCTATAAATGTAAATTTTTGCTAAAAAATTTCCGGGATGAGTTTTTGCACTCGAGAATTAACCCGTTAGTAGTCGCTAGTTGGTCGATTTGCCGCCCATCTTTTAGTGTTGCCAGATTTTTTTTATTCATTAGCCACCAAAAATTTTTAGAAGTAGCATTTGATATACATAAAACACGATTAAAATCGAAGAAACGTCGGTCACTTCACTTCTTAAAATTATTGGTGACAGTTAAATAAATTGTGGAATTTTTAATAGGTGGCGCTGTCTATAGCGACTACTAACGGGTTAAAATTGGGTGTTCCATCAGCGGGAACACTGCGACTGAAAGGGTTAACGACGTGGTCTGAAGAGTGAACAATAAAAATAGGGGAAAGTAGAGACCGTAGACTCGGCTATGTTTTTGGGATCCTGAGGTTTTCTGAATTTCCTGGCCGTGGAAATTATAGAGTTAATATCTTGTTACCCTCATAGTATACTACAATCCTGCGCAATTTCGTCCCAATTTGAATTTTCCATGTCGTGACCTCTCCTTGTAAGTGAAAATTTGCGCAAAGAGGTAGTGTGACGTAAACACAAATTTTACTTGCAGTTTTCTGTAGCGTGACGCAAAAGACAAATCAATTTATTGAAATAAATAATTTTACTTTCTAATGCAAACTCAGTGAAAGTATAATTATTTGACAGTGTATTCGAAAATTAAAAGCACTGTTTAAATGTGTAAATATACTTTATTAGACAAAACAAAAGTAATTTTAATGGAATCTAAAAACACATCTTTTAAAATAACACCGAGGCGTCACTGGAATTTTTATATCATTCCTTTTAAAACTGTTATTTTGAATTTGATATGCGAATGAAAAAGAAACAATGAGTGTATTTTATATATCTGTCTGATCTTGAAGTTAAAAATATTACGTTTGCATTATAAATATAAATAAAAGATAAAAGTAAATGATCAAAACTGAAAATCTATGTATATTTTAACTAATTTCAAAGCGTCACTTAAAATTTGATATCATTATTTTTAAGACTCATGTTTCAAATTCTTATAGCCATAAAGTAGCGGCGTCACAAACTTTTAAGCCGTAAAGGGTTTTTTGTACTGATATCATTACTTTTTAGTGGCTATTGATAAAAAAAATTAAAACAAGTCCTTCTGGCTCTCAGGAAGGGTAAACTAATTTATCTTTTCTTATGAAGTTGCCACCATTTTTTTTTTCAAAATGGCAGCTACAATTTATTAATGGACTTAGTGGATTTATAAATGAAGGCTATGTATATATGGAGTTTTAAGCAAATCAGTTCAAAAAACCTTTCTAATGTAAATTTGAAATTTTCAGTGTGCTGGCACAGGGAAACAAGAGGGTAGATTAAGTTGGCAAATAAACATATAAAATACATTTCTGAGATAAATCTACACTATAAATTTAGTGTGAATTAATTCAGTATTTCAAACGTTATCATACTAACAAATTTTCAAGTAGCCTGCCACTTGGAAACAAAATGGAGAAACTTCGCACGAGAAAAATCTATTGACTGGGATTCTCAAACTCATAAAAAAGAAAAAAGAAAGAAAAAAAAAAGTGGAAAATTTCAAATTTAAATTAGAATTACGTAATTTACATTTTGCAAGTTTCTTTTTAGAGAATTACAAATTCAAATTAAAAAATTAAAAAAAAAAAAAAAAAAAAAAAAAAAAAAAAAAACAATGATATGTTAAAAATGGAAATTTATATAATTTCTTTCCCCTTTTGAGGCTAAGTATAGATACTGCTCCAATACCCACAAATTAAATTTTCATTAAAAGTGCAGGTAAAAATTAATTCATATATACTTTCATATAAAACGTTTAAGGGAAAAAAATAGACAAAATATAAATTAAGCTTTACATTTCTATAATTTTAAAAATAAGATAAAATCACCTGGAGAAACATTTTATGGAAAATATAAGTTAAGCTTTAAAAAAAAATGAAATTTCTACGTAAAAATAAATATATTTACAACTACAATAAACAAAAAACCCTCCTTTAATTTTAAATAATTATTTCTATATGTTTCGAAGCAATTATTTTTTCTTTCTTTCTTTTTCCTTTTTAAGAAAAATAAATGTAGTGGCGCCATCTAGTAGTTTTTATTAAAATCATATACATACATATTTAACTTTTTTCTCCCTTAAAAAAATTGTTTAGAAACAGGTAGAAATAGTTATGTAAAATTAAAAGAGGATTTTTTGTTTATTGTAATTGTAAATATATTTATGAAATAAAATTTTTCATGCAGAAATTAATTAATTAAAAAAAAGAAAAGAAAGAATAATATTTTTTAAATAAATTATTATGAGTTTCAAAGTAAAGATGATATTTTTTTTTTATTTTGACGTGTTTTTTAATAATTGCTATTTGACACATTTTTCATGAATTTTAATAAAATTCATGAAATAATGTTTTTTCTAATAAACGGTGTAAGCAAAGTTTCATCCCCTAGTCATTATTGCTTTAAATAATAATAAAAAAATTGATTATGTTAATATTTAAAATATGTATCATTTCGTATATCGTCTGAAAAATAAATAAATGAATAAACTCTAACTGTATTTTCAAAAGAAATTTTTAATTTTTAAATAGAAAAAAAATATATATATGTTTTTACGAAAGTGTATGTTTTAAATTAAAAAAGATAGATGGCGCCAAAACTCTATTTGCTGTTTTTTTCCATTCCCGGCGCGGAAGGATACATAAATAGGAATCACAAATCATTGAGTTATTATAAAATCGATGTTCATGAATGATTAAAAATTTTTTCGCTTTAAAAAATTGTAAATTCATCATTATTATGATAAAATGGAATATCTAAAATTACAAAATACTTTTTTATTTAAAATATTATCTAAATATTTTTTTGACTAAATATGAAATTTTGAAATCAAAAATATTTTTTTCATAACAGAAGAGAAAATATGTTTAAGTGAATTTGACTTAGTATATACACAATAAATATTTTAAACATGTAATAAAAAAAAAAAAAAAAATCTAAATAATTCATTGGCTGCATTCAAGTCGGTCAACCAACCAACCCACATACCTCACAGGTAAGAACCGCATAACAGTATTTTCACCCGAAGAAACACATGTAATTGGCGGAGTAATATAGTTCCATATTTAAAGCGATTTATATAAAAAACAAGTTTTCCTGAAAAAAAAAAAAAAAAACGAAAACGTTACTAGATTCAGAAAGATCCCATTAACAACATATATTAATTATATGAAAATCCTTCGAGCCGTTTTAGAGATATTTTTCAGAATTTCCGTCCATTACACAAACATTTTTCCTTTTTTGGCTTTAAACTGAGATTCAGATCTCAAAACATACTGCATGTAGAAATGTAAAATTTTCAAGATAGATTAAGACCGAAGATAAAAGACTATTTTGGAAAGATCAGAACAAAATATGGCATATTTGCTGAGATATAAAGTGTCGGCTTCTACAAACCTCTTTGATGTCAAACTAGCCGTATATATGAATTTACAGCATCCCTTTTGTCCCTCCGCTTGCGTCATTCAAAAAACTGCCGTTTTTTATGATAAAAATTTAAAAAATTGATAAAATTGTTTCGTATCACGACCTTTCATTACAAAAAAAAAAAAAAAAAAAAAAAAAGAAGTGCACGATGAAAACAGCGTAAAAGCGATACCTCTGAAACTATCTTTCTATCTGTACATATTTGTATGCTATTTATATGCAAAGATCTCTGAATCGGCCAAATTTCAATGTCTTAGCTAAGTTTCTAAGTTTATTAAAATTGTCATCATTTAGTTGTTGGTATGAAGAAATTCGATTGCGAGGACAATTTGTGCCATTCACGAATGGGCAATATTCTACAAATTCTCATGCAGCCACTATTAGCTCCCGTCGTAAACATTGAAAACGTTGTATGGATTTTTATAATAATCGGCTAAAACAAGTTACAGTACAGTTAAATGCTCTTGTAATACTCATAAAAATATTGGCATTGAAGTCATATTTATTATTTCACCTTCTGTTTAGCGAGGAGGACTCAAACTTCTGTAAAAAATGGGATACCAACCGTACTTTAAAATAATTTCAAGAATTTATTTAAAAGTTTTAATTTAATTAAAACTATTGTTTTTCTCATACTGAAAAAAATAATTATTCAACAAATACGTAAGTGTTGTGTATGTGTTACACGTAGAAAAACGATCTCAGAATTATTTTTCCTACATATCTGCTGTATCATTGTCAGTACTACAAATTTCAGCCCATTTTCTGCGAACACTTGAAAGCATTCTTTACACTTTAAGGCATATTCACACAAAACCTGAAAACTAATCACCTATCATCCTTATGTGCTTTTTACCGTCCACAACTGTGATAAATGAGAGTAGACAGGAAAGGGGGAAATCCAGTTTTTATATACAGCGTCACTCAAAATTTGATATTTTTAAAACCCACATTTTAAAATCATATAACCATAAAATGGAGAACTGCATCACAAAATATTATCTCATTAAGGGATTTTGTACTGATCCTTATATACAATCAGAAGACGAGTTTAATTTTTGTTGTTGTTGTTTGTGTGTTTAAAACAGCATTCTTTGAAAAGTTTTTCCTCTGGTTATCCTTTTGAACATACTTCACATTAGAATGAGTTTTCTGCATGGGAAAGGAAATGTGTGTTTATACATTGCTTAGTTGAAAATAATTTTTCATATTCGGAACAAGCATATGATTTAAAAAAAAAAAAAAAAAAAAACGTATTTTCAAATTTTCAACTATCGAAAATGATTTTAAACAGATTTCACATTTATGAGGTTTCTCTCCAGTATGACACAAAACATGGACGCTACCACGAATACATCGAAATGTTTCGATCGTCGATTAGTGACATAGAAATATGTTTTCAGAAATTATAAAGTCAAAGATATCGTAACAGCAGTTCCGATTGCTAATTCTACATGGAAATTTTTCGCTATGTTTACTATCACAATGTTTTTCCAGTGTACAAAGTGATTGAAACCTTACATTTATTTTAAAATATTACGTCAGAATGACATCACATTCGACCATCGAAAGACATCGATATGTTCGTGGTAGCACCCCATGTCTTTCTAGAGATCCAACTTGTGAAAACGATTTTGAACACATTTCACATTTATGAAGTTTCTCTCCAGTATGACACAAAATATGTCTTTTTAGAGACTGAGCTAGTGAAAACGATTTTCAACGCATTTCACATTCATGAGGTTTCTTTCCAGTATGACACAAAAGATGTTTTTTTAAGTTCCTAACGTCTGAAAACGATTTTGAACACATTTCACATTTATGAGGTTTCTCTCCAGTATGACACAAAAGATGTCTTTTTAGAGACCCAACTACTGAAAATGATTTTGAACACATTTCACATTTATGAGGCTTCTCTCCAGTGTGACACAGAATATGTTTTTTTAGATTTCCAACAAGTGAAAATGATTTTGAACACATTTCACATTTATGAGGTTTCTCTCCAGTATGACACAAAAGATGTGCTTTTAGATGCCAAACATGTGAAAATGATTTTGAGCACATTTTACATTTATGAGGTTTCTCTCCAGTATGACACAAAATATGTCTTTTTAGAGATCCAACTAGAGAAAACGATTTTGAACACATTTCACATTTATGAGGCTTCTCTCCAGTATGACACAAAAGATGTCTTTGTAGAGACCCAGCTTCTGAAAACGATTTTGAACACCTATCACATTTATAAGGTTTCTCTCCAGTATGACACAAAAGATGCCTTTTTAGAGACCTAACTTCTGAAAATGATTTTGAACACATTTCACATTTATGAGGCTTCTCTCCAGTGTGACACAGAATATGTTTTTTTAGATTTCCAACACGTGAAAATGATTTTGAACATATTTCACATTTATAAGGTTTCTCTCCAGTATGACACAAAATATGTGTTTTTAGATGCCAAACATGTGAAAATGATTTTGAACACATTTCACATTTATGAGGTTTCTCTCCAGTATGACACGAAAGATGTGTTTTTAGATTCCAAACATATGAAAATGATTTTGAACATATTTCACATTTATGAGGTTTCTCTCCAGTATGACAGAAAAGATGTCTTTTTAGATTTTCAACCCGTGAAAATGTTTTTAAACATACTTCACATTTATGGGGTTTCTCTCCCGAATGAATATGGAGATCCATATTAAAATTGTGTTTAGTTGCTACTTCGCGTTATTTATGGTTGCAAACAACCATACATAATTACGGAAGAACATTAGATTATGTAAATATATACATTCCAGTCGGAGCTCGGAGGAAGGATAAGAATGGAGACAGCGATAGCCGGTTTTCTATGGAGAAAGAGTGAAGTAACTGTATGAGGTAATTTTAACTGGTGTCCCTTTAACTGGGCACAACGGAGTAATAAAGACAGGAGAAGAAGGTAACGCTGAAATTTTGTGATGTTGTTTTCTAATATTTACAGATATGCGCCAGCGTGCAATCCTTCCTTCTCTCCAGCTTCCGCAATGTTATTCAATGGGGAAATGTCTCGTTTTAATTATTTTTTTAAAAATAATATAAAGCTGAAAAAATTTCGATTGAAAGTAAATTTCATTAAATAGAGTATTCTAACCAACATGTTTTTTTAAGAGCCATTTTATACTAATTTTAATTTGAAAGAAAGCTTTTAAAAAATGACGATTCTTATGAACCGAAGGTAGCTAAAACAGACAATTAGGAAAAGAAGAATGGAGATCCTTTGTATGTGTTGTTTGAAAATGTGGATTACTATGGATGTCTTATATTTTTTTCATTATTAGTATATTTGACGTATAAAAAAATGTAGTAAATAAGTTTCTAGTGATTTTATTTCTGCATTAATTGCCTTTTACCAACATCATCTTTGTTGAGCAAGTTTTTTTTTTTTTTTTTTTTTTCATAACCTATTTTCTGTTAAAATCACATATGATTTTCATAAATTTGCTAGTGTTGGCATTATAATGTTTTGTAAAATACAAACAATATTATGGTTTTCCGTTTGAATTTAACACTAGTGTAAGAATTCAAAATGCAGTTTAGATCAGGTGTTAAAAGTCATGTCAAGATATTTAACAAGACATAGCCGAAAGCCCGTTTATCTTTTGAAAGCTCTTCAAAATTGGGATCTTTAAGGCTATCAATGTTTTAATAGCTACACACAATATACAGATTTCAATAATACTTGTAGAATTTAATTTATTTGTATAAAAATTAAACTTTCCTGATAATAGACTATATTCCGGCTTTGGGTTCGAGGCTACAAGGATATCAGCTGGCTAGAGAAACAATCCTCAACTCTACCATAACAAAGCATTGTGGCTTTCAAATTTTTATCTTGCAATATTATTTATAAGAGTTACAGATTATATGAAATTGAAGTAAGAAGTGATATATTGATACCTTTGTTTTATTTTTAATCCAGTTTTAGTAATATACTTCAATATTAATCAACATATGTAATATTAAAAGTTGCCATGTGAACTGTGGCGATGTTAACAAATTTAAATGGATGTTCCATTTAATAAATTCCTTTATTAAAGTGATTGAAATTCTAATTATTTAAGCTTTGATATCTATAGATATGTGTGTGTGTATAAAATGTTCTTATTAATCTTTAATTAATTATATATATATGTGTATGTGTGTGTGTATACATAAAATGTTCTGCAATTTTACGATATGGAATAGTCTTAACTTTATCATTCGATTCAGTTGTTTACATTTCTCTTTTGTTCTTGTTTGAACATTATTATTAAGTTTCACTGCAGAAATATTTAGAAAAATGTTATGCGTAACAATAAAATGGCATCTTGAATCTAATTTGTTTACAAAATATCGGCCACGTATTCGGCGATTTTACCTACGGTGACGTCACAGGAATATTGTCCATTGTCCTCTAAGTTATTAAAAGATTCTTGAAAGCTGACTCTCATTATTGCAGTTTCTTATCCGCGTTTGTAATGATCGATAGATGGCGCTCTCTGAACACTGCAGTTGTTAGTAAATATAACAGCCACGTGTAATTATTATTCTTTCTATGCCATTTCATCATGGAAAGTCAATTGCATAATATGAGGATATGCAGTTGTGTGATAATTTCACCTTAGCCCACCAGAGGTCGAGCATTTCATTACAATCGCGGATAGCTTTAAAAAAGCTAATAAATTTACTTCTTTTTTTTTAAGTGGATAATTAATAAAAAATGTTATTGTATAATTTTTAATTATATATATATATTGACTAAAGATTGTATGAAATAACTAGCATAGTTTATCTGGAATAATTTAATAAAATGAAATGAAGTTTCTGCTTATAAAATAATGTAACTATGCTTTTAAAAACCACAATGCAGTACAAGTATCTGAAGATGCTTAAAACATTTTATATTTTCTGCCAATTGTGAACTACTAAAAGAAATAACATATTTCCCAATATATATATTATTTATATCTAAATAAATCGTTCCTTTATTACCCATTTCAAACTTTTTTCCTAAAATGTAAATAACTTAAGCTTATGAATTTTTTATATTTGAGTACATAGTTTCAACCTAATGCAATAAAGTAAATAAATGCTTCTCAGATATTCATCACATAATTTGTAGTGCTTTTCTTTATTTATGTTGTATCAATTGCCTTTAACTTAAACATTGAATTTTCTGGTATGACAAATTCAGAATTAAATATAAAGCAGTAAGTATTGTGTTGTTATGAAATTAGCATGGTAATTTCACAAATATAAAATTGAGCAGAAGCTAAAGAGCAATTTTTTTTTTGTAGTTTTATTTCCTATTTCTTTGAATCACTTATTATATAAGATTGTGTCATTGCATCAGATAATTAGAATAAACATGGCGAATCATACAGCAGAAACATTCAAGATTATTTGTTCGCATGAAATAAAATATCAAATTATATTTATTCATAGTTACAATTTTTTATTAGCACTCATCTTTGTGGTAGAATTTAGGTGACACAGCGACATTGTTGCAGAAAAGAAATTATCACTTGCACATAAAAATTAAAGATACTCCTAAATTTCAGTAAAATATAGAAACTCGTGTCTTCTATTTAAAGATTCTTCAACAGTCTATTAATAATGCTGATATCTTTATATTTATGGGTATATATTATGTGTAAGTTAGAAAATATGTCAATATTGTCTTGCAGAAAGCATAAAAATTTTCTGTCACAGGGACAGTCGTTGAAGCAAATATGTGATCTTCAGTTTCAATAAATCATTGTCATGAAATAACTCATTAGCATATTTCAATTTGTTAGTAAAATTAGTTTATGTTGTATAAATCATAAGCTTGTCCAGCATCAACCATCTTGTGATTTAAAGCAAGGGCTATTCTGTTTAAAATTTTTAAACCTGTTTGTTCAGAGAATAAAAAAGGAATTATTATTTTCAATGCATTATTGAAAATAGCTCGCTTCTATTGTGTAATAAAACATTTTAATTTACAGCAGTAAGCTCATATTCAAAAGCAAGATGAACATTATTTATGTATGTATGTATGCACATACATATATATATTGCTTTGGAAATTTTCCTGAAAAACACAGAAAATTTTTTAGCCTCACATCAGTACTCGTTTTAGTTTATTCCTAGTTTAGTTTATTTATTTTAGTTTATTTATTATTATGTACATCTTAATGTGGCATAAGAATGTAGAAAGAAAAAAATTAAATTGTACTTAAACATAGAAATCACACCCCCCCCCCCCCCAAAAAAAAAAAAAAAAAGAGGAAGCACAGATTTCTTATATGAAGTACTACAGTGGAATGCTGCTGTAGTGCACTTTCTTCATTTTGTTAGATTTATCCAATATTTCTAGCTTAAGTATAGTATTTCTTTTGTGAACTGAAATCAACAAAATTTGAGTTCTGCAGATTTTGTAGTTCTGAATTGCAGGGTTGTTATTTTGTCCATTTTTTGTCAAAAGTCCGGGACGCCGGAGAAAAGTGGAAAAAACCTGGACAAAACTGGAAAAAACCACACAGAACTGGACAAAATAAAATACATTGAACTGTACATGTTTAGTGCATAAAAGTATTCTGTTAAAACAATTAATTGCAGTTTTAACTTTAAATTAGCACTTTTAGCAATAGAAATATGTTATTATTAATTAATGAAAAGTGTAATTTAATTTTAATCATGTTAAAAAATAAATAAAAAAAAAAAAAAAACATGAAGAAAATTCTAATTACATTGGTTATGTACAGTTTGTAGATGTAACAAAGTAAATCTGTTGTGGTAGACTATTATAATATTATCATACTGGATATTAGGAGGGAAAAATGTTATTTCATGCTATATCTAAATCTTTAAAAATAAAGGAAACAGACATGGCTGTTTAACCAGAAAAAGATTTTATGCATAATGTTGAGTTATCTTCAGTACATAATGTTGACAATAAAAAAAAAGAACAACTTAATCCCACCCCCCCCTCCTTCCTCTCGAAAGAGTTTATTTTCAATATTAAAGTTTTTCACAAACGACATGATTGATCAATACATAGACGATTATGATCTTTAAAAAAATTTAAGTTGTTTCTTTGTTATTTTGCACTTAACATGGAAATATCTGATTTAATATTTCTATACTAGGTAAAAAAAAAAAGAAATCTCATAAATGTAGATAGAATGTTTATATCAATTTATGACTTCATGTCCTTTCAAAGCAAAGGTTTCATTTCTATATAACATTTCATTTGCATTACGCCATTTTTTTATCCAATAATTTAAAAGATCAAATTTACATACTTAATCATTTGATGATTTTATATTCTTATTTTAATTTTGTAAAAAAAATATTACTTTTTAATAGAAATTCCAGATGAAAAATATACAAAATTAAATTTTACTTCCACATAGAAAACTTATTTATTTTTGACAAAAGTAATGTCTTTAATAATATATGCAGAAGCTGTAAAAGAAATAATAGAAATGCCTGGCTGGTTGTCGGCCAGGGTGGCTCACTGGTAGAGCATCCGTGCGTTAAGCGGATGTGCCAGGGTTCGATTCCCGGCTCTGGTATTTTTCGCATAGTTGGAAATAAATAAAAATATCAACCTTTACACTCAAATTTGATTTAAATAAATATTCACGGCTGATGAATTCATGAATAAAAAATTTCTAAATTAAAAACATTTATTTGAATATTTAAAATAAATACCTTTTATTCTTCTTGAATTAAAAAAAAAAAAAAAAAAAAAAAAACTATACAAGAATAAATTAAAAATATGTGTAATTATGACGTTATTTATACATACTATTAATTTTATTTTTGAGGGGAAAGGAGACTTAATATTTTTGGTAAAACATAATTATTATGAAGAATTATTATTGCCGAAACGTCAGTGGAGGCCTAAAAGTGAGACTCAAAACGGTTTTGTGTTCCATCCGTTTTTCTGTCTGTATGTTTGTCGAGCGATAGTAGCCGCATAAAACCCGCTATTGACTTGAAATTTGGTACGCATGTTCATGATCCCCACGAAATTATCTGTATAGTTTTAGGTGTGTTCTCCGATTGATTTGCAAATTGACACACACATTCAGGCTCGGTATAGAAATAGCTATATTTTTAAGTACTTTTTATGGATTATGTACAGGGACACACCAAATTTCTTAACATTATGGCAATGAATATGGGGTGACTTTCGTTTAAACGCATTTTAACATCATTACTTTGCAATCAAGAAAATTAAACTAGCATACGTGAGTAAGATGCTTAAACTTATGTTGTTTGAAGAAAATATGTGCTCTTAAGCCTTCTAATTAATGTACAGGACCATACAAAAGTGTTCTGACAATGTCACGTAGTCATCCAAACGATGTTAAATTTGGAACAATTATTAATTTTAAGTGCAAAATATGCTGAATAGTTTTTACTGGTGTATACAATGTTTATGGTTCGTTTACAGAGACACACAAAAGAATTTCGTAACATTAGAGCCTATGGACAAATTTTTAGTTCAGCGCACACTTTAATGCATTTATGCTGCATTAAACTTAATAGAAGTGGCATACATTATAAAAATCATGCTTAAAATCATGTTTAAATTTAAAAAAAGGTATGTATAGACTAAATAATTTATGGAACCACACAAAATAATTACAAGGAAGTACTGTAATCATCCAAATGATGTCAAATTAGTTTGAAAAATTAATGAGTTATAATTAATTAGGTGCATTCTTATTATTGACGTTTATAATAACTTTGGCTACTTTTCTTGGATACATAAAAGAATTTCGTACTATTACAGTCTATAGTCGGTATTTCTTAAAAGTGTATTTTAACATGGTTACATTCCATCTAATATAATGAAATTTTATTAGAATTTTAAAAGCATGTTTTCCTGTTGAAAATTGTGGGCATGAAATTGGTAATTATTTCAAAGGTTATGCCAAATATTCCCGATATGCTATATATATAAATATATATTGCATGAATTTTGGTATTTATGAATTTCAGGGAAATAATACAAGACCGTCGTTTATTAAGAATACACATATATGATATACAGATAGGTATACAAAGAGAGATACAGTGGGGGGTTAAATGGAATGCATTTGATTATGGTAGCAAGTCGATCGAATCAATATATACTATTATATAACAAGGAATAAATAAAAATGACCTATTGAATAATGCCTGATGCAAATAGGACGTTGAGTCTCCTGATCTGCAGATCCACTAGTTATTAGTTTTATTTCCAAATTTTAATTTTGAACTATCTAGTTATATAGTTTAGAGAAAAATCTTTTTTTGAAATTTAAGTGTTTTATAATTAAGAACAAAAATCAATTATATGATTTTTGCAAACTGTGGTAAGTTAATAAAATCAATATGCCTTAGATATGTTCAATTAACTTCTAAACTTCTTAGGGTTTAAGACTGCATGTCATCTATTTTTTTCTCTGAAAAAAGACGGAAAATTCAGGGGAAGGATTTTTTTTTTTTTTTACCAGATTTATGTAGAAATCTTGTACAGTGTGTGATATTGAATTATCCAAACAAATTGAAATACCCTGTATACTTAAGTGCATATTATAAACTTAAATATCTTGCATAAATTTTCAGGTGATAAAAAATAAAACAGTACTTTATGGTAGTAAATGCAATTTTAGTGGTCAAAGAATAAATTTTTTGAATTGCTAACATGTTTTCTGGGACTACAGTTGGAAAATGGGGGGAAGGGGGGGGGGGGCAGAGGAACTTGATATTTTTTGCTTAAACATAACTTTAAGATTATCTCTTTTTTTTTTTTTTCCCTATAATGAATGCATGAAATATTCCTTCAGCATTTCTGCATTGTAACCAATAAAAAAAAAAAAAAAAAAAAAAAGCATCGTTTATCTATTTTAAAGTAGAAAGCTAAATTAACTGGAAATTTAAATAAGGAAAGCTTTAATTAAATTACCCTTAAAGAAAAAAAAATCATCTATTTTTAACTAGAAAGCTAAATTAATTGAAAATTTAAATAAGGAAAGCTGTAATTAAATTACCCTTAAGGGAAAAAAAAAAAAAAAAAAAAAAGAAACCTAGCTCTATTAAAATTAATGAAATTCAATGAAAACAGCGATGAACGTAATAATAATTGTCTTTTTTTTTTACCCCCTGCTTTCAATAGAAAGTAAAGCATTCTCCTGTAATAACATAATGCAATACAATTAACTATAGTTGATTTAGAAACTGCTTACAAGTAATTCCTGAAATAAGATAGACAATATATTACACTGTTTTATGGCTTCTAATTTTATATAAATATAAAATCAATTAATACTTTCCATTATGTATTTCAAACATTTTACATAAATTTTCCGTTTTATTATTATTATTTTTTTTTTTTTTTAAGTTAAGGAGGTGCAATTCCTTCCCGGTGTTCTTGTCATGATATATTAAATATTAACAATATATTTTGCCTTTTAATTATATTAATGTTCTGAAAATTTCAAGAATAATCAATCTGCATTTACATCTATCTGTGAAAATTTGTTGCTCTATGAAAAATAAAAAAAATTAAACCGTAAAAAGTAAGAAAATAAAGTCACATCATTATAGAAATCCCCATTGAGAAAGCGCTTAGAATTGCTTCCTCGGGTGTAGTAGGGGCGTGGTCAGGCCTTCACCTGGTCTATTGGCGAAACGGAGCAATCGTCAATCCAGTAACCCTATAGAGATCAGTGAATTCCTCTGACATTTAGAAGAAACTATTTAGCTGACTGTTTTTATATTCGCTGCTCTAAGGCTGCAAATTATAATCTTCTTTCTCCTGCTTCCTGTTCAGCTGACTTCTCCTGGTTTGTTAATGGTTTGTTGTATTCCCACTCCATGCTCATTCAAAAGTATTGGCCCAACGGAGTAATCTCAGAGTATGTGGACATTATTGATAACAGTCTCCCTTTTCAAACCAAGGCCTGTATTCTTATCAAACACTCACAGCTCGCATCTTAATTTCTATCGCAAAATTAGTAAAGGAGTGGAATCTGCCTAGTCAAGTACACTGAGCTAAAATAATAACTGGAGAAATAACTTCGCCTGCCATTTGTCGAGTTCTTCATTCTCCCTAGTTTTATTTTCCAAGTGGGTACGGTAGAAAGCATTCGATACGCATATATTACAATATGAAAAGATGTAGTCTAATGCAAGCTTGTCAGCTTTATGAAATATGAAAAAATAATTAGACTTATTTTTATTTATATACATACTACATAACTTTAAAACTGAATCATCTTAAAAAAATTGTATTATCTTTGAAGTAGTATGTTTGCAATATGTAATTATCACCTGCTTCTTTTTTCTTCTTTTCCCCCCTCTTCATAAATCTCCTTATTAATGGATATTATTATTTTTAATCGATGCTATTTTTATGAGATATAATAATTTTGTGAAACTGTTTAACCATTTCATACATATATTTTTTTCGTTAAAAAATTCATTAAATATGTCACTTTCTGTAACCAAATGGTTGGATTTGTACTTTTTATACTTTCTTCTATATACAATAGAAGAAAGTATTGTATTCATAAAAAAATTTTGACTTCTTATTTTTGATGGATTGAAAAGTTTTAAAACTTCCTGAATACTATTTCACCAATTTTTTGATAATGTTTGGCCATCCATTTATCTGGGTATGTATGGCATATGCTTTGTGTCAGCTCTATATAAAATACAATTGAACAGAATTGCACGGAATGTTATATTTAGTTGCACCTTAACATAAATTGTTGTCTATCAACTTTTTCTGCATATCGGTCAAAATGTGGCGTTGTTGTCCTGTTTTATGATAATATTTAAGATGGCAGTTTAGGGATAAAATTTTATATAAATATATCCAATAAGGATTATTTTTAACAAACCATTAGAAAACTTTGTTTATAATAGTAATAGTCAACCAGGATGAAATTTTGGTAAAAGTAGAAGAGTCGCTTCCTCCACAAAAGTGTAAATTTTTAATATGATATTTTTCAAAAGAATTCCACAATTAAAGTATTTTATAACATGTCAATGCTACCATATTGTACATTAAGGATTGAGAATGAATATTCTGCCGTACCCAGTTTGACCTTCGCTTCAATGATATCAGACGAATTCTTGAAAAACCATTTTGGTAGAATCTTATGCAAAGATAATGGAAGACTTTGCTCAAGTTATTATTCTAACTGCAAGTGTACTTCACCAGAGAAATTCGTTTCCACCCTCAACTTGGGGATAAATAGGGAGATGTCAGCGTAAGCGTTTTGTTAAAATTTACGCCCGTTACTATTAGAAACAATTTTTTTCAATTCTATAACGATTGATTAAAATTATTATCATTCTACACATTTATACATTTTTACTTTCTTCTATCTTCAATAGAAGAAAGTATTGGATTCGTAAAAATTTTCGATTTCGGGTTTTTGATGGATTTACACGTTTTGAGAGCTGTAGAACAAGATTTGACCATTTTTAGAAAATGTATGTCTGTTTGTCTGTGTGTGTGTGTGTGACAAAATTTTGGGGCAACTGTACCTCAGGAACTACTGGACAGAATTTCATACAAATTGGTAAGTAGTTGCACCTTGACATAAATTAGTGCCTATCAACTTTTGGTAAAAATCGTTTTACAGGTTGCGTTGCCATCCCGCTTTTTCTAAATTTTTAACATGGTGATATAGGGCAAAAATTTTCAAGATGGGTATCTTTCGAAAGGTCTCGTCAGTACCTTTAAAACGAATGGTTGAACAATAAATCTGTGATAATTTAAAACAAAGTTATCGATTTTTTTTACTTTTTACGAAAAAAAAAAAAAAAAACCCCTATTATATATATATATATATATATATATTTTTAATATATATATTGTTATTGAGTAAATTTGTATAGGAAAATATAGAAGAAAGCCTCGTGGTGGCCACAACATACTAGTTTTTTTCTTTTAGGGTCATATTAAAGATCGTGATAAAACGGGACAACAGCATCACCTGTTAGTAGATAGGCAGAAAAAGATGATAGAACCCCAGTTTAGGTCAATGTGTAACTAAGTACATCTTTCATGAAATTCTATTTAATAGTTCTTGACCCAGAGCTAAAATTTATGTAACAAACATCGAGACACATGGATAGATAAACATTTTCTAAACAATGTCAAATTTTATTCAGGAAGTCTCAAAATGTGTAAATACATCGAAAACCAGGAGTCAAAAATTTTTATTAAACCTTTATAAAACTAATTAAATACATAAACTAAATAAACAAATACTATTTACTTTCATATTTCCTCAATAAAATTCATAAGTACTTTTGATATAAAGTTGATAAGAATGCATTATACTTTTATATATATATATATATATATATATATATATATATATATAAATTAAATGAAACTAGGGAGAAAGAATTGATTTTCAAAATAGCACCAGAATTTGCTCCATTAATTATTTTAACTCAGTAGTATATTTGAATAGGCAGATTCCTCTCCTTCACAAACTTTGCGATAGAAATTGCGATGCGAGTCGTAAGTGTTTGATTAGAATACAGGCCACTATCTTACGCACAAACTCTGTCTTAAGATGTAAACAAAACGCAAGTCGTATTGCAGTGCCTCACTATCTTACGACAACTTAAGAGCTATCTTAAGGGCACTGCCTCGTTTCCCCGTAACTCCTTGCTATAGAAAATGAAACTATTCAGTTGAAGTAAACAACTTCCCCGCCTTTTACCTAGTGTGACATTTTTTGTCCAATTAGGGACGTATAAACTATTTCGGCTGTCAATATGAGAGTAAATAATGATCACAAGAGGCGGGGTCATTTTCGTCCCCCAAAAAGTAGTCAATTATTCAAAAGGGCTGTCAAGAAAGAAACAGTACTGATTTGTCTTTTGATAAAAAGACAGCGCGTTATTGAATGAACCTCAATATTATGTAATGAATGCATGTAAAAACACATGTATACATGCACATATGTATAGTACTGATTCATATATATATATATATATATATAGAAACACACTACTACTAATAGTAATAGTATTAAGACAGGTCGAACAATTTCTTTCAGATAGCGATTTTGTCTTCGTTACCAATTTTTACCTATTACCTTGAATGTACTTTCAAAACTTTTTTATTTTCTCGTCTAAATATAAAGAGCTAAACGATTGTTACTGTATATGTTCGGATTTTTAGTCCGGATTATATCAAAAATTGGTACACTTAAGTATGAAAACGAAATCTAGGTAATTATGTATTTTTGGGTTCAATCGAATAATTGGTTCAAAAGTAATAAAAATCCTACTTAAACTTCAAAATTATTTTTTTAAAAAAAGGAAAAAAGAAATTAATGACAAAAATATGTACGTAATTATTTTTATGTCGGGAAGAAAAAAAAAAAAAAAGTGAACTTATTATTATTACATTATTAATTAAAATAAATTTTAGAAAATTCGGTCTAATTAAATGGAATAGCGTATTTTTAGTTCAATCGGATAATTGATTCAAAAGGTAATAAAAACCCACTTTAAAATTATAAAAAAGAAAAAAAAAATAAGTTGATGCCAAAAATGAATATCTAAGTAAATATATTTTTCTTTCTGTCAAAAAATAAAATAAAATTAAAATAAATAAAAATCGAACGTGTAATTAATTAAAATATATATATATATAAAATAAATATCAGAAATATTGTGTGAAGAAATTGGACAACCTCAGTATAGAAGGATACATTTATTGTATTATTATTATTATTATTATTACTTGAAAAAACTTATCTGGTGTGTCACTCACACGACTTTCTCTTACCCTGAAATTTAATACTATAAATACAGGTTGCAGATTAATAGGTAAGATAACGAGTACTGTTATGTAAACCTATGTTAAACAATTCTTATTAGGCTTCTGAAGAGTTTTATAAGATAATTATTTCTGTGTGAGGGGGGCTACCGCCCCCCCTCAAACCCCCGTTTCATTAATGCACCTACATTTATATAGAATTTAATTCAGTTATTAAAAAAATAATTATCTTTTTAAAAAATAATTTATTAAAATTATTAAAAAATATATATCTTTTATGATAAGGCAGACGATTTCCATATTAGAGAAGTAGTATAGCACGAAATATAAAAAATTTTTATTCTCAATATTTGAAAAAAAAAAAAAAAGTACGATTTTTTTTCTAAGTTTTTTTTTTTGTTAAAAGTAAAAAAAATCGATAACTTTGTTTTAAATTATCGCAGATCAATGGTTCAACCATTCGTTTTAAAGGTATTAGCGAGCTCTTTTGAAAGATACCCATCATGAAAATTTACTCCCCTCGAGGGGGGAGTTCCCCCCCAGGGGGGGGAGGCGGGGCTCCTACATACACAAAAAAATTTTCCCAGTTAACTATCTCCATTACAAAAAATATATATTCGTTTCATTTGGTTTAGTGCAGTCTATAGACGTTAAACTCTACTTTCCTGCAATTTCCCCCATAGACGTAATGTATTAGAATTATCTTGATTGTCCCTGTACACGAACCATTTGCTTGATCTTAACGAAAAGCTTACTGTAGCATCCGTATATGATACACATTTAGAATACCAAGTTTGAACTTTCTGCCATAATTCGTTTTTGAGATATGCTGATAACAGACAGACACACAGACACACAGACCATTTGCTAAAAACATGATTTTCGTATTCAGGGGACCTCAAAACGTGTAAATATAACAAAATCTCGCGTTCGAAAATTTGACCCAAAAACAATACTTTCTCTACCTTATGGGTAAGAGAAAGTAATAAAAGCAAACTTTCATGCATTTATTATGATTAGTTAGCTGACAAATTTAATTTAAAATATTTATAATTAACATTTTTAAAATTACTGCAAATAAAGTTTCTAAAATAGTGATGGCAATTTCTAATAAATTAAAATAAATGGAAAAAGATTAAACTTAAAAAAAAAAAAAAAAAAACGGAGATGAAAATTTCTAAAAATAAAGAAATTGTGTAACATAAGTTTAACTATTAAAAAATTATTAAAAGTATAAAGACTATGCATTGAATGATTTTATTATTCGTGATCTGTAATTTGCATAACTTCAAAACTGCTCCATAAAAATTCAAAAAGTTAATATCTGCACGAAGGGATTTAAAATATATATATATATTTGAAAATTGTCCAATTTAATCATTTAAAATTAAGGACAAAACGAATAGAGATTTTGCCCGATGCCGCATATCAGTATCCACCTGACATCAGTGTTTCAGATATATCCGGCAAAAATTACTCTCTGTTAAATCCCTACGTTTAAATTTTAAAATTGGTGATTTTTGAAAAGAACAATGAAAGCATCCAAGCTCGCGCGCGCCTTTTTCTTTCTTTCTTTCTTTTTTTTCTTTTTTTTTTTTTTTTTTGTCCCTTAGTGTATATGAAGGTAATGTTATAAAGAAAAAAAGGTACCATATGCTTATGATTGATACTTACCCTTATTACATAATTAGCTGCTCATAATTAAAGAGTAAATAAAAAATCAAGTCACAATTGAGGAAAAACATAAGAGACTTAAAAATTGACCTTTATATATATATTCAAATATATTCCTTTTTTATATCGAATAAAAACTGAATGTGCACAAATTTTCTTTTAAATAATTAAAATAAATTTGAGAAAAATCGTGCTAAAAAATGGATTCAGTATAGAACTCCTTGGCGAATTTTGAAATTTGGCACCGTCGTAGCTCCGATGTTTCTAGCCAAGATCTTTACTTATGCAATTGCGATAACAATTTAATTCATCGCCAAATGACAACAACAAATTAAAAGTTGCCAAGGGGCCCCTTCGCTAAACTTATCGGACCAGTTTGGAATACAAGCATACTAACCCTATTAAATTTGAAAATTGTATTTTGAAAATTTTGGGAGTTATTCGAAATTAAAAAATTTTTTAACGTAATAGCATGGGCTCAACATTTTGCTTTGTAAAGCTTGTATCAAGAATGAATAAGCGTAAAGAAGTTGAATAAATTCTAAAATATTATTTATGATACTTGCATGAACTATATGAAATTTGAAAATTCTACTTTAAAACTGCATGAGTTAAATGAAATGTAATATTTTTTAACATGACAGCATAGGGAAAAAAGTTTCTTTGTAAAGATTATCTCAAGAATGAAGCAGTGTATAAGAATGTAATAGTAGAATGTAGAATTATATTTAAAATATTATTTATCATGATGGCATTGTTGACCGTATAGTTATTTCAAAATTCTACTTTGAAATTCTACTTAATTTTCTGTCTAGGAAGAAGTGAGGATTTTTTTTTTTTTTTTTTTTTTTTAAGGTTATAATTAATATTTTTTATAATATTTATATTGTATGAAAATATTTAGTATGGAAAAAAAAAATGTTTTATAAAAGGGACTTTTATCATATGGATGAAATTACTCTTTATACAATACAATACAATATTACATAGTTCTGTTATTCCCTCTATTTAAGTAACAGTCTAAAATAAAAATGTCATTTACTACTAATTTAAATTTTGTCATATCTTGATGAATACATTTTTATGTTTGGAAATCAAATGTCAAACGTAAAAAAATGTACAAAAACTAGTATGCTGTGGCCACCACTGACTTTCTTCTATATTTTCCTATACAAATTCACGAAGTGTAAATATATTATTAAAACGATTATTTATTAAAATTATCTAACATGATGAATGCAAATGATTTTCATCTTAGCGAAAACTAACACAAAATATCCAAAGAAAGACAGTTTTATCGTCTATAAATAACATTTAAAAATTTTGTTTTTATAACGGTTATCTCAGATATAAAGTTTCGTATAGTTATATGCCATACAAGTTGAGATATAGCCTTCTCGTTATCGAGGAAATTTCCAGTATAGTAGCGCCACCTATCTACCTATAAGCATCCAACCTGAATCAGCATATTGTCTCATAACGGCCTTCTCACATACCAAATTTTGTTTGGTGATACGCAATAGAACCTGAGATATAGCCTTCCCCTAAACTGCGAAAATCGATGTGTAGCAGCGCCACCTGTTGAGCAGTTGACACCAAAAGTTGGTAGGTACTAATTTATGTTAATGTTCATCTACATATAAATTTATATGCAATTCTGTGCAGTAGTACCTGAGATATAGACTCCACTTAAATTGCGAAAATTGCTGTATAGCAGCGCCACCTGTTCGCCGATAAGCATTCAAATTGAAACAGCATAATGTCTCATATCAACAGCCTAATGACCTTCTTACATATCAAGTTTTGTTTGATTATACGCAATAGAACCTGAGAAATAGCCTCCCCTTAAATTGCGATAAACGCTGTGGAGCAGCGCCACCTGTTGACGGTTTACACCAAAAGTTGACAGGCACTAATTTATGTCGAGGTGCATCTACATATAAATTTATATGTAATTCTGCGCAGTAGTTCTTGAGATATAGCCTTTCTTTAAACTGTGAAAATCATGTTCTAGACCTCTCAAGAGTGCAAATCCGTCAAAAACCGGAAGTCGAAAATTTTTACGAATCCAATACTTCTTTCTATTGAATATAGAAAAAAGTCAGGCGTATATCGACCGATATTTGGCGACGCTATTACTCACCTTCGGTGTTTTTTCGCTTGGCTGCAGCTCAGCACATGTTGGTTTGCACTAAATTCCCTATTTAGAATTAATATTGTGAGAAAATAAGATTAAACTTTTGTGCATGTTATGTAGTTGGTGGCATTGTTATACCGAAGAAAGTTTTGTGATGGCCACAACATACTAATTTTTATTTACCTTTTTTTAAATTTATTGTTTACTTCAATTTATTTTGATAGCCTGTAACAGACATGTTTCATTTCGAGAACTTTTTTATACAGGTTTAAGACAATTGCCGCCTATTAAACACAGGTTATAATTAGAAATAGGATTAAATCCCATTTAATAAAATATCTATAAATCGTCTATCCGTAAATTGGATAGCTGGACATACGGAGTTTGCAAAATCTCAAATCATTTTTATTTTTGGCTTCTTAGTAATTATAAAAATATCGTCAACATGCCTTTTCAAAAAAAAAAAAAAAAAAAAAATCTTTTAAATGGGAATAATTTTGTTTTTTATATATTGTATTACAAATAATCGTAATGCAATACTACGTAGAAATCGTAATTCACGAACTTACCACATAAACAGTATAACTAAAGTTCAACAATAACTATGTTAGCGGAAGAGCCCCCTAACAACTGATTTTTCTAAACAGGGTTAATGCTAGTCTCAATAAATAATAAATGCGCAAATGCGGAAAGTATTCAGTAGAAACTTTTAAATTATTTGACCAAGCAATATTATTTTATTACTCATGAAGAAAACCAATTAGCACAGAAATATAGTTAAATAAATGAACTGGTATCTAAAACTGTTTTATTTGCGGACTGTCAGAGGCGCAAAACGTGTCATTATTAATCATATACGGGGAGAAAAAATCAGGTAATATTATTTGATTACAAAACCGTATATATATATTTTTTTTTTTTTTAATTTTTTCTATATACATAAGAAGAGAAGAACGTATTAGATTCGAAAAAAATTTTAGACTTCCAGTTTTCGATGGATTAACATGTCTTGAGATGCGCAGAGCACTATTAAACTATTTTTGGAAACCCAGATATTCACGTGCACCAGCCACGATTTATGTACAGTCCTAAAAATATGTCATGGGATATGAAAAAAAGACAAAGAATTTTTTTTTTTCTTTTTTTAAAGTTGTAATTTCAAGTTGGGGGGAAAAAAAAATCACACCTAGTCTCTATATATTAAAAAAAAAAAATTACTGCCACTGGCGTCAATTTTTTTTTTTGTCTACGACAGCATCTTCTATCGGAGGGCAGGGTCCTTCGTGTCATGAGAGGTATCAATGTGTTTCGAATACGCCAAGGAAGACATTTCAGCTGCATAGAAATTTTTATCATTTCAATTAAAGAAATTATTAACTAAAATCGACAAGTTTATGAAGGTACTCTATTTGCCATTTTGAAAAAAGTTTCTCCCAGTGACGTTGTTCTTCTGTCATGAAGTCATTTTACTCGGGAAAATTAAAAATATGATCCATGGTTGTACGTAGGTAGGTAGGTTGGGTTTAACGACGAACCAGTACTGAGCTATGGGAAATTGGCGACGGTCTGGGACACACCCCTAGAGATGTTCCGGAGACATGCCATCACAGTTTTGATCCTTCACGGAGGGGATCCCCCCTCGCTTTGAAGCTGTACTATATTTAAAAATATATATATTAGTTTATTTATTTTGACTTTGTTGCAATGCAAAAATAAAACTATTGCAGATTGGTAGATACATACATGATAGGAGAAAAATGTGTTCGATTTCGCTAATAAAAACTGAACAAAATTTAATATTGGATAGGAATTTCTCATAGCATAGATTTCATGATATTCATGTGAAATCCGTATTTCTATTTCATATTTGTCATTAAATGTTTTTAATAATGTAAATTTGGACATAGCAATTAAACACAAATTTCTGATTAATATGATATGTTATCAATATTTATTTATTTATAAACAAAAAGCAAAAGAAAATTGTACAAAAGTAAGTTATTTTCGTAAAAAAGTATCATTTATAAATAAACATTTTTAATAAATATAATGTGCAAATAGAAAACAAAAACTTTTACTTTAAGATTAGGGGAAACAATACACCCAAAAATATAAAGTAGATTCTGAAATATTTCATTGAAACTTTGAATTGTAATTGATTAGTTATAACAACAGTAAAGTACACACACACACACACATGCACACATAGACACATATATAGTACGTAAATTAATAATAATAATAAATTAAGATTTATTACATTTAAAAGTTTATTCCAAATTATTCAGACAACTTCCTTGAACAATCTTGAATGCCTTTAAACAATCTTGTTCAAAAATTTTAAGCGGCACCCTTCATATGATCTTTAAAATACCAAATTCGATAACGTACACAAACATCAAAGCGTCTCAATCATATATATTAAAAACAAAAACTATTTTATTTACGAGACAAGACTTAGTTAAAATACATTTTTAAAACAAAATATATATTTAAAAAACAATTAAAATCTGGACGTTTCGAAACCCATCCGGGTTTCCTCATCAGTATCAATTACAACATGATATGCAAGCATTACATGAACACCCAAGGAATTTATAGGAGTATTGAATATTGAGGAGCTAGTGCGCATGCTTCATTGATAGTGTGGGGATGGCTGGCAGTCTGCCAACTCTCAAGGAAAATACGTGATTTGTAATTATCAAAACCAGAATTTAAAACTTTTATATTTTCGAAGTCAGGAATATGATCGATATCTATTGAATGGATCACAATTCTAGAATTTTCATTGCAATTTTTAAAAGATCGTCTGTGCTCCTGTAGTCCAATTCTTGCTGTACGGCCAGTTTCACATGTATAAACATATTTACAATTTTTACGAGGAATTAAATATATTACGCCAGTTAGATCCAGAGAAGGGGTTATGGGTTTAAAGTTTAAAATAATGTTTTTGAATTGTTTAATCGGCCGGAAAGCAGTATAAATATTATGTGGTTTAAGTAATTTAGAAATGAATTCTGAAGGAAAACCAAACTATGGCATAGAAATATAATTTTTCTTATTAATTAATGATTTTTTCATTTGCATTGGAGGAGAGGGGGAATTGCAGGAGGAAACAAAGGAGATTGGAAGCGGATAATTTTTTCACGATAAATTCGTTTTAACCAATTAAGAGCGTAATCGTTATTTATTAAATCCTGAAAGATTCTTTTAATTTCCAACTTAAAAAGTGTCTCGTTACTACATAATTGAAGAACTCTATTGACCAAAGTTCGAAAAACTGCAGTTTTATGAGACTTAGGATCAGCAGAATGAAAACCCGTAAAAGTGGCCTTACGATAAACAAAAGTATGAAAAATGCAAGGTGGATTCGTAGTTCGTTCAACAAGAAATCAACAAAAGGCAAACTGTTATTTTGTTCTATTTCCAAAGTAAATTGAATTTCTGGGCATAACGAATTAGAAAAAGCAACGACTTCATTTACATGTTTTTCTTCAATTAATAAGAAAATGTCATCTATGTATCTGCGCCAAAAAGGAATTTTTTCACTTAAACTTTCGAATTTTCTGCAATTATTTGTTTTTTAAACTATATCAATAAAACACCTACACGCATATCAACCGCTCAAAATTTGATTTTCATCTTCAGGGGACCGCAAAACGCATTACTATAACAAAAACTCACCGCAGAAAAATTATACTTTAAACAATATGTTGTCTGTTATATGAATATGAAAAAATAATTAAAAGTCCTAAGCAAATTTCTTGGAGTGCCAATTTCTTACACGGAAATATTCAAAAAGGTGTCGCCTTCCAAAAATATTGAAAAAAAAAATGTGATTCTACTCTTCATAAAATACCAGAAAGGGAAAAAATTATAGGCTGAAATGAATTACAGCGACCACAAAAAAATATCAAAATTAAGCATTTTTGGCGATTAAGCGCTGTTAGGTGATAAGTTCGATAGCACCAAGATTGCTGTATACGAACAGAACAGTATTTTGCTTCTCCGCCAAGTACTCAAAATAGTCACCTAACTGTGTGAAATCGCCAAATATGCTTAATTTTGATAATTTTTTGTGGTCGCTGTAATTCATTTCAGCCGATAATTTTTTCACTTTCTGGTGTTTCATAAAGAGTAGAATCGCATTTTTTTTTTTTTTTTTTTTCAATTTTTTTTTTTTTTTGAAAACGACACCTTTTGAATGTTTCCTTGTTAGTACAACCGTAATATATCACAAATATTTTGTATAACTCTGTAAACGAATAATGAATTATTTTATACCATATTCTATAAGAAACATACTTTTAGATACTTATACATATAAAAAATTCCATTTTGATTTTTTGTTTTATTTAGAGAAGACTAAAGAAGTTAAATTGTGCCCATAGACTAAACATTTTTTTATTTTGTTTGGTGTACATGAACCATTATTCCGATCTCAATGAAAAGTTTACTGTAGCACATCTATATGATACACACATATAATACTGACTTTGTCCTTTCTGCAATTATTTGTTTTTGTGTTATGATGATAACAGATATACAAACACACGTACACACAAACTAATCGCTAGAAAACTTATATTTGGATTCAAAGGACTTCAAAACGTATAAATAAATCAAAATCGCAATTTTAATACAAAAACAATGCTTCCTGTACTATACAAAAGGTTAAAAAAAAAAAAAAAAAAAAAAAAAAAACAGACCATATCTCAACAATTAAAAAAGTTGCATTTGAAATTAAAAATTTGATTCAACAATATAAAATTATAATGCATAGTATGTACACTCAATACGCATTAAAAATGAAATGCTGAAATAAAAATAATTATTTATATACACTGAAAAATCATTTGTTTTCTTTTTTTTTGGTTTTGGGCATCAATGAATGGAGACTTCTTTCATCTCAGAGAGGTATCACAGGAAATGCCCAACGAAAGTAAATATTTTATGTGCAGATAACATCCATCTGGTTCTCGGAGACATTTTCAAAATAGTATCGCCTTCTATCCGTCGATATGCACCCAAATTGACTCACCTGAGTCAATTTACGTATCAAGTTAATTTGATTATACGCAATAGGACCTGATATAGAACCTTCCTGTAAGCTGCGGAAATCGTAGTATAGCAGCGTTACCTATTGAGGGACTGGCACCAAAAGTTAATAGGCATGAAGTTATGTTAAGGTAAATATACATCTACATTTAAATGCAAATCTATGCATTAGTTTATGTGTTTATTAGTGTGTGTTAGTTCCTGAGATAAAGATTCCTAAAATTTCAGAATTAGCTTTACAGCAGCGCCACCTGTTGAACTATTAGCATCAAATGTAATAAGCATTAACTCAGGTCAAAGTGCATCAACATATACATTTTTATCAAATTTTACGCAGTAGTTACTGCATATACAATTTTATCAAATTTTTCGCATTAGTTCCTGCCTTCTCTGATATTGTGGAAATTTGCTGTGTAGAAGCGTCACCTGTTGAGTGATTAAAACAAAAAAGTTGGTAGGCTTTAATTTATGTCAAGGTTGAACTACATATAAATTTACAGGTAAATCTGAGCAGTAGTTCCTGAGATATTATTGGAAAGAAATTTTTATCTCTCTCACACACAGAGACGAACGTTTCCTAAAAATACATAAATCACATTCTGGATATCTCAAAAAGGGGAAATCCATTGCAAGTCAGATATATAAAATTTTTACGAATCTAAAATTTCTACTATCGAAAACAAAAGAAAGTAAAAAGAAAAATAACTTTTGTTCTTAATTTTTTTTATCGTTTTAAATTTCAAGCATTTAAAATTTAATATTTTTTTGGTAACTTTTTCCTGATAACGATACCAATACCTTTATTTTTCTCTTTTTAAATTTACAGTATAATGAAATTTATTTATTTATTTATTTATTTTGTGAGCTTTTCTTTTTTGCCTGTGATTGTTCTTTTCATTCTCCCGCAAAAAAAAAAAAAAAAAAAGAGTGTTTATACTTTTAAAATATATAAAGTATTTTTTTATTTGTTTAACCTTTAATAGTAAAATTCTAAATTGTATGTATCATAGTCTGAAAAGGCAAAGGGAGGAATTGTGTTAATACTGTTTAAAATTATATAATTTAAATTACAAAACTACTACGAAATGAATAAGTTCAGAAACGAAATCTTGTTTTGACTCTAAAATTGCACTTGTGAAAAAATAATCTTTTCTTTACTTTCCTTTCCAACATATGCATTTATATCAAATTTTACGCAATAGTTCCTGAGATATAGCATACCCTGAAATTGCTGTGTAAAAGCACCACCTGTTGAGCGATTAACACAAAAATTGGTTGGCTTTAATTTATGTCAAGATTAAACTACATATAAATTTATAGGTAAATCTGAGCAGTAGTTCCTGGGACAAAATTGGAACGGAATTTTTATCACACACACACAGGCAGACGTTTCCTAAAAATAGATAAATCGCGAACTGGTGCTTTCAAAACGTGTAAATCCATCAAAAAACCGGAAGTAGAAAATTTTTACAAATCCAAAACTTTCTTCTATTGAGTACAGAAAAAAGTAAAATGACAAATCGCTATTGTTCTACTTTCTTTTTTTTTTTTTTTTTTTTTACTTTTTAAATTTCAAGTTATTAAAATTTAATATTTTTTGGTTATTTTTTACTTTCTCTTACCCATAAGGCAGAGAAAGTATTGTTTCAGGGTAAAATTTTCGAACATGAGTTTTTGTTATATTTACCCGTTTTGAGGCACCCTGAATCCGAAAAACATGTTTTTAGCGAATGTTCTGTCTGTGTGTGTGTATTATCGGCGTAGCTCAAGAACAAATTGTAGCAGAAAGTCCAAACTTGGTATTCAAAATTTGTATGATATAGGGATGCTACACTAAGTTTTTCGTTGAGATGTAGAAAATGGTTCGTGTACAGGGACGCCCAAGAGAATTAAAATACATTACGTCTATGGGGGAAAGTGCTGGTAAGTAGAGTTTAACATCTATAGACTGCATTAAGCCAAATGAAACGAATATATATATTTTTAAATAGAGATAGTCAACTGGGGAAAAAAAATGTGTTTGTAGGAGCCTCGCCTCCCCCCTGGGGGGAAGTCCCCCCTCGAGGGGAGTAAATTTTCATGATGGGTATCTTTCAAAAGTACTCGCCAATACCTTTAAATCGAATAGTTGAACCATCGATCTGCGATAATTTAAAATAAAGTTATCGATTTCTTTTTCATTTTTAACAAAAAAAAAAAAAAAAAAAAAAAATTTTTTTTTTTTTTCAAATGTAATATTGAAAACAAATTTAACTTTTTTTGGATATTTAGTTTTATACTACTTCTCTAATATGGAAATCGTCTGCATCATCATGGAAGATAATTTTTTTAAATAATAATTTTAATAAATTAATTTTACTGAGTGAATTTGTATAGGAAAATATAGAAGAAAATCGTGTGGTGGCCATAACACAGTAGTTATTTTTATTATCATACGACATTTTTTTTATTATCATAAATGAACCTACAACTTTATGTTTGCAAGCTCAGTGCCGTGCCAACCCCAACTGACCGAACTATTGTAATTTAGCATGTTATATACTGATATAAATTCCTCGATTGTGCTATTCAACTTAAATTCAATTTCATTCATTCATTTATTTCAAAAGAAATATTTAAAGCAGATTCTTTACTATATATATGTGTGTGCGTATATGCCCATAAACCTATTATACAGGACCCTATTATTCTTCAGCTTCCTCCAGGCAGAAATTCTGGGTGCGCCACTGGTAAATAATGTATGTTTTTAAGCTATTCATCGTTTGTTTTATGTATTTTTACACGTTTGTGGCTTCATGATTACCGAATTCAAGTTTTTTAACGTTTGATATTTGTCTGTTTCACTTAGAGTAACTCAAAAGCAAATAATTTCAGGAGATCCAAAAGTTGTATTTTCAAGTTAATATAAATTTGTTGCTGGAAAATTTGATCAAGATTGATAAGTTTCAGGGAATGTTGCATGTGAAAGTTGTCTGTATAATTTTAATAACAGATATAAATTCTATATAAATGTAGGTGTAGTAATGAAACAAGGGTTGAGGGGTGCGGTAGCCCCCCTCACACAGAACTAATTATCATATAAAACTCTTTCGTAGCCTAATTTGAATTGTTTTAACATAGGTTTAAGTAACAGTACACGTTATCTTACCTCTTAATCTCCAACCTGTATTTATAGTATTAAATTTCTGGATAAGAGAAAGTCACACCAGATTATTTAGCCTGCCATTATTCTTTTCATACCAATTTACGAAAATATACAGCTTTATTTATTTATTTTTAATCCTCCAACAGCAAAATTCTAAATTGTGTACTTTATCAGAGAAGGCAAGATAACGAATAATCGCTATAAAATGTATTTTGTATATCCCTGCCCTTCTACCCTCCACCAATATGGCATCCTCCCTTGAATTTATAAAGAATTTTTCAAACTTTACTTTTCCAGTGAAATGTTAAATTGAATGTCCATGAGTCAAAACTGGAAATTTTTATTTTTATTTTTTCATCTTTCGACTATTCCTTTACGTCCTGAAAAGAAAATATAATAAAAATACTCATCTAAATAAAGAATATCCTTCATTTTTTCGGCCTACCAGCGTCCGAGAGATTCTGTCCTCGAAGCTGGTAGACGTGAGGTGCCGAGTTCGATCCCAGGTCGCACTCATCAGCCTAGCCGTTCTGAGTTTTTCGTGTTTTTCCAAGAAACATAAATAAATACGGGCTAATCCCTTAGAACCCCCCTCACACACACAGAGGGCACCCCCTCAGGCCTAGGACCCTAGTGCAGTCAATCGCCTTCATCCAAATAACGATACCAATACTTTTACTTTTTCTCTTTTTAAATTTCCAGTATATAAAATTTAACATTTTTTGGTTAGCTTTTCTTTTTAGCCTGTGATTGTTCATTTCATCTTTCCGCAAAAGAAAAAAAAAATCTTTATATAGTCTTTTTTTTTTTTTTTTTTTTTTTTTGTTTAACAGTAAGATTCTAAATTGTAGGTTTCTTAGTCTCAAAAGGCAAGGGAAGAAATTATATTAAAACTGTTAAAAATTATGTAATTTAAATTATAAAGTACTACTCAATGAAGAAGTTTAAACGAAATCATGTTTTGACTCTGAAAGTGCACTTTTGAGGAAATACTTCAATCTTTTCTTTACTTTCTGCTAAACATCCCCTCTCACAGACAAAACACCTGCTGTGTCACTGCGGGTGAGGAGTTAAAAAGAGTAGAAACTGTCTCATCAATCAAGCAGAGAAAGGGCGGAACCGATGTGAGGCGGAGATTTTATGAATTTTTCAGTATTTGCGCAAAAATTCGCAATATTTCTAGAAAGATTTTTTATCTACGAAATTAGTGAAAATTATGGAAAAAAAGTATTTGAAAACTTCGAACTTTAAGGATTGCCGATGGCAATTTAATTTTTAAGGCTATTTCACAGGTTTATTATAATAAAGTTATAAATAGAACAATACCCTAGTTTTCCAAAGTTCCAAAATTGCAGTTAGAATCACAATCAAACAATAACACAAATCAAAAATTTATTAAACTGGAGGCATGTGGTTTGATCTCAAATATCATGTGCAAAAAACAGAATTCAAAAATATTAAAATGCGAATGAGAAATCTCTCTAGACATTTTACATAGGTTTTATACTAGCGCATCATTTCTAAACGCTTTCGGGACAGTGCCCTTAAGTCGAATCGTAACTCGATGCGCGCGGAATCACAACATAGCTCGCTCTGCGTCTCCCATTGGCTGGCTGGCTTTCTCTTACGAGGACACGTGGAGGACTTTCACTTGAGGCACCGCAATACCAAGTTAAGATCGTTCTTAACCTCGCCCATCTACGAAAGTTCGTAACATTTTTGATAAGACTTAAGAAGAAGGCACCGCAATCCCAGCCTAAATATTTAAGATTTCATACCATACTGCTATTTCAGCATTACAGTTTGTTATATTAATTTGTACACTTGAACACGAATATGTTTGGCAAAATTTACTTTCAAACATAATAAAAAATAGTTTTATTTCTTAGAAAATAGCTGTGAATGTTATGATTTCGTAAAATTAAAAGTAGTAGAAAAAGTGAAGGAAAGAAAACAGCACATACGTTTTCGCTTGGCAACTTTATTATTGTTTACAAACTTGATTGTCAAAAGCAATTTATTTTAAGAAGCAAGTGCTAAATATTAAGAAAATAAACTTTGAAAATATACATAAAAAAAAAAAAGCATTTAAAAGCATTTTGTGTTATTTAAACCAAGCAACGTTAAATATTTAATGATTTCATACTGCTATTTCAGAATTACAGTTTGTAATTTTAATTTGTACTTGAATATGAATATGTTTTACAAAGCATATTTTTAAGCATTATAAAAATTAATTTTTGTTTCTTAGAAGAATAGCTGTGAATGTTTTGAGGATAATTTTTTTTAATTCAAAAACAATAGAAAGTGAAGAAAAAGAAAACTTCCCATACTAACCTGCTACTAACTACTCGCGAAATAGAAAAACAATTTTCGAACAAAGATGCTATTCATGTAGATTTAACACATGTAGTTCCCCTCTGTTGACACTAGAGGTACTACTATATTTCCGGTTCGTGTTTTAACTTCACTGTCCTATCTGTATGATAATCTGTGAGCTCTGCTAGACTAATATTAATATGTAATGTCACAGTGTAAAGTAAAAAAAAAAAAAAAACAGCACTCGCTGTTGATTTCATTCAGCCATCATCTATGTTTACATAAATCTTTAAATAACATATAAAATTTTTGGATGTAATATGCACTAAAATGGACGTCTATATTATGTTCACATGTTTATTCATTTATTTTGACTTAAAGACACTTATTACATATAAATATACATTTTAATATAATATCTACAATATCTGGTGAAATATAAACTAAATCTAGCTGTAATATGGACATATCATACTATGTATTTTGACCTAATCTATATGCATTTGTGTTGACTAGGTTCTTTCTTTAATAAAAATGTTCTATATACTTTTTAAAAACAAACTTCAAACTAAAAAATAACTTTTTGAAACACTAATCAGTAGAATAATAGTTGTACTGATTATATAATTATATATATATATATATATATATATATATGTATAACAGATTGTAACAGATATAGATAACAGATGTATAAAGACATTAATTAGATTCAATTTTTCAAAATCTGCTTTTTGATGTTAGAAAATGAAAGATTACAAGGAAAAATTTTTAAATATCTTGCTTTAAACAACTTCAAAATTACTTATTGACACTTTGTTTATATTGAAAAAAATTAGACTAACCCCTCTCTTTCCCATTTTGTGTAGGACTTTTACAAAATACATAAATAAAAGAGAAAATATTTTTTAAATAAAACACTCTTAAATGAACTTTTTATTGCGAAAATAGGAAATGTACTATATGTGTAAGTTTTTTTATATTTTTTTCGCTACTTATATATCACACAAGACACTTTTTACTGAAAAATGAAATTAAAATCAAATGTAATCATTCACTTCATTCGTATTTAAAAATTGGTAAATATATCATAATTTTTTTTTTCAAATGTTTGCAAATATAAACACTGCTTTGCACAAGGCACACCGGACACACCGTTTTTTTCGCTCTCTGGTTCTCGGAGGTGTACAGTCGGTAACAAAAGTGTCCAAACACTAGCAAAAATTCCTATATAAAAAAAGTACATTTCACACGGTTTTGTTAAATAAATCCTTGTCGAACCCTGCTCTTAGTCATACTAAGAACATGATTCGATAAGGGTTTATTTAACAAAACTGTATGAAGTGTACTCTTTTTACACAGGAATTTTTGCTAGTGTTCGGACACTTTTGTTACCGACTGTAGGTTGCATTTGTGCTCAGCTGCTCCTGCGGACTTAGTTGTAGACGTGGCTCTTGTCGGCTACGTATGGGTAGTGATTTATTTAGTTTTTCTGCTTTTTTTTTGGTTTCCCTTGGTAGCTCTCGGGTGAGTGCTTCTCTAATTATATATTATTTTATTGTTTTTTTTTTTCTTTTTTGGTACTGCTTTCTTCTGTGCGCACTTCTAGGTTAAGTGCCCTTGGTCGTCCTCGCCTAGTCGGCAGAGGGTTTATTTTTTCCTCCCCCTCTTTTTCATAGTACAGTCACAAATTAAAGTCAGTGATGCGAGCTCCAATTACCCTAACATGTGCATTGAAGAAATAATTAGTCCGGTGCTTCAGCTCCAATATGCTTTTTCTAATGGTGCTACAAACGTATGTATGTTTTTGGACCCACTTTCTTGTGTCTTACCACTTAACAAACCTCAAGTCCTAAAATCTGAGATAGACAATAAACTCGGTGTTAACGCCCCTATGCATATAAAATTTACCAGAACTGGCAGACTCCTTATAGAAACGTCCGATGAAAAATGTGCTCTCGCTGCAGAGGAAATAAACTCACTTATGAACATTCCAGCTCAGGTTATCGTACAGCAAGAGTATATTACCTCCCTTTTTGTGGTCCACAACATCGACCCTAGTATTCCCCTCCAAGAGCTTGGACAAGAAATTCAAAATTCGAATGACTTAAAAGTTAAAGAGATGCGACGCTTTACGAGGAAAGACCGCTCTAGTTCAGTTCAATTATCAGAAACGGTACTTGTAACTATTTTTGGCACCATTCTCCCAAGGGAAGTAAAAATGTTTTATATGCTAGAAAGAATACGGCCTTTTTACGACAGGCCTCGGCAGTGTTTAAATTTGTGTGCCGTAAATGCGGTGGGTCTCACTCTGCTAATGTTTGTACCAGTGACACTCTCTCTTGCTTTAATTGCGAATCTGCCCACTTAGCTTCTGACCTCCAGTGCTCTGCCAGAGTAAAAAGAATGGACTTTTTAAAATTTAAGACAGATAGCCATTTACCTATCACAGAAGCTCGAAGACGTTTCGCCAAACATTTCCGTGCAAAAAATTACGCTGCAGCTGTTTCCTCTGCTCCTGAAAAACTTGATAAATTTATTACTAAACAAGAGCTTACTCAAACCTTAGACTCCTTTTTTCAACGGACTCAAGAGTTGATAGTGCAAGCTATGCAACAGCAAGCAGCCCTTTTTCTGCAAGCTATTCAGGGCTTAACCTCCTCTTTGACAACCGTCTCCACTGGAAATATTCAAGGTAAAACGGATAAACCTACTGTAAACAAATCCCAACAGTCTCCTCAGATCATTAAAAATAAGCGTCGGAAACCATCGTCTCCAATTAACGAACTCCTTCCTTCTGCCTTGGTCAACGACTCCTCTGATGCTGAATTTTACCAGGATCCTGTTGTCAACCTTGCTGAGGAAGGTATGGAGGCGGATACTTAGTATTCTCTTCTTGGTTTCCTTGTTTCGCCCCTCTTTTGTTTTCCTTATGTTTTCCCCACTTTTCGTTTTTTCCTTTTTTATGGCTCAAGGTGCGTCAGATTTTTCTACTTGTCTTGTTCAGTGGAATGCCAGGGGCATCCGGGCAATAAATTTTCGGCTTAAGAATCCTAGTTTCGCCAATGCTGATACTATGGTTATTCAGGAGACTTTCCTTTCCCCCTCGCAGGAGTTTTTTCTCCCAGGGAAAACTGTCTATCGCCTTGATCGTGCTGGCAAAGGTGGGGGCTTGTTGTTTGCTCTGAATAGCAAGCTCTCTTCAGCCCGGATTCATACAGACTTATCCGATCCGGACAGAGTTGAAGCTTTTGGTATTAGAGTTTGGCTTTCTAATCGTTGGCTTTCCATCATAAACTTATATTCTTCCCATGGCAACTTCCGAGATTCTTGGCTTCAAAATCTTGTTCAAAATCTTCATCCCCCCTTCCTAATTTTAGGCGATTTTAATCAAAAGAATGTGCCTTGGGGCAACTCCTGCAATTCTCCGGGTTCTGATGTGATAGCAAATTGGCTTTTCAACTGTAATGTTTGTCTTTTAAACTCCAGCAAGCCCACTCACATCAGTCCTAATGGGGGCCTTGTCGCTGATTGACTTATCAATTTCCAGCCCAGAAATGTTTCGCAAAACTTATCTGGAGGTGCACCCCGATCCTTTTGACTCGGATCATTTCCCGATTACCATTCACATTGATTTTCCCCCTAGTCCTGTTTACTGTAGGCGTTCGTGGACTAATTGGTCTGCCGTTGACATGAATATGAATGATTGGCTTACAGATGAAGTCAACCCTACTGTTGTAGATTTTGCCCAGATCCTTCAGGTGTCTACAAAAAAGAACTCTTTCCCTGTTAATATTAAACTGAATGATAATCCTCCCTGGTGGGATTCCCAGTGCGCTTGGCTGTTGGGACAAAAACGAAAGTTTCTCCGTCTCTCGAAAGTCTACCTGAGTAGGGACCATTGGCTTCAGTACAAAAACTTTTCTGCTCAGCTTAAACTTTATATGAGAAAACAAGCTCGAGCTTATTGGAGCAACGTTTGCGCTACCGCCATTTCCGGCAGCATTTATAAAATTATCAAAGGGATCTCTAGAAGAGCCCCGGAAGCTGACTCGCAGTTCTCGATCAACCTTAATGCCGTAAATATTGCAGACCGCAGGGAGCAAGCTCAAGCGTTTGTTGAAAATTTCGGGAACTGGGAAATTCTTCCTGGGATTCCCTATGATCTCAGCAACTCATGCACCCTCTGGAATAAGTCCTTTTCCTTAGAGGATTTAAATAATGCGATTAGTGTTCAGTGGCGGCTGGTGAATGACGTATTGGGTGGGCTGCAAGCTACTGACTAAAAACACTTTATTAGTATGGAAAGCTTTTTCTTCTGATTGGCTATTGAAGTGTCGATGTATTACGTTGATTCTCAAAATAAAAGAGTCAGCCAATAAGACGAATAAAGATTCCATTCCATGTACTTTTTCTAGACGCTTCGATGCAGCACCCCCAAAACGTCATTCACGAGCCGCCACTGTTAGTGTTTCAAGAAACACAACTCCTGGTGAAGACAGGGTCACCGTCAGCAGACTGAAAGCTCTAAACCAGCAAAGTAGGGCGAATCTCCTTAACATGATAAACTGCATGTTTGAAAGTGGTTATGTCCCTGAAGGATGGAGATCTGGTATTATCTTGCCCATTTGGAAAGTTGGTAGACCCAAGCTCAATGTGGAGTCCTATCGTCCAATTGCCCTGACTTCTAAGGTAATGGAGAGAATGATCCTCAAACGTATGTTAGACTGGATTATGTCTATTCCGATCCTGAACGAGAGGCACTTTGGCTTCCTTCCAAACAGCGACTGTTATAGCTTTATGGGTTCTGGAGAGACACATTCGACAGGCTAGGTGCCAAAATAATTATATGTGTGCTGTTAAACTGGACATCCAATCAGCATATGATTCTATCTGGAGAGATGCCCTCATTTACAAAATGGACTTGGACACCATTGGAATTGGTGGTAATGTGGCCTTGTGGATCACCAACTGGATTAATAACAGGATCTTAAAAGTGAAGTGGCGTGGTGTTGTTTCCAACTCTGTAGCAACCAATGGTGGTGTCCCCCAAGGCAGCGTCATTTCCCCTATTCTGTTCCTGATCTACATGATAGATCTCTTTGAATGTATTGATTCTGGTGTTAAGATGGTCGTCTACGCGGATGACATAATTCTTTACTACTCTGATACTTCAATGGAAAACGTTAGCCGTAAGCTCAATGAAACCCTGCACAGGATCAATACATGGTGTAACTATTGGCATTTAGAAGTCCGCCCAGACAAGTGCGCAGCTATTAATTTGTCACGTAAGAATGATACTTCAGACTCTTTCCTCTCTCTTAAAGGCGTTACCATCACTTGGCAAGATTCCATGAAGATCTTAGGGGTTGTTTTTGAGAAAAATTTGACCTACAGGCTGCATATCCAACAGATGCAAAGGAAATGTCTTAAACGCCTCAATTTTCTTAAAGCTATCGCATCCTCTCGGTGGGGTGCGTCATCCTGGCATTTGATTCATATTGTCAACGCCATAGTAATTCGCGGGACCATTGAGTATGCGCGTGTGATTTATCAAACGGCATCTAAAACTGTGCTTAAGACTCTGGACATTATATATAACGCTGCTCCAAGATTTGCCCTTGGTCTTCCAAAATGAACACCCATTTACAAATTATATCGCGAAGCCAATCAAATTCCTCTGACATTTAGAAGAAACTATTTAGCTGACTGTTTTTATATTCGCTGCTCTAAGGCTGCAAATTATAATCTTCTTTCTCCTGCTTACTGTTCAGCTGACTTCTCCTGGTTTGTTAATGGTTTGATGTATTCCCACTCCATGCTCATTCAAAAGTATTGGCCCAATGGAATAATCTCAGAGTATGTGGACATTATTGATAACAGTCTCCCCTTTCAAACCAAGGATCTCCCTCCCTCCATTATCCAGCAATTATTTTACGCATATCTCGCAGAAAATTACCGGCACTACCAACTTACTGCTACAGATGCCTCTGAAGACATGCACAAAACTTTTATTGCCGCTATTAATATTGCTAGCTAACAAAAAAAAAAGCCCACATAATCCAGCACTTAAATTCAGTCTTTACTGCTGAAGTTTTAGCAATCAATCTCGCCGTTCAAAGTTTTGATAAAGATGATAACTACATCTTAATCACCGACAGCAAGTCAGCTCTCGCAGCTCTCAAATCATCCAATCAGAAATCTCCTGCCTGTATCCTCTATCTCTATCATACATTGCAGCAAGCTACACAGAGAGCTAAAAAACTAATTTTAATGTGGGTTCCGGGACACGTTGGTATTCATGCTAATGAATGCGCCGACCAGCTGGCCAAATTCGGGCCGTTTGCTATCTCTACGTATAGTGGTATTGCTCAAGGAGATCTTAAGAAACATCTCCACCGAACTCTCAAGTACAAATTCGAACAATGGTGGAATGATAGCAAATATGCAGAAAATTGCAATCACCTAGAAAAGCTTTACTATGCTAATATTCATAATAGGAAGGAAGCCGTTTTGTTAGCTCGGTTTCGTACCGAAAGCATGCCTACGGAAAACAGACTTTTTAAATGCAAGCTTAGGGACTCGCCCATGTGCTCATTTTGTGGGGCCGATTACGGAACAGAAAAGCACTACATTTTTAACTGTCGCGCCTGGGCCGACGAAAGAACTTACCTGCTTAAAGAAATGAATATCTACTGTTCAAATACTCCAGACTGGTCCGAGTTTTGGGACCTACTAAGATCCAACACTATGTTCTACCGGCTTTTCAACAGACTGTTTTTGCACAGTGGGCGGTTTTAAAGTTTTAAATTATTAACAGTAAGAAACTGAGTTGTTTGTTTCCTGCTTCATGTAATATACTTTTTCTTTGGTTGTTTACTGTTTCAGTACAACGAGTTCTTTTATGTTTGGTTTCATATTCCCTTACCTACTCTCGTTTCTTTCCGCTTTTGCCCCTTTTTTTTGTTTGTGTGTTTTGCTGGCCAGCTAGGATGCTGCGTCGGCTGCGGATCAATTGAGGTAATGCCGGCACAAGCTGTAGCCTACACCTCAAAGCACAAGCAAAGCAAAGTAGTCATGACGGTATAAAGAGAAGGAGAAATATCACCTACGGCGTTTCAGAGTCAAAACCGGTCATTATAATTCATTTCGCCGCATCGTGTTACTAGCATCGGTACCTACGTCCTTTTAACGTTGTTTGAATACGAAATCTTTATTATTTTGTTTATTAAATTAATATTTTTAGGTAAAATCAGCTCAAAAATACTAAAAAAATATTCACAGTAGTTACAGTGCTGACAGACAAGTCATAAACACTTTTCAACTCAAAAAAAAAAAAGTTTTTATTAATAGGAAAGAATTGTATAAAAGATTGTTTAACTGATTTTTTATTTACTTATTTTTTTTTATTTTGCTTGTGTGCATGTGTGTGGACATAAGTTTTAATAATTATTTTATAAATTTAATTATTTAACTTAAAAAAATTATTAAATTTTAAACATAGTTATTTTAATTTAATTTGATTTAAATTAATTTAAAACATGTTTAATTTATATTAAGCATAAGTAAACGATTTATTCTCTTATTTAATATATATATATATATATAACTTAAAATGCTTTTATAATTTCCACAAACTATTAATAATTACTATCAGAAAGGCATATGGATAAACAATATAAATTTGAATAATTAAAATAATTTAGAATTGTTTTCCAGAACTAAGATTTTCTCTATTAAAACACAACTATGTGAAGGTCCAATACTTGAAAGTATAGTTGGTGTCCTTTTTAGAAAGGTTTTGCTGTATTTTATTGCCTAGTAATATATTTTATATATATATATATATATAAAAGTTAACTTTACTCTTCTCTCCCCCCCCCCCAATAGCCGAGAAATTTTTCTCTCTAAGCTATAAGATGGGAAGTACCGGATTCGATCCCATGTAGCACTTGCCAGTCTATCCGTTCGGAGTTTTCCGTGGTTTTCTCCTAAATTTACGGACTAGAACCAACTAGAAAGGCCACCACTAGAATCCATCTTCCCTTATGTACAAGTCCCTAGTGCTGACAATAGGCCTTAACCTGAATACCATACCATACCTGTAATTTTTATCAATATATTTTCACCATAAATAAATGATTTATTCTCTTATTTAAAATAAATTTTAAAAAATCTTAAAAAGCTTTCAAATTTACCACATACTAATAAAAATAATTATCAGAATGTTATATAGATAAACAATGTGAATTTGAATAATTAAAATCATTTAGAATTTGTTTCCAGAATTCCGATTTTGTCTATTAAAAGATAACCTTTGTATAGGTCCAATATTTGAAAGTATGGCTGGAGGCCGTCTTAGGAAGGTTTCGCTGTATTTTATTGCCTGCCGATAAATCTTGTGATAAATTTAATTTTACCCGAACGGTGCTGCTATCGATGCTAGAAAACGGGAAGTACCGTGTTCGATTCCATGTAGCACATATCAACCTAGTCCATGGGAGTTTCCCGTGGTTTTCATAGAAATTTGCATTATTGCGAGCTAGAACCATATACAAAGGCCCCAATTAGAAAGCATCTTCCATTATGTCCAGGTCACTAGTGCAGACAATAGGCCTTGTCCCGAATACCATATCTGTAATTTTTATGAAAATGTTTTTACATTTGAGTAAAACATAAGTAATTCAAAAAGGAATATAAAAACTTTATATTAGCAATAACTTATCCGAAAAATAATACTGAAATGAAAATAAAACTTAATATGATATAAATAATATTGAAAGTTTAACAATTTGTTTTAGTACGAAAAATGTTTTTTGAAAAACAAAATTATTCCTGAAAAATTTTCATGATTAAAATAAATTAATATTAATGATTGTCAGAAAGATATATAGAAAAAATATGCAAATTTGAATAGTTAAAATAATTTAGAATTTGTTTGACGAATTAAGATTTTTGAACCCCTATTAAAAGGCCACCTCTGTATAGGTACAATATTTAAAGGTACAGTTGATGGCCGTTTTAGAGAGATTTTATCGTATTCCATTTCCAATCAATAATTTTTGTGATAACTGTAATTTTTGTACCCCACCAGTGATCGAGAGGTTCTTTTGTCGAAGCTTAAAGACAGGAAGTGTCGGGTTCGATCCCAATTAGCGTTCATCAGTTTAGATTTTTTCGCTGTTTTCTCCGAAACTCGCATAAATACGTGCTATGACCCCTTAGAAAAGATCCACCCACCCACACCGACCGCAGCCAAAGAATTCCTTATTATAGACAACCGGTCTTAAGCAGAATACCATAGCATAACATTTATTGATATATTTTCACATTTAAATAGAATATAAGTACGTCAAAAAAGAATAATAATAACAATAATAATAAAACACATCAATAACTCACGATAAAAATATTACTAAGGTTTGGTATATTTTGAAAAACAAAATTATTTTTGAACAGATTTCAAAAATAAAACAAACTGTGTAATATTCATAATTATCAGAATGCTGTATAGATAAATTATGCAAATAGGAATAGTTATAATGATTATTTAAAGTTACAATTTGGTTTGGTTTGGTTTGGTTTGATGAGTACTGAGATTTTTTGCTTGCCTCGAAAGCCGCTTATATCTCGAAATATCCACACCACAAGGGTTTACAAGTTTTTATTTAATACACAGTAACAAGTACACAATATTTTGAAGACATAAGACAACACAAACATCCATGCCCGCACCAGGATTCGAACCTGGGACCAATAGATTCGGAAGGCAGCGCCCTACCGACCGAACCACCTGGCCGGCTTACAATTTGTGGCTTTTTAGAAAGGTTTTACTGTATTTTGTTTCTAATGGATAATTTTTCTCAACTGTAATTTTTATTAAAATATTTTAATATTTACATGACACATAAGTACTTAAAAAAAAAAAAAAAAAGAAAGAAAGAAAGAAAGAAAAGAAAAAAGAAAGAAATATGGAAAAAAAAAATATTTTTTTTTTATATTCATATATATATGTTTTTGTTGAATAACTTTAAAATTAAAACCTCTTGACTAATATAGCATAATTTTTTTTCTTATTATTTAAAAATTATAATTTTTTTAAATTAATAATTTCACGCGAAAATACAGAATATCTTTACCTAACAAGATATTTCAATTTGTATTCTGTGTTAAAAACACAAATATTAATATGTTATTCTTATTTAAGAAATATAATAAGCAGTACAATTAATAGGCGGTAAATATTTCTAACAATTTTTTTTCTCCTGATAACAACATAAGTTTAAAAATAAATAAATAAATGAAATAAGATAAATAAAAGAATATTCAGTATTGCTATTTATTTTAAAATAATATAACGAAATAACTGCATGCATAGTGCGTGCATAAATCAAATTAAAAAATACACTTTCTAGTTGTGACAAAAGATGGCGCTAATCATAGTACAAGTTAGAAATCCTTGAGGATTTCTATACAAGTGTCCTGAAAAGATCGTTTTGGGACCGGATTTTACTCTATGCCGTTACCGTACGTGAGGATTGTACTACCATGGCTAACCATGGCATTAGAGTTTTGACGTGCTCATTCCTTTATTATTATTCTGAGGAACCTAACTACGAAATCATAGTTTAAAAACCGTAAATCTGTGACATATGTCACAAATCATTTTCTAAAAAACAAAATTTAGATAAATAATTACGCATCCATACATTTTAAAAGCTGTACGTGTGTGTAATGTATTCTACCGAATCTTCGCATAAGGAACAATTAAATATGCATCAACAAAATTCCCTAATAAAGCCACACGTGTGTGAAATATGTTCTAAAACATTTTCGCAAAAAGGAAATCTAAGCATGCATCTGCGCATTCATATAGGAGAAAAGCCATACGTTTGTGATATATGTACCAAAGAATTTTTGCACAAATGAAACCTAAAAGTGCATCTACGTAGCCATACACATGAAAAGCCATACATGTGTAAAATTTGTCCTAAAAGATTTACTGGAAAAGGAAGTTTGAATGCACATTTGCTCAATCATACAGGAGAAAAACCACACGTGTGTGAGATATGTTCTAAAAGATTTACTGAAAAGCAAGTTTTAATAAAGCATTCACGCGTTCATTCAGGAGAAAAACCATACGTCTGTGAAATTTGTTATAAAAGGTTTTCTGAAAAGAGTAATCTAACTGTACATCTACGTATTCATACAAAAGAAAAGCCATACGTGTGTGAAATATGTTCTAAAACATTTGCTACAAGGGATAGTTTGGATAGACATTCACGCACTCATTCAGGAGAAAAACCATTCATGTGTAAAATATGTCAGAAAAGATTTTCATTAAAGAACAATTTAAAGACACATCTACGTATCCACACAGAAGAAAAGCCATACGTGTGTGAATTGTTTCAGGAGTTTTAGAGAGAAGGCACACTTGGATTGTCATTGTCGCTCCCATGCAAGAAAAAATCAATATGTGTGTGAAATATGTTCGCTAGGATTTTCTCGAATTGAGAGTCTTACAAAACATCTTCACGTTCATTCAGGAGAAAAGCCGTATGTTTGTGAAAAATGTTCTAAAAGATTTAAAGAAAAGGGACATTTGAAGAGTCATTCAAGCACTCATTCGGAAGAAAAGCCATACTTGTGCGATGTTTGTCATAAAAGATTTGCTCGAAAGCAAAATCTAAACGGACATTTACGTATTCATACAGAAGAAAAGCCATACGTTTGTGAATTATGTTCCAAGCCTTTTAGAGATAGCAAACTCTTGCGTAGTCATGCCCGCACTCATACAGGAGAAAAACCTTACATGTGTGAAGTATGTTATAAAAAATTTTCGCAAAAGGGAAGTTTGAAATGTCATTTACGTATTCATACTGGGGAAAAGCCACACGTCTGTGAAATATGTTCTAAAGGATTTAGGGACAAGGGAGATTTAGTAAAACATTTACGCACTCACACAGGAGAAAAACCGTACGTATGTGAGACATGTCATAAAAGATTTTCTCGAGCACATCATCTGAAAGGACATCTACGTATTCATGAAAGGCCATACTTGTGTGAAATCTGCTGTAAGGGATTTAATAAAAAAAGAAGTTTGGATTATCATTACAGCACTCATTCATGAGGAAAGCCGTACATGTAAAGGATTTGTCATTAAGAATTTCCTATAAAGAATCATCTAAATTTACATCAGAAACAAATCCATACCAATTTTATCTAAATTTTGTTTAAAATACGTAACTGGTACCAGAAACCTGTCTATATTTTATCTGTTTTTTATACATATTCTGTTACAATTTCATCCAGACGTCACCACTTATAAAATTATTTGAACATTTATTGCACGTCTGAAATCACATAAAAGAAAGAAATACTCTACGCATTTTCAACGACCAAAGTTTGTTGAAATAACATCGATTTTTCGCTGCCCAAAATTTATTGAAATATCATACAAAACTTAAGGATTAAAATAAGTTATTGAATTAAAAAGAAAAAAAACTAAGTAATTTTATGATTATTTAAGCAAAAACTACACTACAAAATATTTTCTCAAAATAAGAAAACACTTAAAAAAAAAAAAAAAAAAAAAAAAAAAAAGACTACATATAATTAGACTTTTTTCTTTAAGTGTATTCTTATTTAAGAAATTCCTTCTAGTGCAATTTTTGCTTGAATACATATACATTTTTTTTTTTTTTTTACTGAACTACTGGTCTTTAAAGTTTTGCATGATATTTCAATTAATTTTAAACAGCCAATAAACGATAATTTCAATAAAAGGCTATATTCATATTTTTATTTATTTATTTTTTAATTATGAGTGCAGGTCAAATATTGATTTGGTTGTGCAATTAGTAGAACAGCCATGCATTCTGCCATAGAGCCAACCTCTATTAAAAGACCCCTTCACTGAATGTCCTGTTTTCTATAAATCAGTGGATAACCCTTGGAGATTTTTTAATTAGTATACTTTCACTATGTGAAGATTAACTGAGCACAAAATAAATCATGCATCTCCAATGTATTAATGAAGAAAATTAAAATATTTGTTTCACACTATTGAATCATTTATTTTTATTTATTTCTTTTTTTAAGAAGAAAAAGAAAAAAAAATGTGAGATTAAATATTTTTAATTTTGTGTGGATCTTCATACTTCACAGCTATTGCTTGTATAATGTGAAAATGCCTGCCAATTTGTGTAATACTAATACGGTAGGTGCTTTTCTTCTTCTTTTTTTTTTTTTTTTTCTCCAGCTAATTGCTTTATTTGCATTAACTGAAAGTATTTAACATTTATGTTAATTCTTTCAGTGATATGCTGTCTGTTGTGTGTGCATGTTTTTTATAATATATCTGTATCAGATTTTCAGGCATACATGTATCTGAATTTCGAAAATTATGCATAAAATATATGGATTTTTACTATTTCTTGTTTTTTAATTTCATTGAAATCGTCTATTTTCTTTTTCTTTTTTTTTTTTTTTTTTTTTTGAATTAGATCCCTCCCCTCAAACACACATTGAGAAATAATGCTAATCTGAACATTTTATTTCATTTCTTGAAAAAATAAATGCCCACCAGCAGCCGAGAGGTTCTGCGCTCAAAGCTGGTAGATGGGAGGAGCCGGGGTCGATCCCAGGTCGCGCTCATCGACCTAGCCGCTCGGAGTTTTCCGTGGTTTCCTCCGACACTCGCGTAAATACGGGCTAGGACCCCTTATAAAGACCCCCATTTTGGGCATTATCCCTTTAGGCCTAGGACACTTGCGGAGTCAGTTGGCCATAAATTCCCCCAACCAGAAAAATATTGTTGTTGAGTTATTAAAATTCAAACAATTCATGTAACTTCTAAAATTTAATGTATAAATCAAGATTTTCTGAGCAACCTCTATTAAAAGTTCATGCCTATGAAAGGGTAGTTTTGTATAGCACAGCAGATAGCGTTTTTAAGGTTGTTTCACATTTTATACATTTTTTTCTGTGAAACATATTGAATACAAAATTAATCCTTTATCACAAATGCATGAATAAAAAAGATTATTCCATTCTTTCACATTATTAACTTGTCCTTGAAGTATTCAAGAGAAGTGAAAAACTTTCTAAACATCTTTTAAAAATGACCCATCATTGAGAGCATCTATCCTTTTAACATGTTTAAATTGAGGGGGGGGGGGAGGTACTGGGTTCATACTCCTCAGGGAAAATAGGGAATACTCAGGGAATTCGAAATTTGTTAAAAAAAAATCAGGGAAAATAAAAATTTTCATTAAAACTCAGGGAAAATCAGTTATAAAACCTGGATTTTTTTTTTTTTTTTTCTCTCTCTCTCAAGTTATGTTTTTCTTGTTTAGCTTCGTATCAAAATTTAAATAATGAATTATTGTGAAAATACGCATGTAAATATGATTTATACCTGAATTTCTATTATGATCGGCAGTAATATGACATCATACAGTGGAAGTAGCTGTATTTTGTCGTGTCTAGAAGAACCTCCAGAGATTAAAGATTTTTCTTACGACTTAAGCATAAATTATTCAATGAAATAACTATTCTTAAACTTTGAGTATTTAAAATAATGAATTTATGAATTGGGTGTTGTTAATAATTACAAGTAAAGGAAATTAAAGTTCATTTAAGCAGAGCTGAAGCTATTCAGCAAAATTACGTAATATATGAATGATATGTAAAAATTTACAGAAAAACTTCTGAATTTGCTGCAAACTAAAAAAATTGTTACTGTTATTATTTTAATTTTAAAACGCAGTTGCTTAAAAATTCACAAAGTTCGTTCATTCAGAGACCATGTTAAAATTTAGACATTTAATTCCCCCCTCCCCCACAAAAAAAAAACCAAAAAGAAAAAAAAAAAAAAAAAAGACAAGTTTCCAAGGTTAATATTTACAGATTTAAACGAAAAATAGTATGTATTGTCGGATTATAATCATCCAATAACCTATATATACATTATTACTACATAATATACTATTAAAAAGCAACCGCAATACTATAGAAATTGAAAAAAGTATTATCAGATGTATGGTTTTTATATTTATTGTTAAGTAGTTTAAAATTAAATGTCTTTTTAATTAAACGACATTTTTTTTTATAAATATAAAATTCAGACAATTACAGTGATATAAATGACCAATAATAATAATAATAAAGATAAATAAATAGTCATTTAATTTTCAAAACTAGGAATCATAATAAATTTTTATTCAGTGTCGTGTAAACAAGAGAATAAATTAATAAATAAACAAAATAAAAACTCCACCAGCGTTAAATTTTAGCCAATCAAAGAAAATATATACTTCTGTTTATAATTTATTATTCACACTTATCGAGATTTTATATTCAAATTATTCTCAATAAGATATGGATTACCGAAATTATAAATAAAACAGATTAATTAAATGCTCTGCTCATCTTTCAATCTCTTTTATTATTAAAATCTGTGCGTGTGTGTGTCTGTGAGAAACGGCTTGAAGCAGCCTAATGGTCGCACGGACTTCGGATGGAGAATTTATCGCAGATGTACGATATCTAATTTGTTAAACGATGCGACCCTAATTAGCGGAGATAATAATTAAAATGTCGACCCATGTCTAACGAAAAAACTATTCAAAATCGCAGGCGACCGTCATTATGTTCCGGAACAGCGTACCTGAAAAGAACTAGTATGTTGTGGCCACCACAAGACTTTCTTCTGTATTTTGCTATACATATTCAATCAGTAACAATATTTAAAAAAAAAAAAAAAAGATTTTTTTTTTTTCAATTTTTTTTAAAATTAATACATATTCAATCACTAACAATATTTAAAAAAAAAAAAAAAAAAAAAAAAAATCGAATTTTTTTTTCCAAGTTTTTTTTTTTTTTGGTTAAAAGTAAAAAAAATCGATAACTTTGTTTTAAATTATCACAGATTTATAGTTCAACCATTCGTTTTAAAGGTATTGACGAGATCTTTCGAATGATACCCATCTTCAAGATGGGTATCATTCGAATCACCCCCCTTTACCCCCCACGGGGGGGTACTTCCCCCCCAGGGGGGGAAGCGATGCCCCCCATGCACAAAATTTTTTTCCTAGTTACGTACTACTATTATCAATAATTCATATTAATTTTACAATCACAAGTGTAAAATAACTCTTATTATGCACATTTATACGAATTTTTGTCCAATACTGCCATGTTAAAAATTTAGATAAAATGCTATCACAGCGCCTCCTGTTGAGATATTGATCCCCAAATATAATCAGCACCAGTTTATGTCGGGGACCAACTAAATACCAAGTTTGGTAAAATTTCGTTAAAAAAAAAAAAAAAAAAAAATACGATTTTTTTTCTAAGTTTTTTTTTTTTTTTTTGTTAAAAGTAAAAAAATCGATAACATTGTTTTAAATTATCACAGATTTATGGTTCAACCATTCGTTTTAAAGGTATTGACGAGATCTTTCGAATGATACCCATCTTCAAAATTTAACCCTCCCGGGTGGGTACTTACCCCCCAGGGGGGGAACCGATGCCCCCACATGCACAAATTTTTTTCCTAGTTAACTACTACTATTATCAATAATTCATATTAATTTTACAATCACAAGTTTAAAATAACTCTCATTATGCCTATTTATACGGAATTTTGTCCTATGCTGCCATGTTAAAAATTTGCATAAAATGCGATCACAGCGCCACCTGTTGAGCTATTGATCACCAAATCTAATGGGCACCAGTTCATGTCAGGGTGCAACTAAATACCAAGTTTGGTTAAATTTCATTCATGGGTTCGTGAGATACAGCGTCCACAAAAAAATGATACAGACAGACGGACACACAGACAGACAGACATTTTCTAAAAACTATCAATTCGTGTTCAGGACATCCCAAAACGTGTAGATCCGTCAAAAAACGGAGGTCGAAAATTTTCGCGAATCCAATACTTTCCCTATATTACATATAGAAGAAAGTAAAAAGCAAAGAGAGAAAATTTCGTGGGTTTTTGTAAAACGATCCTGTTTGAACGATTCGAGATATCGAAAATACACCTGTACCAAGAGAAAGAGCATTTATTAACGATTCTTACGGTACATTTTTTTTTTTTTTTTTTTTTTTTTTATTACGGACTTTTTATATTTTTAAAAAATGTTTTAAAAAGGGTCAAAAATTTCTCTTTTTCTCGATCGTCTTTTTTGAAACGCCCTGTACGAAAGAATAACAGACCGGTTTCTTAACAACTGGTATATTTGGAAAGGTCAACTAATCCTCTTTCGAATCATATAAACATTTTTACAAAATACGGATTAGCGATCCATATTTTTAGATTTTACGAAACATCGATTTTTTCACAAAACATTTTATAACTCAAAATCCTTTAGAAATAAATCATTTCTTATCTTTTTTTTTTTTTCCTTTTTTTTTTTTTTTTTTTTTTTTTTTTGTATATACATCTCGATTCCAAAATTCACTTCCCAAAAGATTGAGAGAGTTTTTCAAAAACTGAATGAGTTATAATTTTTTTAATTTTAGGCATTAAACCATTAAAAACGGCGACCTTCTTTCCATAATGAATTCTATAGCTGAATACTGCTTGCTATCTTGATCCATTCGGTGGGTTACCATGGCAACTGACCTTGACAGAGAAGACAGAATTCGATATCCGCCCGAAAGAAGGAAATATTTTACCAATTGAGATCACATGTTTTTTCTATTAGGAATAAAAAATGCAAATTTCAATATGCTTCAATTTTCTTCTAAATGTTTTGAAACTTTCTGTGCGCAATTTACAGCACAGGGGATAGTTGCAGTTCAAATTTCATCGATTTTTCAAAAAAATTACATTTTAGTTGCAAAATAAATTTTATTCTAATACGCGTATTTCAATTTCTAATTATGATTAAATTATTTTCAATACATCATTCGAAAGATATTTTAAAGTTATTTTACATTATCGAAAGTTTTCCCCAGATTTACACGTTTTGAGGTGTCCCGAATCACTTTACTTTTGTATCTCAGCTACTAATTAAAATAATTTCATAAGTAATACATCATTAGAAAGCTTTGTTGATTTGGAATAGAACAGTAGATTACAGAAATTCCTACCGCCAGATGGCGCTGTAATATTTTAAAATTTGAATATTTTAATTTCTAATTATGATTAAATTATTTTTAATACATCATTCGAAAGATATTTTAAAGTTCTTTCATATTATCGAAAGTTTTTACCAGATTTACACGTTTTGTGGTGTCCTGAATCAGTTTTCTTTTGTGTCTCAGCTACTAATTATAATAATTTCATAAGTAATACATCATTAGAAAGCTTTGTTGATTTGGAAACGAACAGTACATTACAGAAATTTCTACCGCAAGATGGCTCTGCAATATTTTCAATATTCAATTTCTAATTATGAATAAATTATTTTTAATACATCATTCGAAAGATATTTTAATGTTCTTTTGTATTATCGAAAGTTTTCCCCAGATTTACACGCTTTGAGATTAGGTTTTCTTTTGCATCTCAGCTATTTGAGTTAGACCGTTCAAAATTGGTATACATAGGTTAATTAGGAGGGGCTGAAAGGGTGGGGAAGAAATAAGTGTGCACCGCGCGCGTATCCCCTAACTTGTACGCACTGCGTGCGCACAGGACCTCGCTGCCAAAGTCAGTGGGGTCCCGGTTCGTCTTTTTAACTGATGAGAAATGATTTTTTTATTTCCTTTTCTAAAGAATAAAAATTTGATTTGAGTAGGAATATGTGCACGCAGCGCGCGTATACCTTCACAGGTGCGCGAAAAGCGCGCATGGGTCTGCGCTGGCGATGGCAGTGCTGACCTGGTGTGAGTTTTTACCCGATCAGAAATGATTTTTTTAGGGGCACGAAGGGTCAGGGAAGGATTTCAAGATGTTATGTATTAGGTATTTGCATTAATAGTTTCTTTTATACCTTATATATTTCAGAATAAAACTATTTGCTTTCATTTACTAATTTCCTTAACTTTCTTATAATTTTCGATTATTTACTAAAACACTTCGATTTTATCAATCGTATAGAAAATTTATATTTACCAAAATAATTTTTATCATAATGATTTTCCTTTTTTGTACTCAAATATCTTCAATAAGTTCTGTTAAGCAAATCACATGCTTGAGATCAACCAGAAATTTTCTTTCATATTTCTTTCAGAATATGGTAAGTAGATGGCGCCAGCAATTCTTCACTCTTCAGGAGGTTGATCTTGCAATAGATGATGACTTCACTCTTTGTGACAGAGTAACTAAAAGTCTCTCTTTCGAGAAATGAAAGAAATGTCAATTTTCAAGAGGGACAATAGTCTTTTCTCACTTTAATTCGTGCCAAAATAATGGTCACTTTTTTAAGAAGTGAGATTCCCACTCCAGAAATTTTAGAGAGTTCTTTATTATACAAACATAACAATTTAAAAAAAGTAATTATATTTCATATAATTATATTTTTGTTTCTTGTATGTTCCAACTGTAGCTTAATAAAATTCATATAAAATCTTATAGCAAATTTTAGAAAATCCCTGTCTGTTCTGAAAAGTTATTTGAAGTAAGTAAAACATGATAGTGATCAGAATGATCTGAAAAACAAAAATCACAATACCTGACAGAATTAATTTTTCTTAATTATTTTTTTATTTAAAATAAACTATAAATTAAAAATAGGAATCTTATTTTTTTATGGTGTACGGTGATATGATGTGCACTGCAAAAATTTTATCTGAATTCACATATATATTTATTAAGTTTTATTACTGACTTTTTCGCACTTACCAGACTGTTTATTATAAAATACAATGAAACTTCTAGTACGCTTACAGACAAATCTCATGGGGACGAATTTTCGATTTTTCCATTACCCCCTATCCCCCTCTTCGCCACCCCACTAACACACCCTACATTCAAAGGTCGTAGCATTGGAAAGTTGAAAGAAAATCCTTCCTTCTTGAGAAACGAGAAACGAAAAAGTCCGATATGTTTTGTAAGATCGTAATTCGAAATGTGGCGGTCGTTTTAAAAGCTGTAACATTTTATACAGATTCCGTGGTAAAAACATCTAGACTGCAGAAGTAAGATTCCATAAATATATATTCTTCATTTGGAATAAGAATACTTTATTTAATGCGATGTTATTCTAATTTAAAGTAAAATCGATGGGAATTCATAAGCCTTGTTTTTTGTGAATTCTGTGATTCTGCGGCCTGTGGTGGAAAGAAATTGCTGGTTGTCAGTTGAATGTTCCTGTAGGCTAGTTATTATTTATTAAAAAATGTTAGCTGAATAAAAGTTTACCTGACGTTTCCTTTTCATTATCTAAATTACATGAAGTCTGATGCTTAGGTAAACAAACAAGTACTGAAAGGTATGTCATTATTATTATTATAATTATTATTCTGAAACATGTATTTGAGATTTATATAATCTTCTAAATGAAAAGTATTGTACTGCATAATTGTGTGAAACTGATAGATGAAATATATTTTGTTTCTATTGCATTTTACTCTTATGATTGCAATACATCACGCATTACGGTATGGACATTATCGCTCTGCATAATCATAATACAAAAGAAAAAAGTTAAAACAGTCGATTTTATGAGTCTATTAAAAGTAATAATAAAAAATAAAAAGATAATTTTAGAAAAGATATGATCATAAATGTATATTTCATACATCCTTGATTAAGGTTTTGAAAAAAAATATAAATACTACTTTCTTCTAATGAATTTTAAGATATTATTATTCATCAATTGCTGAAATATTAAATACATAAAACTGATATGCATACTACATTACCAGAAAAAAATAAAAATAAAAACTTCTTAGAATGATGAAGAAGATTATTGATGACAATAAAAGAGAATTAATAAATATCATTTTATATGTTAGAATATTATTGATTGATTAGAGAATTATAAATACATAAAATACCTACTGAAAATTTTATTACTGTTATTATTATTATTGTTATTACTAAACTTCAGTTTTATTAAAATTTTTAAGTGTAATATATTGAACTGTATGAAATAATGCGGATTTTTCACTGAATACAGTTTGACATATATTATTGCAAAAAAAAAGTATTTTCTTTTCACAATCAAAGTTTTTAAGCTCCGATTTTTTGAGTTGAAAATTATTTATAAAAAGTAGTTACGTATATTTATTTATTTATTTATTTTGACTTATTGAAAAAGAAAATATTTTTTAAAATTTTTAACATATTATGCATAAAAATTAACGTAAAAATATTGGTATATGTATAAGATTAGTAATTGTTTATTATTATTATTATTATTATTATTTATTATGCAACCTACACATTTTAAAAATAATGTCTAACTAATTATAATAAGTGTGATCAATCATAATAAGTTTCGCCAACTTTAATATGTTGCATTAGGATGTGTTCCCGTGCTGGCCCTGGATGTTTTTCCAGTTCTTCGTACTGTAAGAGCGCTTTCACACTGACCGACATGACGTCGACTAAATAGGTTGATAAATAATGCGACGATCCGAACAATATCGTGTCGGAGAGTACACTGCTTTTACACTAAACCGATATCGTTTCTTCAGTACGGGAATTTTTCTTTTTATTTCATTCCGAGATTGCGCTGTGCTAGAACGCATTCAAATATAGCTCCCACGTTTAACACGTCCCGGTCTCCCAGTTTTATTCTTGAAGAAATAATATGCAACATTTCCAACTGTTTTTGCCCCCACACAGAAGATGGATCGAAATGTGATAGCACACATGGGAACATCTGTAACATCATTAGAAATAAAGTATACTTATCTGTCTCAGTTTTAGTTCATTTTTGTGTGGACGAGATGCTTTCTTAGGTGTAATTTTCATATGAGAACACAAAAAATTTCTAGTCGCTGCTTATCAGTATAGCTGTATATGGCATTAAATGCTCATTCGTTAATATAGTTTATGATTGTGAGGATATTTGCCTTACAAAACACACTGTCAATATGACTGCAGACGATTGTTCCATGCTTACCGGATGACAACTGAAGTTTATTCTCTTTTCCATGGACTTGGATCACGTTTACGCTTTCTCGGGACCGAAGATAATACCACAGCTTCTTTATTCGAACCACTCATTATATTCTTTCCAACTTAACCTTATTAGCAAAAAAAAAAAAAAAAAAAAAAAAAAACTATCTCAATGTGACAACATTCTTTTCCGTACTTTTGACTTTTCAACGAAGGCCAGACAAACCACATAATCTCAACGCTCGCTGCAATTGGTTAAACTTGACTTAATCCCTTTTGGCACAAAACTTATCAAATATTGAAAGAAAAATTATCTTTCTATCTCGCAATCACAAAAGATAGAAACGAATTTTAAATCGAACTGTTTATTTAGGTTACCTTACTTTCATCAACGGCGAAATGAGCTCAGTGAGGCATTCTTACTAGGGCTACTGTATGCAGAGGTTCCAGTCCTAACTCTAGTTACGTAAAGTTTTATTTTCAAGACCTTTCCACTACAAACATTCAAATTTGCTTCTTTCTTGGAAGTAAGTTATTTATTTTCAAAATTAAGACATTGTGATTAGTTTAAACTGAAAGGAATTTAATGAATCATTTTCTAGTTTCGTTTTCATTATTTATTTCAAAATGATTTACGTTAATGAACCAGTTATATTCTAATTTCAGTGCAGACATACGATTAATTATAAATTTACCATGTATTATTATACTTTATTTGTATACGTATATATGATGGGGCTATTTGGTGATGGATTTCTTACACCATTACTCCTAATACCATCATATTGTTCTGATACCTCAATGTGTCTGTTATATCTTACTATTAAAACATATTAAATCGTTTTAATTTCATGTATAATAAAAATAAACATGTAATAAATAGAAAAAAGGAATAAACTTTTCGTTTAATCTTAAATTTCGGATAAAGAAAAAAGATTGAATTTCGGTGCTTTGCCTTTTGGCGATATTTTCTGCATTCGCCAAAATACGAAATGTGGCCAATATGGTAGCTTGAAAAAAATATATTATTAGTTGAAATCTATTGAATTATTAATTTTTCTTACGAATTCGTTAATTTAAATTAAAAAATATCTATATGTAAATATTGCACACACACGCACACAGACATATATATATATATATGTTTTTTTGTATTTTTTTTGAAAAATTGAAAACGTTTTCAAACATTGCAGAAGATGAAACCAAAATATTGGTGTTGTATGTTTTTTGAAGGATGCTTAATTTTTTCAGAAATCTTTATTCATGTTGATGTTCTTTCAAATTCTTCGTGTGATACTTGGATTCATCTTCTGCAATGTTTGAAAAGGTTTTCAATATACATATTCATTAGCATCAGTTTGTTTTTGTCATATTTTTAGAATCTACAAGCGGGACTCTCTCGTTATCTTTGTATTTCGATATATTTATTTTAGTATTAACTCCTTTTCATTAAAAGTTGAATTAAAAAACAAAAATAAATAAAAGCAATTATCAAAACAAGAAAAGTGCTACGTTTTCGAGAAAGGAAGATCATGCCATTCAAAGCATTTGGCGACTATTACGTATGGAAGTCAGTTCAGCTTGTGACATTTATAATATAGAAAAATATATTTGAATTTATTCGTATTATTCTTTTTAATATATTATAGTCATTTAAATTTAATTTTTTTTTTTTAAAGGTTTAAATGTAATGTTAGTAAATATTTTGCATAATATTTAGCAGTGTGTCACAGAAGCCGTGAAATAAAAACGCGATGTTAAATAGTTTTGGATGATTTGGATATGATCTGGATATGATTGGATATAGTAATAACGCGATGTTAAATAGTTTTGGATGATTTGGATATGATCTGGATATGATTTGGATATAGTAATATTTTGGACTTATAATTCATATTTTTTTATTAGATAGCGATCATCTAAAAATAGGATACAAGAAAATAACTTAAAAATGAATAAATTTCTTTTACAATAAAATTAAAATTAATACGGATAAATGTAGGCTGAAAAATGAACAGAATAATAATTTGATGTATTTTTAAAGACTATAAAATCTATGGATTTGTAAAAATCCTTTGAAACATATTTTACACGCTTATGGTTTTAAGCCTATATGGACGCGTAGATGTGCAGTTAGACATTCGTTTCGAGAAAATCTTTTTCAACATAGTCGCATAAATATGGCTTTTCCCCAATATGAGTGCGTAAATGTCTTTTTCGATCATTACTTTTACAAGTTCCTTTGGAGCGTTCATTACACATGTACGGCTTTTCTGCTGTATGAGTAAGTATATGTTTATTGAAATCTCCCATGCCAGAAAAGCTTTTAAAACATGCTTCACGCGCAATTCGCTTTGCACTTGTGCAAGCAGGAAGATGTGTATTCATACTTTTGTTTAATTGAAATTAGATTTCTTATTTTAGCTAATTTATATTAATTTAAATCTTTAAATTAATATAAATAATTAATAATTTATTTCTTTAATTAATAATTTATTTCCTTTAAATCAATATGCATCTAGATGTTGTTTTACACAAAATAATTTAAAACATATTTAACTATTACAACTTTCCAGAGTATGACGACAAAATTTTTAGTTTAAAACGAATTTTTAAAGAAAATTTATCAAAAAATCCGAAATTAATATATTTTTTCTTTTTTTATGATATCGAAATCAATTGAAAAATTATGTTTAAGGGAAAAGTGAAGTGAAGTATCAACGACCATTTTATTCTCCAGTTTATATTTATAGAAACGCGTTTTTAAATTGCCTCACTCACAAAGCTATAACTTATATTACGAGTAAACTGTATGTATGAATTAACCTTATGAAACAAAAATTTAGAGAATTCAGCATTCTTTTTGTCGCATGAGTGCATTTATTTATACGTAATGTTTGAGGAAAAGCCTTAAGTCCTTTGAGAGGCAAGATGATTCCTGAGATTTAATATAGAAAGTTATCAGTTTTTTTCTTTTCTTTCTTTCTTTTTTTTTTTTTTTTTTCTTTTAAACAAAGTTAAAAGAAAAGAAACAAATAACTTTTTGCAGTGCGTTATAGAAATCGATTTTGTTTTAAAAAGATCCGGGGGAAATTTTTGCGATTTAGAATAGTAATTGCATCCCTTCGACGAGGACGTTGCGCATGGAAATATATCCCGACTTAAATAATATATATCAGGAACATACAGATTTTCTAGTGCATAAATTGTTAGATGTTCATTTTTTTAAAGTTTTCTGATCCCACTTTCAAAATGTATGACATTTAATTTCTACTACTAATCTATACTTGTTTTGGGTTAGATTTTCTGAAATTCCTTTTAACATACTTCACTTCTGCATGGCTTTTTCTTTCCTTATGATATTAAAAATGAATTTGATACTATTTTTTTAAGAAAATTCATCAATGCATTTGTCACGAATAAATATAGATATGCATATATTTTGCATTTGAGAAGGGTAATAATTTTTTAAAACCTATCTTGAAAAATAATACTTGAAATTAAAGTTACATTAATAATGATTTCTACTAAATGACACTAAAAGTCTGAGACTAGTATAAATCAAAAATACAGATTTCTTTTCACAAAATCGGTGTGCTGTTTTTAGAATAGAGTTTTGCAACATTTTTACCAGAAATTCAAAATTTTTAATTTAATTTAATTTTTTAATTTCTTTAATATATACATTTTCTTTTTTTTTCCCTTTAAATGGTTCTGATAATAAAGAAAATTCTTTTTTTTCTACCAAATATTATATAGAACATCATAAATTTTTTGTGTCATAAATGTGAAATATCTTGTTAAAATTGTGTAAATATATATATATATATATATATATATATATATATATATATATATTTGTTTTTTTTTTTTTCTGGGAAAAAAAAATTAATCCAGCAATGTAGAATTTTCCGCCAAATATTTTCCTTTTCATCTGAAAAAAAAGAAAAAAAAAAAGAAAAAAAACATGTAATATAAAAGAAATTTTTTTAAAGTCAATTCCTACTTACAAACACTATCAAAATAGTTTTTTTTTTATAATTTTGAATTTGGAAATAAGTAGCACGCGTGCAAAATGAAATAAAAATATTTATAAGATTAAATATATATATATATATACACCATGTTTTACATTTTCTGATGAATCATAGAGCTCTTATCATTGTGCATAAAATCTTTAAAGTGATAATGCCGTCAATTTTTGTGAGATGCATAATTTAACTTTTTTTAATTTTTTAATGTTCACCTTTAATTAAATGTACAGTCAGTAACAAAAGTGTCCGAACACTACCAAAAATTCCTTTGTAGAAAAAAAGTACGCTTAATATAGTTTTGCTAAATAAATCCTTCTCGAACCCTGTTCTTTGACTGACGAAGAACAGGATTCGACAAGGATTTATTTAGCAAAACAGTATAGTGCGACCACGTTTCCTAAGACTGGCAGATTGGCCGAGTCCAAAAGTTTGGAGGGATGCAAAATTGGCCGAGAGATAGTTATTTGGCAAACATCCAGTTATTCGGTGTTCCCTTATCGCTTGTTTTCTCTCAGTCACCCCTATTTTAACACTGGACTCGTTCAATCCGCACTTGCGCAGGGTCTTCCATGGTCGCAAGAAATGTGGTTAAAGAATATTATGTGTACTTTTTTTTTATTTAAGAATTTTTGCTAGTGTTCGGACACTTTTGTTACCGACTGTATTTATTTTTATGTCTAAAGAAAATGAAGTGGGATATTTTTTTTTTTTTTTTTTTTTTTTTTTTTGGCAACAATTAAATTATAGTTAATATTTTAATGGCTATTTTTAACGCTATTAGGGTGTTATTATTTTCATATTTTAATTAGTTATAAGAAAACTAATGAAAAATTCAAAAAGTATTGTGTTGTCACCGTGTTCTGAGCAATCCTGAAAGTTTCAAATTTCTAGCTAGTCCGGAAGTTAGTTAAAAATAGATTGCAAGATTTGTACAAGCTATACAGTCGGTAACAAAAGTGTCCGAACACTAGTAAAAATTCCTATGTAAATAAAATTCACTTCATGCAGCTTTGTTAAATAAATCCTTATCTAATCATGTTCGTGTTACGCATGCTCTTTTTTTACATAGGAATTTTTGCTAGTGTGCGGACACTTTTGTTACCGACTGTATATAGGGAGAGTGTGAACTAATAGTAGGAATTGAATAAATAAATAAATATAATAAAATGTTCTATAAACATTTTCAAATTTGCTCATAAATTTATATTAATTTTTTTTTTTTATTTTTTTTTACTAGTTGATGTACACATTTTAGGCTGTACTCAACATAAGGTTTCTTTACACTGAAATAAATTCTTAAAAATAACTCTTATAACTTTTATAGAAATTACATTATCTTCTTATACAACTTTCATAATAAACTAATGTTTGATTAAGGAATAACGAAATATAGCACATTTGGTGACAGTGAAGTGGCATTCAGCACCAAACAGATTCGATTTTGAAAGAAAAATTATCTTTCTATCTCGCAATCACAAACGATAGAAACGAATTTTAAATCGAACTGTTTATTTAGGTTACCTTACTTTCATCAACGGCGAAAAGAGCTCAGTGAGGCATTCTTACTAGGGCTACTGTATGCAGAGGTTCCAGTCCTAAATCTAGTTACGTAAAGTTTTATTTTCAAGACCTTTCCACTCCAAACATTCAAATTTGCTTCTTTCTTGGAAGTAAGTTATTTATTTTCAAAATTAAGACATTCTGATTAGTTTAAACTGAAATGAATTTAATGAATCATTTTCTAGTTTCGTTTTTATTATTTATTTCAAAATGATTTACGTTAATGAACCAGTTATATTCTAATTTCAGTGCAGACATACGATTAATTATAAATTTACCATGTATTATTATACTTTATTTGTATACGTATATATGATGGGGCTATTTGGTGATGGATTTCTTACACCATTACTCCTAATACCATCATATTGTTCTGATACCTCAATGTGTCTGTTATATCTTACTATTAAAACATATTAAATCGTTTTAATTTCATGTATATTAAAAATAAACATGTAATAAATAGAAAAAAAGTAATAAACTTTTCGTTTAATCTTAAATTTCGGATAAAGAAAAAAGATTGATTTTCGGTGCTTTGCCTTTTCGCGATATTTTCTGCATTCGTCAAAATACGAAATGTGGCCAATATGGTAGCTTGAAGAAAATATATTATTAGTTGAAATCTATTGAATTATTAATTTTTCTTACGAATTCGTTAATTTAAGTAAAAAAATATCTATATGTAAATATTGCACTCGCACACACACAGACATATATATATATATGTTTTTTTTTTTTTTTTTTTTGAAAAATTGAAAACGTTTTCAAACATTGCAGAAGATGAAACCAAAATATTGGTGTTGTATGTTTTTTGAAGGATGCTTAATTTTTTCAGAAATCTTTATTCATGTTGATGTTCTTTCAAATTCTTCGTGTGATACTTGGATTCATCTTCTGCAATGTTTGAAAAGATTTTCAATATACATATTCATCAGCATCAGTTTGTTTTTGTCATATTTTTAGAATTTACAAGCGGGACTCTCTCGTTATCTTTGTATTTCGATATATTTATTATAGTATTAACTCCTTTTCATTAAAAGTTGAATTAAAAAATAAATAAAAGCAATTATCAAAACAAGAAAAGTGCTACGTTTTCGAGAAAGGAAGATGATGCCATTCAAAGCATTTGGCGACTATTACGTGTGGAAGTCAGTTCAGCTTGTGACATTTATAATATAGGAAAATATCTTTGAATTTATTCTTATTATTCTTTTTTAATATATTATAGTCATATTAATTTTTCATTTTAATTTTTTTTTAAAGGTTTAAAAGTAATGTTGGTATATATTTTGCATAATATTTAGCAGTGTGTCACAGAATCCGTGAAATAAGAACGCGATGTTAAATAATTTTAGATGATTTGGATATGATTACATGAAAATAATATTTTACAGTAATATTTTGGACTTGTAATTCGTATTTTTTTTTTTTTTTTTTTAATTAGATGGTGATCATATAAAAATAGGATACAAGAAAATAACTTATAAATGAATAAATTTCTTTAACAACAAAACTAAAATTAATACGGATAAATGTAGGCTGAAAAATGAACAGAATAATAATTTGATGTATTTTAAAGACGATAAAACCAGTGGATTTGTAAAAATCCTTTGGAACATATTTCACACGCATATGGTTTCAAGCCTATATGGACGCGTAGATGTGCAGTTAGACATTCGTTTCGAGAAAATCGCATAGTCGCATAAATATGGCATTTCCCCAATATGAGTACGTAAATGTCTTTTTCGATCTTTACTTTTACAAATTCCTTTGGAGCGTTCATTACACATGTACGGCTTTTCTCCTGTATGAGTAAGTATATGTTTATTGAAATCTCTCATGCCAGAAAAGCTTTTAAAACATGCTTCACACGCAATTCGCTTTGCACTTGTGCAAGTAGGAAGATGTGTATTCATACTTTTGTTTAATTGAAATTAGATTTCTTACTTTAGCTATAATTTTTTTCTTTTTAATCAATATGTATCTAGATGTTGCTTTACGCAAAATAATTTAAAACATATTTAACTATTAAAGCTTTCCAGAGTATGACGACAAAATTTTTAGTTTAAAACGAATTTTTAAAGAAAATTTATCAAAAAATCCGAAATTAATATATTTTTTTTTATGATATCGAAATCAACTGAGAAATTATGTTTAAGGGAAAAGTGAAGTGAAGTATCATCGACCATTTTATTTTCCAGTTTATATTTATAGAAACGCGTTTTTAAATTGCCTCACTCACAAAGCTATAACTTATATTACGAGTAAACTGTATGTATGGAATTTACCTTATCAAATAAAAATTTAGAGAATTCAGCATTCTTTTTGTCGCATGAGTGCATTTATTAATACGTAATGTTTGAGGAAAAGCCTTAAATCCTTCGAGAGACAAGATGATTCCTGAGATTTAATATAGAAAGTTATCAGGGTTTTTTTTTTTTTTTTTTTTCTTTTAAAGAAAGTTAAAAGAAAAGAAACAAATAACTTTTTGCTGTGCGTTTTTGAAATCGATTTTGTTTTAAAAAGATCCGGGGGAAATTTTTGCAGTTGAGAATAGTAATTGCATCGCTTCGACGAGGACGTTGCGCATGGAAATATATCCCTACTTAAATAATATACATCAGGAACACACAGCTTTTCTTATGCGTAAATTGTTAGATGTTCATTTAGATTCTTTTTAAAGTTTTCTGATCCCAATTTCAAAATGTATGACATTTAATTTCTACTACTCAATCTATACTTGTTTTGGGTTAGATTAACTGAAACTCCTTTTAACATACTTCAATTCTGCATGGCTTTTTCTTTCCTTATGATATTAAAAATGAATTTGATACTATTTTTATAAGAAAATTCATCATTGCATTTGTCAGGAATAAATATACATATGCACATATTTTGCGTGTGAGAAGGGTAATAATTTTTTAAAACCTATCTTGAAAAATAATATTTGAAATAAAAGTTACATAAATAATGGTTCCCACTAAATGACACTAAAAGTCTGAGACTTGTATACATCAAAAATACAGATTTATTTTCACAAAATCGGTGTGCTGTTTTTAAGAATAGAGTTTTGCAACATTTTTACCACAAATTCAATATTTTTTAATTAATTTAATTTTTTAATTTCTTTAATATATACATTTTCTTTTCTTTTCTTTTTTTTATCCTTTAAATGGTTCTGATAATAAACAAAATTCTTTTTTTCTGCCAAATATATAGAACATCATAAATTTTTTGTGTCATAAATGTCAAATATCTTGTTAAAATTGTGGAAATACATATATATATATGTATTTTTTTTTTTTTTTTTTTTTTTTTTTTCTGGGAAAAAAAATTAATCCAGCAATGTAGAATTTCTTAACACTCGGAATAATCCCGGATCAGCGGTAATCGCTCGATCATACGAAAATCCGCAGTTCACCGGCTACTTTAACACTTTGTTTTTGATCCTCGAATATCGGAGGATTAACAGAGATAATTCTCGGATCTTTTCGTAACGCATGCGCACTCCGCAGCACAGCTTCGTTAACAAATAACAAACATGGCTGACGTTGACGATGTATTCTCACTACATTATATTGAAAGCTTAGAACTATTGGAAACATTTGAAAGAAGGAAAAGGACGGTGCATCAACTTAGAGTAAATGATTTGGATTCATTGGATAATGTGGCATTTTAATATCGCTACCGGTTAAATAAGGATTCGGCGGAATTTCTAATACGAATGTTAGATAATAGGCCGTCATCTGCACAGAAAAGAATAATGCATTAACTTCGGCAGAAAAAAATTTTAATAGCTTTAAGATTCTCTTATCCATAACAATCAAAATTTTAAATCGTAGCGTAAACAGTTGTCGTCGGCGTGATTATTCTTTTTAAGAATGTTCTAAAGTAAAATTGATTCTTAATCCGTGTGTAAACAAAAGCGAAGTAAACAAGAATATCAGTGTTGCCAATTTGCTTTTTACCCTTTCTAATCATCTAATCCGATTGATTAGTTAATTGAAGACGAATAGTGAATAAATGCTTTCTTCGTTCTTGGCCAATCAAAACGAAGTTTATATTTCTCTTCCAGTTAATCCATGTATCACGTAATCAGCTGATGGTGAATATCGTAGGAATTTAATGCAGTGTTAGCTTTGATTTTCGGATTTGCTGTTCCGTGGTTTAATCCTCGATCAGTGAAGTTTGGTGAATACGGCCCTTAATGTACAATGAATGCTTTATTATTTATTTCAGTTTGATAAAATGGTAATTCATTAAAATTTAATGTTAATATTTATGATAATTTCTTTAAATAGGATTTTTTCCTTCACTACAAATACTCTTTGCATGATTTTTTTTTTTTTTTTTTTTTTTTTTTTTTTTTTTTTTAATATTAAGCGGATCTGTGTAAATTAAGCTAAATATTTTATCTTGACCTTTCTACAATCTGTGTGTATTTTTAAAAATTTATATCAGTTGCCTAGTCAATTACTTGATTTTTATTATAATGAAGTTACAATTTATCAAATGTTCAATAACTGCAAATGTTTCGATTATAGTAAATAAGTCTGTCAGTAAAATGAATACTTGAGGATCTAAGTAATTGTAAGCATATTAAACTTACATATTTAATATTAGTTTGGTTAGTTTTGAAATATACATTAAAATTTAAACATCTACTTTTAAAATGTTCTTAAAAAATTATTTTTTATTTTTTTTTTCTTATTTTATTGCTAAATAATTAAATTTAAAGATTTCTGTATAAAAAATATTTACTAGCCAATGATTTAAAAACTTATTATTTCTTATAGAGAAATGATACAAATAATTTAGTACATAATATAAATATTTTAGTTTAAAGTTGAAAAAAAGAAAGAAAGAAAAGAATGATTAAGAAAAAATTACATATTAATAAAAATTTCAATGTATTATATTTTACAATTTATAATGCATTACATAACTATGATTTATTAATTTTTAGTTACTAAGCTAATAGTGTGTATAACATTTTTTTTTTTTACACAAATTCACAAAACATGTTATTTCCTTTAAATAATTAGCACATTATTAATTTCTTAATATATATATATATATATATATATATATATATAAACTAATATTAATATATACTAAAACAAAATATTAAACTTCTATATTACGTAAAATTGCAAATTAATTTTCATCAAAGGGGGAAAAAGCATATATAAGTTATTTTACATTGTTTAAGGCAATAATTGGGAAAAATAGTAAATGAGAAACCGATTATTCAGTAATTTGTTTCATTTATAAGTCAAATAATAACCTAATCACTAATTAGAAATACTTAAAATTACAGAAATACAAAAAACTTTAAAGCGTTAATTCATCCTGCAATTTTTATTACTTTAAAAAGGCATGCACACCATTCAGTTATTACAGTTAAATTTGGAACATATTAAGTAACTCTAAAATTAATCGCTCTGTCATTTTTAAATGTTGTTTAATAATAAAATTTGCTTATTGAAAAGACATTTTAAAAGCAAAAGTCTAGATAAATAGTTAAAAAGGAAATATAATGAGCATATCATTAAAATAATTACTAATTCATCTTACAATTTTCACTACAAAGTTTAATATTTTAATGAGGAATGTAAAGTATTTGTTTTTTCTAAACAATATATTGGAGCAATAGTGATTTTATTATCATTATTATCACATTATATTGTTAAATTTCAGCTTACTGCGGTAAAATTAAAATTAACCTTTGTCATTTTTAATTGAAATGTAATAATGCAATATTGGAGTCAAAACAAACAGGTTAGAAAGAAATAACGACTAAAATAATAAACACAAAAACACATGTCATTCATAAAATCCCCCCCCCCCCCCAGATTTCAGGTATGAGAGAATATTTATTATATGAAAGAATATTTTGTTTTCAGATATGTTTAAACACATAAATATATAATCAAGACAGAACAGCATTCATTTTCTTTTCTTTTGGTCATTTAATACTTTATTAAAAAGTTCAAATTGCAGAACTAGTTATTAAGCATTCAATTTAAAATATAAACTTTTTTTTAAGCAATATATGTATGATATGATTTCTTTTTCTGCTTAACAAAATATTTATTTATCTGTGTTTTCAGAATTAGTATCGAATAAATTTCTAAGATAATAATAATAAATAATTAGAATAATTTATTAAAAATTCCATAGTTTAATATGTAATAAAATAAATCATAAAATTATAAAATATTTTATTGATAGAGTTCAACTGTTATATAATCCATAAGATAGATGAGGGGATTACTTTAATTATTTCTCCAGTCTAAAATAATAACTGTGACACTAAACTACCCAAACGACACTATTAAAAATTTCAACAGAAAGCTACTGGTAATCATTTATCTCAAGTTTCATGTAAAATTACAGAGAAGATAAATGGAGATGTTAAAAAAATCTTTTTTTTTTTTTTATGCATTTTAATGAGAAATTTCAAAATACTGAGCTATTAAAGCTGCTCACTCCCTTTAGCGATTTCCAAATCTCAAGTCACCAAATCCTATGTAAGTCTATGGCGAAATTTGTTTATAGAATTGCTCATTATCCAGTTGGTATTTTTTAATTCCGTTTTCGCATTCTGACATTCACAACCGTTAAATGAGTACCCATTTTCCAAAAATTGCAATTTTTAAATTTTAATACAGCTCAAAAATGAGAAAAATGCATTTAGTGAAAATTCATATTTTTAAACTCAAAATTCAAATTAAAAATAAATTTTTGGAAAACGAGTACTCATTTAATGGTTGTGTATTTTCAGAGTCTTAAAACAGAATTTGAAATTAACAATTATGTAATGTGTAATTCCATAAACAAATTTCGCCATGGAATAACATGAGCTTTGGATGACCTTGACGATCCATGATGCACCCCCTTAACAAAGACACAAAAACAACCGGAAATAATATTATACAAAGATTAAAGATCGTTGTTAAACTTCTTATAATGAAGCTTTTTCACGTGAAAAATTATAACTTTATTATTATTAAAATCAACTAAAAATTTATGAAGCACCTGATACAAATTTTTAAGAATACAAAAAAGATTTAGGATTAGAAATGTCAAGATAGAACACTTACCTTAATAGATATTAATCCTTTTAAAAAATAATAATAACAATAATAAATATCCATGAAAACTCGGGCATAGTCTAAAAGAAGCTTACGCAATTCACTGAAACTGAAAGACTGAAGTAAATGGAATGTGGAAGGAAAATTGGGAAGAGAGAGGGTTTGAGCGTTGAAAACCTGAAACGTGAGTGAATGGCATGTGACTAGATTTCATGACGTCAGAGCGTACTCGAAATTTCTTCTTTTGGCGTTATTTAATGTCAAGTGGGTGTTGGCCCGGCGACGTCTCCCACGTGATCTCTTGCTATAGAAGCAACTAAAACTGGTCCTCTGGCGCCACTTATCGGCACAACAAAGATATTTCGCTATTACTACGTTGCAAGACAGTGTGCATCGTTGCCAATAAAACGTAAACAAAAATATAATTATACTTTTTGCAGGAAAGAAATTTAATGTAATGTTTATAGGAAATAAGTATTAAAAAGGAATGTTTTTCTTTGCAAAGAAAGATTTTTTTTTTTTTTTTCCATTACTAAACATTCAGTTTAAACTTATAAAAAAATATATTTATTGTGTTTATATTTGATGTTAGAATTTTATTTAAATGTAGCACTAAATGCTACCTATTTTCTTTATATATACACATTCATATTTTAAATTAAAGTTCACTTCTAATGCAGTACTAAACACTATTTATTTTCATCCATAATTTAAATAAGGAATAATAGGATGGTTAGATGGATAATTGGGTTTTACGTCGCACTAGTGTTGCGCAGATGGGCAATTGACGGCGGTCTGGGACACACCCCTAGAAGTGGTCCGGAGATATGCCATCACAATTTTGATCCTCCGCGAAAGGGATGGCTCTCCCGCTTCGGTGACTCCCAGAAGTATAATTTTTAATGGGAACATGGAGGACATTGCGGCCACGACAGATTTTAAGTGCACCAGCCACCATCAGTGTACACGACGGTCTTTGGCCGGCTTGAGTACCGAACCCGCAATCTTCCGAGGAATAATATCCAAAAGTTATATTTTTATAATAGTATAGCTAAATAAGATCACGCAGTAGGACAGATTGTGCACAAAGAGGATCGAAGGAAAGAGTAGAGTGGGCGAGTTCCGATTTTAGGTGGTTGTACAACATCAGTAGTGAAATGCCGAGTTGAATCCGCATGTTGAAACTGTCTAAGATAAAACGTATGCTTGAATTTTCATAACCCTTCCTAGGAATTTCAATACAATGGTGCAAAATATTTTTAATTTAAACAATTTGTCATAAGTTACTAATTTTGACTAACAGTAGTGTTGCAAAAAACCCACAGTTTTTGAAAGATGGGAAAAAACCAGAGAAATTTGGCGAATAAACCCGGAACTTTGGGGAATATTGGAAATTTTAAAAGTAAACAAAACCAGTCATTTTCAAAATGGAAGTTAGGGCTAATTCATTGAAGATACATATACATAATTCTTAAAATGTCAATGAGCATTGCATAAACAAGTTTTATAAAATTTTGTCTTCTTTTTTAAAAATTATTTTTAACAAAGAACATAAACGTTAATTATGTATGTTCTGTTTTAAACTTACATATATAATTTAAGTAATATTACTTGATCAGAAAGGTCTTAAAATGATAACTTTAGTTAAGTAGTCTTTTAAACTGTAATGATTTTGAGTGATTCTTTTTTTTTTTTTTCTTTTTTTTTTTTTAAGGCTTTGCAATAAATATTCATTTTAAATGTTTCACAAACAAGTACAGTCAACTCTCTTTAATCTGCAATTGATTTTTTAATGTAAACAAATAAAAAATTTAAAACAAACAACTATTACATCAGTATTTAACAAAATAAAAATAAACTATGATGAATATTCATTTCTGCACTTAAAAAAATATTTCCTTTGTATTTTTAAAATAAATATGTATATTTATATTTTATTGCTGTGTATTATTTCAATATGCTTAATTTATGTACCTTATGAATACACAATTGTATTAACATAGAAGAAATATTTTTTTCTGAAATTTATTAGAAATTGTGTTTCTATTTTAATGTCTATTTATGAAATGATAATAATAAAAATAACTGACTTTGTATCTGAAAAAGAAAGAAGATTTGAGTTTCTTTTCACAGTTAAAGACAAAAATGCTAAATAAGAAATCATTAAAAATAATAAAAATGAAAAAAATGTGTCCATGCATCAAATTATTTCGAAACTCCCTGAAATTTTCAAAATTCCTAGGAATTTTCAAAAATTTTCTTCCGAAAAAACCCGGTTTATTTCCGGGGAAGAAACGGGTTTTTTCCAGCCTTTGCAACACTGACTAACGGTACGAGCACCACGATTTTCTCTGACAGCGAATAATTATTTATTAAAAGACTGCGTAATCTGTTCTACCGAAATGGGAGTGTTTGTGCTTTTGATATTTAAGAGCGTTTATGCATTGATTTTTATAAAGTTCTATTCTAATTGAGACTTCACAGCTTACTGGTAATGACAAGAAAATGAGTATTAGTTTGTTGAATGTCTTGAACTGTGCCAGGAAATAATTTTGACATGTGACTGGACTAGTTCAACCCATTCGAGACAGCGCGTCTTTTTAGAGACGGTCTTCAGAATTGGAAATTGAACATTGTGCAAGAGTAACACGATCGAGAAAATTCACAACTCTGGTAGGACTTAACTCTCGAATGCTAATAAAATGCCTATGAAAATTTATCGCAACGTATTTAAGTGTTATTCTATATCTGTTTAGTTTTACAATATTTTCAAGTATGATACAGCTGTCGGCTGCTTAAATAGAAGCAATAAAACTAAATGTAACTAAAAAATATAAGCCTTCTCAAACTTCTCTTTAAGGACTGTAGCCGTCTAAATTTCAATAAAATGAAATACACTCTGTTGCAAAAAATATATGCACCCAGAAGAAAAAAATTAAAATCCGCGACAAAACTAGGCATTTAAATGTGGTTCACCGTGTTATGCAAATGACCTAACTTCTAGCACCAATAAGCAATGTGGAAGCATACAACGCGCGTATCAACTGCAGAGAGAGTAGCATTTACAATCTCCGGATCGTTCAGTGACGCGAAATCAGAACCGTATTGATGACTTACATACATAACACTATAACTAAATAAAGATGCCTTTTAGACGTACTCGCCGCGAGTACGAACAGTTTTCTGACTTTGAGAGAAGTCGCATCGTAGATTTCAGAGTGCCCGGTTGATCGAATAGACGAATCGGCCGGTATATTGTTCGGAGCGATATGATAGTTGCCAGTTTATGGAATTTGGGGCTTAAAGAAGGCGTAGTCAGCCATCGCACTGGTTCTGGACATGCCCGGGCAACTAATGCACGAGAAGATCGCTCAATCATCAGATGAGCAGCCACGCCCGCATCACGAGGGACGCTGTCAACAATTCAATGTTAGTTGTCTACTTTCAGGGATCCAGCAATATGAAGGTATACCATTTGCAGACGAGTCTGTGACGCTTGACTTAGGTCTCAACTTCCATTGAGACGCTTGCCCCTGATACCTCACCATAGGCAGTGTCGTCTGAAATAGTGTCACTCTCGGAGATGCTGGTCATTGTGCAATTGGAGAAACGTCATCTTTAGCGAACTTTTATATTCAGCTTTCTGTGCCGAGTAGCACAAAGTCATAACGCCTGTTGTGACAGTTTGGAGGCGAGGAACCGGGACAGACGTACACCTTTAGTCGTGCTTCGAGGTATTCTCAATGCCCGTAGTTACGTTGATGGCATTTTGCAGCCCGTGGTACTTCCAGTGCTGTCACGTCGTCCAGTTTACGAGCAAGACAACGCCCGCCCGCATACTGCAAGATTGTCACAACTTTTTCCCCAAGGTGTGTGAATGTCATCGAACGGCATGCCAGGATTCCAGTCTTACCGATGATTGAACATTTTTGAGACATGTTGGGCAGGCATTCCGTCCATCTGCGAATACATCTACATGGGCTCAGCAGTTGTAAAATTTGTGTCTATCTCAAAGGGACATTGGCCACTTAATTCATTCTTTGCCCCACCGAGTGTCATCTTGTTTAGCTGTCAGGGTGCTTGCCACCTACTGGTTTTCACATCCTTTGTATTGCTACTCGTAAATAAAACGTTTTTTTCGCCTCAATTTTTGATCATTTGTTTATCTATTCGAACACTAACCTCATATCAATTTTTAGAGCTGAGGCTGTATTTTTTTTCTAGGGCCATATATTATTTTGTAACAGAGTGTACATAAAATAAACGTAAAGGATTTTAGAGTTGAAACGAACAGTTTTCAAACCAAGTGAAATTTATAGTTTGTGTGTTTTGAACATTTTTGTGTGGAAGATTTTGAAGGGGAAAAAAAAGAAACTTTAATAAACAGTAAACGGTGGGCGGATTCTGGGCTTAAAATTGGGCGAGAATATTCATATATAATATTACACATAAAGTGTGCTATCTTTTTTTTTCTTTCGTCCTCGAAAATGCATTACGCACATGGTGTATAATCCGTCTCAAACAGGTTCATTTGTGGCAGGTGAAGTGTGCATGAGATGTTCACCGTGTACAGAAGTACAACGATTGAGAATAACGAGAGATTTGGTCCGCAAACAAGAAGCTATTCAAGGTGAAAAGAAAATGTACTAGTTTAAGTTAAATGTGTTATTTTTTTAACACATTGCTATTATGCAGTATTTATCTGGCCTTGTTCTTTTTTCTGCTCCTTCTATATTTTTTCTTTAAATAACTTTATATATATATATATATTTTACTTTCTTAATTTTTTCTGATTTTATAATTATTGAATTGAAATATCCGCTGTCAAAACAAAAATCTGGTCTGAAACTATCACACGATTTCCATTATCTACTACTGCACGTATTATATGCACCTTTTAAAATTTATCGGTAAGAGAAAGCTGGCACACGTGTTAAGACATATAAAACATAGTTTACATAACGAGTTAAAAAACAACAACAACATTAAAAAAAAAAAAAAAAAATCTGTAGTGCCAACCGATTTTTACCAAAACTTGGCATACACAGTTATTGATCGGGGAAAAAAAAAAAAAAATTAATTATATGCAAAAAGATATCAAAAAGGGAGTTAATATGGCGAGTTTGAAAAAAAAAAAAAAAAAAAAAATCCTTATAGCCGCTTTTAAAGGAACCCACTTAAGACCTGAAATTAAGCTATTTATACAAGACGCCTATTAATTTTCCTGAACTAACCGACTAATTCATACGGAAGGACACCTAACAGAGTATTTATATAGCAATTTTGAAGAAAATCATTAGAGCCTTTTTGAGATACGGACTTACGGCCTGGCCCTACTTCCGTTTTTCCAATTTTCACCAAATGTTGAAAAAGTCATCTGTACACCAAACCTGTTTCAATTCTGAAATTTCGTATTTCTATCTTTATTAGTTTCAGAGATATAATAGTCAGAAGATTCCCCACATAAACACACACTGATCAATTACCAGAGACCACTTTTTTGGACTCAATAGACCTTAAAATATGAAAATGAAGTAAAAACTCGAAATCGAGTGTTCAGATAGAAAACAAAATTCCATTATCTACGGTAGTCGCGTACTGGAAGTAAAAATATTTGACTACAAATACTTTACAACAGTGTCATTTAAGTGAAAATATTATTTTTAACAATGTAAATGTAGTTATAAAATAGTAGTTATAAAATGTAGTTGTAAATGTAGTTAAACGCAATCTCTCCTACCCTAAACCCTGCACAAATTAGCTCTCTTGGTTTTACTACAGCTATTGTTTTAAATTGTAAAAAATACAGCAAAATAGTAGCAGAAATGCATAGAAGAAGGATCAATTCAAAATTGTGCACCAATAGTTAAAAAAAAAATAGTATTTGGATTTTTTATGACGTTCTGTAAGTGTGTGCAAATTTCCTTAGCTTTACCTTATGTGACCTCAAATCCGAACTACTTGGGATGACGTATTTGTATGAATTTTAGAATTTTATTTTAGGGACTTTTTAAAAATAACTGTATGAAATGCTTGTAAGTTATACACATGATAGAATGAAATACGTTTTAGTTACATTTAGAAGAATTAAATGACTACTTTCATTAACCTATATCATTTTACATATTTTCTTACAATTTTGCAAACATTTACATAATAGTACGTTGTTTCAAAACGTTAAATATTAGTCTATGTATTTTTTTTTTCTAGTGTGTATAGTCATTTCTTTTTGTTGTGTAATACAATTTTGTTTTTCTTAAAAATTAAAATATTGATTTCCAAAATCTATTTCTTGGTTGAAAGTATTGATTTCTCTTTCACAATCTGATTTTGTATCTGGATTCAGAACGGCTTGATTCCACTTGGTTTATGAAACTATCGGCTGTATTCACCGATAACTTCAACTTCCGGTTGAATAAGAAAATTTGAAAAGCGTATGGAGTCAAAGTTCAACTCTTTAGTAAAATTTGACTCGTTGCATCTGCAATCTAGTGGAATTCTTGTTTTCAGCTTTTGTTTGGCTGAAAATAACCAATCAAAAATTATATGAAAATTTTGTCGCTAAATGGATGTAGCAGCGTGCCAAATTTTCTTCAAAAGCTTTACTCCGCCTTTAGACGCTTTTCAAGTTTTTCCGTTGAACCGGGAGTTGAAGTTAATTGTGAATAAGACCATAATACAATAGTATAACCCCATTTCCAGTAACTAGCTGTGAGGACGAGTCCAAAAACTTGGAGGGATACCAATTTCACCTACAGATGAGGATTTGCTAAACACCCAGTCATTCAGTGTTCCTTTATGGCTTATTTTTTCTGAACAACACTGTAGTCTCAGCCCTAACTTGCATTCATGGTCGCAAAAAAATTAATTAAAGAATAGGTTAACATTCTATATATTTCTTATGATTTTATTATCTGTGTCATTTGTTAATTAGTAGTATTTTCTGTTTCAAAACAATATTTAATAACATCTTCATTTACACATTAAATATATTTTAATTGACTGTCTTTGCATATGAAAACAATTCCAATGGTTTTTTTGTTTGTTTCAGTCGTTCTAAAACCTTAAAAATCCCTGAATTTTTAGTTTTTCAAAATTGTTTCTTTACATTCAGAAATGTTGTCGGGATTTAGGACATTACGGATATTATTGTTACGGATTTCAGGTGATATTCACGATATTTGTAGGTGGAGCCTATTTTCTCTATCAGACGCTTCTGGTCCTTTAAACTTCTGGTTGAGAAGGAAAATGAATAATTCCTACCAATCATAAGGGTTGTTTACAGCTAGCAGCAGACGAACCGTTAGTTCTCGCAACCAGTGCGACGTAATCAATTTGTTTATTTATTTTTTCAGAAAACAAGGTGAATGCTGTATATGTGTGTGCATATATATATATATATATATATATATATATAGTATAAACTGAAAGATAAAACTCGTCCTATCCATAAATGATGTTTCAATTTAAAATATCCGGCATTATTTTATTTGTCCAGTGTTCAAGTTACATTAGTGCTACATTTTAAAAAGTTTTAATGTAGAAATTTATTAATATAGATTTCTTTTAGAAAATAGTAGTAATAAACGTTACTTAAAAAAAATGTGAATATTTTCAGCAGTGTAATCGCAGTACCAATACTTAACTCAGCTGTCTTTTGCAGTAGCTTTGCATATAACCTGTTTCTTAGTGTGTTATGAATGAGTATCAGCAAAACTATTATATGGATTTTTTTTTTTCGGGGGGGGGGGGAGTAGAGTGAAAAATATCTCAATGTTCAGACTTTTTTTTTAAGTATTATAATAGTGATTATTTTATTACTTTTGTTTTCCCGTAAGTAAATTCCTCACTTAGTAACATTAATTTATAACTGTGATTTTATAAATGTTTCAACATTTTTCGCCATCAATTTAGATGTTTTGTTTCTTTTTTCGCGCTGACCTCTATTAATTAGCTCTTCTTTAACAATGCTTATGTAGTAATTTATTTAAATTATTATTGTTGGTCACACATTCATGAGCATATTTACTATCATTTAATTTTTTTAATACCATATTTTTCAGATGTAAAAACTGGAATTTCTCAACAAAATTTAAAAAAGCAGATACTTCTTTTTAATTGCAGTAAAAGTTTCTGTCCTCTTATGAAATATTTCAGTTGTTTTATGTATTAATCAAATTGAAGTTTATTTTATCACATTTACATTAGAAGTAGAAGGGGAAAATACTGTATGTGAAAATGCATAAACGAAACTATTGTCTTAAATCGGAGATATTTTAATTTCGTAATTTATGCGAATTTGTGGAAATTAAAAAATATATATATATGTTTTTACACGAAAAATATAACATTTTTCTACATTTCTTTTACTTATATACCTTTGGTTAAAAATGATTGCAAGACTATTACGCTATTAAGTATCTATTACACTATTAAGTATCTATTACGCTACTACTAACATTTTATATTTTATCTATACAACCTAATTTATAATCAAACATACATTTAAAAAAATGTATATATATTGATTATATATTCAATTCACATTTCAACTTCGAGGTCTTAGAGACCACTAGTTGTAATTGTTTGGCAATTTTAATCAAAGAATAGGTTAATTAAAGAATTGTAAAAATTTTAAATTTTATTTGATTAAAAATTATTATTATTATTGATATTCTTTTTTAAATATGATTTATCTAGAAATTCACTGTACGTCTTCTTGAAGAAAAAAGTTTTTTGTACATCAGGTAATTATTTATTTCTAAGGAAAAGTAAAAAAAAGAAAAATTTAAAGAAAAGAAGAAAGGAAGAAAAAATCAGTTATTAAACCTTTTCTCTACCTATTACACAGTTCGTATACATTTACGTAATATGGGTAAGAGCACATCCACAGACGTTATCTGCCGAGGCTAGACTGTCTTTGGGGGCTGATACCAACTTAGTTTGGTTCAATAAACAAAAAGGAAAACTTACTTTATTTCAAATATTTTGCTGTTTCGAGCTCCCATAGCATTTTTCCCCCCTATGCCATTAAATACAGGTGTCATCTGATGGTAAAGTCCATGTTTAACAGACAATTATTTTACTTACTAAGATGTACCTTTTTATTTAAGTTTTATTTATTTCATTTCACGAAATAAAATTTTTGTAACTTGAGTGAAGAACCGGATATTCAAATTAAATATAAACACCATGATATAAACACCTTTTGAAATGTCAACTCAGGAAAATTTCTAAAATGTAGCTCATTCTTTTGAGGATAATTTTCTAAAGTTTTACTCTATTCAAATTAACTGGCATAATTTATATGTACAGTAAAAGAAAATATTTACTTCAAATTCTTTTGTCTCAACACATGTAAAGCGAAAAGTACACATGTGCATTTTCTATTCCAGAATCGTGTTTCTCTAATGTTTTATAAATTTTTCTGCAGCTCTTGTAAAACTTGTTGAAATCCATCATTATTGAAAGAAAAAAAAAAAAAAAAAAAAATGCTAAAAAATTAATATTTTTTGAAAAACAAAATAATATCCGTCTAAATAGCCATGTGATTTCCACAAAAAAGCATAAAATATTGTGCATGATAAGTTACATCGTGTGTTAAACGTTAGAAGTCATTTATAGTTTTTTATAATACAGGATGATTCAAAGTATTTGTGCTTTGCTTCACTATTGTGGTTCCTATTTCCACTTGTGACTGAATCGATAGTGGAAAATGTGAGTTTATATTAATTTTTTTTTTCATGATTGACGTTTGAAGCTACTTTGTCAAGTATTTGTTTAGAAAATAGAAAAAATATGTATAAAAAATTCTAATAATTCAATCAGCTACTGTATATAATATAAATTTTAATTATTTATCTTTCCTTTTTTACTTCTTTATAACACAAAGGTTATTTTAATTGTTATTTCATTTCTTTTTTTTTTTTTTTTTTTTTTTAGCTATTTATTTTATTTATTTTTCTTTTTGAGATATTTGTGGCTAGACAATAATTTGTCCCTATATCAAAGGATAGTAGGCTAATAGTAAAACTGCATATAAATAATATATGAAAGCATATAAATGTTTTATTTTTATTTATTTGTTTGTTTGTTTCAGGTAATCGACGAAATTAAAACTTAATTCCGAAGAAAGTTACAAAATATATCTTAATCATGTCAACCACTGGGAAGTTGAAAATTCTTAAAACAGAATTTGAGTGGGAAATAGATGACTTTTATTCTCTTCCATTAAACAAATGCATTCAAAGTCCTCCTTTTTCCTTCGCTGGTGATTCCTGGCGTCTGGGTATGTTCCCTAATGGCGCATCACATGGTGCTTCAGTTGGTTATGTTAGTGTTGATCTTGTTCCTGAATCCTATCGTCTAACGAACTTTACCTGCTCTTTTGCTCTAAAAACTTCAGCTGGAAAGAAAGATTTTGAGAAACAACATTTACGACCAACTCTAAAGTATGGTGTTTTCGCATATACCGCTCTTTTGCACAGATCAGAGCTTTTATATAAAAAATCAGTACTGCTTCCATCTGGTATCCTCACTCTAATGTGTAGTTTAGAAGTTTCTCAATTCACCGATGATTCAGGTAAATCATTTCTTAAATAATGGAAATATCAACAATGCTATTTTGTCAAAAATCCGTCTCTGTCTCAGTATGCAAAAGGATTTTTTGTATTTTATGACAATATATAAGAGGAGCAAACATTCAGACCGTGGTTTTTCAGAAAATAAAAAAATTGAATTTGTGACTTTTCTTTAAACTTAACATAAAAGTAGAACGTACATATCTTCCTAAATATGTTTACATATTTTTCCAGTACCTAGTAATACACCTGAACAAACGATAATTAGGTTTTAAAATAAAGTATTTTTTTAATTTATTGGTGTTTGTGTTGTACGAAAATTGTATCCGAAAGAGAAAACACAGTTTGAATGTTTGCTTCTCATATTCGATTTTATATTTCGAATATATTTATTTTTTTTTATATTCGAAAATGTATAAAAAATTCTTGATATTTGAAGTTGAAAATTGTTTCTAGTTTTGTGTTTGATCTCTCGCACGAAAGAGACTTTTTTATTTTTTTTTTTTTGCCTTTTCTCAGTTTCTAAATTTACATTTTCTTTATATATATATATATATATATTGAAAATATCTTTGAAGCTCCTTTCTACTTCTAACCATTTTAAATACTTTTTAAATAGTTTTTTTTTTTCATATGCAGCATTTAAAGGATTAAAATAGCACTTAAGTTTTAAGAATCTATTTAATCAATTTATTTAAAAAATTTTGTTTCAGTGGCTTTGGCAAGAGCGGGTTTTACAGATAGGCGATTCCAGCCGACCATCTAGACATGTCAGAGCAGTATAAAGGAGTTCAAATAAAAAATAGTTGTTTTTTAACTTTTTAAAAATCCTTTAGGAAAAAGATTTTTAAAATCTTAAAACGTGTATTGAGAAGGGGTAAAGGGCTCTCTTATATGATTATAAACCACTTTAAAATCTTAAAACGTGTATTGAGAAGGGGTTAAAGGGCTCTCTTATATGATTATAAATCACTTTAAAATCTTAAAACGTGTATTGAGAAGGGGTTAAAGGGCTCTCTTATATGATTATAAATCACTTTAAAATCTTAAAACGTGTATTGAGAAGGGGTTAAAGGGTTCTCTTATATGATTATAAATCACTTTAAAATCTTAAAACGTGTATTGAGAAGGGGTTAAAGGGCTCTCTTATATGATTATAAATCACTTTAAAATCTTAAAACGTGTACTGAGAAGGGGTTAAAGGGCTCTCTTATATGATTATAAATCACACCATTAATTAGTATTAAGTAAGAATTTTCGATGATACTCTGTAATACTAGCAAAACGAGATCTGTGAAAGTGCAGAAAATATACATGGTGATTCACCCAAAGTTTCTTCAATTTATGTTGAGCTTTCGATCACAGCATCTTTGTAGTCTGAAAGAATTTTTAAATTAGTAAAATTATATGACCTTTAATGATACAGATTTAAGTGTTTCTTGAAGAAGATATTAATGATTTTTTTTTTTTTTTTTTTTTTTTTTTTAAACGTAGTAAAAATTATGCAACAGAAGATTTAAGACCTCCGAAACCACAGACCAATCACCAATAAGAATAAAATTTCATCCAATTAAATTAAATTAAACTAAATTTATCTGTGAGGACTTTTTGTTAATTATTAAAACAATTAATTTTACTTTTTGGCTTTTGAAACAAAAAATTTTACTCATTATTTTTTTATTTAATTTAACATCAAACTTACTTTAACATTATTCCTATACAGTTAGGTGTTATTTAAATAATGCTGCCTGAACGTTAAAATGACATGAAACCAAAACAAAAGAATCAAACAAGCAATGAGAGAATAAACAAATAAAACACATTTTTTGACAAATTATTTTTCAATTAAGATATTTTCTCTATTTATGATGAAAGTATTATTTTGGTGTTGAAATTTTGAAACTGGGTTTTTGCTATATTTACACGTTTTGAATACGCCTCAATTCCAAAAGCAGAATTTTAGCTGTGGGTTATCTGAGCCTGTAATCAGTTAAACTCAAAAACGTGTATTAAAGCAGGAAGTTTTGATTCATTTTTCTAAGTTTATATTACATGATGATGGTCATTCTTGAAACTCTTCATTGAGATCGGACAAATAATCTATGGTACAGGAACATGCAGATAAATTCAAATATGTACGCATGTATTCATGTAAGGGTGGAATTTATCTTTGATATATTTTACCAATTAAACTACATTAATGCACACTATAATTTTCTGTACTAAAGATGATGTAATATATATATATTAAAATACATTTTCTATATAGAATATGTTATGAAAAGACTTCACCATTCATTTAAAAAAACAAAAAAAAAAAAAAAAGGAATTTTGATACATTAAACCTTATGAATGGAAATAGCAAATAATAATAATAATAAATAAATAAATAAATAAAATAAGTTATTTTCTTTTTTTTTTTTTTTTTGTTTCACTGTGCAAAGTTTAAATACAGTACATGATGTGTGTACAGTTTATAAACAATATGCAGTGCCAACAAAAATTAGTTGATTACATTCTGTTAATATAAAATGCGAAGTAAAAGAAGGTAGTGTGCCAAATAAAATTATCGTTAATAACTTTTTTTTTATTAAGAAATACAAGAATATATATATATATATTTTAATGAGAGATTTTTGTATGATAGAATGAATCTACTTAAAACAGTCATGTAAAATTATTATTTTTCACAATTTTAAAGTTTATTGCGCCAGGATGGCTTGCACATAGTTTTGTTTTGATATATTTTAATGTTAGTGTACGTACTGTCTATAAATAGTGTAATAGAACATTTTACTTAACATCACTGAAACATGAATAATTTAAAATATTTTTCCTTTCTTCACTTCAGGACTGATTTAAATAAATGACCTTGATTAAAAATCTAAATTCTTTCAGTGTCAGAATACGGTTAAAGAAAAAGTTTTTTATGTTAATTAAATTTCTATTTAAGAGGTAATTAGCAGATTAATACTTAGGGAATTTTGAAAAAAAAAAATAATAATAATAATAAAGAAAAAATAAATCAGCGCTTTTAATGGAATATTTTAAGAGGTGTGACAGAAAAGTAATGAAAATTGGAGAAAAATTAACTTAGTTTTATTAGAAAACAACTTTCTATAACTGTTTTGTCATTCACCTTTAATAAACATTTTTATTACTTTTTTTAAAAAAAATATAGTAACATTATAGTAGTGGAAACAGATTAGGTATTAAATGAAAAGGTTGAACAATTAAATCTTTTCAAAAGATAAACAAAGTTACAGAATACAGAATAATCATTAAGATTAAAGTTAAAAACTAAAAAAAGATTTTTTTTTTTTTTTTTTAAATATCATTTAGTAAACAAATCGTCGCTGCTAACAAAATAGCACTGACATATCATATACAGTATAATCAGTTGCAATGCTAGATTTTTTCGCTTCGGGAGAGTAGACTCGTAAAGTGTGACGTCACGTCGAAACGCATTCCTTTTTGGAGTCATGCGGTTTACGTAGAATTTTAAAATTAATTTACAAACGATTGATACAATTTTTTGGATTTTTAAGAACATTTTTGGAAACTGTGGGTCTTGATCTATCAGAAAAAAGTAAATTTGATTAATTTCCCCATGTGTGCAAATTCCCCATTGTCCCATGGGTTCAGGTACGACCCTGAAAGTTATAGCTCTTTCTGACAAAACCAACGAAACAGAACCAGTTAGCAAGACAGCGTGGCGCACATGGTTAGCGTGTTCAATTTGAGAGAACAAGGTCGTCAGATAGAATCCCGATGAGTGCTTACAGTATTTATATATATATATAACATAAATAAAATAAATCAAAATAAATGAATAATTTAAAGAACTATGTATTAAATTTATTTAAAAATATACAATGAAATATTTTTAAGAAATATATGGGATGACATTATGTCTTTATAGAGAAGAAACCACGTTTAAATTTATTTTCAGAAAATGATTAGAAGTAAGAAAAGGATCAGAGCATGAGCACTTTTCCCGATGAGCACAACGTATAAAAGAAAATTTGTCACAATTAAGTTCATTAAAATCTTATTCACCGTTGAAATACATATCGCGAACATTTCGGAAATTATTGGGATTTTCTTCGAGATAAGAATCATTATAAAACGCAGATATAACTAGATTTTTTAATTTTGGAGATTTACACTTACATAAGGGGCAACAAAACAATAAGTAAAATTTCTTTCCTTTTACGTATGAATAACAGTACAAATAATGTTAATTAAATGTTATATAAAGAATTTATATATATATATATATATATTATTTCCCCTTGTAGTATTCATTTGAAAAACATTTTTTCACTTGAAATAAAATGTTTTTATAATTTAGTAGAATTTAACGTATAAAAAATATCAAAATTAAAATCAGTCGATCAGCATTTACTACTAGCGGCGTAAAACATTATTATAAATAAATAAATAAATGAATAAACTTTAAAAAACAGAAAAACGTGCAATAAAGAAAAATATTTTCTTTTAAATTATTCATTTGTTTAAATTATAAAGAAAAATTAAAAATATTTTTTAAGTTGAAATAAAATATTATAATAATTAAAAATATGTTACTATATACTTTTTTAATTAAATTTAATTCATATCCCCCATAAATTACTATTCATTTATTTTAGCATTTTGTTCTATTTCATTCATATTTATATATATTGAAAAAAAAAATAATGAGTACTCATCGAGATACTATCTCACGTCTTTCCTTAATCAAACGGAACACTCTAAACATTGTGCCACAATGTCTTGCGAGCTGATTCTGTTACCCCGATTTTGATAAAAACACCTAAAACTTTTAGGGTTGTACGTCGCACCACGCTGCGTTGCTGCAACAAATTTGCAGTACACCATATGTTTTCGACCATGCTCTTTAATTGAAGCATGGTTTGGATTCGATATGAATTTTACTCATTCATACTTCTCTTGTTAGGTCCCAGGAAAAAATACGCACTATCCCCGTATCATTAAAAAAAAAAAAAAAAAAAAAACTTTTTTTTTTTTCGTTAGAAATCCCTCTCGGAATACAGGCTATCAGCCCACAGATTGGAATAAATTTTAACTGAAACAGAAAGTCTTAAACTCTGTATAAAACTATTTTTTAAAAAGCGTTATCTAAAAAGTGTCCCAAGGTGCTCCACCTTCCTCTACTCCAAAAAAAAAAAAAAAATACTACATTTGTCTCGGCGATATATGTAATCCAATTATCCTGGCGTATATGGTAGCACTAGTAGTCTGATATTTCGTTTTGCTTTCAGACATGTTCATGGACTGGTGCCTGCCTGTTTATTTATGAATTGGTTACCTCACACAAAAATGTCAATGTTTTCATAACAGTATGTATATTCCCGTGGCTGTATAACGAACCTTACAAACACAATTATCTACAATTCATCCTAAAGATATCCCTTTCATTCACATTACATTCTAAAGATGTCTATTTCATCCTCAAGTGGTCCTGGAAATGTCCTGGAAAGAAGATGTGTGTGTGGGAAAGTTATATGGAATCCACATCAGGAATTTTTTTTTTCCCATAAAGATACATAACTTTATAAGAAAAGTCTTCTTCAATTAAAAACAAAAATATTTATATATAATGTGCCTGCACTTATGGAGACTTTCCTTGTCAATAATCTTTATTATTATTGCTATTTTTCTGCTTATTGAAGCATACAGGAAATTTTTAGTTTAAATTCTGAATATAAAATTTTAAAATGAAGTTCAGCAACTATTACCACACATATTTAATGCTTTTATTTTGAATCTTAAATTTCATATGAATTTTTAAGTAATTATTTTAAAGTTGATTGTTTCATAGATTTACAGTGGCTGAATGATGTAATTTAATTTTCATCATTTTTATTTAGAAAATGAACATGTGAGTAGTCTGTGTAAACAATTTTAGACGTATTTCTGAAGAATAAATAGTTAGAAATTTTACCAGAAGCTGTTTTATTGTTGTTAGCCCAAATTGGTTTTATTTAAATTTTGCCTACAAAGTGATATCATCCACAGACATGGCACAAATGTATTATACTGTTATTTTATACACACAATTATTTATCATGTGGCAATGCTCTTGGTTCAAGAATCTAGTGGAACTATGTTAGGTACCTTAATGTAGACAAGCATACTATGAATCATCCTTAACGGATTAATATTATACTTTATGTATATTTGAATTATAAGGTTTTTTTTTTTTTCCTACTTAACCCTAGATAACTAAATATTCCTCTATTAGACTATCGACCCTTGCCAGTTTTGTAAATTCGAGATATTCCAGTTGCGTTCACCCCACATTACTCACAGTACCTTCATAACTAGTAAAATGAGTTATCCGAAGGTGATAAGCATGGTTGTACGCTTGTTACTTTTCGAGATATGCTGTAATCGACGTCTAACAGTCAATTGTTTAGTGATCATCAAAATAAATATTGAAGATATTTTGAATATTGAAAAGGCCAAAGAAGGCTTGACTAAAAGTGAGATGAACAAACGCAGAATTTGCTTTCTGTCCATCTGAAAAATACAGAATGACAAAATACTTATGTAACTACAGCTACAAAGCTATTGCTGAAGAGCCCATCTGCCAAGAGCTTAAACGATAACACTGCATGAGAATTGCTCCGGACACCATATCAGCATATTCTTACATAAAATAACCTCATGAATCGGAATATGACGCCCATTTTGCCCTATCACCTACCGTATTTTAGGAACGGCCCCCTATTTTATAATTTTTCGGTGATTTTATGGCTATTATTTGATTTTTTAGGAGGGGTAGGATTATTTTAATCGTTAAATATCTTCTGAGGGCTATAGAGCTGGAAAATTCTAAAACATGGACATTTGCGACAAGGAAAATTTTTGGGGGGATTTGGCACTGAAATTATGCATTACGTATTTTATGTTTTTTTTATATCTCTTATTAATATTATTTTTTAAATTTATTTTTTATGTTTTTATGTGTTAAATTAATTATTTTTCATTCTTCAAATCAAATTCATGGTCATAAAATTATCGAACAGGGATTCAGGGAGGGGATGGTGTTTCTAGAAAATAGTGGATGACTGGGCAAAATGGAAGTCATATTCGGATTCAGGAGGTCATTTTACATAAGAATCAGCAAGAATTGTACCATATCTCGATTTTTTTTTTTTTTTTTTTCAGAGCAGTTTAATTTTTACCATTTTTCTATATTTTAATTGAAATATTATAATAGGTTTCTTTTATGTTACGCTAACTTGTTTGAAATAAATAAACGAAATATAAAAATAGATTTGATTTTAGATCGTAGTCTATGAGTCGAATAATATACACTGACGGAAAAAAAAATCCCAACACCAAGAAAAAATTATTGTACAGTAATGAAATTTCAGCAATACATTTGTCTAGGTAACATATTTAATTGATTAAAGTTTGAAGATCACAGGTAGAGCCATTGGCGTGAAGAGCCATTTCAAATGTGAAATGTTGGTACATTAGTATCCAGTGTAACCGCCAGAATTTTGAATGCAAGCATGCAAACGTGCATGCATTGTGTCGTACAGGTGTCGGATATCAGTTTGTGGGATGGAGTTCCATGCCTGTTGCACTTGGGCGGTCAATGCAGGGACGGTTAATGCTAGTTGTGGATGACGCTGCAGTTGTCGTCCAATGATGTCCCATACGTGCTCGATTGGAGAAAGATCTGGTGATCTAGCAGGCCAAGGCAACATGTCGACACTCTGTAGAGCATGTTGGGTTACAACAGCGGTATGAGGGCGAGCGTTATCCTGTTGGAAAACACCCCTCTGAATGCTGTTCATGAATGGCAGCACAACAGGTTGTATCACTAGACTGACGTACAAATTTGCAGTCAGGGTGCGTGGGATAACCACGAGAGTGCTCCTGCTGTCATACGAAATTGTTCCCCAAACCATAACTCTAGGAGTAGGTCCTGTGTGTCTAGGCTGCAGACAGGTCGCTAGCAGGCGTTCACCTGGTCTCCTTCTAACCGACACACGGCTATCACTGCGACCAAGGCAGAACCGGCTTTCATCAGAAAACAACAGATCTCCACTCAGTCCTCCAATGAGCTCTAACTTGACACCACTCACGTCGCAAACGGTAGTGGTTTGGAGTCAGTGGAATGCACGCTACAGGGCGTCTGGCTCGGAGCTGTCCTTGAACTAACCGATTTTTAACAGTTCGTTGTGTCACTGTGGTGCCAACTGCAGCTCGAATTTCAGCTGCAGACGCAGTACGATTAGCCGCAGCCATACGCCGAACACGGCGGTCTTCCCTCTCATTAGTGCCACGTGGCCGCCCGGAACCCGGTCTTCTTGAGGCAGTACCTTCCGTTGATCACTGCTGGCAACACTCATGCACAGTGGATACATTCCTGCCAAGTCTTTCTGCAATATCGGGGAAAGAAAACCCACCTTCTCGTAGCCCTACTACACGACCTCGTTCAAACACAGTGAGCTGTTGATAATGGCTTCTTCGTCTTCTTAGAGGCATCCTTGACTAACATTAACCCACTACGTCAAGTCTCAACTGTAAATAACGATCACGAACCTTACAGCGCTTATTTAAAGCAAACCTCATTTGCATGTTCATAGTGTCGCTACTAGCGCCACACTTATGCGCGTAGCTCGAAATTTGAATCGACGTCATCTTTCAGATGTATAAACACGCCTACCAAATTTCATTTATCTAGCACAGCTCCTTCCTGGTGTTGGGATTTTTTTTTCCATCAGTGTAGTTACATAGTAACATTGATTTAAATTTAGTTATATAGGGTTCAATTTGAATATGTATCAGACTTTTTTTTTATATGTCAATTTACAATACTGCATTCACAAATTTCTATCCTGAAACTTATTATATATGTTTTAGGAAAAAATGAAGCAGCAAATTCTTCCTCTAAAAAGGAAATTAATGATAAAAGTGTTTCAACTCAAGAGAAACAATGCCAGATTGAACCAATAAGATGTCCGACTTGCAATAATAAAGCTTCATTGGAAATGTGGTCCGAAAATGAATGTCAAATAGGGAGAGTAAAAGGTATTTCATTTTTAAGAAATTGTAATGTCATTTTCTCTGCATGTTCTTTTTTTTTATGTTTTTACATGAAGATTAGTATGTCATGATTTCTCATGTTAGTATAACACGAGATTAAAAATATAACTATGTATTTCGAAATATATTCTTAATTCATTATAGAACTTTTAAATTAAAAAAAAAAAAAAAAAAAAAAAAAAAAAAAGATAATAAATAATAATAAAAGAAAAAAAAACTCTTAAAAAAATATTATTGTGAAATCTATAAATATGTATGGATAAGGAAGAACAATAACTCAGTAAATGAAGATATCCAGTCACGGTGGTTAGAAGATTTAATTACTCACGATTCTCACAAAGCCATCAAATTCACCAGAAATACTGCAAAATAAAATTTAGCAATTTCTAAAGTCAGGAACAAAATAAAAATAACTTTTGTCGCTTCAGCTTTAAATATTTAACTAGCCAGCTTCGCCCGCTAGCGGGTCAGTATTTTCAAATGAATCACTAAAATTAATGAATCACTAACAGTAACTTTTGTTGTTAAGAAAAGAAAAAAAAAAAAAAAAAAAAAAAAAAAAATCATTTCTGATTGGGTAAAAAGTCGGCCCGGGTCCCCACTGCCTTCGGCAGCGTAGTCCCGTATTCCTTCCCTGACCCTTCGTGCCCCCTAAAAAAATCATTTCTGATCGGGTAAAAACTCATACCGGGTCCCCACTGCCTTCGTCAGCGCAGACCTATGCGCGCGCACGTAAGAAGGTATGCGTGCGCTGAGCGCACATATTCCTTCTTAGGTCAAATTTTTATTCTTAAGCAAAGAAAATTTAAAAAATCATTTCTCATCGGATACAAAGTCGGGCCGGGTCCCCACTGCCTTCGGCAGCGCAGTCCCGTATTCCTTCCCTGACCCTTCATGCCCCCTAAAAAAATCATTTCTGATCAGGTAAAAACTCACACCGGGTCCCCACTGCCTTCGGCAGCGTAGACATATGCGCGCTGCGCGCGCACGTAAGAAGGTATGCGTGCGCTGAGCGCACATATTCCTTCTCAGGTCAAATTTTTATTCTTAAGAAAAGAAAATTTAAAAAATCATTTCTCATCGGGTACAAAGTCGGACCGGGTCCCACTGCCTTCGGCAGCGCAGTCCTGCGCGCGCGCAGCGCGCACAAGTTAAGATATTCACGCGCTGCGCGCGCCTATTCCTTCCCTGACATTTCGTGCCCCTAAAGAAAAATCATTTCTGATCAGGCAAAACTCATACCGGGTTCCCACTTCCTTCGGAAGCGCAGACTCATTCGCGCGCACGTGTGAAGGTATACGTGCGCTGCGCGCACATATTCCTCCTGGAATCCAATTTTTATTCTTAAGTGAAGAAAATAAAAAAAATCACTTCTCATTGGTTAAGAAGTCAGGACGGGTCCCCACTACCTTCGGCAGCGCAGTCCCGTGCGCGCTGCGCTCGCCCAAGTTAGGGGATACGCACACGGTGTACGCCTATTTCTTCATCCCCACCCTTTCAAGCCCTCTTAATTAACCTACGTATACCAATTTTGAACGATCTAACTCAATTGGCTGAGATGCAAAAGAAAACGTAATCAGGATACCTCAAAACGTGTAAATCTAATGAAAACATTCGATAATATAAAAGTACTTTAAAATATCTGTCGAATGATGTATTAAAAATAATTTAATCCTAATTAGAAATTGAAATATTGAAATTTGAAAATATTACAGCGCCATATAAGAAAACTGATTCAGGACACATCTAAACGTGTAAATCTGGTGAAAACATTGGATAATATAAAAGAACTTTAAAACATCTTTCGAATAATGTATTAAAAATAATTTAATCGTAATTAGAAATTGAAATACGCGTTGAAATATTGAAATTTGAAAATATTACAGCGCCATCTGGCGGTAGAAATTTCTGTATTTCACTGTTCGATTCCAAATCAAAAAAGCTTTCTAATAATGTATTACTTATGAAATTATTTTAATTAGTAGCTAAGATACAAAAGAAAACAGATTCAGCACACCTCAAAACGTGTAAATCTGGTGAAAATTTCGATAATATAAAAGAACTTTAAAATATCTTTCGAATGATGTATTAAAAATAATTTAATCGTAATTAGAATTTAAAAATCGTGTATTAGAATAAAATTTAATTTCCAATGAAAATGTAAATTTTTGGCAAAATCGATGAAATTTGAACTGCAAGGCTGTCTTGTGATGTTAGATCTGTATACCAAGTTTAGTGTGCGACATTGAAAAACTGAAGACTTTTCAAAATTGCAGTTTTTAATCGCAGTACCAAAACTCGTGACCTCATTAAATACCAGATGTTTCTCTTTCCTTTCAAGACTGTAGACGATCGTCTGCGATATTAAAATTGTTCTGATTACTTGCCACCATTTTTTTTTAGTTTAGTTAATTTAAAAAAATCTAATTGTTCGATCGATAAGCCGTTTCAACCATTGGATTGAGAAAAATCGACCCTTTCATTTGATACCATACTTGGAACGATACGACTGATATTTCTAATTTATTTTCCACTTTTTCCGTAAGAATGTCTCTTTTTAAGGAAATAATCGTGAATTCTCAGTCATTTTTCGATCGACATAGCTCAACCTTTTAATTAATATCTCAGCTAATTAGGGCCGCATCGCTTAGCGAATTATCGCGATGTCGAGGTATCGCGATGTCGAGATATCCGATGTCGAGATATCGCGCTGCGACCATTAGCGCTGTAGCTTTAGAGGGCACAAGGCATTTCTCACAGACAGACAGACAGACAGATGCGCACAGATTTTAATAATATAAGGAGATATGTTCTCAGTCAAATACATATATTTTGAAAGTTCCTTATAAATTATATTTAGCAACTCAATTTAATTAATATACTATATTTGAGAAATGATGATCATTAAATTGAAATATGTAAAAATTGATTTAATGAAAAATGTAATTGAAAAAATTTATATTTGCATATGCATTTAATTTTCTGAAAACAAAGAATTAACAAATTTTGTTCAGATTCCTAGATTTTAAAGTTGAGTGAAATTATTAAATTTAACTTGTTGATGTAGTTTTTCAAATTATAAATAATCCCAAAATTTCTGCAGAAACTGCATTTTATATATATATATATATATATATATATATATATATATATATTAGTATATAAAATAAAATGTTCAATATTTCTTTAAGAAAAGCAAATATTTTATTCAAATTTTTGTATCTGTTTATTTTTACAACACACACACAGGGCTCGCCCAAGACAAAGTAGTATGATAATTTTAGTGTCATTCAAACCCCCTCTTGCTATTTTCCTGAAGCTTCCCCAGCCCTTTCACGAGGCTTATGGGATTAACTCGGAATCTTTAGATCATTTCCAAATTAATAGAAACATTTTTGTACTTCCTTTTATATATCAAAGATTTTGATATATAACGATAATGACTTTGGGATACCTTTCACGTTTGTCTGCATTCAACTGTTCATGAGAAAATAGCCAAGGCAACATACAATCGATTTTTAATATTACAATAATTAAAATCAAAATATTTATTATAAATGGACAACATAAACTATTAAGAGAACTAACTTTGAATTTTAGTTATTTGTAATCTACTTCACAGGGATTTCTAGATGAACGTATATAGTTTGAGAGATTTCAGATTTACTGGAATAACTTTTAATATGGTGGTCTAATTTATTTTATAATGTTATATAATTATTATTATTATTAAATGTTATAATAGTTTCCAAATAAGACTATTTCAAATGATTGGTTAGAAATTGGATGTGCAAAAAGTTTTTACGCCCTAAATTCCTTATACGACAAAAATCATAAAAAAGTAATAATTATCATAGTACGAGTGCGACAATGTTCTTTTTCAAATGAAGTTTGTGATAGTCTTTAAATATCCTGAGGAATGCATTTACCCCTAAACAATTTTTTAAAACAAATCTGTGGAAATCTAGAAATGATTTAGAAAAGCACAAAAATTAAAAAAATATAATTTAATGAATGCTGTGTTAGCTCTTAATATACATTACCTTGGCTTAAATGACTGGACACTTTTGATGTTATATTTTGTCAGTAATCCAAAGAAACACTTCTCTTGAAATTTCAAGTTTATCATATCACATATTTATATTTTAACAGAAGTTTTGCCTCCAAAACAAGTAAATAAATAAAGTAAGTTACAAAATAAATAAATTAATTAATTAAATTAAAAAATAAATAAATAAAATGAAATAAATGAAGACATTTTGAAAAGATAATGCCTCAATCGTATCTCAGCTGTTGTATGTGTCTACGAGGCTTTATTTAATTATTTGCATTTATTTGTATCTAAATAGTATGGATATTCATGAAAATATAAAATTTAATTTTTTAAAGTTAATAAAAAGCCATTTTCTATTATAGCAGGCAATATATCCAACCCAAAGCAGTATCATCTTTAAAATCCTTACACGCTACATTAGACACAAGATACTGCAGCCACATTATAAAAATATTGAATGTCTGATAAAATATAAACGATTTTATTAAATGATTTTTAATTAGGCATGTACGAGCGTTAATAGAATTTTAACTAAAGTTGGTAGCCAAATATACAAAGCTATTTACGTGAAAACCCCAAACAATTATCATAAAAAATTAACCACTTAACGTTTTAGCCCGAGTATACTCCGGCATCCATTTTTTGTTTTTTCTCCACGCTACAACGAGGTAACTTGTGCATTTAAAATAATTTTCCAGTTTTTCAGTTCGGGTACGAGAAACATCGTATATGGTCAACTTATTTATCTTATTTTATTCTATTACTAATGAAGATTAAAAATACATAATAAATAAATAAATAAACAAACACTTTGTAACAACAACAAATAATAATAAAAAAAAAAAAAAACGAGCGTTAAACGGTGGTTAAGAGGTACAAAAAAGTAAGAAAAATGATGTACAGAAGGAATTTCAGTTCTTCTCATTAAAAACTATAAGGGGTTTTGTTATTTTTAAAAAAATTAATTCATTCTGTAGTTATGTGTGCTTACTGTGTATTGATTAGTTGGTAAAAAGTCCAATATTATGGTTTTTTTTTTCAAAAATTAGCTCATCTATCTATGATTACTTTTTGAACATTTGGAATATTTATGTAAAGTTTTCATTTAAGTATCTAAATATGCTTGGATGATAAATTATGCGAAAGAAATTTTGTTAAAGCCTTGCACGTATGAAATGAAGTTTAGAATCATTTAATAAAGGTTCTCATGCATCACCGAGTATTTATTAATTTTTTATTCTCATTGTAATATGTTCTACTTAATGTAGGAAGTCAAGTTTAGGAAAATGACATTACATTGTATTTACTCAAATCATCTCAATAAATGTATGTGCTGTTCAGATACAAATGAATACAGCTAACTGAAAAAAGACTTATAGTGACATGTTATATAGCTGCAGTAGATTTCAAGCTTTTTTTTTTTTTTTTTTTTTTTTTTTTCTTTTTACAGAGTAATTTCCAACATTCTGTTTTTCTAAATTTTTATACTGATCTTTTTTTTTTTTTTTTTTTTCTCTCTGAGAGAAAACTTCCGCTGATGTATATTGGGTGCAACATGTTCAAGTCGGACATTTCAGGACAACATCTATAAATTTTCTTGATATTTAATAAAACATCAGAAATTCAAAGTGCCCGGTCACTTTTAACAAAGTAGAAGAAAATTAAATAAGTTAATTTTACATGAGATTTTGCTGAAAATAATGTATAACAGATTATTTCAACATTCCTGCATAGAATTGTCATAAAGCAGTTCTCACAAATTGTTCACTTACTATATCTTATTTATTTCTTTCGAAATACTGTTATTTATCATGAAACCAATTTTATTACAATCCTTTAATTAAAGGTATATTCACCGAATGTATTTTCTCCGATTTAAAATAATAAATAATAATAATACTATATATTTTATGAACAATCGCTCATATTTAAGGATATATTTTTACTTTTTTTAGCAATTCAGAAGCTGGTGGATGATTTCACAAGCCTTTTGAATAGGGATGAAGACAGTGATGTAATATTTTCAGTGAAAGATAAAGAATTTCATCTGCATAGAAATATTTTATCTGTTCGTAATCCATATTTCAAAGCGTTGCTGAATACAGAAATGAAAGAAAAAAATACAGGTGTTGTGACCATTAAAGACTGTGAGCCGGATATATTTAGTACTTTTATCCACTTCATATATACAGGAAAAGTGGATAATCTGTCTGCAGAAATTGTCTGTGGTTTATACAGTCTTGCTGACAAATACCAAGAAGATCAACTGAAAGCGCAATGCATATGCTTTATGAGAAAGAATTTATCAACAGATAATTTCTGCGATTTTATTGTCGTAGCTTTGACTCATGACGAAAAGAAACTGCTTAGCGATGCCACAGAGTTATTCTGTAAAAACGTAAGATATATTATTGAGAGTGTAAAATGGCAATGTTTCATGAGGCAGTATCCAACACAAGCCAATGAATTGCATATCAAGGCTGCCAAGTATCATAACTTGTAAACATAGAAAAATGGATTGCACAAAATGTAAACGAATTATATTTTTCTTTTTGTTACATTTTACATATATACGATGTATTTTGTATTATGTTTCTTAATTGCAAAAATAAAAAAAAATCGTTATTTACACTGTCTATAATCAATATTGTTCTAAAATATTTCCTCTACTTTTTGACCCTTTTAAGGTTCGCTCCATATTTTCTTTCAAAAATTTCTAAACTATTTTTAAAAATAACTATTAGACGTACAGTTAATCATAAATATATATTAAAAAAAAAAAAAAAACGAGAGAGACAAAATTTTGTTTTGAAACATGAAATATCTGTATGTTAACCTGATTAAATTTAAGGAATAATAATTTAATTAAGAAAAAACTTCCTTTAAGTTAGCAGTATAAATTGCCAAAAAAAAAAAAAAAAAAAAAAAAAAAAAAAAGATTTGCAACAGTTGTTTTTTTTTTTGTGAAAATAATAACATGGAACTTCATCAGTCGAAGAAAACTGGACACGTGCTTCATTAAAGCAACAAGTACGCAGTCGCTCCTTTTAAGAAATTTAAAGAACTTCTGCATTTGGCCTTCTTTAACAGTGTTTATTAAGTTTCGAAGTAATGCATCTGTCAGCCGGAGAGAGAAGGACTAAATAGTATAAAAATCGATTGTAACAAAATATAAAGATTGAAAAACTTTTGCATAAAAATTTTAAATATTTGGTTTCAATACAAAAACCAATAAACGTTCAATACAGTGTTAATTTATTTGTTGATATAAAATTTCTGCTGTAATAATAGTGGTAAAAAATTTATTTACAAAATGAAATTTATTGTTGCCAAATGTTTGAGAACAATGATCTTGTGTATAGTATAGATAAAATTAAGTTTTCAGGGATAAATTGCTACAAATTTCATCTTTAACCCTTTCCAACAAGGTTAGAAAGGGTTAATGACTTCGGTTTGTCTGTCTATCTGTCTGCTCTCTAACTCCGGTAATTATGTATGGAATTTCTTGAAACCCATATATGTTATTCAAAATCACTGTCGGATGTTTCCTATTGAAAACAGAGTGAATATCTAGTGAATAGAGTACAGGGACGCCCGAAACTATTCCAAAGCATTGCGTCCTATGAGAAGTATATTTATATACCATATTTTAATACCGTTACTTTACACAAATCTTAACAAAATTGAAATATGTTATTCCAGTACACTATCGGATGTTCCCCATTTAAAAGGGAGTGTATTTAAGATACATATTTTCTGATAGAATATATATATATATATATATATATATATATACCTAAGACATGCAAGAAAACCACATCATTTGACTGGAAATACAATTTTGTTGAAAATATTAAGCACTGCCATATTTTTATTACTTTAAAATAATCAGAAACAAATGTTATCTGCAAGCAGTAACGAATTTTAAGTTATTAATAGTTATATTTTTAGAAAGGACAAAAATGAATTCATTTTTTAACAATTCTATTTAAAAATAAATAAAGTAATTATTAAATACCTTCTGGAAGGACAATTCCAAATTAAACAAAATTTTCTGAACTAAATATCAAATCTTTTAAATCATTTCCATACATATTTAATGTAAATATAGTTAATTTTCATTGTGACTATTAAATTATTGCAGAATTGCCAAATTTTAATAATTTATTCTGTCGCATTGTTAATACTGCATTCTTTTCATAACATATTTTTTGAAGAGTGGTTTTTTTCCAACATGTAACAGCAATTAAATAAGAAAAATATGTCTTTAAAGGAGAAGGGAAAAAAAAGTATGAAAAGAAGGTGAAACTAACTATTCTCCAGAATAAATTATAAAAGTTGATAATTCTTATTACTCTAAGGTATAATATATATTATATGGCATTAAATTTAAGTTTTTTTTTTCCTCATGAAAACAGCCTTAAATTTCCTAAACAGAATTAGTCCTTCTTTCTTTTTATTTATTTATTTATTTATAATTATTATTATTTTATTTTTTTTTTTTTTTTTGGGGGGGGGGGGGGGGAGAGGGGATTTTGTTTTGTATTGGCTAACAGACAATCATAAAAACTAGAAGTTTCGGGAACTATTCTAGCTTTTATGAATATCTTTTTCATAGTATTTTTCCCGATGCTCATAATAAATAAATAAAAATACGAAAAGCAATTTATGAAAATAAAGAATTTTTATGTAGAAAATATTTTTAAGTTACAAGCTTTAAAAGTTAAATTGCTTTTGATATTTTTATTTATTTATTGTGAGTATCATGAAAAATATTATGAAAAAGATATTCATAAAAACTAGAATAATTCACTAAAATTCTAGTTTTCATGATTGTCTACTAGCTAATATAAAAATGAAATGTCCAAAAGAAAAAACAAGAATGATTCTGTTCAGGAAATTTAAGGCAGTTTTCAGGAGGGGGGGGGGGGGAGGAGAAGCGTGCATCTAATGTCAGATAAAATATTATAACGCAATAGAAGTTATTATTTGTAATTTGTTTTGGAGCATTGTTAGTATAATTTTTTTTTACTTTCCTTTAAAGAGAATTTTTTTACTTATTTAATTGTTGTTACATGTTGGAAAAAAAATGACTCTTCAAAAAATACATTAGGAAATGTGGGCAGTATTAACAATGCTCCGGAAAAAATTATTAAAAATTGGCAATTCTGCAATAATTTAATAATCAAAATTAAACATATCTGCATTATATATGAATGGAAATTATTTAAAATATTTGATGTTCAGAAAATTCACTTTTATATTTTTAATTGTCCTTCCAGTAGGTTACTATTTAATTATTATTATTATTTTTTTTTTTTTTTTTTTGAGTATTATTAAAAACTGAATTCATTTTTAGTCATTTCTAAAAATATAACTATTAATAACTTAAAATTCGTTACTGCTTGCAGATAACATTTGATTCTGATTATTTTAAAGTATTGAAAATATGGTAGTGCTTAATATTTTCAACAAAATTGTATTTCCAGTCAAATGATGTGGTTTTCTTGCCTGTGTTGTATTATTTTAAAATATGTTAATAAAATAAAATTATAAAAAAATATCTATTTGTTCTTAAAGGTATTCAATTTGGCATTTTTAATAATTATATAAATTTTCATTTACTGTCTTGCAAACCGTACAATGAAATTTATGAATAAGACTTAATTACAATAACAGGGTATCTACAATCCGTATTTTCCAGAAACAGATTATAGAGATATGTTTCTAGGGCCATTTCAGAAAAAAAAATTTCTTAATTAATAAATTGGTGGATGGATCAGAGAGTAAAAAAAGGGAACAGTTGTAACAACAAAGCTAATAGAAGTAGATTTGTGTTCATCGTTTATTTTAAACTATAATAATTTTAAAATTAGTTCATGTATCTTTGAAAGAATTTTAAACTTGTATCTTTGAAAGAATTTTAAGCAACACATTAAAAGTATGGGTCTCAAATATTATTTGTTCTCAGCTTCAGAAAAGGAGGCAATTATCTAAAACTTAATTTTATTTGCCATGATAAGGAAATTTTAAATTAGAATGTCAGATATTTCAATTTGGTTCTTGCCAATATCATAAATGATATATGCTTTAAAACTGGTCCAGTACCTTATACAATCATTCATTTTTCAGATAATGTCTACCCCAGCTAGTAAAAGTCTGCACAAAAAGTGCACAAAATCTGAGCGTATTTGGAACCTCGATTTCTGCATAAAAAGTACACACTAAATTTTGCATAAAAAGTGCACTAATCAAATTGTGCACAAAAAGTGCACTCATGGAATTATGCACAAAAAGTGCATAAACTACTATACAATTTCTGCACTTTTTGTGCGCAATTCAGTGTGCACTTTTTATGCAGAAACAGAGGTTCCAAATACGCTCAGATTTTGTGCATTTTTAGTGCTCAATCTAGTGTACAGTTTATGCACTTTTTGTGCATAATTCGGTGTGCACTTTTTATGCAGAAACAAAGGATCCAGATACACTCAGATTTCATGCACTTTTCTTTTTGCGTTATTGTGCACTTTTAGTGCTCAATTTAGTGTACAGTTTATGCATTTTTTGTGCACAATACAGTGTGCAGGTACAGAGGTTCTAAATAAGCTTGGATTTTGTGCACTTTTTGTGTGACTTCTTCTAGCTAGATGTTAGTATACTTCCTAAATACATATCAATTTCAAAATGTTTGAAAAAGTGTAGCAACATTAACTTCCATAAAAACTTTTTTCTCTATGGCTAAAATGTATTTAGCACTAAAATACAACATTTTTATTTAAAAATAAAGTTATTATATAAAATTTAAGTTAGTTTACCATCCTACTTCACTGACTGAGTTTTTTCACACCTTTGCCCTGGAGCACCATCCATTATTCTTATGTGTTTTCTAAATTCGATATCTTCTTAGCATATCATGTTATCTAACATCAATATGGCTTGGATCGGGCAAATTACAAATGTTCATGTTGATCAAGATTTTCACTGTCTCGCGGCACAATGAATATGACTGATTTATGAAATTTGTCATGAAAAAAACCAAACTAATCCACTTGAAACCGCAAGAATGTACAAAATTAATTAAATTAATGATAACAAATCAGAAGCATTTATAAGAATGAGGAGGAGGAAAATTAAAATGAATCAAAGAGTACAAAAATGATAATAAATTCAGTAAAATTACCACTGCTTTAACTAAAACGAACCATTTGAAAGTCCGAAAAAGTCAGCAAATTTTACAAATCAGTCATGCACGCATTACAGCATGTAAGACAGTGAAAATCTTGACTAATGTGAACATCTGAAACCTGTCCAATCCAAGCTTTGTCAATGCCAGATATGCAACATACTGATTTTCAAGGAAGAAGTGAAGAGAAGATGACAAATTTCAAAAGTAGATCAGAATAGCTGATGATGCCCCTGAGCATTGGTGTGAAAGCTCTCAATAATTTAAATAAAAGCAAACTAACTTAAATATTAACAGAGTATTTCAGAAATGTCTTGCTACTACGAACTATAAATGATGCATGCTTTATTTTTAATAGCGATCATGTATAGTTAATATAAATATAGGCAGACAATCTGCATATAATTTACAAGATTACAACACAAATATACAGCCAGACAATCTGAAGTCAAAAATATTTTATTTCTTTTAAATATGATTATTCTTTCATTATTGTTATACGAACAAACCATTTTGGTACTTTTTAAGACTTTCCAACAAATATAAGTATTTATCACTCTTATTTATCTATCTGCACTCTAACTTCTCACTGTCGTAAATATTCATAAAATTCTTTAAAATTGATGTTAATTTATAAGAATGAATAGTATTAGGCATTGTATTTTATTATATGCTGTAAAAAATATCCATGCAAAATCATAGGTAAAGACCTGCAGCAGATATTCCCAGCCCTTAAAAAATATATAAGGTGCAAATCTATAAATTTACATAATTGTGAAATATCTGAAACCAGCTTGTAAAAAAATAGTTTTTCATAAAATAACACATTGAACACACTAGGAACACCTATAAAATAATGGTACTTCCCGTAAAATTAGAAGAGGGCTAAGGATATTCAGGAGTAGAAAAGTAATGTACTATGTTATAAGTATTTAAAACTGTTAACTGTTGTCATACACTTAATTGATAGTGGTAGCATGTCTATATCATTTCACCGCCTGTCTTTTATTATATGACTCTACTCGAGTCTCCTTGAAATTACAATAGAAAAATTGTACATGATTTACCCTCTTGTACAGTAAAATTATAATTAGCAGCCAATTGCAATCTACATCTGAAATAAATTGACGAGCTGTTGTACGACCATTTGTAGACGTTAAATTTTCCCCTTAACAATTTTCAAAAACTGCACGGGCTTTAGTTATTAAAAATCTGATCAATACATTTAAACAATTTTAATATTAACAAAAATTAAGCAAAACATTTATGATTTTAATATCAAAGGAATTAATTTATTTCTTATTATTCATTTATTAATGATTGTATTATTACAAGAAAAACATGAAAAATTAACATTTTTGTTTCAAAACTTAGTTCAAATAGAGTGTCTCAAATAATGAGACATTTAATTCTAACTATAAATTTCTGTTACATAACATTATTAGATTTACGCTATTTTTTTTTTTTTTTTTTTACATTTCATAATGAATGGATGGATTTTAAAGCTTTTTTGAATTTATTATATGTATTTAATCTGTATTTCTATAAATTCTGTTGAAAAATAAAATTTAGAGAAATTATAACTTCCTTTTCATTGCAGCTAATATTAACATTTTGAGTCCTCAATAGTCAAATACCCTTCATTTTACTTCCTCATGTAATCCAATGGGTTTTTTGTTTTGTATTATCAGGATATCTCATTCAAAAATAATGTTTTTAGATTTTTTTTTATTTTTTAATTCCACTCTTTGAACAAGTTGCCTTTTTTTTTTTTTTTTTTCCTTGGGGATAAATTTTTTTTTTTCATTTTATTAAGCAAACTTAAGGGTCTAAATTTCAATCTTGAAAAGATATATTTAGCTTATTAAATTGCTTCCTAAGATAAAAAGTGACTTGTTCAAAGAGCAGAATTAAAAAAAAAAACTTTTTTGAATGACATACTGATAATGCAAAGCAACAAAAATTTCACTGTATTACAGGAGAATGGAGAGTATCGTACTACATTGAGCTTTTCGTTCAGGCTGCTTTCAGCTGGTGGACTGAAATTTAACTATTTGTATAGGGCATGACAGTTACCAGTGACTGACAGTGTAAAATATATGATATATAGTAGATCTTTATAATGCAAAACTTTTCATACATAAATAATGAATTTTGCAGTTAAGAAGCACTTGCATTTCCGTATCGTAAAAATTTGTTACTTTCTTAAAGGGTTAAATGGGATATATAAGATTTCTTTATCTCCTTAATTCCAACCTTTTTAATTAAAAAAAAAAAAAAATCTGCTATCATTACTGTATATACATATATATATATATTTAATGAGTCACAAAATGAATGATTTGGTCCAGGCATATTTGTATTATGTTTAAAAAGTAAATTTAACAAGAAAATTTTTAATCTACCCAACTTCTTTTCCAAGAAATGTAACTTTATTTTACTCAGGTATAGTTATGTTGATTTTCTAATTCATATAAAAGGCAAGATAGGTCTTGATATTTTTGATCGGGTGTGCAAATTTATATCAGTTGAAAACGGAATGCTTATTATTAGAATCTTTCATATTGCTTTATGTAATATTAAAAAAGTTATAATGAAACTTTTCGTGTTTCCTAAGTTTTTGTGCCCATGGCACGCAACCTGAGTGCCTATGCCATAAACAGGTTCTGCATAATTCAAAGCTTTACACAAAAATATGAATTTTGTTGCTTTATTAACATCTATTTGATTTCTCAATTTATTGTGTAGAAAGCCAAAAGTGGAGAGCATCCTTTGAGTGCCAATAGATGTTTTTGTTGTGGATAACATTTCTATTATAATGGCGATTCTATTATATGTATAATAGTTTCAAAAACAATTCTAAATATTGATTTTAATCAATAAAAAATAAATAAACAAATACAAGGTGAGCCAAAAGTTCTTTAAAACTAAAAAAATTATAAAAAGGGGAGGAATAATGATAAAATTCTGCAGTTTGCAAGAAAAGGCCAAAGAGAAGTGTAATTTTTTTAAGAAAATCAAAATATAAGTTAATTAAAAAAGTCAAAAGCAGATGACGTTGACGCTAACATGCAAGAAATTCTGCCAATTTATGCAAATCAATCTTGCAATAGAAGGTCATAATACAGGAGGATTTCTTATTCAGTTTCAGAATGTCGGATCGAGCATCCTTAGCCAAGTTGCTCGGTGTGAATGGAGCCTTAGCAAGGATTGCGGTGCGAAAATTTCGAGCGGGGAAAGGACTGAAAACAAAGAATAGCTCTATACCATGTCTTGGGGTATTGAAGCTTTGAACAAAAATGGTTCGAAGTAACTTTTTTTTTTTTGAAGAATCATTTATGAAGTGGAACAATCATGGACAATCCACTTCATAGATTGTTCATGTTATCATTCACATTTGTTTTTCTGAAATATATATATATATATATATATATGTATGTATTGGTAGAGGGCTGTACTTTGTTTGGTTGAAATTATTATGAATGATATGTGGGTATAATCATCCATAGAGAATAGCTGTTCTCGGAAAGCTTCCAGGGTACTGGATACTTCATTCACCGAATTGATGGGTCCTCCACTGGATATTGCATCCTTCACAAATTGCAGTCATTGCAGGAGTTATAGCTGGAAGACTCCATTTATGAGGGAATCATGTGTCAAGCAGGCTTTGGCATGAATGGAAAGCGACCCTCAGTGGTTGTTCATCATTTTACAGATGGATGAGGCAATACTTCACACTCATGGAGATGTCAACACCCATAATATTCAGACATGGGCAATATTGAATCGTCATGCATACATGATGCAGTGAGACTTTAATAATATACACAAATGTGCAAACGACATTCAAAGAAATTTTTCTTTTGAGCAGATTTTTTTTTTTTTTTTTTCATTATTCATTAAAAAAACAAAAGAAAGAAATAAAGACTATCCCCCTTAAAGTTTCTCTTTATTTTTTAGAACACTTTCATATTTGTTGAAATAACATCTTAGGAAACAAACAAACCAAACACCTTTATATGCTCTAACTTGTCAATTCTTAAAAAAAAAAAAAAAAAAAAAAAAAAATCCACTAGTTTAATTTGAAATTCTATTGATTGCGGATGAATGAAGTCATAAGAAATGCTATGATGCCAGAAGAGGAGCAAAAGATGATGTGATTGGGAATCCCAAATGAACTGAGAAAATGGGATCCCTGTTACAACAAGTTTTTTCTGAATAGTTTAGTTTCACTCTGAAAAATTGAAATTTTTTAAATTTCTAGCATAAAATAACGTAGTCAGAAATTTATAACATTTACATTCAGATTTTTTTTTCTTTTTCTTGAAATATTTTTTCATATTCAGTATCTCACATGAAAACACTAACTTTGATAATGTTCATATTTCCAAAATAAAATTTTAACCATATAATCAAACAGTAATCCTGAAATATTTAAGTATTATAATGACTTTTCTCCCATTACATGCATTCAAAATTCAAGTTCCTTTATACTTTTGTCATTTTTCTTGAATATGTATAGTACCTGAGACTTGCCCAACTGTATTATGTGTGTGTGTGTGTGTATATATAGATATATTATACACACACACATATGTATAAATGCATGTAACAGTTTAAAAAAAATTTAAATTAAAAAAATTAAACAACTTTTTGTCAAAAAAAAAAAAAAAAAAACACAATTTACAAAAATTATATGTGCAAAACCTACTTGACTTATGTCCTTACATTTGAGTTAATAACTTTTATATTAAAAATAATAATAAATCAATAATAAAATGTTGCTTTAAGGGGGAAACCCCTTTAGACGCTTCAAAACGAGTTGTTTTTAAACAGTTTTTAAAGGAGATAAAATAATTGGATCATTTTTAAGTTTAAACATAATTTTATGTGAACTTTGAAAAATATAAAAACAATTTATTATTATTATTATTATTTTATATAAAATGATGGCTTAGTGAAATTTTCTTTCGGGCGTCTCTGGTGCGAGGTCCAAAAGTGCTGCACTTGTCACTCTTTTTCTATTGATCTGAAACAAATAAAAAAAAAACCTACTTTCTATTTCTGACGCATGCACGTGAAGGATAAACCTATAAAATGATAAAAAAGTATAACATTTTGAATTAAAGTACACTCTTTAATAAAATATTCAAATTTTATACTATTTTTTCGACATTTTTCATCCTCAAATAGTTGTTTATTTACTCGAAATCTTTAAAACTTTAGGTTCATTCTTCCGATAATGATATAGAGGAAAACCAAATCGATCTATAACTTTTTAAGTTACAGCATGAGCAGTTTTTGAAAATATAGATTTGAGATAATCACGTTTAAAGTTTCTGTACGATAAAACGAATAGTTTTTCTCACTTACCAATCAATCAGTGATCCCAGGTGCATATAACAGACCTTCAGCTTCCTCGGAAAAATAGTTTTCTTCAAGCTGCTGCTGTTTTCGGACTGTATGAGATGATTTTGTCTCTGGTTCTGTCTCCTCTGGTTCTGTCTCGTTACTCGCGCCTCCTCGGTATTTTTGACGAAAACTTTGGCATAGCAGCCAACAATTATCTCTAGTTTATCCATAATTATAAGAATAACGCGTAGCTTTCATTAAATATCCTAGCAGCGATGTATGCAGAGATTTCAGCAACTTTCAGTCCAGAATGCAGGTGTTTTGGAAATAATCGCCAAACTGTCGGTTTGAAACCTTCGTTAGCGTTCTGGGTATGGCCGCCAAAGCATCTTGGGAGTAAATCATCTCTAGAGAAATCTTGATAAATTGTTAGGAAATGCTCTTTTATATTTTCAGGAATTAAGGTTACCTGGCTCGCTAGCTTACAATATACGAGCTGCGGCGCGCTCGACTGTATGTGCGATAACTCCGTAAATATTTAATATTTTAATTTTTCCTCTGACCAATGTATTCTCAGTATATTATATTTTCAAAAGCTGAAAAAAAAGAATCGATTTTTCGAAATTTCTAAGGGTCCCCCCCCCTTAATTAAAATGTAAATAAATCTCAAATTAAAGCAGAAAAACTAGTAAACACATGAGAACTTTTACTATGCACATAGGAAGAATAGGTATCAAAATTTAAGTTCGATTATAAGGAGTCACTCAAGTACGATATTCCAGTGAAATGTCATTATTTACCAATTTGACACTTTTATGATAGCACATTCCCGCCCTTCTTCTCTTCCTAAATTCCTTCCCCTAAGGCAAGACAAAAAGTGTCACAGCCCCTCAGAAGGCCTTACTTTTTCTTAGACAGATGCTATCCGAGCCCCTACATACAGGTTAATTATAATAAAATTCCTGATGGGGAAATTGGATGAATCGTTAAAACAGAGATGGGAATTAATGTTGGATAGTGATAAATTGCCTGATCTTTATCTGTTTAGGAAATTCGCTGAGCGCGAAGCGCGTGATGTTGAAGAGATAAAATGTAAACCAGAAGTAAAATTCACTAATTCGAAGAAAACAAATAATGTACTTAGTACAATTGTGAAAAGGGAAATTATGTGCATTCTTTGTAATGAGCGTCCCACACAGCACATACGTCCAAATTTTGTTCATTTCTCGTCTCGTACGTTGAAAACACGTCCCTCCAGAGAACTGACATCCCATTTTTGTCACATGCTCACATAAATTCAACCATCATGTTGAAAGTATGTGTCGTGAGTAACCAAATTTGGACATACATTATTAGAGAAATATCTTGGAAGTAATGTGTTCCACAATTGAGCCACAATGAAGTGTCCTTTTACGTTGAATTCAACAAGCATGCAGCGTACTTTTTACTAAAACGGAACGAGCAACTGGGCATGCGCATTCAACCAACCATTCCACTTTTCCTCTCGTCCGTGGCTTCGCTTTCGCCCGCCGCCATGTTGTCATTTTGATTATGTGAAAATGCGAAAGAAGAAATAATTGCGTCGTATAATTAATGTTATGATTGTAGATTTCGAAGATATCGTCATATATGCTGTATTGTCCACCGTCGCCAAGCTTGTGACAACGATTTTACATTCTTGTTCTATACAGAATGTGAATGCGATCTGAAAATAATTGTCATATGTAAGTATCTAAAATAATTTTATTTTATTTTCATTTCTGATATTTGACTTTAATGTAATAATGCTTATTATACCTGAAAAGGTTTATTATTTGTAAAATTTAATTTCATGGGTGGTTTTAGTTTTTGTTTGTTGTGTATCATTTCTTATCCATTGATTTATCGATCCATAAATATTATTACATGGCCTAATGGACCTTTCTTTTATTTTAAGCAGGAATGGAAATATCTGTAGAAGTATTTTCTTGTAAACTTAATCGGAATTTCCATTGCTTTTTAACCATTCAAGCATGCCTTTATCAGTTGATTAACTTTGATAAACAATGCAAAAATGTGTTCATGAAAGCTTAAATTTATTTTAAAACTGTTGCAGTTTTATTTAACTCTCTCAAATTATATATATATAAAAAAAAATTAAGATTGATTTCATTAATGAAAGTTGTTATTTAAGTATGAGAAATTCAGTAATTCTGAAGTTAACTTATGTCAATAACAACTGTAAAATTTTCGAACGAACCATAGAAAATGAGAATAAACAAAGATTTCTAATGAACTGCTTGTACTGGTTTGGATTTTCTTATCTAGAATATGTATACTCTTTAACTTATTTTTTACGAGTAATTTTTTTCCTAAATATTGTAAATATTATATATTTATATATATTAAATATTATATATGTGCAATTTACAATTAAAAGCCAAACCATTAATTTCTCTTTCTCTGTTTTGAATCTCTTATCTACAATATGTATACTCTTTAATTTATTAAATTTAGTTATCTTTTTCTCAAGAGTAATTTTTTTTCTAAATGTTGTAAATATTATATTTATATATATTAAATATATATGTGCAAGTTACAATTAGAAGAGAAGCCAAACCATTAATTTCTCATTCTCTCATTTTTTATTTAATGATTTTAAATTGGTATTTTTAGTCTTCTGCTATTTATGTGTTAATACCAATAGCTGAAACAGTTCAGCCAACACTGCAGGTTAATTTAGCAATCCATAAATGGGATACACTTAATAATAAATCAATGCCGTAGCTAAAGAGTTATATTTTCTCCTTTGTAAATGTAAATTTTGCACATTTTATGAATTATATTATTTCTTTTTATTATACCAGACCTGATCTCAGATTCTCTGATTGCAGAATTTTGTTTTATTGTAGATAGATAAAAAATTCTTCCTGTGCACATGTGTATACGTATATTTATATAAAGTTCAAAATTACAGTTAACATTATGTAAACTATGAAAATTGTAACTTCGTGTTGATGGTATTTTTTGATTAGGCTTAAATTTTGTTTTTAAAAATTAGATTTTTCTTGGAGGTAATTATTAAATGTAAACTATTACTCATGATATGTTTTTTCCTCCTACAGTTGGAATGTAAACTCTGAAATGTTTTTTTTTTTTTTTCTTTTTCATCCTGTATACAATATTTATAAGCTATTTTTTTTTTAATTTTGGCCTTTTGTATTTTTCTTCCCAGATTATTTATTTAAGATGTTAATGAATATGTAAGGAATCTAGCTTTGGCCTGCGCCTGCAGTCTCCTAGCAGCCCTTCAGTTTAAATTGCAAAATAAGTAAGACTTTCTGCATATAACTCAGTACTAATCATTGCAAGACTTCTTTTTTTTTTTTAAATCAAGATTTATTTGATTTTAATGATTTTTTAAAACTATTCATACATTATTGTGCAACACTTGTATTTTATTCTGTGTATTTTTATGTATATATATGTAAATATTTACACTATCAATCATTTTACTTAAATTATAAATAATATTCTATTCCGATAGAAAAAATCCATGTAGGCATTTATTACCAATATTTCTATTCAAATTAGTATCATTATAATATAAGAAATAATCTTATAACAGTCACAAATGCTGTAGTACGAGCCACTCAACCTGAGAATTTGTAGTACTATAATGTATTGAAATAAAGAAAGTCTGGTGGACTGCGGTAATTCTCGATCAATGTGTTTCTAGGTTAATTAATGTTCACCCAGCATATAATAGTATGCTTAAACAAAAGTTAAAAAGTATTGTTAACAATTCAAGAACATTGTAGTTTAATGTACAAAATAAAAAAAAGTCGCCATCTTTGCTGAAAATTAATAAATAAAAATATATATTAAACTGCTACAAAAGCATCTTGAAAAAAGATTGTTTCTGAAAATCACACATTTTACTTAAGATTCTTAGTGGCACAACATTTCTATTTTTTTTTTTTTTTTTTTTTATGTTATTTTACAACTATATATCTGTACTGATAAGTATAAAGGATTTAAGTCCAAAAATGTCGATTTTGAGTTAAGTACATAGTCAGACTCAGAAAAAAATTCTCTATTGATTGGTATAAAGGATTTAAATCCGTGTCCTTTAGTCTTTGAGAAAATCCATTGGTAAAAAAAGATTCAAGTTAGAAATTTAGCATTAATCTTAAGTATAAAATATTTAATTCAATTTTTTCCCTTTATTAAATGAAGATTGACAATCACTTAACGGTATATAGTGTATAAATCAACGTAATCCCTTTTTCCTAATCGATTCTGCTCATTAGTTTTTAGTTAGTTTAACTTTATTTTTCGTCTCCTGAAAAATCAAGAATATGGACTTAAATCCTTTATACTTATCAGTACAGATATAATATAAGCTTTTAAATTACGTTAATAATGTTTCTGTAATTTAGTATACTGGTTATACAACTATATTGATTTATACAACAGATTCTTTTTTTACCTATGTTTAAAATTATTTTAGACATATTTATCAATGTACATATATGTAGTGTGCATCTATAATATATATTCATTAATGCACATCAAAAAATCATAATATGTATTTTGCTTAAAATTAAAACCGGTTTTGTTATAGGTTTCATATCAAAATCAAAACTATCTTTCAAGCTATTTCAAAATTTTGTAGTAAGCAAAAGCATGACTAATGACTAATTAAGGTCAAGATTACTAAGTATTGTACTGAATGCTAATAAATTAAATTGTATTTTATTGTACACACTTGTGATTTAAATTATACAGTTATATAAAAAGTTATTTATTTTTAACTGTTAACTTCAATACATTAAATCAAAGAAAAGTTCAAATGAAAGCCAACTATTTTATCTTTATTTCATAGTAAAAATAAACTGTAATAACAATAAATGGTTTTTTTTATAACTAAATGTTTAAATTAAAATATATAATAAAGCTGAAATATTTTTAATGGGTAATTGCAATACTTAACTATAAATCAAAGAAAAGTTCACATCAAAAACGTAGTAGTTTATCTTTATTTCATAGTAAAAAATAAACTGTAATAATAATAAATGGTTTTATTTATTAAGGATATAATAAAAATGCATGGTTGAAATAAAATATATAATAAAATTAGGACAGTAATGCTATATACATTATGCTTTTAAATGTTATAAAGTGTTTTGCCAATAAGTTTGGATGTAATTTCAAAACAAATAAAAATAGTAAATTAACTACTATGCTTATATATAAAAAAAAAAATTATAATCAGGGGTCGAACCAGGCAAAATTTGGGTCCCTTTTGCGGCTCCTTCACAAAATTCCACACAGTAAAAAGGGGCCCTTCAGAAAATTCAAATTCATAGAAAGGTACCCTTCACAAAATTCAAATCCATACAAAGGGACCCTTCACAAAATTCAAATTTATAAAATGAGTCCCTTCACAAGATTTTTTGTTTTATAAAAAGGATCCTTTTATTAAATGTTTTCATATTTTCAGTATTATTTTTAATTTATGCCTTAATTTGGCTCAACGAAACTCTATTAACTTGATATTAAACATTACATAAAGTGATTGTAAAAACTGAAGATTTTACACAATATTTTACTTTTTCACAAAAATATTTTATATTTCACAAAAATATTTTGTTTTTCACAAAAAAGGGACCCAAAAATTAAAACATGGATTGACTCCTGATCAGGGTTTAACCTGGCAAAAAAATTACTTTAGCATTTTAGCGAAAATAGGCAAGCACTATTTTAGCTTTTTCGAAAGTTAATTCTTTGGATACCATTGATTTCTTTTACTTAGCTTTGTTATCCTCAGTTTTGTTTTCTATTCCTTTTGTTCATTGATGATTTTAACCAAGCATCCATATTTGTGACTTTAAAAATATGAATCAGGGAAACTATGTTTTGATTTTATCAATAGAAAAAGAGGTATTCATATCATATGTGTAAAATGAAAAAGCAATTTAAAAATCAAGTAAAGTGTAGTGGTAGATAATCGTGAAATACTAGTGCTAAAAATGCTTCTATGAAGCAAATTCTGAATTCTAACATACTTTTAAATATTTTTGCATTTAAATTCAATCATTGAAAAATAAAAATAAATCCAAATTACTATATAAATAAGGATTCCTAATAATTTCAGTCCTTTCGTAGTTTTTGCCTGCAAATATTACAAAAAAATAAAATAAAATAAAATTCTGAATTATTATATAGAGATATTTTATACAGTTATCCAGTTTTAGCATTTTAGCGAAATTCTGACCGACTTGTTTTAGCAAAATATGATACCTTTTAGCAAAATGCTAAAAAAACGAATGGCAGTTTGAACCCTGCTCCTGATAATATGTAATTAAAATCAGGTTTATGTTAAAAATGACATAATTTGTAGTCCAAATTAATCAATATAGCTATCATTTGAACAAAAAATGTCCTGATCCGTAATTGCCCTGAGTCGGGGTGCGATCGATATTTACCTGGTTGCTGGGGCAATTACTGATCAATGAATTTTTTCAATTAAACAAACTTTTAAAACATTTTAATCAAAGTCTATATTTTATTGAATAAACACATGATAAAGCTTTAACCATGCTAAATTTGGTTAACATCAATTGTGATATTTTTAGAGTTATTTTAGATGTTTGTGTTTTTTGATCGGGAATTACCCTCGCCCACACTAAAATCTTATCCATGCTATGGAACGGATAAAATAATTTTGGAAAAGGGTAATTTATTAGGGAAAATGACATCATAACTGAAACAATGTATTAAGAGGAAACTTTTACTCACACTTCCCAAACAAAATAAAGAGAATAAGGAGTTAAGGAAAAAAAAAGTAGGATATCTTAAAAAACTTATATTTAGGCTAAACTAATATAATTTGAATCAAGAAAATTTTTTCACACTATACCCATTAACAAAATTCACATTTTCATTACCATCTTAATACTTTCACTTATTCTTATAACTTTTCTATATTGAGTCGGGACAATTCATTAAACAAGCAGTGACAGCTGCCTTGAACTGTATGTAACTGATTATATATAATTAAATTTAATGGTTATGGAGTTTTTAAAAAAAATTTGGAGGCTTCAGCAGGGACAGATTTATTCCTGCGGAGGCCTAGGGCACTCATGTTTAATGGGCCCTTTCTTCTGAAACTTTAATATTTATAATCCTCTATTCTATTAATCTATACAGAGAAGATATTTTAAAGGTAAATATTTTTTTCTGCACATGATTATACAGTTTACCAAATGATTAAACACTGATTATCTATATTTAAATAACTGATAACTTAACATACTATCATTTTACGGCAAAGTATATATTGTTCGAAATAATACAAACAATGATCAATTTCCATAGCGCACACAATGGAAATATTCACAATTAGTTAAAAAAAAAAAAAAAAATGTATTTTATATATTATAGGATAAAAAATCAATAAACAAAAAAGTGTAACTTATGATGAAGCCAATGTACTATCTGTAAACTGATTCATGCACTAAATTAGACAGCATTGCAAACATGCCAACAGTTTAATTTATTCCAGAGGATTGTAAATACCTACCCTTTTAACATCACTTTATTTGTATTGTTTTTTTTTTTTTTTTTTTTTTTTTCAAACATGGTAGGACAAATAAGAGGCACACAGCACAATACTATTTCCATTTGTTGACGAAAAAATGAAAATTATCGATCATTATAGAAAATTTTCATTCTAACTATTTTTTTAAATGTATGGTGGAATTTCTTGAAAGCCCAAGGCATGTGCCCTGAATGCTCTGCCATAAGTCAGGTGCTGGGCTTCAGGGCTTTTTAAACACTACAATGTAAAATATGCCATTATTTTTAAAATATTATGTGTGCCAATATTAAAAGATATAAACTTATATGAGAACTATAAATAAGCAAGAAAATGTTTTCTTTTGTAAATATCAACTGCAAGGCTGGCAGAGACAAACTATCATATTATATATATATTAATCCTCGCTTTCCCAAGATGGGGTCATTTTGAAGTTGAAATCTAGTTAAGCACGCCTCATTCAAAAAGTGTGCTAATTCGCCACAGATAGCAAACATAACCAGTGGAATTTTGCAACTTCTAAACGATATAAAAAGGTGCTGTGCTGGTGATTTTCGCCAAGTGTGGCAAGCGGCACCTGAAAGCAATTTTTTTGCAGTAATGCCATGATCTTAGGAAAGCGAGGGTTAATCAATTAATTCTACACTAACTAAATATTTATAATTCATACATCAGTCATAAGGTTGTGCTTGTATAAATAATTAAAATATAATAAATGGTTAAATTGTATAAATAATTAAGAAAATTAAGGTATAATTTATTCTTTTATTTATCAATGTTGCTTAGTAGAGACGAATCTAAAGTCAAGGTATTCAAATAAATATTAGCTTGTTTAATAATATTTTGTTATATTTTACAAATTATATTTTTAAATTTCTATTAGAAATATTTAAAAACCACATTTTTTTAAAGCTGGATGTACAGTTTCATTTCACTAAAGCCATTAACTTTAATATGTAAAAAAAGTGATTTAAATCAGTGATAGTTTTTATTTTTTTACTTTTTAAATCACTACAACCCTGTTGCAAGATTCTCAATTAATAGCGTTTGCATACAAAGTTTTTATTCATTAGCTTTACAAGGCAAAATTAGCTCTGGCCGCATGGTCAGTTACTACTGAAGAATTAGCCACTAATAAATTTGCTGCGGGTAGCCACCACAATGGCCACTGTTTGGCTACCTGCTGCAATTTTCACACACACACAAAAAAATGTTTGTTTCCCTCAGTTGATTAATTTTAGCTGTATCATGTGTATGCAGTAGGAAATCCACTCCCAGAAATCCATAGCACTTGGGACCAGAGACTGCAAATTTCAAAAATTTTATGGATTTTAGTTTTTTTTTTTTTTTTTTTTTTGTTTGCAGTATAGACAAATGTTTTTTTTTTTTTTTTTTTCGTTTTTTTTTTTTTTTCTTTGAAATTACTTTTTATTTAAGCACAAAAACTTTATTATAAATTTCATTGTTTACTTTGGTTGTAACTTTTTAAAAGTATATAACTTTTTTAAAGTATTTATAATTTTAGTAATACATATTAGGGTATTTATTTGCATTGGATAATTTTATATTGCTACTATTCAAAAGTTCTTAAAACATCGTTTTTATCATATTAACTAGTATGCTGTGGCCATCACAAATCTTTCTTCTATATAATCCTGTACAAATTTACCTAATATAAATTATTTGTTAAATTATAATTTATTAAAATTATTTTTCATGATGAATGCAGACGATTTTTATCTGAAAGTAGTTTAATATTAAATGCCAAAAGAAAATCAGTTTTGTACAGACATGAGAAGAAATGAATTTTCTTCCCATTATTTCATTTATTTATTTTTTCATTAAAAATGGAAAAAATCAATAACATAGTATAAATTATCACTGATCTATGGTTTGATAATTCATTTTAAAGGTGTTGACGAGTTCTTTCGAAGATACCCATATTGAAAATTAACGAATTCCAAACGTCAAATTTCGTTCAAGGGTTTTGAGATACAGTACCTACAAAATTTGTAACACACACACAGACAGACATTTTCTAAAAGCAGTCAAATTGTGATCAGGACATCTCAAAACATGTAAATACATCAAAAACTGTTTAAAAATTTTCACAAAGCCAATACTTCCTTCAAACATAGAAGACAGTAAAAATAAGATTTTTTTTTTGCTAAGTTTTTTATGGCAAAAATGAAAGAAAAAATCGATAATGTTGTTTTAAATTAACGCAGATCAGTGGTTCAGCCATTTCTTCTTCTTCTTCTTTTTTTTTTTTTTTCTTTTTCGTATGCATATAAAGAGAAAGTATTGAATTAGTAAAAAGTTTCAAACTCCAGTTTTGATGGATTTACACGTTTGAGGATGTTCTGATCACGATTGAACTGATTTTTGAAAATGTCTGTCTGTCAGTCAGTCTTTCTCTGTGTGTGTGTGTATCACTAATGTAGTAGACACTGCATCTCATTAACCAATTAATGAAATTTAACCATACTTGGAATTTTGTTGAAACCTGACATAAACTGATACAGATTAGATTTGGCGATCAATTGTTCAACAGGTCGGGCTGTAATCCCATTATTTCTAAATTTTTAACATGAACAAAACAAAATTTCATATAACTCTACAAAATGAGTTATTTTAAACAATGTAATTATAAAATTAATTGTTAATTAATAATTGTTAATCAATGATTGTGAAATTAATATAAATTATTGATAATAGTAGTAATAAATTAGGGGGGGGGGAGGGAAATGTGCATCTGAGAACTTCGTTTCCTGTAGTAATGTAACTCTGTCACATAAAAATCGTCTACATTTATATGGAAAATAATTTAATAAATTTCTATTTTATGATTTTGGTGTATAATTAAAATATACAGAAGAAAGTCTTGTGGTGGCACTATCACACTAAAGGTATTGATAAGCTCTTTTAAAAGATACCCATTGTGAAAACTTGTCCCCTCTGGGCAATAAATGTAAAGGAAAATATATTCCATAGTCTGCAGAACTGCTTTTCTTTTTCTGTTTTTTAGTAGCTTTTAAAATAATTTATATTTTTTTCCATACATTTGGATTGCATTATGTGATCTGTATAAATCATGTTAAAAAAAATCACCTAGGAAGCAATAAGCCTAGGATAAATAAAGCTTATAAAATAAAATTTGATTTGTAGAGTTTAGAGTGCTATTCAGTCAAATGCGATATCATTGACAGTTTATTACCTACAATTTCACAGTAAAAATATAAAAAATAATTAGAAAAAATTAATTATAATAGAACTAACCTCTAATAGCTGTTTGTTTTTAGCATCATGAAGTATATATATTAACGTTTATCAATAATTGTTTCAAAATTTTTAAGCTATAATGATGTTCTATTATAATTATTATTATTATTCACGTTTAATTTTAATATGTTTGTCAACTAATTTAAAGTTAATATAAGGTTATTATTATCATGTTTCAATTAATTAAAAAATGATGAAAAATTTGAAAAATTGGGCTTTATAATGTACTAGGACATCTCAGTAAGTTTCTTCGTGTTGAATCACATGACTGTTCTTATTACCATTTTAGTGTTATGCTGTCTGGAGACACACGTCCAGACACTGTCTTTTTTATATATGAAGATTTACTCGTATTATTGAAAAATCTAGTACTTATTGTAGATGAGAAAATTCAAAACTGATTGGTTTCAATTAAATAATCATACAAAATTGTTTCTTATAAATACCACAACTTGCATATTGTTATTGAATATAATTTTTGGTTTATGGGAGAACATAACTGTCAGTTTTTATTTATTTATTTTTCCTTTTGAAATGTTTTTTATTTTCTCTCTCTGCAGGTGCTGCGAGAACTTGTCTATTACAGAGAAAAACATTAGATGTTGAATTAAATTAGTAATGTTCAATTAGCTTCACTATGCAAATAAAGAAATTTTATGTAATTTTTTAAATAAAAATGCATAAATACATATTGTTTCTTTTGATTCTTTTTTAAATTTGAATCTCAAACCAATACAGGTAGGTTGGAAGTCAGTCCTTCGTTGTATCTTGCCGAACAGTCCACAATTTGTAGTAATTAAAACAAATTCAGCATATGGAACAAAGCACAAATAAAATTAATATGTTTAATCAAATAGAAAATACGTATGTATGTATATGTATATATATAAGCATATGTAAAAAAAAAAAAAAAGCAAATCAGTTTTGGTAAAAATATGTGTGTTTTTAAGCTACGTAAGTACTTTCTAAATTTTTTCTCTTGTTTTTATATTTTATCTAATAATTGCACTGAGTTTAATTTTGTTTCTAATATTGACGTTCACTGAGACTTGATTCTTGGCTTCTTTTTAGCTGCATTTCATTGATACAACCTGTCATCCAAAAAAGTTGGATCATATTAATTACAGTGATTTGAATTAGTGATTACTTTTACAGTTTTACTTCACGATCACCATTATGCATCACAATGAGAAAACATGGAGGTAATCAGGAATTTAACTGCATGTAATTAATGTGATCCAACTTTGTTGAATGCCAGGTGGTATGAAATGCTGCTTAAAAAAAAAAAAAAAAAGTCAAGGGCTACATGCAAACGGAACGCTTGCAATTTCGATGACGTAAATTTTGCAAGTTTTTTGCAAATACAGTCTGCAACAAAAGTAACAGAGCACTAGCGAAAATTCCTATGTAAAAAAAGTACACTTAATGCAGATTTGTTAAATAAATCCTTGTCGAATCCTGTTCTTAGTCAGTCTAAGAACATGATTCGACAAGGATTTATTTAACAAAACAGTGTTAAGTGTGCTTTTTTCACATAGGAATTTTTGCTAGTGCTCGGATACTTTTGCTGCCTACTGCAGTTATACATTTGGAACGCCTGCAAATGGCTTTGCAACTGGACGTGTTTCATTTGTATGTACCCCCAAGAGTCAAGTCCTTTGAGCATCAAAAGAGGATGCAACTTAGAGAGACAATGGGAATGGATATGTTCATAAAGATAAAATTTATATGGTGGTATTTAAAATATTTGAAAATTGTACATACAGTACACTTATGCTGCTATTACATAAAAACTTTTTGCACAACATTTGAACCGATTTTTGCTCTAATTTCTGGAGACTGAAAAAAATTTTTGGTTCGGAAAGTTCTCCAAAATACTTCAGATCTCAGTGGATGGTGTCACATTCAGTCTATGCCTGGAACCGGTTTGTAGCTGCATCTATAATGAACCAGTTCTGGTCCTAGACTGAAAGTGGTGCCATTTACTGAGATCAAAAAAGGAGAGTGACAAAAAATCAGTTTCAACTGTCAACATCACCTAAAACATGTGCTGAGGAAGTTCTGGATCTGGAAATAATGCTATATATATTAGCTCTGAATAAAGCTATTAAGTTTTATCTTTAATTACAGTATAAAAGTTTCATGTTTTTTAGTAATAGTAAAATGTGGAATTGATGCATTTTTCTAATTTGGATTCTGTGTCTCCATTTGACATATTTGTGATCCATATCAGTTAAATGTAAATTGGAAGAATGTAATGTTTTTATTATAAGCTTTTAAGACAAAGTTGTAGCAATTCAAAAATCATGAGAAAGGTTCAAAAAATGTTATTTAAAAAATTGCTGAAAATTATTTACAAGGAATTAGGTGAATAATAATTAATGTTCATTAGTTGTTAATTAAAGAAAACACTTGTTATTTATAGACATAAATTTTACTATTAAAGATGTGATTCTTTTAGATTAGGTTATGCTCAGTGGGTGATCCATGTATGCTAAATTAATTTTATATGAAAAAATCTGGAGTGACTCTGTTTGACTTTCTGATAAATTAAAGTAAGCGAAGTTGTTAAATGAAGAGAAGAGAAAATTATAATAGGGCATTTGAGTAATTTTCTCCATATAGTGTGTTCTTTAACATTATTGTACTTTAAAGAATTTGAGCCTGTAGATCATAATGTTAAAGAATTTCGCATTGTGTCACTATAAAATAACTAAGCACTAGATACTCCAAAATCAATAGGTCTTGTGTTACGGTGACCTATAGCATATATACCAACATTCAGGTAAATTCATCAATGCATTCAGATGCTATCATGTTCACTCACACATATATACTACACACACATGCATATAGTATCGTGAAAATAGCAAAAATGAACTCTGAGACCTCAAAGCCTATCGAAATACCAAAATCTCAAAGTAAAATTTTTGTTATGATTACAATATTTTCTTTACATATTTATATTTGTAGAGTATAAGTAATATTGCTATTACTAGGGGATAAGGCTGATTATCTATTTTATGAATTTAAAACTGCAGGGATACTTTTTTATATTTGTGTGTTGGGGGGGGGGATTTACTCCCCAACAGACAGAATTTTTTGTAATGATTTGCAGACTGCAGTATAGAACTGCTAAACTAAGTTTTAAATCACATTAAGCTATTAGCAATTAATAAATTAAGTAATATCTGCATATAAAAAGAAAACAAAGAATGTACAAAAGAACAGTAATCTAGAGACATGATGTAAATTGTATTACTTTTCTTATCTGTATACATGGTAGAGAAAGTTTTTTTTTTTTTGAATCAAATAGCTGAAATTGAGTTTTTGTTGAATTTAAATGTTTTGAGGTCCCCTGAATCTGAAAATCATGTTTTTAGCAGTTAGTCTGTATATCTGTCTGTTATCAACATATCTCTAGAACAAATAGTAGCAGAAAGTCCAAACTGTAATGTACAAAATGCGCATCATATAGGGACGCTACACTAAACTTTTCTTTGAGATCAAGCAAGTAGTTCGTGTACAAGGGCATCCAAGAGAATTCAAACATATTATCCTTGGAAAAATTTCGTGTAAGTACAGTGTAACAGCATTAAGCTGACTTAAACAATTTTTTTTATAAAGCATAAAAACATGTTTTGTGTATATTGTGATATGGAAATCATTCATCTTTTGTTTACAGGGCTACCCAAAATATTTGGGGCTATACTTAAATTGACCAAACGTCTCCATTTTCTGGGGACAAATGGGGACTTCCTTTTTTTTTTTTTTTGAAGGCATTTTTCTAAGTTTTAAATAATTGTAGAAAGTAAATTATTAATCAGTAATACTTTATTTTTAGTCCTTATGTATTAGGAATGAAAAAATACACCCATAATTGGATAATTGTAGCAATTTTTAACGCTTCTCTATTATAAAGGTATTTTGATTAGGTCAGCCTAGCTATACTTGAAAATTGCTGGAATAGTAATTCATTTTTTGTTAGGTGTTTTTTTGATTGGGACTAAATTTAAGTACACAATATTGTTCATAGACAATATGACAACAGAGCTACCAAAAATTGAGCTAAATGTTCTTTTATATTCAGTGTAATTGATGAGAGTGCTTCGATGCACGTTACTGTGTCGACGAACACTGCTCAGAAAGAAAAATTAGTTTTTCAAATTCATACTGTAAAAAAAGTAATTTTTGAAATTTAAATTTGTTTTTTCTTGTATAATATCATGTTTTGAGGTAACCTGATTACACAAAAGTCCAATTTTTAGTGATTAATCTGTATGTATTTATATTACCATATCTTAAAAAATCTGGTGTGTCACACACATCACTTTCTCTTACCCTGCATTTCAATATTATAATGATTGATTGCATATTAAATTTTAAGTTCAATAGCATGAGATAATAAAATTCAATATACTTTTAGAACATTCTAAAATAGTTTTAAAAACAATTTTATTTGATATGCAGTTTTGTGCATAGAATTATTAAAAAAAAAAACTAGGCTATTATTAATTTACCTTCAAACTTGCCAGTCTTTATAAAATTTTTGCCAGTAACCTAATATGAAATTCAAAGTGCTAAATTTGAATTTCCTGCAGTTATTTACTATTAAGTTATGCGATAACAGATACACATACAGCATACAGATCAACTGCTAAAAATTGGACTTTCGTAATCAGGCCACTTCAAAACATGATATAATACAAAAAACAAAGTTGAAAATAAAACTTCAAAAATTACTTTATTTACACTATGTATATGAAACATTAATTGTGCAGTGTCCGGCACCACAGTAAAATATACAAACCACTTCTGTTAATTAGATTCAATAGAAAAGAACATTTTGCTTAATTCTGAGTATCCCTGTATATTGTCTATAATCAATATGCACTATTAAGAATACTTTATATTAAAAATTAGTCTTCTTTGAAAAGCATTTAACGCAAAAGGAATTATGATTCCTCCAAGTATAGCCCCATCTATATCCCCAGATACTTTAATTGGCCTTGTAAATGAATGATGAATAATTTTCATACCATAATCTACACAAAACATGCTTTTAAGAATTAAAAAAAAATATATATATATATTCCATTTTGGTTAAGTCAGCCTGTAGATGTTACACTGTATTTACCAGATATTTTCCCTTAGACAATGTATTTGAATTCACTTGGATGTTCCTGTACACAATCCATTTGCTTGATCTCAACGAAAAGTTTACTGTAACATCCCTATATGATACGCATTTAGAATACTAAGTTTGAACTTTCTGCTATTATTTGTTCTTGAGATATGTTGATAACAGATACACACTCAGACTAACCGCTAAAAACATGGTTTTTGGATTCAGGGGGCCTCAAAATGTGTACATATGATAAAAACACACTTTCAAAAATTTGACTGATAAACAATACGTTACCTATGTGGGAAGAGAAAGTACAAAAAAGTAACTGCATGAAATTCGAATTTGATATTTTGAAGTACTTTTTAAGTTGCCACTTAAAAGTTTGATCAAAATTGGTAAGTTTGAAGTCAAATTAATAACAGCCCTTTTTTTTTTTTAAATAACTCTAAGCACTACTGTTGAGCGGGGCTTGAGGGGTTGGTATCCCTCTTACATACAATTATATGTCGAATAACTATTCCTAAACCAGTTTTCAATTATTTTTGAATTACATTGAACTTTATTATCCTACGTTATTTATCTCAAGACTTAAGCAATCTACTTATATAATATTAAAATGCAGGGAAAGAGGAAGTCGTGTGAGTGATACACCAGATTATTTAAGTACTTTATTGAAGCCTGGCTTTTTTTTTTTTTTGTGTGTGTTTTTAAATTAATCTGCAGAGCTCTCTGCTATGCTGTACTATTTCTGCTACTAGAACCTACTCTTATATCAGATTTTTTTTTTCTTTTCTTTTGAAAAAAAAAAAAATATATATATATATATATATATATGTATATAAATTTAATGTTGCAATTAAACCTTCTGTTATTGCTTTACGACATTTGATTTTGTAATATCTTCACTTTTTTAATATTAAGAATAAATGCTGTTAATTTTCATAGCAGGTAATCTTCAAAAATATCAACAGATTTTCAGAAAATATGTCATTTTAAAAGTGCATGATATTACAAGTCAACAAGAAATAGATAGTTAGGCTTTGCATACAATCTCCTGTTCCCAAGATTAATTTCAGATTTTATTCCACCAATACTGATCTTGTACTTCTGCAAAAGAAAAAAACTGATGTGGACACCACATGACTTCCTTATACACCTTTAGAAATATATACATAATGTTAAAAAGCATTATCATTAGACCCGAGACAGTTGGCTAAAAATATTTTAAAAATGCATTGTCAATGTGTTCTGAGCTTTTCTGAAAGTTTCAAATGCCTAACTAGTCAAGAAGTCAGTTAAAAATCAATTGCAAGATTTGTACTTGTAACGCTGCCGAAGGCAGCAGGGACTTGAAACAGTTCTCTAAAAGTATTAAAAAAATGCATTTTCGCCATGTTCTGAACTATTCTGGAAGTTTCAAATGTCTAGCTAGTCGAGAAGTTAGTTAAATAAATTTTCTTTTGAAACCGTATAAACGCTGCCGAAGGCAGCAGGGACCCGAAACAGTTCTCTAAAAGTATTTTTAAAATGCATTTTCACTGTGTTCTGAACTATTCTGAAAGTTTCAAATGTCTAGCTGGTTCAAAAGTTAGTTAAATAAATTTTCTGTTGAATCATATAAATGCTGCTGAAAGCAGCAGGTATCTGAAACAGTTGGCTTGTTGGCTAAAAATAATTTTAAAAATGCTTTTACAACCGGTTCTGGGCTTTTCTGAAAGCTTCAAATGTCTAGCTAGTCGGGAAGTCAGTTAAAAATCATTGCAAGATGTGTACTGGTAACACTGCTGAAGGCATCACGGATCCGAAACAATTGGCTGAAAGTATTTTAAAAATGCATTTTCGCACTGTTCTGAACTATTCTGAAAGTTTCAAATGTCTAGCTAGTCGAGAAGTTAGTTAAATAAATTTTCTGTTGGAACCATACAAACGCTGCCGAGGGCAGCAGTGGCCTAGAACTATTTGCTAAAAATATTTAAAAAATGCATTGTCACTGTGTTCTGAGCTATCCTGAAAGTTTCAAATGTCTAATTAGTGGGGAAGTTAGTTAAAAATTGATTGCAAGATTTGTACAGGTAACGCTGCCTAAGGCAGCAGGTATCTTAAGCAGTTGGCTAAAAGTATTTGAAAAAAATGCATTTTCACTGTGTTCTGAACTATTCTGAAAGTTTCAAATGTCTAGCTAGTCGGGTAGTTAAATAAATTTTCTGTTGAATCATATAAAAGCTGCTGAAGGCAGCAGGTATCCAAAACAGTTGGCTAAAAATATTTAGAAAATGCATTGTCAACGTGTTCTGAGCTTTTCTGAAAATTTCAGATGTCTAGCTAGTCAGGAAGTCAGTTAAAATTCGATTGCAATATTTGTCCAAACAGTTTTTGAGTTAAAGTTTTTTGTTACATTATGGCCAAAACCTTTGTATTTTTGGTCATTATTAACCTAATTTTCTTAAATATCTCCAAAACGGAAAATCATACGAAGTCCAAAAAGGGAGGTGCACAACTGGATGTTATAACAAACCTATGTACCAATTCACAACTTTCTACGTCCAATCGTTTTCGAGTTATGTGACATACACACACATGCGTACGACGTCACGAAAAATCGTGTAAAGTCGCTTATATCGCTAAAACGAGAGCTCGTGTTAAGACGACACTTGCAGGTGTACAACTAGACATCATGACAGTCACACATATAAATTGGCAACATTCAGCGATCATTCGTTTTCGAGCAATGTGAAATACAAAATCCATTTCGCAAATCGGGATTACTATAATTCCTTATACTTTGTATGAGGAAGTAAAAATTGGTGCAGAATTTAATGAAACCAACTAGAAATTTTCAAGGAATTTGAAAAAATAATAATTGTCGCCTGTACAAAAAAAAAAAAAAAAAAAAAAAAAAAAAACAGTATTTTGCAATGAGTAAAATATGTCTCATATTCTAATAAGATGATATACAAAGTTTTATCCGGAAAAAAAAAAAAAAAAAAAGCTATCTTGCCAAATTTTCTGCATGGGTAATGAATTCCATTAAAATCTACCAAAATTGGATGTGGAATATACATTTAGATTTCATCCCCAAGTTTTATAGAAGTTACATAAAATCAGCATAACTGATGCATTTTTCTTTTTTTTTTCTTTCTCTTTTAAGTATTTTAATGCACTTATTTTAAACAGGGAAGCCAAAAGCATTGGTTTTGCTATTTATTATGCAAATATTAATTTTAGACAAAAATATACAGGTATTGATTTTAAGCATATATTTTTAAATCCTGATGTTGAAAATCAATATCACATTTATGTTTAAAATTAATCTCTGCATTATAAAAAACAAGGTCAATGCTTTTGGTTCCCCTGTTTAAAATAAGTGCATTAAAATTCTTAAAAGAGAAAGAAAGAAGAAAAGAAAAATGCATCAGCTATGTTGATTTTACGTAATTTCTATAAAACCTGGATGAAATCTAGATGTATATTCCATATTCAATTTTGGTTGATTTTACATGATTTAGATGAGATCTGGATGTATATTTTACATCCAAATCTAGTTGATATTACATGAAATGGCTGAAAACACAATGTTGCATTTACATCCAAATTTGGTTGATTTTACATGAATTGAACAAACTCTGGATGTCTTACATAACAAGTTGGTTGATATTACGTACCAACTAAGTCTCATTTGGGGCCATGTTACAACTTTGCTTGTGACATTTCAACCAAAAATCAACCAAAGCAGATAGCAAATTTCAACGTAATGGGACGTAATATTTGATCGCGATTACGTAATATCAACCTAATCGGGATGAAGTGTGTTGTGTGGGGTCATGCGCTATTTAAATGTTTGACATTTAATTAAAAACCGGTTAAAGAAAGATGGAAATTAGTTGAGTTGAATAAATTACGTCAAAATTGCTTACGCCTAAATCATAGACTGGAGAATTGTAGGATAAACATCAATTGTAAAAATTGTGCCGAAAAACATCACACTTCACTGCATGTTTATGGTAGAAATCAAAATTCTGAAAGGGCGAATCCATGTATCGCGAGAAATGTCTAACAGCGCTCAGTTTTATTCGAGTAATGGGTTACTGTCAACAGCATTAATTAAAGTTAAATCAAGTAAAGGGGAAAGTTATGCATTGTAAAGCTCTGATAGATAATGCTAGTCAAAATTCACTAATTACAAAGGAATGTGCTAAGCGACTAAATTTGCCCTTACGGAGCTCGTCGCATAGTACAGTAGGGATTAATTGCGTTTTAGCAGAGACTACTCTCAAAGAAACTGAATTTTAATTCACACCGCATTTTTCTCAGAGTCATTTTTGGTCAACGCTTTTATAGTTGACAGGGTTACCTCACCTCTCCCTAATTTCCAATAGTTGCAACACGATTAGCCACATAATCAAACATTGCAGCTGGCTGACGCTGAACCATAGTTTTCTCCTGCATGAATTCAAAGATGTTCTTTTACATTACTGTTTTCAGAACATATTTCATATACATGAGGTTTTTTCTCCGGTATGCGTACGAAGATGATTATTCAAATTGCCTTTTTGAGAAAACCTTTTAGAACATTTTTCACACTCATACGGCTTTTCTCCTGTATGAAATCGAAGATGCTTTTTCAGATCATATTTTCGAGAAAATCTTTTAGAACATACATTACAAGTATGTGGTTTCTCTCCTGTATGAATACGAAGATGACTTTTTAAACTTGTTTTCTGAGTAAACCTTTTAGAGCATTTTTCACATACATATGGTTTTTCTCCTGAATGAATTCGAAGATGTTCTTTTAGACTACTCTTTTGACCAAATCCTTTAGAACAAACTTCACACATATGTGGTTTTCCTCCTGTATGAATGGCAAGATGCCTTTTTAGATCATTTATTCGAGAAAATTTTTTAAAACATTCTTCACACACGTACGGCTTTTCTCCTGTATGAGAGCGAAAATGTGCAAATAAATTTCTTTTATAAGAAAATTTTTTGAAACATGCCTCACACACATACGGCTTTTCACGAGCATTCATATTTTCAACAAATAAAATAGTTTTGAATTTATGTTACAAATAAATAATGTCTTCTTCAAGGTGGAGTTCACGATACACAGCCTGGGCGAGCACGGGCTTGCCCATGTTAACCCACACCTTTCACAGACGGCATCACGTGATCATTTGTGGGTTACCCATGCATGCCCAAGGCGTTCACAGCTGGTGAATGGGTAGCCCGGGCTTTGCACACTTAACACAGAAACATTTTCTGGGGAAAGTGGTCACGTGATGGGTAAAATGCATGTTGTTTGTCAACATCGTAATATCTGATGAGAATTACGATTTTTATTCGTTGTATTAGAATGTTATACCTCACTTATATTAAGTTATTTTTTCTTACCAATTTTATCCCTTGAAAATTTCAGCAACACATGTGTATTTCAACAGATGTAGAAAAATTTATTTCATAAAATTTTAAATATAGAAATATTTTCATAATATACACCTTTACAGTAATTAATCTATATTTAATCATTTGTTTTAAAAAGAAAATATTTTTATAAACTAGATTTCATTTATATGAACTGTGCGTTAAATAACGATGAGCAGTTTGAGTTATTATTTCAAATTAATATTTATGTTTCTTTTTATACATTTTCACAAATTATTTTGATGATACAGGTATGAAACTTTTCAGGGGCTAGCCCTGTATTCAGGGTTTTTGAAAAAAATGCTATCCTTGAACTTCATGTTGAATTATTGTTGTATTTTAGAGATTTCTCATTTCGGATATTTTACTTACCTTGTAATGTATTAAGAATCCTCTATATATCACTTATGATAAGTACTACTTGTACTATTAATAATAGCCATATGATATCATTAAGTCTGCCATTGCCTTTCATTCTACATTCATGTAGCAGTTTTAGGAGGGTTTTGCATATCAAATAGTTTCACCCGCTGACTCTATTACAAATGGTTTAGATTGATAGCATAAATATTTTTTCATTTTTATGCTATTAAATTCATTTGATTTTAATCAGGGTTTATCACTCAATTTTAGCAGTTTTAGTTTTCTTCTGTTCCATTGTTTGTACTAATCTAAAAGATTTTGTAAAGTTGAAACATACTTATAAATGTTTACAATTTTCACTATATTTTGATAAAAAGTATTAATATATATTTAAGTCAAATACAAAGAAATGCTGATAAGTCATTTGATGTCAGCAATGATATTTTTCCTGAACATATTTCTTAAAATTTATTTTTGTTAAGTGAAACTGTATTCAATGTGCTTGTTATTATTCAATACTGCAATGATTGTAAATGATATCTCTTTATATTTTAAAATAAAACGACATATCACATGTCATTTTTTGAAGGTAATTTTAAAGCTTTGCAGCATTGAGTAATATTTTACCCAAGGTTGTTATAGACTAAATCACTAAATGTCAAATTTGTTTCCTAGCATAGCAATTTTACTTTTAGATGTGTTCAGTTACTGACTATATGATACAATTTGCCAACTAGTAAACAGTCATATTTGGGAGATACAAGTGAATGGTTGCCGTAATCATAGGCCTGATGTATAGTGTGTTGTGCTAATGTATTTATGCTTAATTGTATGGTAACCTCTCAATAAAGAAAGTTATTTTCACTTTAGTAGAAAGAAGGCAGGGTTGGCTTGATTTTATCCGACCCAATAAAACACACCTGAAAAAACCCAAGTGTTTTTATCAAAGTCCTTATTTAAAATTCCACTTTTATCTAAGTTATAATAAACATATAAATATAAAACAAATATTATGTACATTAATAGAACATGAACAAAGAATTTTCAGAAATATTGGAGGTTCTCAAACTGCTCTGTAGGAAAAAAAAAATTATAATTATCTTATTAAAACATGATAAAAAATTACCTATACAAAAGCAAGAAAAACTAGTATGTTGTGGCCACCACATGACTTTCTTCTATATTTTCATAAACAAATTCACTCAATAAAAATAATTTATTAAAATTATTATTTAAAAAAATTATCTTCCATGATAATGCAGACAATTTCTATATTAGAGAAGAAGTATAACATAAACTATCCAAAAAATGTGGAATTTATTCTCAATATTACATAAAAAAAATTTTTTTTTTATTAAAAATAAAAAAAAATTTATAACTTTATTTTAAATTATCGCAGATCGATGGTTCAACCATTCGTTTTAAAGTTATTGGCAAGCTCTTTTGAAAGATACCCATCATGAAAATTTACTCCCCTCGAGGGGAACTTCACCCACAGGAGGGGAAGCGAGGCTCCTACATACACAATTTTTACCGAAAGTTGATAGGCACTAATTTAGGTCAATGTGTAACTACATACCAATTTGTTTGAAATTCTGTGCAGTAGTACCTGAGATACAGTCAACACAAAATTCTGTCACAAACACAGACAGACATTTTCTAAAAAGGGTCAAATCATGTTCTACAGCTCTCAAAACATGTAAATCCATCAAAAATCCGAAGTTAAAAATTTTTACGAATCCAACACTTTCTTCTATTGAATATAGAAAAAAGTAAAAAGTTGTTTATTAATATAAAGAAAATTGTGAGACTCAAGGAATAAAAAAATAATAATAATAAAAAAAAAAAAAAAAAAAAAAAAAAAAAAAAACGTCTTGAAAACTGTTTTCCAACACTGTTAAGTAACGTAGAGGGGCAATAATTAAAAATATTTTATGAGATTTTATTGACTATGAAAAATTTAATAAAGCAACACTAAATAATTATTAAAATCCAGTTTTTTGTTGTAAAGGGCAGATAAACAGAATTTTAGAATAACAATTATATAATTAAAAAAAATTTACTTTATAACTTAATCATAATAAGACTTTAGAAATTTTGATTTTAATGTATAATTAATGTTTAATTTTTTGTAATTATCTTATTATGAACTAGCTGCCTACGGAGACCAGCTGGTTCACGATCCTTGAAAAATCATCCGACTTTCCGACTCTCGCTCAGTGGCACCTATCCCCCATTTCAGGTCCTTCAACAGCTTATTGATATATAGTGAAAGTAGCTTTATTAAAAAATTTTATCTCAGTAAATTCCTGCTCGGTAGCACCCTCTTCTCGTTTCAATATCTGAAACAGCCTGTTCGCTCATCGTGTTATGATTTTTGAAATTTCTGACTTTAGCAATGTCCCACTTGAAGGTGCCTTATCTCCATTTTAGAACTTACAACAGCTTCCTTGCTCATACTGCAAATAGCTTTGAAAATTTTAACTGTAGCAAATTTCTGCTCTGTGGCAACTAAGGCGCCGCTTTACGTTTCATGATTTGAAACTGCCTGTTCGCTCACCATGTAAAAGACCTTTGAAAATTGTGATTGTGGCAAATCTGCAACCTGGTTGGGCCTATGGTCTCCCAATCTTTTCCCTGTAAGTAATTCACTCATAATCAGAATTGGAGATATTGAATTATTAAAATGTCAAACCGTCCTCTGGCGACAAAGATTTGAAATATATTACTCTTCAATTTCAATTTAAATGACTTTTAAAATGATATTTTACCTATGAAATTATCTTAATTAGAAGCTGAGGTACAAAGATAATATAAGCATTGTTATAAAAATAGTTGTATCTGATTTTTCTCTGAAACTTGCATCTGCGTGCTAAATAGTGTTAAAAATCCTCAATACGAAATGTGAGTGGAGTATCGGAATTCAAAAGCCTGCATCATAATTATAATTAGAGATACAGTAAGACCCCGCTTAACGCGGGGGATATGTTCCATCAAAGTAGAGCGTAATGCGAAACAGCGCTAAACAAGGCGTCCGTATAAAAATATAAATGCGTGCGTACAGCACCGCACTAAACAAAAAACACAACTACATTGTTTCGGATATGTTATTTGGAAACCTAGCGCTGCGCGCGCACAATTTCGGGGAATCCCCGGGTTGAAATAAAAGAGCACTAAACCGAAACAGCGTTAAGCAGAGTCTTACTGTATTGTAATAAAGGCGGTCTGGCTTTGAGTCCTTCTATACAAACTAATTTAATTTATGCTACATATTAGTTTTAACAGAAATCATCTTAGGATTTCTCTGAAAACTGACTAACATATATATTTTATGGAATTCTAAAAATACATATATTATATATGGATATGAAAACATGTACAAACTGACCAAAACCAAACTGATAAATACTTTTAAAATTCGTTAAAAATAACTAAATTATACTCTAATATATTCTTAAGATATTAAGAATAAACAATTAACACATCAAAATTTGATTTTTTTTTTTCCTCCTTGAATTAGAAAATACATTAAAAAACAAGTCCTTCTGGTTCAATTGGAAGAATAGTTTTCTTTTTTTGGAATTGGCCACTATTTTTAAAGAAGGTGGTGATTAAACTTGATTAATGAACTCGGTTAAGATATATGTATGAGCTCGGCAAGGTCAATGAGTGTAACCTGGAATTGAACGTGGCACTTCTTGTCTACCAGAGAGAAGAATTTCTCTACTTAGAAATGTTTTTGTAGAAGAATTAGTTCAAGTATGTTAATATAAGAAAAACAAAATCATTGCTAAAATGCTTTTAAAATTCGAATAAACTAATAATAGGCAATAATTATGAAATATATATTTATGTATATAGATGAATAATGTAAATATGAATAGTTAAAATTATCCTGCACTCAAAGCTGGTTGACATGAGGTACCGGGTTCGAACCCAGGTCGGCCTTGTCGTTCTAAGTTTTTCATTGTTTTCTTCAAAACTTGCATAAATACGGACTAGGATCCCTTAAAAAGACCTCCATGTAATGCCTTCCCTCTCACGCCTAGGACGCTTGTGCAGTCAATCTGTATATTAATTTGAAACATGTTTTTGTCTGTCTCCACTATATTGAGAGAACGGCTAGGTGTAAAAATTCGGTTGAGGTGTCTAAAAAAGGTCTTGGTCTGTAGATGTGCTATGAAAAGAGAAAAATATAAAAAAGTCGAACGTCCCAATTAATATACGAAAAATGCAATTTTTTAGAATGACGTCATTTTCGGAAATGCAACAATACAGCGAGTTAATCTGAATTTTTATTGCCTTATAAAAACAAAGTTCACATGTTATCATTTTATTTTTTAATTATTGTTCCTTTTTTACAGTGTGGCAACAGGAAAAAATATTTATTTATTTCGCCGTTTTTTCTCTTATTTCTTTATTTCATTTTTGGAAATGCAAAAATACAGCGAGTTAATCTGAATTTTTAGAACTTTTATTGCCTTATAAAAGCAAAGTTCACATGTTATCATTTTATTTTTTAATTATTGTGCCTTTTTTACAGTGTGGCAACAGGAAAGAATCTATATATTAATTTGAAACATGTTTTTGTCTGTCTCCACTATATTGAGAGAACTACTTGGTGTAAAAATTTGGTTGAGGTGTCTAAAAAAAGTCTTGGTCTGTAGATGTGCTATGAAAAGAGAAAAATTAAAAAAAAGCCGCACGGTTTCGGGGGGGGTGGGGGGGGGAGACGGGTTAAAAACACGTTTACGAGCTTAACTAAGCTCCAAATTACTTCACTGTGAAGAAATTGTACCTTTTGGTACTAGAGTCGAATACTAAAAAATAACTTTCTGCGAATTTGGAATTTTTGATTTTAAAGGGGGAAAGTAGATTTGGAGAAAGGGGGGAAATTAGTTTGAGAGGGAAATCCGTTCTAGACCCACACATGTAGCACCTCATTTTAAAGGTTTTGAAAATTCATTTTGATTGGAGATGTTTGTATACAATATAGGGCACCCCCTGGTGGTGAAAAATGGAACTAGGTGAATTTGCAGTAAGCCCTATCATGTTACACCTTATTTTAAAGGTCTTGATATTTCCTGACCGTTGGTGATGTTCGTACAGAACACACTGTGCCCCCTGGTGATGGAAGGAGCAACTAAAGGATTTTGCAATTGACACCACCATGTGACACCTTATTTGAAAGGTCTTGGAAATTCAAGATGATTGGTGATAAAGGTCTTAAAATTTCATGTTGATTTTGAATGTTTGTATAGAATATAGTGCGACCCTGGTGGTTAAAAACGGAACTAGGTGATTTTACAGTAGACCCTATCATGTTACACCTTATTTTAAAGGTCTTGATAATTCCTGACCGTTGGTGTTGTTCATATAGAACACAGATTGTCCCCTGGCGGTGAAAAGTGCAACTAAAGGATTTTGCAGTTGACACCACCATGTGGCACCTTATATGAAAGGTCTAGGAAATTCAAGGCAATTGGTGATGTTCGTATACAACATAGTGCACCCTCTGGTGGAGGAAAGTGGATTTTGCAGCGCATGCGTAGCATGCCTGCTATACAGTGCTGCAGCCACAGGCAGCGGTAACACGAGTCTAGAGGTTCGTCCGGTTCAAGATTAATTTTTGAGAATTTTTTCATGTTATTAGCGGGCTGCATATACGCTGCCGCAGGCACCGGGTCACGAGCCCGAGTCCCATTCTGTTTGAGGTAATTTTTTTTTGTTACAGATGATTATTTTTTTTTATGATGCTTTTTTTTAAAAATAGAAATTCAAACAAAATCGAGTTAAAGATATAAAACCATACACATTTAAGATTCATTTAAGGTTATTATCATGGGCTCGGGCATTGCGGGCGGGTTCGTTCGGTTCCAGGTTATTTTTTTTTTGGAATTCTTTTATGTTATTAGTGGCCCGTGTATGCGCTGCCGCAGGCACCGCGATCACAAGGCAGAGTTTCGTTCGGTTCGAGGTAATTTTCTTTTGTTACAGCTAATCATTTTTTTCGTGATGCTAATATTTAAAAACAGAAATTCAAACAAAATCGAGTTAAAGGTATAAAAAATACAAATTTAATGTTCATTTAAGGTATCATGGGCCCGGGCAACATTGAGCGTTTTCGTTTGGTTCCAGATTAATTTTTGGGAATATTTTTATGTTATTAGCGACCGGCATATGCGCTGCCGAAGGCACCGGGGTCACAAGGCAGAGTTTCGTTCGGTTCAAGGTAATGTTTTTTGTTACAGCTGATTATTTTTGTGTGATGCTATTATTTAAAAATAGAAATTCAAACAAAATCGAGTTAAAGATGTAAAACCATACAAATTTAAGGTTATTACCATAGGCCCGAGCAACGCCGGTCGGGTCAGCTAACATGTAGTATTTAACGGAATAGAAAATAAAAGATAGCAACTGTTTATTTGGGTCAGTTTGACGTCACATTGACAGTACTTTGTAGAAAGTGATGTCATATATAATATTTCTATTTATAAGTATTTTTCGGAATTTCTTTTTTTTAAGTGAAATGTCGTAAAATATATTACATATTTTAACTTGAAATACATTTATAATGATGCGACGATTTTTGAAACAGTACAATCAATAAAGTGATCGTCGGATTCCACGAGTTTCAGCTAGTAGGCTTTATTCCCAAACACATCTTATTTATAAAATCATTTGCCTTAATTTTAAGAGGAGGGATAGGAGAAATTCGTTTTTGGCATGAAATTTTGGATTTTTGAATAAAACTCTGCAAAGAATGGAACAAAGGTGTAAAAAACAGCCATGCGACTTCTTTAGGATATTTCCAAAACACGTTTTTAATTTTTTGGACCTGCCATTGTTTTGTTTTTTTGGTTGGGTGGGGAGGGGGGTATTGTATGTGTTACAAAGGGCAAATTTGAGACACCCTTTTTAGTGCTAAATTTGTCCTGGGAAATTTATGAGAGCTGCAGTCATGAAGTTTGGTGCTTGGATTTTTTATATGTATCTGACAACTAAAGAAACGGGATTTATCGAAATACCCCCACTTTCCCCCTGGAGGGCAGGAAGAAAAAAACGAATTGCTTCATGGTGAAGAATTGTACTTGGTGAGATTAGAAATGAGTATATATAAAACAAATAGCATTTTTAATTATTGATTCTTAAAAAAAGAGAGTGTGAAATCGTTTTTTGGGGGGAAATTTCAGAAATTCCGGATTTTTTAGTAGCTTTATTAAAGATGTTACAAAGGTATTTCCAAAGATATTTTCTCTCTTGTGATTTTCAATTTATTTATTTATTTTTTGGGAAGGGGGGTTTTTTAAAGTAGCAAATTCAAGACCCCCCCCCCCTCTTTTAGCGGTAAATTTGTCTTTGGAAATCTATGAGATCTACAATAACGAAATTTGGTGTGTAAATTGTTTATATGTATCTGACACTTATTCTAATGGGATTTTACAAAATGCCCCCCCCCCTTGAGGACGAGGAGACTATAAACACGTGTAAAAACACATTTTTACATTTCAATTTGCCTTAAATTATCTTAGAATGGCAAACTTTGGTGTGTGGATGTTTATTAGGTGTATGCAGTATGTACTTTGTCGAGATTTCGCAAAACTTCGAACTTAGCCACTAGGGAAGGGGAAGTAAGAATCGGATAAGTTGCTGCCGAAAGCAGTGGGAACATGGGCTCCTCACTTTGCGAGCTAGAAAAATCTCTACCGAACACAACGGGAACTTTAACTCAGGTTAATTAATAACGATAAGGGATTGTGACAACTCATTTAAATATTGTGTCCAGCAAAGCGGGCAAACCTTGCTAGTCTCTATATAAATAAATGGGTAAGAGATTTTTGACTCTGTCTGTGTGTTGAGGCAAGTTGCCACCAGATTTTCATACTTTAGTTAATTTTAAAAAATCTAATAGTCCGATCGATAAGTTAATTAAACCGACGGATTGAGAAAAAATGCCCCTTTCATTTGGTACCTTATTTGTAACGAAACTTTGATTAGATTTTTTAAAAATTAATTAAAATGTGAAAATAATAACCCGGTAAAAGCTTTAAAAATGGACATTTTACTTCAAAACTGTCATCTGATAAGCACCCAAATGGAAGCCCACTGGTAAGCTATTGTCACAGGCAATAGGGACAGACACCCGAGAATGAGTGGGTCGCTGCCAAAGGCAGCAGGAAACCAAAGCGGGCTTTAAAGTAATTTCATGATGTCTTTAAATTTTATTTTTGTTCATAAAGCGATATAGAAAAGAGTTTTCTTTCACACATTCACGCCGGCGTGAACCACCGGTGGGTCACAGCTACAGTCAGCAGAAAAATATCCGAGCACTAGCAATGATCTCTGTCCAAAAAAAGTACACTTAATAGTGCTTTGTTAAATAAATCCTTGACGAATCATGTTCTTAGTCAGTCTAAGAACATGATTCGATAAGGATTTATTGAACAAAACAGTTTTAAGTGTATTTTTTCGATATCAGAATTATTGGCTAGCGCTCGGAAACTTTTGAGTAGACTATGGAAACAAAATGTGCCGGCGTGAATGTGTTAAATATAGTGACTTGCGAAGCAAGAAAAGCCTTTGTTGATTCACTACCTTCATTGATTTCATTAATTAAAAAATGGTTTTGTTAACAAACTTTGATCTATTGGAGTTTTGTAAATATCGAGTTTGATTTTGAAATTTTTCCCGCATTCGGAAATCGGTACGTTTCTGAACCGAGGCTTTGCTAGTAGTCAATAAAGATTTATATCATTTTCTGTCTAATTAGTTGTTATAGTTTCATAATTTTTAATAAAATTATTAAAATTTGTATTGAAGATGATTTTTCTTGTTTTCTATGTTTGTTTCTGATCAAACTACTTTTTTTCCCAACATGTTTTGTTGATTAGTTAGATCACTGAAAAGCTCACTATCTTATGCCGCCAATAACTGCGGACAGGATGCAGAATGGTAAAATATTAATAATTAAAAAAAAAAAAAAAGCACCAAGTGGACCAACAGACTAATTTTTCCCTTATAAATGTGAATTGCACTATTAAATACTATTTGAATGCATGCTTGCTGCCAATATTATAAAAGAAGTGAAAGATTTATCATATTTCAGAAGGCACTTTAGGCTCAGGAAATAGAAGTTCTTGTGAAAATATTAGTTTTTTTTTTTTTTTTCAATTGTATTTACAGTTGAACACATTTCTTTAGTTTCTATTAGTACTTTATACTGGAAGTGCTTAAGCAGATGAACGAAAAGTCACATTTTTCGGCTCACATTGGTATTTATATACATTTCTTCCTTTTTTTTTACATTAAAGTAAACTTGTTAATTGCAGTTGTATTAGCCAGACTTCACAATACATTTCAGATTTTATAGATTCTGTTGTTTTAAAAAAATGCAATTTGGATTTTTTTTTTTTTTTTTTTTTTACAGTTTAAAGTAGTATTTATTATTTTTTTTATGGATGATCAAGTTTTCATTGGTATTTGGTGTTTTAAGATTAAAGGCAACTGAGTACTCGAGGATCCCAGGCTTGATAAAGTTTACATTATATAACTACATTTAAAGTTTAAATTGAAAAATTTTATAATGTGATAAATATGCTAAGAAAAAGATATACTATCTGTTGTCCTTAGTGAAAAAGAAGAGATCACCAATTTATTTAACAAACCTATTTAATTCCTCTGAAGAATCTTGATTATCTTGATAATGTATATTAAGGGAGCAATCAGTAATATGAAACAATATTTTGCCCAATATATATCATGAAAATATACACATGTCATGTATGTTTTCGATTCCCAAGGACAACATATCAAATCTATGCCTATGCTAAAAACAAAGTATAAATGCATAAAGCATAAATCACTACGTTCCCTGGGACTTTTAAATTTTTCTTTTATTTTTGGTTTTATTCAATGATTGAAAAATTCTCTCCACACACAAAAATTTTTAAATGATAATTTATAATTAATAGTAACTCCACTACATACACAGCATCACTTAATAAGAATGTAATATATATATTAATCAGGATACCATTTAATTTCATAAACCAAAGTAATTACTTACATAAAACAAAGAATGTTGAATACATTATAAAATAGATAACATTCTAAAAAATTGAACACAATTTTATTTTTTAAATAAGACGCAATAAAACATATACGTGACGAAAAGTATCCGGTTTTAATTCAATCTTTTCAAATGTAAACTTGATCATCCATAAAATTTAGTACTTCTTTAAATTTCAACATAAAAACATTAGCATGTACATTTTATAGGAAATTACATTTTTCTCAAACGATAGAAATACATAAAACCAAATTAACACGCGAAGCATGAATCTGTTAAATCTGATATGCATTACGAAGTCACACTAGTACAACTGCACAATTAACAAGTGCTATTTAATCTAATGTAAAATACAAAAAAGAAACCTGTATAAATAATACCAACATAAACCCCGGAAAATGTGATTTAACCGCTCAAATATTCTCAGTATAAAATAATTTAAACTAAAGAAAAGAATTCGTCTGAAAATACGATTTAAAAAACATACCATGCTTCCAACAACAGCTTCTGTTTCACGATTTAGTATGAAATATCTCCTGAAATTTGTTTAATCATCCATTTCTTTTATAATTTTCATATATCTTATTCTTGGAAGATAATTTCTTTTTATTAAGCTATTTATTTTTTGTGACTCATCTTTTTGGAATCTTAAAATATACACAAAACATCGACGAAATCCGCCATGTTTGTAATTGTCTGGTTGATTTGCTAGCGTCACGGATTAGGATACAGGATGATAAACTAGATAGGGCGGTCAGCATGGGGAACGGAGCTTTATTTTCCGCATTAATTCAGCCGAACAGAGTAAGCGATCCGATTGCCGCCTGGTGTAGTATCTTTGAAACTTAGCGGAAGAAAGGGAAAGCCCGCCCCTTCGGCTTCAGTCATCCAACGAACGAACAGCCAGAAATGTAAAAACGTGCTGTTTGGTGTATTTTCGAGATTTGGTCGCCCTCTATCTGTAAGATGAAAATTACTACCTTTCCGTAACATTAGTAATACATCCTTCTCTTTTAATCCGTGGCTAGCGTCAACAACAATGGGGAAATGGAGAGTGGGTAAAAGCGTTCACGAAAACGATTACCCAGGTTAAAGTTATGACGTCATTTTCGGGGGATGTGCATACCAAAGCCCAAGCCCCGGCTGTGTATCGTGAACTCAACCCAATTTACTGCGAAAAGATAAGTATGCTACATCCAATCCAGGCTCCAATGCTCGCTCGCTCGCAATCGAGTCATTTCGCCAAGAAAGTTTCATTGCAAACGGAACAATTTCAGTCGCTCAAAAATGACGACAGCTGATCGCAAGTTTGTGATTTCCTGTTTCCAATACATCGATTATTTTAAACGATAAGCCGTAATGATTGGCTAGAGAGAAATATCTAACCTAGCATATGCTAAGACAGTCTTAGCATATGCTTGTGTTTTGCTTTATATTTATTTATTAACGTATCCGTAATTAAAAATATCCAAATGTTTCAATGTAATTATTTTCCTGGAAATGTCTCTCCCTGTGTATTATCAGAGGGAGATAAAATACAAAATAAGACGATATTCATACTTATAATTAGTTGATTTTTTTTTTTTTTTAATATGTTGCTTACATGCAGCTTTTTTTTTTAAACTTAGTTTAAAAACATTAATTTATTTGTATCTTTTGTATTTTTGGCTTCAGAAACGGTAAATGTTATCTTTCATTTATTGTCTATACTGAATTTCATTTAGTAAATAGGTTACAATAAATTTCAAGTGTACATTCTTTAAATTTGTGAGGGATGAAGCCTAAATTTAACTTTTTAAGTATACTTATGTATACGCATCAATTAGTCTAACATTTAATCTATATTTTAAGCATTTACTTAAAAAAATTCTAAAGTTGTTATATTTGCCATAGTATATGAAAACTAGATTTTATTTTAATTGTTTAGTAGGTGATTTTCGACAATTAAAAACTTATACAAATTTTTTGTAAACTGATTTAATTTTCGATAAACTATTTTCCTCATTTGTAGTAATTTATGTAACATTCATTGGTTAGAATAATTCAAATAATAAGTCAATAACTAGCTGTATAAGTATAAAATGTTTTAAAAATAAAAATTCACATTAATAAAATTCAGCAGCTTAAAAATGCTATAGTTAATACTGGATGTGAGCATAAAAAAAAAAAAAAAATATTTTTTGGAATGTGTTTATATAATGTTAATAGATGTAAAATTAATTTTCTACACACACACAGATATATATATACATACATATATATGTATAGATATAGATATAGATATTAATTTTGTTTCATATTAATATCCACAATTCTCTAATTCAGAAATGATTTTAATGAAAATACTTGTAGATTTTTAGTTTTTAGTTGTGTCAGGCTCTTTCATATTATTTAACGACTAGAAACAAGTAATACATTGCTCAATTAATAAAGAGGAAAAAAAAAAAAAAAGGTTTCCTTATTGTCGGTACTTTTCCATTTCACTGGTGCAAAAATGTTAATCATGCTCCAAATCTCGCCAAGCAAACTTTACTGATGACTGCACACAGTATACATATAAAAAAAATTTAATAAAAGTTAGCTCGAAGAACTTTTTACCACAAGTAGCAGTTATAATTGTCTTTTGCTTGAAATAAACTGACGACAGATTCTTCCTCTGTTTTGGCAAATCCCAAATCTTTTTTGATCTTGGTTGTCATCCATTTTTGATGTATTAGGAAAAAGATGTGGCTGATAAGAAATGACCACAACTTGTTTTGAAAATGAGGTGGTAAAAAGTTACCAGTAAGGATATTTCATTTGGTGTTGGTAGTATCATTTTTGGCGACCTTTATCGCTTGCACCGGCAAAATGGAACAGTACTTTTCTATCATTCATTATTATAGACAAATATCCATTTCCCTTCACTATGATTACATCATTAATTATACAGTAAAGATATGGAAGCATATGGGTGCAGACAGCAATAAATTTTGTTTGTATAAATAGGGTAATGTGGTATTTTTGTTAATGACATTTAATAATGTTATGGGTCTGAGTGAGGTTCCTTTAATGACAATCTTTTTTAAGGGATTCTAGCTCATGTTTGTGAAAGTTTCAGAAGATCGCATTGAAAATTCCAAATGGCTAGGCCATTGAGCACAACCTGGATTCGAACCCTATATCATTCAATTCAGACTCATACTTGAACTTTGCATTTACTAATTATAAAACAAACAAAAACCTAATTAGGTAGAACAAGCGGGCAATATATATATATATATATTTTTAAGTGGTTTGTTTAGTTATAAGCTTCATTACTAATAAATATTAAAATTTATAAGATTAAACCCATAATTAAAAAAAAAAAAAAAAAAAAAAGAAAAGTAAAGCTTTCAAAAATTTGCCTATGTGAATATTAAAGTTGACATACTTACTTTTAATATTATACAGATTGTTAGTAAACAATCTGTTTTCAATTCTTTTATTGGAGGCCCCTTATGTTCCTCCCCTGCGAAAAAAAATCCTCTTGTGTCCTTTTATTGCTGTTACTGCTAGAGTTCTGCAGCGAGTGTTTTTAGTATGTTAAAATTCTTCATAATTCAAGCACATTCAGATTTGCTGATGGCTGTATTTTTTTCCCGCCACTATATAAGTAGCAATCTTTTATAATATTATTATGCGATTGAAAACTAATAAAGGTTTATAAACAAAAATAGAGTTGAAAAATATATTGGTGGCAGCAACCCTGCATGTTTGTAAACAAAAGCACTGACATGTAAAATCATGTCAAAATCACTTACATATAATTACACGATAAAAAGAATTTTATATATACCGTTTTTTTTTTTTTTTTTTTTTTTTTTTTTTTTGTTGAATCATATAAACACTACTGAAGGCAGCGAGTACTCGAAACAGTTGACTGAAAGTATTAAAAAATGCATTGTTATTGTGTTTTGAGCTATTCTGAAAGTTTCAAATGTTTAGATTGTCGGGAAGTTTCATGATTGTCGAATCATATAATGAACACTGCCGAAGGCAGCAGGGTTCGAAAAAGGTTGGTTGAAAGTATTTAAAAAATGTAATTTTGCCGTTTTCTGATTTATTCTGAAAGTTTCAAATGTCCAGAAATTCGGGAAGTTACATGAATCTTGAACCATATAGTAAATGCTGCCGAAGGCTGCTGGGACCTGAAACAGTTGGCTAAAAGCATTAAAAAATATATTGCCATTGTGTTTTAAGCAATTCTGAAAGTTTCAAATGTCTAGTTAGTTGGAATGTTAGTTAAATAAATATTTTGTAAAATCGTATAAACGCTGCCAAAGGCAGCTGGGACCCGAAACAGTTGGCTAAAAGTATTTAAAAGCATTGTCACCGTGTTCTGTGATATTCTGAAAGTTTCAAATGTCTAGCTAGTCAGGACAAGAAGTTAGTTAAAAATCGATTGCAAGATTTGTTCTGGACACACAAACAAGAATCGAAGTTAATAAAAACATGGTAATAAACTGAACTGATAAATACTTTCCACACAGTATCCGTTGGCAAAGTCACCGTGCCTGCAAAGGCAGATTTAACATGTGAGCTTATTACAGTGAAGTATCAATAATACGGAAACCTATAACCTGGTACTGATAACTCTTTTCTCTACCCGTAAATCACAAGTTATTTGCAAATGACCTTGGAATACATACTTGGCAACTGCTATAGGATGTCACATCAATAAAGTTTACAGATTTTTGCTTAATTTTATTGTTTTACAAATTAATCAACATGACGGCAAAATTCCAAAAAAAGAACAATGGCTGGCCAAGGATAGTTCACTTCTCAATTCCCAGACATCAAGATAAGCTAGCCTTATAAAATCAGGATTCTTTACATCAACCACCAATAAAAGTGACTCCTCAAAGTGCAAACATTAGTGATTCAAATTCTTTACCTCAATCTCCTGCAAGCTCAACGGAACCACAAAAGACTAAACTCCGAAAATTTTCTAGTTCCAGTAAAACAGATCAACTAGTTCCATTAAGAAGATCAACTCGTCAACAAAAACCAGTTATAAAATTAAATCTCAAAAAAAAAAAATAAAATAAATAAATAAATAATAATAATCTTAAAACTATTCACAGAACATTAAAAGCTATTTTACATATTCATAGAACTTTAAAAAAAAAAAACTATTCTACTTTAATTTCAAATTAATTCAATCTTTATTTCAAATTGTTTCACTAAATTGTATATATGTAAATATTTAATGTTTTAATTAAGGGAGGCATACTATTGTAACAGTCGCAGCTATCGTAATCGTAGATCACAAATCCTGGAATTTGCGATCGGCTCACAAATTATGATACTATTGTAACATTTGTGACTATCACAAATGGCAACCCTTCAAACGCAAATTTGTGATTTCCGGTACCTGGCAATTCGATTATTTTAACGATTGGCTTCACTGATTGGCTTGATATGTAGGTGTGTTCGGTGTGCCGTGTGCAATGCAATGTTTGTTTATATTTAATTCAAGCACATTACAAACATTTAAAAAAAAATTATGACATATTTACCAATTTTTAAATTACGAATGATGTGAATGATTAATTTCATTTTGCAGTAAAAAGTGTCTTTTGTGTGATGTATAAGTAGAGAAAAAAATATAAAATAAAACTATATATTGACATCCTAGTTAAACTTACACATATAGTACTTTTCCTATTTTCGTAATAAAAAGTTCATTTAAGAGTGTTTTATTTATAAAATATTTTCTCTTTTATTTATGTATTATGTAAAAGTCCTACACAAAATGGGAAAGAAAGGGGTTGGTCTATTTTTTTCAATATAAACAAAGTGTCAATAAGTAACTTTGAAGTTGTTTAAAAGCAAGATATTTAAAAATATTTCCATGTAATCTTTCATTTTCTAACATCAAAAGGCAGCTTTTGAAAAACTGAATCTAATTGATGTCTTTATACATCTGTTATCTAATATATATAATTATATAATCTCTACAACTATCTCTACTGATTAGTGTTTCAAAAAGTTATTTTTTAGTTTGAAGGTGGTTTTTTAAATGTATATAGAACATTATTTTTAAAGAAAGAACCCAGTCAACACAAATTCATGTAGATTAGGTCAAAGTACAAAATATGATGTCTATATTACAGCTAGATTTAGTCTATATTTCACCAGATCTTGTAGATATTATATTGAAATGTATTTTTATGTAATAAGTGTCTTTGAGCCAAAATAAATAAACATGTGAACATAATATAGATATATCCATTTTAGTGCATATTACATCCAAAAATTATCTATGTTATTTAAAGATTTATGTAAACATAGATGGTGGCAGAATGAAATCAACAGCGAGTGCTGTTTTTCTTTTCCTTTACTTTACACTGTGACATTACATATTAGAATAGCAGAGCTACGCAGTGGGCAATTGGTAAAATCTACCGAAAGAGCGTAAAAGAAAATTTAAAAGCTTTAAACTTTATTTGTATTATCCTGAATTAGGCTAAGGAAAAAAAAATTGCAAAACTTTAAATAAATAATATTAAATATATAAAGATTTCCTTCTCTGCCAACACCCATGTACGTAAATCAATTGTAGGTTGATTTCTTTAAAAATCAACCTACTACAATCACTTTTTTTTTTTTTTTTTTAAATCTATATATAATAGAAATTTTGTCATCACAGTAACTTCCAAAATAATACTCCAAATCGAACCAAAATTGGACAGCGAACTTATCTTACAAATATCTAGGATGAGTTCATTAACAATGGTTGCTCTGCACTTGAAAATTACAAATCCACATTGTGAATTTGCTTGAATTGCCACAATTCTTGAATTTTGATATATACATAGGCCATATAAGTGTCTCAACCAAGTTTATTAATGAAATTTATCTGCTCTTTTCTTACACGCACACACAAAAAAAAAAAAAAAACGGATACCTTAAATTAATTAGGGCTACTTGAATATTTATTATTACAATAACTTTTGAAACGCTGAATGAATCAATCAATTCAAGCCAAAGTTGGGTAGTGAACTTATATAAATGTTTTGATGATAAGTTCACTGGACAACTTGTTCTGCCCTTTTGTTTTCAAGTCGCAGTCACTTGAAATCTGACGGCCACTTTAAAGTATGCCATCATGATAACTTTTGAAATACTAAGCTGATTTAAACCAATGTTTTAAAGTGAACTTACAGTTCAAATATTTGGAGTAAGTTTGCTGTGCAACTTGTCCTGCAAAGGGACTCATTCAATATTTGAGTTTACCGTAGCATTCGCATGAAATAGATTTTTCTTTTCTTTATGTGAATACAAATGCAGTATTACAATTTTTTTTTTTTCTATTTAACCATATTGCATTTACAGATGGCTAAAAAAATGTAATTTATCATTTTAAAACTTTTTTTTTTCTTTTTTTGTTGCCAGTGAAGAAAATAACAGATCTCTCCCTCACTTTTTTTTTCTTCCTTACCACAAAATTTTTAATAAAAAAATAAACAATTTTTAATTTCTTTCTCGCTCATCACACATTTATTTAAATCAGTTATTTTATTGATTGATTCTAAATCAGAATTATTCACCGATTCTAATCCTCTATACTAACTAAGTTACCTGGTAAACATCTGAAATATTAACTCGTTAGAAAGATGAAATCTTTTGATCTGTTCGGTAAATATAGACACAGCATTTATTATTTTTCTTAGGTTTTATTTAATTTTTGCTGGATAAGAATGAATAGTTTCATTATAACTTAACTCTGTGTTTTATTTGTCGGAAAAGTTGGATTACGTTTTTATTGTCGAGTGCAAGTCAGATATTGATTTGGTAGTAATTTTTAGAACACTGGTAAATTGTGCCATTGGACAAACCTTTTTTAAAAGGCCACCTCTCTGAAGGGCCAGTTTTCTATAATGCAAGATAAATGTGTGAAAATAATTCGCAGAAAGTTTTCTGAATTTGCTGTAAAATTAGAAATTTCATTTAGAAAGATTTGAGTGTAAGGTTGATTTTTTATACCAACTATGTGAAAAATACCAGAGCCAAGAATCGAGCGGAGGAGAGGACCCGGGTTCGATTCCCAGCTCTGGTATTTTTCACATAGTTGATAAAAAAAAAAAAAAAAAAAAAAAAATCAGCCTTCCACTACAATATTTCTAAATGAAATTTCATTGTTGATGTATTATTAAATATCTATATATTAATTTGAAACGTGTTTTGTCTGTATCCACTAAATCGAGAGAAAGGCTTGGTGTAAAAATTTGGTTGAGGTACCTAAAAAAAGATCTTGGTCTGTAAATGTGTCATTAAAAGAGAAAAATAAAAAAATTTAGAACGGTTCCCCACCTTGGAGGGCAGGAGTTAAAAACATGTTTGCGAGCTTAACTCCAAAATACTTCACGGTGAAGAAGTTGTACATGGGGGGACTAGACTCGAATACTATAAAATCAATTTCTGTGATTTTGGAATTTTCGATTTTAAAGAGAAAAAGTAGATTTGGGGGGGGCGGAGATTAAATTGAGGGAAATCCTTTCTAGACACACATGTAGCACCACATATTAAAGGACTTGAAATTTCGAGTAGATTGGGGATGTTTGTATACAATTTAGTGTGCCCCCTGGTGGTGAAAAATGAAACTGGGTGATTTTGTAGTAGACCCCATCATGTTACACCTTATTTTAAAGGTCTTAGTATTTCCTGATGATGTTCGTACAGAACACACTGTGCCCTCTGGTGGTGGAAAGTGCAACTAAAGGATTTTGCAGTTGACAACACCATGTGACACCTAATTCGAAAAGTCTTGGAAATTTAAGGCAACTGGTGATGTTCGTATACAACATACTATGCCCCCTGGTGGAAGAAAGTGAATTTTGCGTAGCATGCTGCAACCACTGGTAGCGGAAACACGAGTCAAAGGTTCGTTCGGTTCAAGGTTAATTTTTGAGATTTTTTTCATGTTATTAGCGGCCCGCATATACGCTGCTGCAGGCACCATGGTCCCAAGTTCTGTTCGGTTTGAGGTAATTTTTTTTTGTTACAGATGATTACTTTTTTCGCAATGCTTTCATTTAAAGATAGAAATTCAAACAAAATTGAGTTAAAGATATGAAATCATACAAATTTAAGGTTATTATCATAGGCCTGGTCAACGCTGGGTGGGTTCGTTCAGTTCCAGGTTAATTTTTGGGAATTTTTCATGTTAGTAGCGGTCCGTGTGTGCACTGCCGCAGGCACCTGCGTCACAAGGTAGAGTATTGTTCGCTTCGAGGTAATTTTTTTGTTACAGCTGATTATTTTTTTGTGATGCTTTCGTTTAAAAACAGAAATTCGAACAAAATCGAGTTAAAGATATGAAATCATACAAATTTAAGGTTCATTTTTATTTATAAGCATTTTTCCGAATTTCTTTTTGTAAGTGAAATGTCGTAACTTATATTAGATATTTTAACTCGAAATACATTTAAATAATGAGGCAACATGTTTGAAACATTACAGTCAATAAAATGACTTTCGAATTTGACGGGTTCCAGCTACCTATTTCTAATTGGAAAATTTGTGGTCTAATGGAGTTGTGCTACGAAAAATATTCTCACTTGTTATATCTGTGTTTGCAGACTCGGTGACCTTGCCAACGGATATTATGTGAGAAATGCCGAGCTGGTTATCAGCCTGGGTAGCTCAGTGGAAGCAGATAACCCGAGTTTGATTCCCGGCTCTGGTATTTTTTACATAGTTTGTATAAAAAATCAGCCTTACACTCCAGTCTTTCTAAATGAAATTTCAATTATCTATATATTAATTTGAAACGTCTTTTATCTGTATCCACTAAATTGAGAGAACGGCTTGGTGTAAAAATTTGGTTGAGGAGTCTGAAAAAAGGTCTTGGTCTGTAGATGTGTCATCAAAAGAGAAATATATAAAAACACAAATGGTCCCCCGCTGGGGAGGGCAGAGGTTAAAAGCATGTTTGTGAGTTAACTCAGTTCCAAATTACTTCACGGTGAAGAAATTGTACACAGGGGGTAGACTCGAATACTAAAATATCAATTTCCCGGGGGGGGGGATTAGTTTGGGTGGGTAATCAGGTCTAGACCTCATTTTAAAGCTGTCATGTTGCATTTCATGTTGATTGGATATGTTTGAATACAATATAGTGTTCCTCCTGGTGGTGAAAAATAGAACTAGGTGATTTTGTAGTTGGCCCTATCATGTTACACCTTATTTTAAAGGTCTTGGTATTTCCTGACTGTTGGTGATGTTCATACAGAACACACTGTGCGCTCTGGCGGTGAAAAGTGCAACTAAAGGATTTTGTATTTGACACCACCATGTGACACTTTATTTGAAAGGTCTTAGAAATTGAAGGAGATTGGTGATAAAGGTCTTGAAATTTCATGTTGATTGGGGATGTTTATATACAATATAGTGTGCCCCCTGGTGGTGAACAATGGAACTGAGTGATTTCGTAGTAGACCCTACCATGTTACACTTTATTTTAAAGGTCTTGATATTTTCTGACCGTTGGTGATGTTCATACAGAACAGATTGTGCCCCCTGGTGGTGGAAAGTGCAACTAAAGGATTTTGCAACTGACAACACCATGTGACACCTTATTTGAAAGGTCTTGGAAATTCAAGGCGATTGGTGATGTTTGTACACAACATACTGTGCCCCTTGGTGGAGAAAAGTGGATTTTGCAGCGTGTGTGTAGCATGCCTGCTATACAGTGCCACAGCCACAGGCAGCGGAAACACGAGTCAGAGGCTCATCCGGTTCAAGGTTAATTTTTGAGAATTTTTCATGTTATTAGTAACCCGCGTATAAGCTGCCGCAGGCATCGGGGTCACGAGCCCTTGTTCCGTTTGGTTTGAGATAATTTTTTTGTTACAGATGATTATTTTTTTTTCGTGATGCTTTTATTTAAAAATAGAAATTCAAACAAAATGGAGTTAAAGATATCATACAAATTTAAGGTTATTATCATGGGCCCCTGCAATGCTGGGCGGGTCAGATAACATGTAGTCTTAGTATTAAACGAAATAGAAATTAAAGATAGCTTGTTTTTTTTTGGAGTCAGTTTGACGTCACACTGACAGTACTTTGTAGAAAGTAATGTCATATATAGTATTTCTATTTGTAAGCATTTCTCCCAAAAAATTTTTTGAAGTGAAATGTCGTACATTTTATTAGATGTTTTAACTTGAAATACATTTAAATAATGAGTTTATTAATAACAGTGATATAGCTATTTAAGTTATTAAAATAACAGTTTTAATAATTTCACTAAATTAATACACTATCACTATCAATATATCTTTACACCAGCACAACGATTCAGCTCCTGGTTGCAAAGCACATGCAAACGAGGAGCTGTCTAGACCAATTCCCTAAAATGGTGCAGCAATTTAACACCAAGTTTTGAAATATATATGGAGAAACGTGGTGTAACTTCCCTAATAGTGTATTGACTTAACACGGTGTCACAAAACTTGGTAAGAGAAACGAGAATGAAAACGCTGAGAGTTTGCTTATATCGTGAGTGGAATCAGAGCCCGAATCTAGAACCAATTTTTTCATCAAAAAAAAAAAAAAAAAAAAAAAAAAACTAAGTTTTAAAGTTGAAAACCATGTTGCCAGTTAAAATATACTGGTTGGCTATGGTAACCAGGTGACCGTATTTCACGAGCCAAAATAATACTAAAGTATAAATTGCCAGCATGCGATTAATATGAAAGTACCAAATGGCAATTATAACACTAAAAGGATTATGTGTCATCCTTGAAGCCACTTGGATTCTAAAATATGCAAATATTATGGTGCAAAAGATGTGATTGTGATGCAGAAAAAGACTTTTAAAATTGGATGCATTTTTAAACAAAAACAGCTAGTTCCATTACACTGATCGACATGAAAATTGCCTCTGACACCATTTTAGTATATTCTTATGTAAAATGACCTCCTGAATCCCAATATGATGCCCATTTTGCCCTATCACCCACCGTTTTTTAGGAATGGCCCCCTATTTTTTTTTTCTATCATTTTTCAGTGATTTTATGGCTATGAATTTGATTTCGAGGAGGGGAGAGGTTTATTTTAACCATTAACCCAAGTAGCACCAGAACGTTCTCTGAACGTCAAATAACAGTTGCAATAGTTCAAACACCGTGTTTCGTGTCACAAAAACGTTCTACTCGACGTTCAAAAATAGTATTATTTGGAACGTTCTAAAAAGGTGTGTTTTGTACCATCCATAATACGTGCAATTAAAGTTTTATGAAAAACGTTAAATAGTTCACCGTCATAACACGTTCTGTTTCAGTGAACTATAATGAATATTATAAAGCGATTCATTTTCACTTATAATGTATAAAAAAATTTGAAAAAAAAAAAAAAAAAAAAAACTTGAATTTCTTGATACGTTTAAAAATAATTTTAAATTTTGTTTATCTGATATTTGCAATAAAATTTCTGTTTTATATTCTTGAACGATGTAAAACTATTTTTCAGATAATTTTTGAGTTGTATTATTTTTTTGTTTCATAAAATGTTAACATTAAATATAATATTAATATAAAAATTTATAACTGAATAATATTGTTTAAAAAGTCTCGCAAGTGCATAAAAACGGCTCTGTGGATTTTCTTCTGACTCGTCATTCTAACTTCCATCTAGACGTCCATTTGTATGTGATTTTAGGTTTAGGATAACGCGGTTAATTTACCAAATTTAGGTAAAACCGTAAGCGAATATAAAATTCTATCTCAAAGACGGCTCTAATGATTTTCTTCAAATTTGCAACGTATCCCAATTTTTACATGTATTTTCGTTCGTAATTTCTAGTTACTACTGGAAAATTGTTAGGCATCAGGATTAGGTAGGTCAGAAATTGGTGTTTAAAAAATAGTTTTATCGATTTTTTAAATTCGATATATAAACTTTCTTTTGTGTGTTTTTAACGCCGTATGTATAGCTGCCAATTTGTACTTTTTTTTTTTTACCGGAAATATTTTATAGGAATTTTTCATACATTTCCTATAAAGTTTTAATGATTAAATAAGGTGAAAATTTTTACTCAGAGAAAATGGTGTAAAAAAAAAAAAAAAAAAAAAAGAAAGAGAGAGAGAGAGAGAAAAAAAAACGAGAAGTTGTCAGATATACGTATATATTAGATTGTTCTTAAGTCTTAAGTTAGGACAATTTGTTCAAAAATTGTTAGATGTTTAATGCATATCAATTTTATGTCTCTTGACCACACTATATCCAAAAGCAGTATATAATGTGTGTAGATGTAGGTAATTGAAGTCGGCTTGTTGTTACACAATAGATTTATTATTATTATTATTTAAATTATTTAAAAAAAAAAAAATGACACTAAGATTTTTTTTCACTACATTATTTTTGTTCATAAAAATCAGAAAAAATAGTTTGATGTAATTATATACATATATTATGTATTTGATTCTGAAATATTTTGTGATTTAAAAGTTGTTGAAGTATCGAGATACTTAGATGTTAAATATTATATATTACTTGTATCTACAAATTAATTATTCATTATTTTTTTTTACATTTACTATTGTTTTAAATGTACATAAAAACCTTAATATATATACTTTATATATATATAACGGTTTAATTTTTGAATGTATAAATCCTTGCTTTTATAAAGAAGCTTGAGTTGAATAAATATAATACTATTTGCATTATCAGCAGCCACAAACATCTGCGTATGCTATGCGGATGGCAGTGGTTTATAACTTAGGCGTGTGTTTCGCTCTTTGTGGCGATTTTCTCCTTTGTTTTTACAGAAAATAATATAAAAGAATTAAAGCCCCCCCCCCTCTTTTTTATTATAACTGTTTATTTGGATTCCTATTTAAAAAACGCATAGGATCATGCAAATGCACATCGACAATTTTCCAATGAATCCACATATTTCTCTTTAAAGGAATTGTTACTGTTAATCTTGCTATTTTCATTTATTTAATCAGAAATATGTATATTAAATTCGCTATGATTACTGTAGCATAAATACGCTGAAATTCAATTAATTAAAATGCCTCTTTTAGACCAATGTTTATTCGAATTATTTTTTATTTTTTTCACAAATTAGTTGTATTAGGTGCAAGATTTTTTGTAAGAAATATTTTATACTTTAGCTATAGAACCTGAATGATACATATTGATTTCAAAGATTATTTAAATTATTTATGGAAATGTGAATGCAGGCAGACGAACAAAGATTATTAATTAATCTTAACTTTATTTGAAATTTTGAAAAATGCATAACTCAACCGAAAATTCATTTCTAGCGTTTTCCATTACATCTCTTTGTGTCCAAATATGCAAATCGTTGCTAACAGTAGCATAATCTATAGAGAAAATGCTTTTGTGAATCTAAATAATATGTTTATTCTGTTTGTTTTTGTGTTGATTCAAAATATTATAATGCGCTTTAAAGAAATAATCGTCATAGACTGTAATGTATCTGAATTCTTTTTGCAAATCCTTGTATTAAAAAAAAAAAAAAAAAAAAAAAAAAAAACTGTGCTTTCATACTATTTTCAATAAAGAACATGACATAGTGAGCTAAATAACACTGTTATAGCTAACACAAAATCACATTCAAGGTATTCTAAAAATACTCAAGAAAGACAGACAGACAAACCGAAATCATAAATATTGTTCAACTTTCTTGGGAGAGCTAACATATTTGAATAATGCTTAATTTCTGATAATTTTTGTTTTAAAATTAAAACTCATATTTTAAATCTTATACCGATCAAATACTAATTATTAAATTTAATAATTAAAAAATTAAAGACACATATGGATGAATAATTAAATATATGTATTATGTATATTTATTGATGTTTTATGTCCCACTTTTTTCTTACAGAATTTTTTTGTATACTCTGGAATAAACTAGAGGGAAAATTACTATCCAAAAATAAATATATTAAAATCTCCGCAGTAGGATCTCTCATATATGTGTGTGTGTGTTTATTTATCTATACATAAGACTTTTTTTAATAACATTTTCCGGCAAATTTTAAAATATTATATGATATCGGTTTGTCTATTTTTCGACCCCCCCCCCTTTTTTCTTTCTTTACGGGGGGGGGGGGAGGTTAATTTTAAAAATGTTTTTATGATACTCTGAAACATATATATATATATATATATATACTTTTTTTTTTTTTTTTTTTCAAGTTCATTATAGTTTTCTCTTAATTGTAAATTATATAAATAAAGCTATTGTTTTATGTACGGGATGTCTGAAAAGGACTCTGGCATATCATGGACTATGACAGATACTTCTGCAAAGAAATATTTGTTTTATTTTTATGCTGCATAAAACATCAGAAAATACTCATATACTATTCATATGCACAAAAACATGTTTTCTATAAAATGTGGCATGATCAACATAAGATTCACGTTGCGAGAGAAAAATATTACGATACATTGGGAGATATACGTGAAAACTTCTTAAAGAGCATTTTTAGTTCTTTTATGCATTTTTAACATTATAACAAATTCAAAATGCGTTTATGATTTTGGTTCCATTGTGTATCTATCTTTCCGTTCTCTAATTCAGTTAATTATTTTAGAACATCTCTGATATATTATTCAGCTTTACTGTGGTGCATTCTTTATTTTATTTTTTTTTTTTTTTTAAAGTAGTTTTCGTTTTCTTACAGGATCTCAGAAAATATTTCGACATATTAGAGTCTATGGGATCTTTTTTTCTTTAAAACATATTTGAAAAGTTGTATAATCTTCACATTACAGCAAAATTAGCATACATTATTTAGATGTAAAATACTGTGTTTCCTGTAGAATATGATCAGTATTAATAATAGGTTTATAGGGATCCGAAATCATTTTCATGCCCTATATAAGTCGAACTCACGCAAAGTAAATTTTCAGTGTGTGAAATTGTTTTCGACTTTTGTCTTCTTTTTCATACTTTTTCTTTCTTTTTTTTTAAGTATAGTAATATGCAAATTTTAAACGATATACAAAGACAACCACAATAATAATTAAAAAAAATCTATTTTATGCTTTCATTTTTAGAAAAAATAAAATAAAATAAATGATCTAAAACTAGATTTTGTGGGATTTCTTCCTTCTTAATTAAAACGATATACAGAATTGATGTGTCATTACTGAGGTAAATTTCACTTGAGATTAATATAAAGGTAAAAATTACTTGAAAAGTTTTTTATAATTTATACGAATTGCAACATTTTTAAAATTAATAAAACATGCGTAATTGCTGTAATATTTGAATAATATATATATATATATATATATATATATATATATATATATATATACTAGCAGGCTTTGCCCGCTTCGCTGGACGTTAAACTTAAATGATTTGTCAAAATGCCATATCTTTATTAATAACCTAAGTTCTCGCTGTGATTGGTAGAGGTTTTCTCGCTCCCAATGTTAGGAGTCTGGGTCCCCACTTCTTACTTCCCCACCCTCAGCGGGTGAGTTCGAAGTTTTGCAAAATCCTACTAATGTACATAATGCGTACACTTAATCAATATCCACACACCAAAATTCGCCATTCTAAGATAATTCAAAGCGAATTCAAACGGAAAAACATGTTTTTACACATGTTTATAGCCCTCCGACTCCGAGAAGGGGGGGGGGGATTTCGAATTTCGTGAAATGCAGTTACAATAAATGCCGGATGCATACAAACAATTTACACACCAAATTTCGTGACCACAGAAGTCTTTAATAGACAGTATTATAAATATATATATATATACAGACACGACATTATTTCATTATTTAAAACATGAAAATCTGACATTGACAGATTTTAATTTAGTGCCAGAGGCCTACTGCTAAACTTGTTAATATCGACAAATTCTTCTTTAGTTAATTCGTGACGATCTAAATTCCATGATAAAGTTTTCATTAAATCAAACCAATGTGTTTCAGCTGCAGATATTGTAAGAAATAACGTTGGAAGTCCAAACTGTCTTATAACCGCAAAACAACGTTTTTTCTCTTTTTCCCAATGAGGGGGAGGTGTGCCTTGGGGGGGACTCATGTCAAAGGTGGGCCTTGGGGGGGGACTCATGTCAAAGTTGGGCCTGGGGTGGGACGCATGTCAAAGTTGGGCCTTGGGGGGACTCATGTCAAAGTTGTACCTTGGGGGGGACTCATGTCAAAGTTGGGCCTGGGGGGGACTCATGTCAAAGTTGGGCCTTGGGGGGGACTTCATTCAATAAATCCCCATTCAATAAATCGACTGAAATAGGCCCTTAGCACTATTAAGAGTGTATTATAAAAATTCGACAACGCTGTACCGACTGAAATAGGGGTACCTTGGGGGGGGGGGACTCATGTCAAAGTCGTGCCTTGGGGGGACTTCATTCAATAAATCCCCATTCAATAAACCGACTGAAATAGGCCCTTAGCACTAATTAAGAGTGACGTATAAAAATTCAACAACGCTTTACCGACTGAAATAGGGGTACCTTGGGGGGGACTCATGTCAAAGTTGGGCCTGGGGGGGACTCATGTCAAAGTTGTGCCTTGGGGGGGACTTCATTCAATAAATCCCCATTCAATAAACCGACTGAAATAGGCCCTTAGCACTAATTAAGAGTGACGTATAAAAATTCGACAACGCTATACCGACTGAAATAGGGGTACCTTGGGGGGGACTCATGTCAAAGTTGGGCCTGGGGGGGACTCATGTCAAAGTTGTGCCTTGGGGGGGGACTTCATTCAATAAATCCCCATTCAATAAACCGACTGAAATAGACCCTTAGCACTAATTAAGAGTGTATTATAAAAATTCGACAACTGTACCGACTGAAATAGGCCTCTAGCACTAATAATAAATACAAAAAGCACAGATTAAGTGTCGGAAACCTTTGGTGACTTTAAATATTTTAAGCCGTTTTTGCGATGAACTGAATTGGCTATCTCAATTGTGCAATTAAAGATCTTGGCGAGAAACGTCCGAGCTACTTCGGTGCCGAATTTCAAATTTTGCCAAAGGGATCCAATACTAAAGCTGTTCCCTATCGAATCTGGGTTGAAAACGGAAAAAGGGTAAAATAAATTAGAAATATCAGACCTATATTTATAAATTTGATACCGAATGAAAGGGGCGATTTTGTTGAATCCAGGGGTTCAAACAGTTTATCGATGCGACAATTAGATTTTTAAAAAATAACTAAAGTATGAAATTTAAGTGGCAACGGAAAAACGGAAAAAGGGAAAAATAAATTAGAAATATCAGACCTATCATTACAAATTCAGTACCAAATGAAAGAGGTGATT